>CM022303.1:518564734-519229762 GCA_011799875.1 Thinopyrum elongatum
TTTGATCGTAGGGACTACCCGACCAGTATCCGTCATGGAGGATCGGCGGCCCTGGACCTAGACCCCATTATCGATGGGTACCACCTCACCAGAGTCCTCATGGATGAAGGTAGCAGCCTCAATCTGATTTACACAGATACTGTAAGGAAAATGGGTATTGACCCGTCAAGGATCAAACCCAGTAATATCACCTTCAAAGGGGTAATCCCAGGCATTGAGGCCCGCTGCTCGGGCACCCTTACCCTGGAAGTAGTGTTCGGCTCTCCGGACAACTTCCGCAGCGAAGACTTGATCTTCGACATTGTCCCCTTTCGCAGCGGCTATCACACCCTCCTAGGTCGGACGACATTCACTCGATTCAACGCCGTCCCCCATTAAGCCTATCTAAATTTAAAGATGCTCGAACCAAGGGGCATCATCACAGTAAATGCAATACGGAGCGCTCACTCCGGACCGAGGAATATACCGCGGCTCTGGCAATCGAAGATCAAACAGGTGCCGAAGAGCCGAAGTACCAGCCCGCCATCAAGGCGCGAGAGGCAAGCAAATGAGCCCAAGCCCTGTCTCCATTTAAGGAGCCTCCCTACGCTCGACGTAAATAGGGGTATGCTCCCCATAGCACGCCCACCCCGATCGCACACTACGTGCCTCGCAAGCACAACTTCGCTCTCAAAATACCATGGGCAGCTGTGGGGCCTAAACACCAAGTGTTCGGTTCAACCACACTATGGACAAATACGTCTTCGGAAGACGAACGGGTACCATCTAGGGCCTATCCGGCATTAAGCCAGAGCAGCACGGTGACTTCTCAAGGCTCCTTGTCAAGGGCCCATAGGCCGATTATCACCTCCTTCGTGGAGTTCTTCTTCCCAACAGAAGCAAAGGCGCAGACGTGCAACAGGGCACAGTAGGGGCATCAACCCACGCATCAAGGCCCTATGTAAACCTTGTTGGGGAACGTTGCATGGAAAACAAAAAATTTCTACACACACGCAAATGGAGATGCATATCTATGAGAGGGGGAGAGCATCTTCATACCCTTGAAGATTGCTAAGTGGAAGCGTTTATCAACGTGGTTGATGTAGTCGTACACCTTCATGATCCGTCCCGATCAAGTACCGAACATACGGCACCTCCGCGTTCAGCACACGTTCAACTCGATGACATCCTCGCCTTCTTGATCCAGCAAGAGGGGCGAAGTAGTAGATGAGTTCCAGCAGCATGAAGGCGTGGTGACGGTGGTGGTGAAGAACAATCTCCGCAGGGCTTCGCCAAGCACAACGAAAACTAGACGGAGGATAAACTAGAGGGGACGGGGTTGCCGGCACACGGCTTGGTGAATCTTGATGTGTTCCGCGTGCTAGCCCTGCCCCTCTATTTTTATGTTGAGCCCTGGGGTCGTTTCTTGGAGAAAGAGCCTCCTCAAAGTCGGTTTAGCACGCAAGGCAAGAGTTCTTCTCGAACTCCAGGGTCCTTGGCGTCTGGCCCCAGACGCCAGGGTCCCTGGCGTCTGGCCCCAGACGCTAGGGTCCCTAGCGTCTGGCCCCCTGGCCTCCGCAAAACTCCTTTTGCACCTTCCTAAAGCCTTGTGGGCTTTACCCCTTGGCCAAAATAAAGTGTTCTCGTACCCGAACATTTCGGGAAACATCCGAAACCCCTTCCGGTGAATTCCGAAACCTTTTCGGAAACCAAACACTATTATCCCATATATCAATCTTTACCTCCGGACTATTCCGGTGCTCCTCGTCATGTCCGTGATCTCATCCGGGACTGCGAACAACATTCGGTCACCAACATACATAACTCATATAATACTATATAGTCAATGAACGTTAAGCGTGCGGACCCTACGGGTTCGAGAATGATGTAGACATGACCGAGACGCTTCTCTGGTCAATAAACAATAGCGGGACCTAGATGCCCATATTGGTTCCTACATATTCCACGAAGATCTTTATCGGCCGAACCTTTATGACAACATACATAGTTCCCTTTGTCTGTCGGTATGTTACTTGCCCGATATTCGATCGTCGGTATCTCCATACCTAGTTCAATCTCATTACCGGCAAGTCTCTTTACTCATTCCGTAATACATCATCTTGTAACTAACTCCTTAGTCACTTTGCTTGCAAGCTTCTTGTGATGTTGTATTACCGAGAGGGGCCAGAGATACTTCTCCGTTATACGGAGTGACAAATCCCAGTCTCGATCCATGCCAACTCAACAGAAACCTTCGAAGATACCTGTAGAGCACCTTTATGATCACTCAGTTACGTTGTGACGTTTGATGGCACACAAGGCATTCCTCCGGAGTCTGGGAGTTGCATGATCTCATGGTCGAAGAAACATGTATTTGACATAAGAAAGCAGTAGAAATAAACCGAATGATCATATGCTATGCTAACGGTTGGGTCTTGTCCATCACATCATTCTCCTAATGACGTGATCCCGTTATCAAATGACAACTCATGTCTATGGTTAGGAAACCTTAACCATCTCTGATCAACGAGCTAGTCTAGTAGAGGCTCACTAGGGACATGATATTTGTTTATGTATCCACACATGTATTTAAGTTTCCGGTCAATACAATTCTAGCATGAATAATAAACCTTTATCATGATTAAGGAAATATGATAATAACCATTTTATTATTGCCTCTAGGGCATATTTCCATCAGTCTCCCACTTGCACTAGAGTCAATAATCTAGTTCACATCGCCATGTGATTAACACCCAAAGAGTTCACTAGAGTCAATAATCTAGTTCACATCGTCATGTGATTAACACTCAAAGAGTTCTAAGGTGTGATCATGTTTTGCTTGTGAGAGAGATTTTTAGTCGACGGGTCTGCAACATTCAGATCCATGTGTACTTTGCAAATATCTTTGTCTATAATGCTCTGCATAGAGCTACTCGAGCTAATTGCTCCCACGTTCAATACGTATCCAGATTGAGACTCAGAGTCATCCGGATCAATGTCAAAGCTTGCATTGACGTAACCCTTTATGACGAACTCTTTATCACCTCCATAACCGAGAAACATTTCGTTAGTCCTCTTTAGGTACCTAAGGATAATTTTGACCGCTGTCCAGTGATCCACTCCTGGATCACTGTTGTACCTCCATACCAAACTTATGGCAAGGCACACATCAGGTCCGGTACACAGCATGGCATACATTATAGAACCTATGGCTGAGGCATAGGGAATGACTTTCATTCTCACTCTTTCTTCTGCCGTGGTCGGGCTTTGAGTCTTACTCAATTTCACACCTTGCAAAACAGGCAAGAACCCCTTCTTGGACTGATCCATCTTGAACTTCTTCAAAATCTTATCAAGGTATGTGCTTTGTGAAAGTCCTATTAAGCGTCTCGATCTATCCCTATAGATCTTGATGCCCAATATATAAGCAGCTTCACCGAGGTCTTTCATTCAAAAATTCTTATTCAAGTATCCTTTTATGCTATCCAGAAATTCTATATCATTTCTAATCAGCAATATGTCATCCACATATAATATTAGAAATGCTACAGAGCTCCCACTCACTTTCTTGTAAATATAGGCTTCACCATAAGTTTAAAACCAAATACTTTGATCACCTCATCAAAGCGTTTATTCCAACTCCGAGATGCTTGCACCAGTCCATAGATGGATCGCTGGAGCTTGCACACTTTGTTAGCACCTTTAGGATCGACAAAACCTTCCGGTTGCATCATATACAACTCTTCCTTAAGAAACCCGTTAAGGAATGCAGTTTTGTCGTCCATTTGCCAAATTTCATAATCATAAAATGCGGCAATTGCTAACATGATTCGGACAAACTTAAGCATCGCTATGAGTGAGAAAGTCTCATCATAGTCAACCCCTTGAACTTGTCGAAAACCTTTTGCAACAAGTCAAGCTTTATAGACAGTGATATTATCACCAGCGTCTGTCTTCCTCTTAAAGATCCATTTATTCTCAATGGCTTGCCGATCATCGGGCGAGTCCACCAAAGTCCACACTTTGTTCTCATACATGGATCCTATCTTAGATTTCATGGCCTCAAGCCATTTGTTGGAATCTGGGCTCGTCATAGCTTCTTCATAGTTCATAGGTTCGCCGTTGTCTAACAACATGACTTCCAGGACAGGATTACCGTACCACTCTGGTGCGGAACGTGTTTTTGTCGACCTACAAGATTTAGTAGTAACTTGATCTGAAGTTTCATGATCATCATCATTAGCTTCCTCTCTAGTTGGTTTAGGCATCACGGGAACGGTTTTCTCTGATGTGCTACTTTCCAATTCGAGAGAAGGTACAACTACCTCATCAAGTTCTACTTTCCTCCCACTCACTTCTTTTGAGAGAAACTCCTTCTCTAGAAAGGACCCATTCTTAGCAACAAAGATTTTTGCCTTTGGATCTGTGGTAGAAGGTATACCCAATAGTTTCTTTCAGGTATCCTATGAAGACGCACTTCTCCTCTTTGGGTTCAAGCTTATCAGGCTGAAGCCTTTTGACATAAGCATCGGATCCCCAAACTTTAAGAAACGGCAACTTAGGTTTCTTGCCAAATCATAGTTCATACGGTGTCATCTCAACGGATTTAGATGGTACCCTATTTAACGTGAATGCCGCTGTCTCTAATGCAAAACCCCAAAACGATAGTGGCAAATCGGTAAGAGACATCATAGAACACACCATATCTAATAAAGTACAGTTACGATGTTCGGACACACCATTACGCTGTGGTATTCCAGGTGGCGTGAGTTGTGAAACTATTCCACATTGTTTTAAATGAAGGCCAAACTCGTAACTCAAATATTCGCCTCCGCGATCAGATTGTAGAAACTTTATTTTCTTGTTACAATGATTCTCCACTTCATTATGAAATTCTTTGAACTTTTCAAATGTTTCAGACTCGTGTTTCATCAAGTAGATATACCCATACCTACTCAAATCATCTGTGAAGGTTAGAAAATAATGATACCAGCCGCATGCTTCAACACTCATCAGACCGCATACATCGGTATGTCTTATTTCCAATAAGTCATTAGCTCGCTCCATTGTTCCGGAGAACAGAGTTTTAGTCATTGCTACTTCTTGAGCTTGCGTTGGTTTTTTGCTTGAAGAGGAAAGGGTGATGCAGCAAAGTAGAGATAAGTATTTCCCTCAGTTTGACAACCAAGGTATCAATCCAGTAGGAGGTACAAGCAAGTCTCCAATCTATGCACCTGCACAAACAATCAAACACTTGCACCCAACGCGATAAAGGGGTTGTCAACCCCTTCACGGTCACTTGCAAGGATGAGATATGATAGAGATGGATATAAAAGATTACTAAAACGTAAAACAAAGTAAAAGTAAATAAATTGCAGCAAGGTATTTTTGGGTTTTTTGATTTATAGATCTGAAAATATATGATGGAAAATAGACCCGGGGGCCATATGTTTCACTAGAGGCTTCTCTCTTGAAGAAAGCATATGGTGGGTAAACAAATTATTGTTGAGCAATTGATAGAAAAGCGCAAAGTTATGACGATATCTAAGGCAATGATCATGAATATAGGCATCACGTCTGTGATAAGTAGACCGACTCCTGCCTGCATCTACTACTATTACTCCACACATCGACCGCTATCCAGCATGCATCTAGAGTATTAAGTTCATAAGAACGAAGCAACGCCTTAAGTAAGATGACATGATGTAGAGGGATAAACTCAAGCAATATGATATAAACCCCATCTTTTTATCCTTGATGGAAACAATACAATACGTGCCTCGCTACCCCTACTATGTCACTGGGTGAGGACACCGCAAGATTGAACCCAAAACTAAGCACCTCTCCCATTGCAAGAAAAACCAATCTAGTTGGCCAGACCAAATCGATACTTCGAAGAGAAATACAAAGATATCTTAATCATGCATAAAAGAGTTCAGAGAAGACTCAAATAATATTCATAGATAATCTGATCATAAATCCATAATTCATTGGATCTCAACAAACGCACTGCAAAAAAGTATTACATCGAATAGATCTTCAAGAACATCGAGGAGAACATTGTATTGAAGATCAAAGAGAGAGAAGAAGCCATCTAGCTACTAGCTATGGACCCATAGGTCTGTGGTAAACTACTCACGCATCATCGGTAGGGCAGCAAGGTTGATGTAGAGGCCCTCCGTGATCGAATCCCCCTCCGGCAGATCGCCAAAAAAGGCCCCAAGACGGGATCTCACAGGAACAGATGCTTGCGGTAGCGGAAAAGTATTTTGGTGGATGCCTCTAGTGGTTTGGGAATATTTGGGAATTTATAGTGCAAAGATTAGGGTTGGAGGACTCCCGAGGGGCCCACAAGCCCTCAAGGCGTGCCCCCCTAGGGCGCGCCTAGGAGGCTTGTGGCCTCCTCGGAAACCTTCTGGCCCCCTCTCCAAGCTTCGTGGATGTCTTCTGGTCCAAGAAAAATCATCGCGAAAGTTTTATTCCGTTTGGACTCCGTTTGATATTCCTTTTCTGTAAAACTCAAAAACAAGGAAAACAGAAACTGGCACTGGGCTCTAGGTTAATAGGTTAGTCCCAAAAATAATATAAAATAGCATATCAATGCATATAAAACATCCAAAACAGATAATATAATAGCATGGAACAATAAAAAATTATAGATACATTAGAGACGTATCAAGCATCCCCAAGCTTAATTCCTGCTCGTCCTCGAGTAGGTAAATGATAAAAACAGAATTTTTGATGTGGAATGCTACCTAACATAATTATCAATGCAATCTTCTGTATTGTGGCATGAATATTCGGATCCATAAGATTCAAAACAAAAGTTTAATATTGACATAAAAACAATAATACTTCAAGCATACTAATAAAGCAATCGTGTCTTCTCAAAATAACATGGCAAAGGAAAGTTATCCCTACAAAATCATATAGTCTGGCTATACTCCATCTTCATCACACAAAGTATTTCATCATGCACAACCCCGATGACAAGCCAAGCAATTGTTTCATACTTTTGATGTTCTCAAACTTTTTCAACTTTCACGCAATACATGAGCGTGAGCCATGGATATAGCACTATAGGTGGAATAGAATATGGTGGTTGTGGAGAAGACAAAAAGAAGGAGAAAATCTCACATCAGCTAGGAAAATTAATGGGCTATGGAGATGCCCATCAATTGATATCGATGCAAGTGAGTAGGGATTGCCATGCAACAGATGCACTAGAGCTATAAGTGTATGAAAGCTCAAAAAGAAACTAAGTGGGTGTGCATCCAACTTGCTTGCTCATGAAGACCTAGGGAAATTTGAGGAAGCCCATCATTGGAATATACAAGCCAAGTTCTGTAATGAAAAATTCCCACTAGTATATGAAAGTGACAAAATAGGAGACTCTCTATCATGAAGAACATGGTGCTACTTTGAAGCACAAGTGTGGAAAAAGGATAGTAACATTGTCCCTTCTCTCTTTTTCTCTCATTTTTTTCTTTTTTTTCTTTTCTTTTTCTATTTTCTTTTTCGTCCGGAGCCTCATCCCGACTTGTGGGGGAATCATAGCCTCCATCTTCCTTTCCTCACATGGGACAATGCTCTAATAATGATGATCATCACACTTTTATTTACTTACAACTCAAGAATTACAACTCGATTCAAGAACAAAATATGACTCTATATGAATGCCTTTGGCGGTGTACCGGGATGTACTATGATCAAGAGCGACATGTATAAAAAATATGAATGGTGGCTTTGCCACAAATACTATGCCAACTACATGATCATGCAAAGCAATATGACGATGATGGTATGTGTCATAATAAACGGAACGGTGGAAGTTGCATGGCAATATATCTCGGAATGGCTATGGAAATGCCATAATAGGTAGATATGGTGGCTGTTTTGAGGATGGATATATGGTGGGTTTAATGCACCGGCAAAAGTTTCGCGGTACTAGAAAGGCTAGCAATGGTGGAAGGGTGAGAGTGCGTATAATCCATGGACTCAACATTAGTCATAAAGAACTCACATACTTATTGCAAAAGTCTATTAGCCATCAAAACAAAGTACTACACGCATGCTCCTAGGGGGATAGATTGGTAGGAAAAGACCATCGCTCGTCCCCGACCACCACTCATAAGGAAGACAATCAAAAAATAAATCATGCTCCGACTTCATCACAGAAGGGTTCACCATACGTGCATGCTACGAGAATCACAAACTTTAACACAAGTATTTCTACCAATCCACAATTACTCACTAGCATGACTCTAATATCACCATCTTTATATCTCAAAACAAATGCAAGGAATCAAACTTCTCAAATATTCAGTGCTCTTTATATGAAAGTTTTTATTATATCCCTCTTGGATGCCCATCATATTAGGACTAAATTCATAACCTAAGCAAATTACCATGCTATTTAAGACTCTAAAAATAATATAAGTGAAGCATGAGAGTTCATCAATTTCTATAAAATAAAGCCACCGCCGTGCTCTAAAAAGATATAAGTGAAGCACTAGAGCAAACTGCCTAGCTCAAAAGATATAAGTGAAGCACATAGAGTATTCTAATAAATTCACGATTAATGTGTGTCCCTCTCAAAATGTGTGTACAGCAAGGATGATTGTGTCAAACTAAATGGCAAAGACCCATATCATACAAGACGCTCTGTTGAGGATATTATTACTTGGTGTAAACCGGCCAGGAGAGGCCGGGTTATTCCCATAATGAGTTATTTATATTTGAAGCCCATGAAGACAAGGAGTATGGCGCTTTATGAAGGCCCAGGGCCCAAAGGCGGATTAAGGGCTTGTAGGTGTAAACCGCCATATTATATGTAACTTGTCTTGTAAGATAAGAAAAGAGTAGAGACCGAGCCGGACACGTTTATGAGCCGGCGTCGGGATTCTGTAAACCGCCGGGCGTCAACCTGTGTATATAAAGGGACGACCCGGCGGCGGTTTGGGGGGACGGACAACAATTCGAGAGCCAGGCATAGCGGATTCGCTCCCTGGTCATCGAAACCCTAGCAATTCCACAACAACTGGATTAGGCCTTTACCTTCACCGCAAGGGGCCGAACCAGTATAAACTCTCTGCGTCCCTTGTCCGCTTTAACCCCTTTAAGCTAACCCGTCGCGATGGCTCCACGACTAAGTCCTTTCTCTAGGACATCTGTCGTGACAAGACCACGACAGTTGGCGCCCATCGTGGGGCTATCGCACAATGGTTTCGAGTTCTTAGAGGGCAGCTTCGAAGGACTCAAGGGATACGCTGTGGGCTGGATGACCAAAAGTCGTCGCGGCAAGCTCTACATCGACGACGCAGGCTGGGGCCCCGAGGCTGGTTCGATTGAGTATGGGTACCGGGTCCCCTTCGGCGGCATTCACGTGTTCATTGGCAAGATTGGCGAACCGGGCCCTGAGCCGGACATCTGCACCGACATCGTCGAAACGGCTCAGCGTGCGAGATCTGCCCGGGTTAAGCCTGTCATGAAGCGTGCCTTCGTGGGAGTCATCCACGGAGTGGAATCTGAGCCGAGTTAAGTGCTTCGGTGACTCGGACCTGGTGGCTCAACAAGTGTCTGGTACTTGGGATTCTAAGGATCCGCTCATGGCTGCATATCGTCGAGAGGTGGATATTGTTGCAGGTCACTTCAAAGGCTATCAGGTTGATCATGTGGACCGGCGGAAGAATGAAGCGGCGGACGCTTTAAGCCGTTTGGGTTCCCAGCGTAAGCCAGTTCCACCCAACGTCTTTTTGGATGTGCTGCATAATCCGTCGGTTAAACTTCCCACAGAGGAGGATCTGGCTGTTCCTGATCCGGAGGCTCAATTGGTGGCAGCACTTCATGTTATTCCGGATTGGACCATCCCGTATCTGGCATACATGAACTGGGGCGAGTTACCAGAGGATGAGACTTTGGCCAGACAGATAATCCGGCGATCCAAGTCAATGACTATTGTCAATGGCGAATTACATCACTGCAGTGTAACAGGGGTGTTTCAACGTTGTGTATCTCCGGAAGAGGGCCGTGAGATCCTGCGTGAGATCCACAAAGGGGATTGTGGTCACCATGCCGGTTCAAATTCCCTGGTAGCTAAAGCTTTTCGTCATGGTTTTTATTGGCTGACGGCTCATGCTGATGCGGAAGACTTGGTGAAAAAGTGCGATGGTTGTCAGAAGTTTTCACGCCGAGCTCATGTTCCGGCCCAGGAATTGAGGATGATTCCAATCACTTGGCCGTTTGCAACTTGGGGGCTGGATATGGTTGGGCCCTTTAAGAGATCCAAGAACAAGAAGACCCACCTTTTGGTGGCGGTTGATAAGTTTACTAAGTGGGTGGAGGCAGAGCCAGTCAGTAAATGTGATGCAGCTACGGCGGTTCAATTAATCAAGAAGGTGATTTTCCGGTTTGGCTTTCCGCACAGCATTATAACTGATAATGGTACTAATCTGTCCAAAGGTGCTATGAAAGAGTTCTGTCAACGTGAGCACATCCGACTTGACATATCTTCAGTGGCTCACCCCCAATCTAATGGTCAAGCGGAGAGAGCCAATCAGGAGATCTTGAGAGGCATCAAGCCCCGGCTTATGGTTCCTTTGCAACGGACGCCGGGTTGTTGGGTGGAGGAGTTACCTTCTGTGTTATGGAGCATCAATACCACGCCCAACAGGTCTACGGGTTACACACCTTTCTTCATGGTCTACGGAGCAGAGGCGGTTCTCCCGAGTGACATCCGTCATGACTCGCCTCGTGTGGCGGCTTATGTTGAAGCTGATAATGAAAAGGCACGGCAGGAAGCACTTGACCTGTTAGATGAGGAGCATGACATTGCAGCAGCCCGTTCGGCGATTTATCAGCAAGATCTGCGTTGTTATCACAGCCGCCGGGTTAGAACCAGAACTTTTCAATAAGGCGATCTGGTGCTCCGACTCATCCAGGATCAGATGGATATGCACAAGTTATCCCCGCCTTGGGAAGGACCCTTTGTGGTCAGCAAGAACCTGCACAATGGGTCATACTACCTAATCGATGTTCGAGAGCACAAAGACTCACGTAAATCGGAGGAGGAGACCCACCGGCCGTGGACTATCGCTCATCTACGGCCTTACTATACCTGAGCCCTAGGCTCTGCTATGTACCTGGTTATGACAATGTATATATTATGATCAATATAATAAACCGGAGCCTCAGCTAAAGCGGGGTATCTGTTGTTTTTTCTTACATCAGGTGTGGTTACATGGAGGTTTCTGCTTATAAAGCGGCGTCCGGTTTACCTCTTGATTCGGCTTATCAAGCCATATATATAAATCACTTGGGGGCTTGGTCGTATTCGAACCTTAGCTACACCTCTTGATAGGCGCAAGGCCACCAGAAAAATCACTTGGGGGCTTGGTCATATTCGAACCATAGCTACACCTCTTGATTGGCTCAGAGCCAAAAAGAAAAATTACTTAGGGGCCAAAGAGAGTGTTCCAAAAGAACAACTCAAACATAGGCACCCACTGAGCACAGCTCAAAATATTGCTCGGGGATTCTTTGCTATCGCAATGAACAAAGAATCTACACTTGTAATAGGCTATCAAGCCACGGCTTGGAAGCCTGGTGTATACACCTAAAACCCCGGGTTAGCCTGCCTTTTTTAAGTAAGTCGCTCCGTCCAGGTAAACCTGGTATGACCCGTCGAACTTCGACAAGTCAATCTCATAAGACCCTGAACTTGTCAAAGTTAAAACGACGATTGGTTAAAGATTGAGGTCCATCTTAAAAGGCTTTGTAAAATGGTTTAACTCAGCGGCCTGGCAGCCCATGAAAAGCCTCGAATTTGGGGCCTGGCAGCCCGTGAAAAGCCTCGACTACAAGTTTTCATATGCTTTTATTTGCCAAGTTTTTTCTCCCTTGATGAGATTTATGATGATTTTGGTAAACCGGCGTTAATTAACCCGGCTCGGCTTTCAACTACAAGTTGTCAGTACATGATTAGTCATAATCCGGTGCTTATTAACCCGATCTAGTTTTGACTATAAGTCGCCAGTGTTATATATGAATAATCCGGTGTTTTTTCACAACCCGGTACGGGTTTATCATAAACCGGCACAATATGGAAGGAGTTATCAATACTCATGATTAGGGGTATCACCCTTACTACAAAAGTTGGTCAACCTACGATGTGATTCAATGTCACAGGTATCATTTATTTTTATATTTGATTATTTTTAACAGCCTTGTTTATAAACCCAGGCTATATGTTTGGGCATCATGACCCGTCCGGTGGTAAACCGCCAGGACAAGTTCAACTTTTTGTATGCAGGAACAGACTAAATAAATCGCTCTGGATTATGAACATTATATATCTTAAGCACAGTGAATTAACGATATCAAGCAAAGTAAATATGCACGATGGCATAGCAGACCAAGTGTTTAAACTAGCCTATTACAAGGCATTTCAGTTCCCAAAAGAGTAATTGTTTTTTGGCAAGTATTGCAGCACGCGAAAGGTTAAATCGGCCTCCGGATCATGACTCGTCACCGGGCTGCCCTGACGGTTGTGGATCGCCTTGCGCCGGTTCATCCTCTTCCTCTCTACCCAGCGGCTGGAAGTCAATGGTGGCCCAATCGATCCCAGTTAAGGCTTGGAACACAGCTTCATCGCTTATAAGTGTGGACGGTTCAACGTCAGGGGCATAGGTGTGCTTACGGATTGGCGGGATAAGATTTTGAGCCTCAGGGGTTGGTGCAGCAACCCGTTTGTTGTTGACATCATAACTCGCCTGGTAATATGAAAGATCAGTTTCTTCAGCCAGTTGGCAAGCCAGTGGATGTACTTCCCGGTTTATTGCTCGGAGGTCCTCATGGCCAAATTCTGATCCGTCTTCTTTTAAGCTTGGATAGCCTTTAGCCACATCCACTGAATCAAGATCAGGCACCCATGCTTTTGCCCAGGTTAGTGCGGTCAGAGCACCAGCCCTGGCAGCAGATCTCTTTAGCTCTTCTACCCGGACAGGCAGCATTGACAACCTTTCTAAGGTCTCCTTGATTAAAGTTGGGGGCGGCTTGTTGTGAGAAGCAGTGCAGATGATCCGTTGCGCACCGGTATATAACTGCTCTATAAGAGTATAGGCAGCCTTCAGCTTCTTCTGTACATCAGAGCCCAGATGACTAATGCGAGTTCCTGCGCCATTACAAACATCAGTAAACCGGCAATATATGGGATGATATGTTGAAAATTTAAAGCCAGGATATTTACCAAACACAACAGCAGTCATGGCATGTATTTGCCGCTTTACACCAGTTAGCTCGTCTACCACCGGTTTAAGAGCTGCTTCTGCGTCCTCGGCTCTTTTTTGCAATGCGGATTTTTCTGTGTCCCAATCCGCCCGCTCCTTGTTGAAACTCTCCTTCAGCTTTTCCATAGCGGCTAAGGCACTGGTAAGCTCATCTTTGGTTTTGGAGGTTTCTGCCTGCTGGGACTTGATGTTTTCTTGCAGATCAGCGGTTTGAGTTTCCTTTTTGCTCAGCTCAGCCTATAAGAGACAAACATATCATGAATTGGCAGTGCATATTTGAAGTACCAAGCACATAACAAGTTATGCACCTGATACTTGGGGGCTAATGCATATTTGCTCGTAATCAGAAATTTCTGCAAGTCCCAAGTGCAATACAAGTATTACTCTTGGCACTTGGGGGCTAATGTATGCTTGCTCAAAGTGACATTATGAGTATTCTTCTAAAAGTCCCGGTTCATCTTCATCAGTTAAACCGGCCCTTGGGGACTATACCGGCGAAAGTTGTAATATTGCAATTCTAAGGTACCGTTTCATCTTAGAAAGATAACCCGGCCCTTGGAGGCTAAGCATGCAAAGTTGAGATATTACAAAGTCCCAGTTTAGATGACTATCATAAACCGGCACTTGGGGGCTACTGGAGTTAATATTTGGAATTGAACACAAGAGAGAAGCAGTTATGCAGTTACCTCATATCGCTCCTTCATTAGATTCACTAAACCGGCTTCAAAGTCGCGGCTTGTGTACAGGCGGTTTAAAAAACCAGAATGGATGTCTTGGGCGTTGAGGTGAGCATAGGTTGACAAATCTGTGTTCCATTTGCCTTTGCCCATAGCAGAAACCTCGTCCTTGGCACTATGCTTCGATAAAGCAACAGGATTGCCAGGAGCGGTGTGGCCGACACCAGTAATCATAATATCATCTTCTTTATCATCAGCAGCCTTCACGGGAGTTGATGGTTTATCAACAACCTTAGCTGGGCTGGCCGACTTATCATCCGCGCGAGCCGGGCTAGTCGATTTATCAGTGTGGCCTATGGTGTCAACTTCTGTTTGTTCAACTATGAAGTTATAATCTTGAGGCGGTGGATCATCATGTGTAACATCAGTATTTGTTCTTTCCAGATCTGGAGTCTTCTCCGGTTCAATATCCACATTGTCATCAGACGGTTTATTTAACCAGGCCTTCTTACTGGGTCTAGGCTTGGCACTGAGAAGAACAAACATAAAGATCAGTACAGTATGCAAACATAACACATTAAGGATAAGATTAAAGCATAACCTACCCAGGGACCGTCTTGAGGGTTGGAAGTTGTGTGGCCGTTGACTCGCCAGAGGACGAATTAGGTGTTCCCTGATAATTTGAATCAGACGGATTAAGAGGCTGTCGAAAACAACCCGCCTTGGGGCAAGAAATATCAGGAGTATAAGAGACCTCTGATCGACGTTTCCGGACCGGAGTGTTCGGTAAACCGGCAGAGGTAACTACCTGGCCACTGTGCCGGGTTGTGCGGCGGGCTTCGTGTTGATGCTTCTTCAAAAGAAAGTTTGGGTCCAAGTAAGCTAAGGGGTGAGAAAATTTTATTTTCCGGTTTGCTTGACGGATTTTCTGTGTTGGCAGAGGGTCTGAACCGGAAGAAAGGATAATTACCTCTGCATCGTCAGCCTGGCTGCCTTCAGCGTCGTCCTGATAACAGTCATTGTCAATAAGGTGTATGAAAAAAGAACCAAGAGAGTCAAGTTCTACCTCTGAGTCCGGATTAGCCAGATCCGCATCAGCATTTGGTTCAGAAGATTCAGTGGTCCTCTTCTTGGCAGGTTTCTTGGTGACCTTGGTCTTCGGGCGAAGTGGTTTTGCCGGTTTATCCTGTGGTTTGGCCGGTTTATCCTGTGGTTTTTTCTTCCAGAATGGGTCATCGCCCTGTGAAAGATGGACAAAATTTTGAGACTATCTGAAAAGGGGTAAACTAAAACAAGAAAGTTGTGATTCTTACAGTTGACGGTTTATTGGAGACGCAGAAAGGGCTTAACCCGGTCTGGCTACAGACAGCTTCCGGTCCATTCAGTATTTTCTTGACAGCCTCAGTAACTTCGGCTTCTGTTAGCTGAATGTCGATGTGTCGTTGAGGGTCTTTCAAATCCCCTGTGTACTCACACATTAAACCGGGGCGCCGGCTTAAGGGCAGAATGCTCCAAGATATCCAACAGCGAACAAAGTCGACACCTGTCAAACCATTTGCCATAAAGGCTCTGAGCTTTGACAGTTGTGGTGCATAGTTGGACCGTTCCTTGGCAGTCAGCCTTTGAGGGAAGGGATGAGTGTTGCTAAGCCGGTGGGGACGGTAACCCGGCAGAGGATTTTCATCAGTTGGAGATGTGTCTTTGCAATAAAACCAAGTCTGATTCCAGTCCTTGGGGTGACTATGAAGCTTGGCATGAGGGAAGCTGACATCCTTCCTCTTTTGAATTGCCATTCCACCAAGCTCAGTGTTGGGTCCGTCTGTGAACTCTGTGCGACGGTTTAAATAAAAGAAATCCCTGAATAGTTCAACTTTGGGCTCCTCTTGAAGATAGGCCTCACAAAATACTTGGAAATTGCAAATATTGGACACAGAGTTTGGTCCAATATCTTGAGGGTGGAGTTGGAAGTTGGCCAGCACATCCCAGAAAAATTTTGAACCGGGAGGGCTAAAGCCTCGACCCAGATGGTCAGTAAATACAACTACTTCTCAGTCCTTGGGTTCAGGAGGATTTTTCGGACCAGGGGCCCTCCAGTGGATGACTTCTTTCTTGGCTAAAGCGCCAGTTGTGACACATCTGTTTAATTGCTCTTCAGTAACCCGGGAAGGAACCCAGTTGCATTCGTAAACTTGTTTGGCCATTTCAATGGGAAGCTGAAACATATTTATTGCCGGTTTAAGATTTATGACAGGCGAGCATAAAGCAATGCAAGATAAGCAGAAGCAGAGGTATATGCATATTGTTAAACCGGAGTTTGATATTACTAAACCGGAGTCTGACAATGGAGAAGGTACAAAGATCAATGAATCGGCGGTTTAAGAGGGGACTAATGATGCGTACCGGATTATTGTTCTTTGACAAAGCTAAACCACCTATATTGGTACCTAAGTGAGGGAAAAATAGATTTCACAGACTGGTAAGATAAATTCAGATATGCGGCGTGGCAGAAAACAGAAATATATTCAGACCTAAAATACAGGTGCTTCAACAGTTCATCGGATTCAGATGAGTTTTTCTATACGAAGAGGATGCTCTAATGAGGAAAAAGGGGCTATGACTACGACCGCACAAGAAATATCAGATCCAAATTAGCCATTTATGGTACTAAGAAGAACAAGGACGAACAGCGCCGGAGCTTTAATGAACTCCGACGAACACCGAAACCCTAATGGTGAATCTGGAGAAAGAGAAAAGGGACTTACAGATGCTGATGGAGCAGCGAAGGAGCACCGCGTTTTTTCTGGTCCGTTCAGGTTGATGCAGCGGCCGGAGTTGAGGAAGAAGGCGGAGCTTGACGACGGCGGCTGCGTGTGACGGTCAGGTCGGCGCGAGGAAGAAGGAGAAAGACGAAGAGGCAAGGGGAAAAAATGAAAAGGGCCCCCGGCCTTATTTATAAAGGTGAAGAGATAAGTGACAGACGCGAGAATCGAGGAGCCCAAAGGTTGGATATGTGACAGAGCTGTCGCCTCGATTCTCGAAGGCTCATTTTAAATAACAGGTGACGTCATGGCGATTTATTATGATCCTGGAAGATGACGTCATGGCGGTCTACAAGACTTAGGTGAAGGTTTTGAAGAAGAAATTTTCTTAAGTGTTGGAGATCGACATGAACAAGTTCAAATCAATCTGGGGCCTAATGTTGGGGATATTATTACTGGGTGTAAACCGGCCAGGAGAGGCCGGGTTATCCCCATAATGAGTTATTTATATTTGAAGCCCATGAAGACAAGGAGTATGGCGCTTTATGAAGGCCCAGGGCCCAAAGGCGGATTAAGGGCTTGTAGGTGTAAACCGCCATATTATATGTAACTTGTCTTGTAAGATAAGAAAAGAGTAGAGACCGAGCCGGACACGTTTATGAGCCGGCCTCGGGATTCTGTAAACCGCCGGGCGTCAACCTGTGTATATAAAGGGATGACCCAGCGGCGGTTTGGGGGGACGGACAACAATTCGAGAGCCAGGCATAGCGGATTCGCTCCCTGGTCATCGAAACCCTAGCAATTCCAAAACAACTGGATTAGGCCTTTACCTTCACCGCAAGGGGCCGAACCAGTATAAACTCTCTGCGTCCCTTGTCCGCTTTAACCCCTTTAAGCTAACCCATCGCGATGGCTCCACTACTAAGTCCTTTCTCTAGGACATCTGCCGTGACAAGACCACGACACGCTCCAAGCAAAACACATATCATGTGGTGAATAAAAATATAGCCTCAAGTAAATTTACCGATGGATTGAAGACGAAAGAGGGGATGCCATATGGGCATCCCCAAGCTTAGATGCTTGGTTGTCCTTGAATATTACCTTGGGGTGCCCTGTGCATCCCCAAGCTTAGGCTCTTGCCACTCCTTATTCCGTTGTCCATCAAATCTTTACCCAAAACTTGAAAACTTCACAACACAAAACTCATAAGATCCGTTAGTATAAGAAAAGCAAATCACCACTTTAGGTACTGTTGTGAACTCATTCTAAATTTATAATGGTGTTATATCTACTGTATTCCAACTTCTCCATGGTTCATACCCCCCGATACTACCCATAGATTCATCAAAATAAGCAAACAACACATAGAAAACAGAATCTGTCAGAAACAGAATAGTCTGTGAAGATATGAATTTAGCTCAAACTTATGTAACTTTAAAAATTTTAAAAAATTAGGAAAACCTGTGAAATTTGTATATAAATATTTTGTAAAAAATTTAGGAGTTTTCGTCTCTTATGTGTATTATAAAAATTATTCTACTGGATACAAAAGTTTCTTTTTTTCAGCAAGATCAAATCAACTATCACCATAGACCATCCCAAAGGTCTTACTTGGCTCAAACACTAATTAAAATACTAAAACACAATTAGTACAGAGGTAATAATGTGCATTTATTGAAGAACAGTAGCAAAAACAAAAAACATAAAAATAAAATTGGGTTGCCTCCCAACAAGCGCTATTGTTTAACGCCCCTAGCTAGGCATATTGCAATAGATCTAGGTATTGTAATAGAAGTGAGGGAGATCATCCATGCTCATCTCATACTCCCTCCTCTTGGCAACAAGCTTTCTTTGTGGCAAAATAAAATAAACAAAGGGACTAATTTGATAGGGTATGGATCTGTAAGATCAAGTTTGGGAGGAATAGGTTCCTCCTTCGGCCCCTTGTATTCGATAATTATTTCTTCATTATAAACATTCCTTTGAGTGAATTCTCTTAATCTATCTCTTAGCACAAACCCAAATCCGTTGTTTTGTATAGCAAAATTGTCATTGTGTTCGGAAAGCTTATCAACCAAAACATCGGGAGGAACCTTCTTTCTCAAAATTTTATTATAAGCAGCATAATCAGGAGATTGCAATCTCATTATTTCTTCTTGATTAAAAGGATCTCCTCTATGGGAGGACAACCACTATTGATATTATAATGAGCAAATATTTCACCCGCTTCTTTTAAAATAAATCTAAATTCATGAGCTAGGAATATGGTGGCAACACGTTTAACGGAAGGATGATGAAAATTAGAGAACTCTAGGAAAATCCTTTGTATACACGGATGCATGTGAACAAATTGTCTTTCAAGCTCAATCACAAGCAAAGATATTGCATCCGCTAGGCTATTAGTTTTATTAAGGATTGGCCCTCCTAGCATGGGTATCATACCTGCACAAGTAAAGAAATCTTGGATAACCCCTTTTCCAATAATATTACCACTACCCACGCGGAGTTTTTTAGTATGTATGATAGTGGGTTCTTTATGAGGGTCAATATTAGCAAAGTCATCAAAATTTCCCTCGAGATTGCTACTATCCTTTTTAATGATGCCCTCCCCAGATTCAGACATGGTAACAAGCAAACGAAAAGACGAACGAAAGAAGGGCGAATAAAAAGGCAAATATTTTTGTGTTTTTTCTGAAAACATTTTAGAAGTGGGGGAGAGGAAAACGAGAGGCAAATGGCAAATAATGTAATGCAAGAGATGAGAGTTTATGATGGGTACTTGGTAGGCTTGATGTAGAACCTCCCTGGCAACAGCGTCAGACATTCTTCCTACTACTTCTTGAGCTTGCGTTGGTTTTTCCCTTGAAGAGGAAAGGGTGATGTAGCAAAGTAGAGATAAGTATTTCCCTCAGTTTGAGAACCAAGGTATCAATCCAGTAGGAGGTACAAGAAAGTCTCCAATCTATGCACCTGCACAAACAATCAAACACTTGCACCCAACGTGATAAAGGGGTTGTCAATCCCTTCGCGGTCACTTGCAAGGATGAGATCTGATAGAGATGGATATAAAAGGTTACTAAAACGTAAAACAAAGTAAAAGTAAATAAATTACAACAAGGTATTTTTGGGTTTTTTGGTTTATAGATCTGTAATATATAATGGAAAATAGACCCGGGGGCATAGGTTTCATTAGATCCTTCTCTCTTGAAGAAAGCATATGGTGGGTAAACAAATTACTGTTGAGAAATTGATATAAAAGCGCAAAGTTATGATGATATCTAAGGCAATGATCATGAATATAGCCATCACGTCCGTGGTAAGTAGACCGACTCCTGCCTGCATCTACTACTATTACTCCACACATCGACCGCTATCCAGCATGCATCTAGAGTATTAAGTTCATAAGAACGGAGTAACGCCTTAAGTAAGATGACATGATGTAGAGGGATAAACTCAAGCAATATGATATAAACCCCATCTTTTTATCCTTGATGGCGACAATACAATACGTGCCTCGCTACCCCTACTATGTCACTGGGTGAGGACACCGCAAGATTGAACCCAAAACTAAGCACCTCTCCCATTGCAAGAAAAACCAATCTAGTTGGCCAGACCAAATCGATACTTCGAAGAGAAATACAGAGATATCTTAATCATGCATAAAGAGTTCAGAGAAGACTCAAATAATATTCATAGATAATCTGATCATAAATCCACAATTCATCGGATCTCAACAAACGCACCGCAAAAAAGTATTACATCGAATAGATCTCCAAGAACATCGAGGAGAACATTGTATTGAAGATCAAAGAGAGAGAAGAAGCCATCTAGCTACTAGCTATGGACCCGTAGGTCTGTGGTAAACTACTCACGCATCATCGGTAGGGTAGCAAGGTTGATGTAGAGGCCCTCCGTGATCGAATTCCCCACCGGCAGATCGCCGGAAAAGGCCCCAAGATGGGATCTCACGGGAACAGAGGCTTGCGGCGGCGGAAAAGTATTTTGGTGGATGCCTCTGGTGGTTTGGGAATATTTGGGAATTTATAGTGCAAAGATTAGGGTTGGAGGACTCCCGAGGGGCCCACAAGCCCTCAAGGCGCGCCCCTCTGGGGCGCGCCTAGGAGGCTTGTGGCCTCCTCGGGAGCCTTCTGGCTCCCTCTCCAAGCTCCGTGGATGTCTTCTTGTCCAAGAAAAATCATCGCAAAAGTTTTATTCCGTTTGGACTCATTTTGATATTCCTTTTTTGTAAAAATCAAAAACATGGAAAAAACAGAAACTGGCACTGGGCTCTAGGTTAATAGGTTAGTCCCAAAAATAATATAAAATAGCATATCAATGCATATAAAACATCCAAAACAGATAATATAATAGCATGGAACAATCAAAAATTATAGATACGTTGGAGACGTATCAGTCATCTTGCCCATGAGGCATGGTTTGCAAGTATCAAATGATTCATAATCAAGTGATTCCAAAAGTCCATCCGCATGGAGTTTTTTCATGCGCTTTACACCAATATGACCTAAACAGTAGTGCCACAAGTATGTTGCACTATCATTATCAACTTTGCATCTTTTGGCATCAATATTATGAATATGTGTATCACTACAATCGAGATTCAACAAGAACAGACCATTCACTAAGGGTGCATGACCATAAAAGATGTTACTCATATAAATAGAACAACCATTATTCTCTGACTTAAATGAATAACTGTCTCGCAATAAACAATATCCAGATATAATGTTCATGCTCAACGCTGGCACCAAATAACAATTATTGAGGTCTAAAACTAATCCCGAAGGTAGATGTAGAGGCAGCGTGCCGACGGCGATCACATCAACCTTGGAACCATTTTCGACGCGCATCGTCACCTCGTCCTTAGCCAATCTTCGTTTATCCCGCAGCTCCTGTTTCGAGTTACAAATATGAGCAACCGAACTAGTATCAAATACCCAGGTGCTACTACGAGCATTAGCAAGGAACACATCAATAACATGTATATCAAATATACCTTTGTTCACTTTGCCATCCTTCTTATCCGCCAAGTATTTGGGGCAGTTCCGCTTCCAGTGACCATTACCCTTGCAGTAGAAGCACTTAGTCTTAGACTTGGGTCCAGCTTTGGGCTTCTTCACGGGAGCGGCAACTTCCTTGCCGTTCTTCTTGAAGTTCCCTTTCTTTCCCTTGCCCTTTTTCTTGAAACTGGTGGTCTTATTAACCATCAACACTTGATGCTCTTTCTTGATTTCTACCTCCGCCGATTTCAGCATCGTGAAGAACTTGGAAATTGTTTTCGTCATTCCTTGCATATTATAGTTCATCACGATGCCTTTGTAGCTTAGTGGTAGTGATTGAAGAACTCTATCAATAACACACTCATCTGGGAGCTCAATTCCCAGCTGAGTCAAGTGGTTATGATACCCAGACATTTTGAGTATGTGTTCACTGACAGAACTGTTCTCCCCCATCTTACAACTAAAGAACTTGTTAGAGACTTCATATCTCTCAGCCCGGGCATTAGCTTGAAATATCAATTTCAGCTCTTGGAACATCTCATATGCTCTGTGGCGTTCAAAATGCTTTTGAAGTCCCGGTTCCAAGCCGTAAAGCATGGCACACTGAACTATGAAGTAGTCATCAGATCGAGCTTGCCAGACGTTCACAACATCTGCAGCAGCTCCTGCAGCAGGTCTGTCACCTAGCGGTGCATCAAGGACATAATTCTTCTGTGCAGCAATGAGGATAATCCTCAAGTTACGGACCCAGCCCGTGTAGTTGCTACCATCATCTTTCAACTTAGCTTTCTCTAGGAACGCATTAAAATTCAACGGAACAGTAGCACGGGCATTTATCTACAACATAGATTTGCAAAGACTATCAGGACTAAGTTCATGATAAATTAAGTTCAATTAATCAAATTATGAATGAACTCCCACTTAAATTAACATCCCTCAAGTTATCTAAGTGATACATGATCCAAATCAACTAACCCATGACCGATCATCACGTGAGATGGGGTAGTCATCAATGGTGAACATCTCTATGTTGATCATATCTACTATATGACTCATGTTCGACCTTTCGGTCTCTAGGGTTCCGAGACCATGTTTGTACATGCTAGGCTCGTCAAGTTTAACCCAAGTATTCTGCTTGTGCAAAACTGGCTTACACCCATTGTAGGTGAACGTAGAGTCTATCACACCCGATCATCACGAGGTGCTTCGAAACGACAAACTTTAGCAACGGTGCATACTCGGGGAGAACACTTTTATGTTGAAACTAAGTGAAGGGATCATCTTATAATGCTACCGTCGTTCTAAGTAAAATAAGATGCATAAAGGATAAACATCACATGCAATCAAAATATGTGACATGATATGGCCATCATCATCTTGTGCTTTTGATCTCCATCTCCAAAGCAACGTCATGATCTCCATCGTCACTGGCGCGACACCTTGATCTCCATCGTTGCGTCGGGGTCATCTCGCCAAATATTGCTTCTACAACTACTGTTAATGCATAGCGATAAAGTAAAGCAATTACATGGCGCTTAATGATTGACACGTAGGTCATACAATAATTAAAAGACAATCCTAAGGCTCCTTCCGGTTGTCGATATTACAAAACATGATCATCTCATACATCAACATATATCACATCACGTCTTGACCATATCACATCACAACATACCCTGGAAAAACAAGTTAGACGTCCTCTACTTTGTTGTTGCAAGTTTTACGTGGCTGCTATGGGTAACTAGCAAGAACCGTTCTTACCTACGCAAAACCACAACGGTGATTTATCAAGTTTGCTGTTTTAACATTCTGCAAGGACCGGCCGTAGTCAAATTTGATTCAACTAAAGTGAGAGAAACAGACACCCGCCAGCCACCTTATGCAAAACAAGTTGCATTAGTCGGTGGAACCGGTCTCATATACGTGGACATGTAAGGTTGGTCCGGGCCGCTTCATCCCACAATACCGCCGGATCAAAATAAGACGTTGGTGGTAAGCAGTATGAACATCACCTCCCACAACTCCTTTGTGTACTACTCGTGCATATCATCTACGCATAGACCTGGCTCATGATGCCACTGTTGGGGAACGTTGCATGGAAAACAAAAAAATTCTACGCACACGCAAGATCTATCCATGGAGATGCATATCTACGAGAGGGGGAGAGCATCTTCATACCCTTGAAGATCGCTAAGCGGAAGCGTTTATCAATGCGGTTGATGTAGTCGTACACCTTCACGATCCGTCCCGATCAAGTACCGAACGTATGGCTCCTCCGCGTTTAGCACACGTTCAGCTCGATGACGTCATCGCCTTCTTGATCCAGGAAGAGGGGCGAAGTAGTAGATGAGTTTCGGCAGCACGACATCATGGTGACGGTGGTGGTGAAGAACAATCTCCGTAGGGCTTCGCCAAGCACAACGGAAACTAGACGGAGGATAAACTAGAGGGGACGGGGTTGCCGGCACACGGCTTGGTGAATCTTGATGTGTTCCGGGTGCTAGCCCTGCCCCTCTATTTATATGTTGAGCCCTGGGGTCGTTTCTTGGAGAAAGAGCCTCCTCAAAGTCGGTTTAGCACGCAAGGCAAGAGTCCTTCTCGGACTCCAGTACCAGACTCCAGGGTCCTCGGCATCTGGCCCCATGGCCTCCGCAAAACTCCTTTTGCACCTTCCTAAAGCCTCGTGGGTTTACCCCTTGGCCAAAATAAAGTGTTCTCGTGCCCGAACATTTCGGGAAACATCCGAAACCCCTTCTGGTGAATTCCGGAATCCTTCCGGAAACCAAACACTATTATCCCATATATCAATCTTTACCTCTGGACTATTCCGGAGCTCCTCGTCATGTCCGTGATCTCATCCGGGACTGCGAACAACATTCGGTCACCAACATACATAACTCATTCAATACTATATCATTAATGAACGTTAAACGTACGGACCCTACGGGTTCGAGAATGATGTAGACATGACCGAGATGCTTCTCTGGTCAATAACCAATAGCGGGACCTGGATGCCCATATTGGTTCCTACATATTCCACGAAGATCTTATTGGTCAAACCTTTATGACAACATACGTAGTTCCCTTTGTCTGTCGGTATGTTACTTGCCCGAGATTCGATCGTCAGTATCTCCATACCTAGTTCAATCTCGTTACCGGCAAGTCTCTTTACTCGTTCCGTAATACATCATCTTGTAACTAACTCCTTAGTCACTTTGCTTGCAAGCTTCTTGTGATGTTGTATTACCGAGAGGGCCCAGAGATACTTCTCCGTCATACGGAGTGACAAATCCCAGTCTCGATCCATGCCAACTCAACAGACACCTTTGGAGATACCTGTAGAGCACCTTTATGATCACCCAGTTACGTTGCGACGTTTGATGGCACACAAGGCATTCCTCCAAAGTCCGGGAGTTGCATGATCTCATGGTCGAAGAAACATGTATTTGACATTAAGAAAGCAGTAGCAATAAACTGAACGATCATATGCTATGCTAACGGTTGGGTCTTGTCCATCACATCATTCTCCTAATGATGTGATCCCGTTATCAAATGACAACTCATGTCTATGGTTAGGAAACCTTAACCATCTCTGATCAACGAGCTAGTCTAGTAGAGGCTCACTAGGGACACGGTATTTTTTTATGTATCCAGACATGTATTTAAGTTTAAGCTCAATACAACTCTAGCATGGATAATAAACCTTTATCATGATTAAGGAAATATGATAATAACCATTTTATTATTGCCTCTAGGGCATATTTCCATCAAACCTTTCATCTGTAAACACTTTTTTCTCTCTCTTGCAAAGTACCTGTAACAGACGCTTCGGCGGTTCGATTTGTTAGACATCATGAGCTCATCGAAAATAAAGCAAACCTTTTACGGTCCTCTTACAGTCATTTACACTACACCTTTTTTCCTGCTCTTTGACTCAGTCATCAACAATTTCGGCACATATCTGCTCTAATATGCAATCGGCTAATAGACCGGGGGCTCGACCGTAATGCTCGCCCTATGCATCAAGTCCGACACCTTTTTTCTATGTGTTCGTCGTCTCGGATATTGCATTATATGAATTAGTTCCGAATTATGTCTTGGGTCAATAGTTGGGTTGCCCTGCTCCTGTGTTTACCCTCTTACGTTCCGCGCATTCGGCTAAGACGGTAAAGGGAGAACCACTGCGATTGTACTTCTGGCTAGCCCGGTCAAGTACCTCAGTGGAGAAAGCCGAAAACTGACTGTCATAATAAGCGAGAACTGGTCAGCGATCCGATGACAATGTTAAACTAAAAATCTTTGGAGATTACATTGTGTAATACGAAGGGTTTGTCTTTGGCCAAACCAAGTGATACAGGTATATACCTCGGATTTCCCGAATATCACAACACACTAGGGGCTAGTCACCAGCCCCCGTAGTCAAGCTCCTATGGCTAAGTGAAAGTAATAAAGCCGCATAGTCTGATTGCCTTGTTTCCCTCCTGCACTACCGCCTTCGGGAATCGAGACGTTGGCTAAGGGTCATAGTGCGGAGGACGAAACACCCCTCGTAGCATCTACATGGGGGCTGAAGCCGATGACTGGTAACTTTTAGAATAAAACGTCCGCACAGGAGTCAAAATAACATCAAATACATGCAAGTATGATAAACCATACAAGACAAACGCCTTACAAAGCATAAGGTTCAAGCATATTTTAATACATGATAGCACGATCACTCGAAGAGTACATCCTTCGAACATTGGGCCTCTAGTGCCCGAGCACCGTCCATTACGATGGAAAAATACTGCTCGGGGCGCCTGTGCTCCTTTCTAGCGGGCGGAGGTCCGGTGGCCATCTCGACTGGCTTGATCTTCGACCAGTGCACCATAGTCTTCGAGAATGCCATCCGAGCCCCCTCGATGCACACAGAGCGCTTAACAGCTTCAACCCGGGAGGCAGCGTCGCGCAGCCTCTGCACCAAACCGAAGTAGCTGCTCGGTATTTGCTCTGAAGGCCACAGCCAGACACAAAGGTCCTTCATGGCCGGTTCCGCCATCCGGTGCAGCTCCATCAGTTGCTTCATCTGATTGCTCAAAAGGGGAGGGTGTTCGGGCGTCTGGAACTGAGCCCAGAACAGCCTGTCTTTGGCGTCACCCTCCTGAGCTGCATAGTGCCTTGCCACATCCGCTGCAGTCCTAGGGAGCTCCGCAAATGCTCCTGCGAAACGCCAGACTCGTGTGAGCAACGCGAATCTCTGGCCTCCAAAGACGCTCTACAATAAATATGGCTTACCATCCGCAATTTGCTTTACTTGACGGAGCTCTTCTCAGGCGCCCCGCATCTCCGTCCTCGCTTCTTGGATCTCCTACTTCACCTTTGATAGCTCGGTGGCATGATCCTTTATTCTTCAGCTCAAGGTCCTCACATTTAGTGACGGCATCCTTGAGCTCCTGTTGCACTTCGGCCACTCTGGCCTCGTGCTTCTCGCTAGTGGTTTTTACGGCCTTAAGTTCGCCAGCCGCTCGCTCGGCCGCCGCCTTCTGTTCGGCCGCTTCTTGGTTGGCCTTCCTCACTTGGCCTCGAGGCCCTCGACCTCCGCGGCGGTAGCTATAATCACAATTAAACAACTCTTGCTTAGGGATAACCGCAAATACCCTGCTTGACAAGGGAATACAGTTACTAAGTCTCGACCGAACTAACCTTGCACTTCGTCAAACCGTTTGTTGATGAGGTCGAGCTCCTCATCGAAGCTTTTGAGCTTCTGATTCATCTCAGCCAGCTCCGCGGCATTGGCAGCCACCGCTAATAACCCACAAGTATAGGGGATCACAACAGTTTTCGAGGGTAGAGTATTCAACCCAAATTTATTGATTCGACACAAGGGGAGCCAAAGAATATTTACAAGTATTAGCAGCTGAGTTGTCAATTCAACCACACCTGGAGATTAAATATTTGCAGCAAAGTGATCAGTAGCACAGTAATATGATAGTTTTGATAGGAGTGGTAACAGTAGTAGTAACAGTAACAGTGATAGCAATAGTTTTATAGCGGTTGTAACAGTAACATCAACAGTAGTAACCTAGCAAGAACACTATGTGGAAAACTCGTAGGCATTGGATCGGTGATTTCGTTGGATGATATTCATCATATAATAGTCATAACCTAGGGCAACACAGAACTAGCTCCAGTTCATCAATATAATGTAGGCATGTATTCCTTAAATAGTCATACGTGCTTATGGAAAAGAACTTGCATGACATCTTTTGTCCTACCCTCCCGTGGCAATGGGGTCCATAAGGAAACTAAGGGATATTAAGGCCTCCTTTTAATAGAGAACCAGAACAAAGCATTAACACATAGTGAATACATGAACTCCTCAAACTACGGTCATCACCGAAAAGTATCACAATTATTGTCACCTTGGGGTTTACGGATCATAACACGTAACAGGTGCATATGACTTGCAAGATCGGATCAAGAACATATATATAATGGTCAAAACATAAACGGTTCAGATCTGAAATCATGGCACTCGGGCCCTAGTGACAAGCATTAAGCATAGCAAAGTCATAGCAGCATCAATCTCAGAACATAGTGGATACTAGGGATCAAGCCCTAACAAATCTAACTCAATTACATGATGAATCCCATCCAACCCCTCACCTTCAAGCAAGCCTACGAAGGAATTACTCACTCCCGGTGGGGATCATCATGGAATTGGTGATGAAGGAGGGTTGGTGATGATGATGGCGGCGAATCCCCCTCTCCGGAGCCCAGAACGGACTCCAGATCTGCCCTCCCGATGAAAACCAGGAGGTGGCGGCGGCTCTGTATCGTGAAATGTGCTGAAACTTTCTCCCTGATTTTTTCTCCAAAAATAGGATTTTATAGAGTTGGAATTAGGGTCAGCGGAGCCTCATGGGCCCCACTACCCACCAGGGTGCGCCAGAGGGGGGTGGCGTGCCCTGGTGCCTAGTGGGCAGCTTCCCCCCCTCCAGTGGGTCTTGGTTCCAAGAATCTTCATTTATTCCAAAATAATTCTCCAAAAAGCTTCATCCAATTCCGAGAACTTTTATTTCTGCACAAAAACAACACCATGGTAGTTCTGCTGAAAACAGCGTTAGTCCGGGTTAGTTTCATTCAAATCATGCAAATTAGAGTCCAAAACAAGAGCAAAAGCGTTAGCAAAATTAGATACGATGGAGACGTATCAACTCCCCCAAGCTTAACCCATTGCTTGTCCTCAAGCAATTCAGTTGACAAACTGAAAGTGACAAAGAAAAACTTTTACGAACTCTTTTGTTCTTGTGTCTATATATATGCTTAAATAACACCCAGGTTTTCAGCAAAGATCATAACTAACCATGTAAATGATAACTCTTAGAAATTATATTCACTCATATCAATGGCATAATCAACTAGCGAGCAATAATAAAATATCTCAAATGCCTACACTTTCTCAGAACAATCATGATATAATATGACAATAGTGGTATCTCGCTAGCCCTTTCTGAAACCGCAAAACATAAATGCAGAGCACCTCCAAAGTTCAAGTAGCGACTAAACATTGTAATTCATGGTAGAAGAGATCCAGTCATGATGCATTCAACATTAACTCTACACAATGCATGAGGATGACAATAGTGCTCTTAGGACTGGTGCTTATTTGAGAAGATGATGACTCAACATAAAAGTAAAATGACATGAAAGTAAATAGATAGGCCCTTCACAGAGGGAAGCAGGGATTTGCAGAGGTGCCAGAGCTCGAAGCTTAAATCAGAGATAAATATAATTTTGGGAGGTATACCCTTCCTGTCAATGTTACGACCAAGAGTTATCAATATCTTCCATGCTAAACACATTAGCGGCGGTTCCCAAGCGGTAAAAGTAACGTTTACTCCCCCTCCACCAACAAACACAAGCCATGGCTAGCCGAATCCTCGGGTGCCCTCCATACCAACAACAGTCCGGGGGAGTTTTTTTTAATTATTTATCATTTTTGATTTTGGGACTGGGCATCCCTATTACCAGCCCCTCTCGTGCAAGGACGAGTGAATAAACACTCATCATGAGAATAACCCGCTTAGCATGGAAGATACTGACCACCCCCTATCGCTCCATGAGCGTTCCAGGCACACAAAACAAATGTTCATTTGAATTTTTAGAGGTGGCACATGCAAATTTACTTAGAACGGCAGGGTAATACCGCACATAGGTAGATATGGTGGACTCATCTGGAATAACTTTGGTTTAAGTATTTTGATGCACAAGCAGTATTCCCGCTTAGTACAGGCGAAGGCTAACAAATAGATTGAGAAGCGACCAGCTAGAGAGTGAAAACGGTCATGAACATGCATTATGAATAATCAACATTGAATACTAGCATGAGTAGGATATAAACACCATGAACATAAATATTGTGGAGGCTATGTTGGTTTTGATTCAACTACATGCGTGAACATGCGCCAAGTCAAGCCACTTGAAACATTCAGAGGAGGATACCACATCATCATACTACATCACAATCATTTTAATGCATGTTGACACTCAAGATAAACCATTATCAACTCCTAGCTACTTAAGTATGGCATGAACAACTATAATCTCTAATTGTCATCATAAACATGTTCAATCATAATATGCTGAATCATGGATACTGAGTTAAACATATTTACAAAAACAAAAACAAGTTGAGTTCATACCCGCTTTTCCTTCCACAGTCACTTCATCATATATCGTCATTATTGCCTTTCACTTGCATGACCGAATGATATGAAAATAATAGTGCAAGAGTGCCGTGGACTAAGCTGGAATCTGCAACATTTTATTCAAAGGAGAAGACAAAATATATTTGGGCCCTTTGTTAGATCCATAATAATGCATATGAGAGTCACTCAACATTTTCATCATGGTCTTCCCCTAGATATGACTCAACGAAAAGAAAAGAATTTCAGAGAAACACACTGAAATATTTTTGGATTTTTTAGTTTTCATGAAGAAAGCAAATTAAAGAAGGAAAAACATAAACAAGAAAAACTATTTACATGGGAAGCTCTCAACAAGTAAAAGAAGAAATGAGAAATCTTTTTGGGGTTTTCTTTTAATGCTACTACTAATTTAATCTAGAAAGAAAAACCGAAAAGAAGCAAGAAATATTTTTGGATTTTCTCAAAGTTTTTTCAAACAAACAAGAAGAAAGCGAGAAAAATAAAACTAGCATGGATAATACAATGAAAGAGTCTGGACACCGACGACTGAAATGTGTGAACATGAATGTAATGTCGGTGGAAATACGTACTCCCCCAAGCTTAGGCTTTTGGCCTAGCTTGGTAGTCACCACCCGTAGCCTGGATAATAATCAGAATGATAACTCGTGGAGGCTCTCGGTGCGGCCTCCTCAGCCTGGCGGGCAGCTTCTACTGCCGCGTTGTACTCGCGCGCCTCACTCTCAAGAATGTAATATCTTTCTTTTCCCTGGTAATCAAAGAGAGCAGGTGCAGGCAAAATAAAAGGTATAATGTGCTTCTTATCAAACATCAAGTTATAATTATAATCAGTGGTTCTACATTTAATGAACTTATGACGCTGCATGGCTCCAAAGTCCAGGTACTGAGTAGGTAAAATAGGATCATTAGGCCAAGGTGACACACCTAGTTCCCTAGCTACACGAGAGGCATAAATCCCTCCATAAAAATAACCACTATCAGCATTGTGTTGCAACCTCCGTGCAACTATTGCTCCTAGATTATAACATTTAATTCCTGTCAGAGCAGTGTGTATGAGGCTCAAGTCTGAGGCACAAAGAGTATTGCAATCTTGTTTGCCCACGAGGCATTTGCCATTAAAGAGTGCAAAGTAACGAATCGATGGAAAGTGTATACTATTTATTCTAGCTTGTGTCACTCCTCTATCCTCACCACAACATAAACTAGTTAAAAACATTTCATACTCAGATGTTGGTGGTTCGTCCAGCGAACCCCAGTATGGAATTTTGCAGGCAACACAGAATCGTTCTAGAGGCATGGTGAAAGCACTATCATAAAGGCTAAATGAAACTCTAGACTCTCGAGAGTGATATTTAAATTTCTTGGTGAACATCTCGGTTAAGTTGAGATGTTGAATGCACTTATCTGTGATGAAGGGAGTGAGCTCGGTGTTGTGAACATACTACTCAAATTCGTCTTTAATACTTGCTCCTAACATGAACTCGTCACACGACCGTAAGCATGATTTAGTCTCGGCATCCCGCATCGAGCTCTCACTTGGCTCCACATAGGATTGACGTATCGAGCTTTCACTCAACGATGCTCCCAAGGACCTCTGCCTCGAAGAACTCCTAAAGAGGTGCATTTTTATTTGTGAACAATTTCCGAAAAAATTTGGGACACAAAAATTTGTTAACAAAACTTCACAAGATTGATAGCAACTACTCATATGGATGTCTAGAGGCTATACCAAGCATTCAAACTACTTGGAACTCAAAGAGTTCAACATGCACACTCATTTACAATAGCACCAAGAGTAACTAAATACTCAAAATATAAACCACTAGAACAAAAACTAATTGGAGCAATGGAGGAGTCACATACCAAGTCGCAATCCCCCAAAACAGTTTCGGAAATGGAGCTTCGAGCAAAGAGATCGAAATCCGTGGGTTTGAGAGCAAGAACACGAGAGAGAGAGAGAGAGAGAGAGAGAGAGAGAGAGAGAGATGGTGTGATTTTTTTCTGCAGGTAGGTGACGAAGTGGACTAAAGGGATAAGTGAGGGGGCCTTGTGGGGCCCACTACCCACCAGGGCGCGCCCTGGTGCCTAGTGGGAACCAGGGGCACCCCCTGTGGTGTTATTTGCACCAAAAATTTGTAAATATTCAGAAAATATTGTGTCAAAATTTCAGGGCATTTTGAGCACTTATATTTTTGGGTCATTTTTTATTGCACGAAAAATTCAGAAAACAGGATAAACATGGCATTTTATTGCATTTAACTAAAAATAACAGAAAATAAAAAGTGGGTACAGAAGGTTGTGCTTACTAAATTCATCGACCACATGCCTCTCGAAAATAATCCATTAATAAGGTTGATCAAGTCTTATTAACAACCACTTTCGATTAACATGAACCCGAAGAACTTTTGTAAAACACGAAATTACCTCAACGGGGATATGCATATCCCCAACAATAAGTATTTCATATTTCTTTTTGATAGTAGGTAGAGGGAGTTGAAAACTTCCAATAGTAATTGTCGGAGATTTTTCAATAACATTAATACCATTCACTTGAAATTGTTTCTTCGAAAAGTGCACCGTATGCTCATTACCATTGATGTGAAAAGTGACTTTGCTTTTATTGCAATCAATAACAGCCCCTACAGTATTCAAAAAGGGTCTACCAAGGATAATCGACATGTTGTCGTCCTCGGGCATCTCAAGTATAACAAAGTCTGTTAAGATAGTAACATTTGCAACAATAACGGGCACATCCTCACAAATACTGATAGGAATAGCAGTTGATTTGTCAGCCATTTGCAATGATATTTCAGTAGGTGTGAGATTATTCAAATCAAGTCTTTTGTATAAAGAGAAAGGCATAACACTAACACCGGCTCCCAAATCACATAAAGCAGTTTTGACATAATTTCTTTTGATGGAGCATGGTATAGTTGGTATTCCTGGATCTCCTAGTTTTTTAGGCACTCCATCCTTAGAAGAATAATTAGCAAGCATGGTGGAGATTTCATCTTCAGGTATTTTTCTTTTATTAGTGATGATGTCTTTCATGTATTTAGCATAAGGGGCCAACTTTAAAATATCAGCCAAACGAGTACGCAAAAAGACTGGCCTAAGCATTTTAGCAAAGCATTCAAATTCTTTATCATCTTTTTTCTTAGATGGTTTAGGTGGAAAGGGCATGGGTTTCTGAACCCATGGTTCTCTTTCTTTACCATGTTTTCTATCAACAAAGTCTCTTTTATCATAACATTTATTTTAGGTTGTGCGTTATCAAGATCAACAGCAGGTCCTATTTCAACATCATTATCTGGTTGAGTATCTTCATGAACATCATCATTATCATTATCATTATCACTAGGTAAATGTTCATTACCAGACTGAGTTTCAGCATCAGAAAAAGAAACATCATTATCATTCTCAGAAGGTTTTTCTACTTCAAGTTCACTAGAGGTATGCAAAATCCTATCATTGTTCTTCTTCTTTTTCTTTTTAGAAGGACTAGGTGCATCAGTATTAATTCTTTGGGAGTCTTGTTCAATTCTTTTAGGGTGACCTTCAGGATAAAGTGGATCCTGAGTCATTTTATCTCCTCTAGTTGCTACTCTAACAGCATAATCATTCATATTATGATTCATTTCATTAAGTAGCTCACTTTGCGATTTAGCAACTTGTTCTAACTGGGTTCGAACCATAGAAGCATGTTTTCCTACACCTCTAACATCATTTGTAATTCTAAATAACAAGACACTCAAGCGAGCAATCATATCAGAATTTTGTTTCAATTGTTTCATAACATTTGCATTGACATGATCTTGTTTTCTAATGTAGTCGTCAAATTCATGCAAGCATTGACTAGGATGTTTATTATAGGGAATATCACCTTCATCAAACTTTAATAAAGAATTTACCTCTACCACCTGTGGTGGTGTGTCAAGACCATGTATTTCTTCAATAGGTGGTAAGTTCTTAACATCTTCAGCTTTAATACCCTTTTTCCTTCATACATTTCTTTGCTTCTTGCATATCTTCAGGACTGAGAAATAATATACCCCTCTTCTTCGGAGTGGGTTTAGGAAGTGGTTCAAGAAGTGTCCAATCATCATAATTCTTCAATATGTTATTCAGTAATTCCTCAGCTTGTTCAACAGTTTGTTCCCTGAAAACACAACCAGCACAACTATCTAGGAAGTCCCTAGAAGCATCGGTTAGTCCATCATAGAAGATATCAAGTATTTCATTTTTCTTAAGAGGATGATCAGGCAAAGAATTAAGTAATTGGAGAAGCCTCCCCCAAGCTTGTGGGAGACTCTCTTCTTCAATTTGCACAAAGTTAAATATTTCCTGTAAGGCAGCTTGTTTCTTATGAGCAGGAAAATATCAGAGAAGTAATAAATCATATCCTGGGACTACACACAACCAGGAGCAAGAGTATTGTACCATATCTTAGCATCACCCTTTAATGAGAACGGAAATAACTTGAGACTATAGTAGTAGTGAATTTTTTCCTCATGAGCAAATAGGGTGGCTATATCATTTAATTTAGTAAGATGTGCCACAACAGTTTTAGTTTCATAGCCATGGAAAGGATCAGATTCAACCAGAGTAATTAACTCTGGGTTGATAGAGAATTCATAATCCTTATCAGTAATAAAGATAGGCGAAGTAGCAAACTTAGGATCATATTTCATTCTAGCATTCAAAGATTTTTCTTTCGGCTTGACTAGTAATTTCTTAAGATCATCTCTATCCTTACAAGCAAGAAAATCTCTAGCTACTTCTCCATCCATAACGTAACTCTCAGGTATCTCAGGCAATTCATATCTAGGAGAGCTAGGTCTAATAGGTGTTTCATAATTCTCAATTCAAAAACCTCATCAGTTTCAGCATTCTCAATTTCCTTAGCTCTAGCAAGTTGTTCATCAAGAAATTCACCTAACGGCATAGTCTTATCAAACAAAGTACTAGCATCATCATAAACATCATTCATAGCAGATGTGGCATCATCAATTACTTGCGACATATCAGGATTAATAGCATGTGGTGGTGTTGCAAGCTTACTCAAAACAGAAGGTGAATCAAGTACAGAGTGTGATGGCAGTTCCTTACCTCCCCTCATCTTAGAGGGAATGATCTTGGTTCTGGTATCTTTCAAATTCTTCATAATGATAAATTGATATAAATCCCAAGTGACTCAACAAATATAGCTATGCTCCTCGGCAACAGCGCCATAAAAAGGTCTTGATAACCCACAAGTATAGGGGGTCACAACAGTTTTCGAGGGTAGAGTATTCAACCTGGATTTATTGATTCGACACAACGGGAGCCAAAGAATATTTGCAAGTATTAGCAGTTGAGTTGTCAATTCAACCACACCTGGGGATTAAATATCTGCAGCAAAGTGATCAGTAGCACAGTAATATGATAGTTTTGATAGCAGTGGTAATGGTAGTAGTAACGGTAACAGTGATAGCAATAGTTTTATAGCAGTTGTAATAGTAACAGCAACAGTAGTAACTTAGCAAGAACACTATGTGGAAAACTCGTAAGCATTGGACCGGTGATTTTGTTGGATGATATTCATCATATAACAGTCATAACCTAGGGCGACACAGAACTAGCTCCAGTTCATCAATATAATGTAGGCATGTATTCCTTAAATAGCCATACGTGCTTATGGAAAAGAACTTGCATGACATCTTTTATCCTACCCTTCCGTGGCAGCGGGGTCCATAAGGAAACTAAGGGATATTAAGGCCTCCTTTTAATAGAGAACCGGAACAAAGCATTAACACATAGTGAATACATGAACTCCTCAAACTACGGTCATCACCGGAAAGTATCCCAATTACTGTCACCTTGGGGTTTACAGATCATAACACATAACAGGTGCATATGACTTGCAAGATCGGATCAAGAACATATATATAATGGTCAAAACATAAACGGTTCAGATCTGAAATCATGGCACTCGGGCCCTAGTGACAAGCATTAAGCATAGCAAAGTCATAGCAGCATCAATCTCAGAACATAGTGGATACTAGGGATCAAGCCCTAACAAATCTAACTCGATTACATGATGAATCCCATCCAACCCCTCACCGTCCTGCAAGCCTACGAAGGAATTACTCACTCCCGGTGGGGAGCATCATGGAATTAGTGATGAAGGAGGGTTGGTGATGACGACGGCGGTGAATCCCCCTCTTCGGAGCCCAAAATGGACTCCAGATCCCCCCTCCCGATGAAAAATAGGAGGTGGCGGCGGCTCCGTATCGTGAAACGTGATGAAACTTCCTCCCTAATTTTTTTCTCCAAAAATAGGATTTTATAAAGTTGGAATTAGGCTCAACGGAGCCTCATGGGCCCCACTACCCACTAGGGCACGCCAGAGGGGAGTGGCGCGCCCTGGTGCCTAGTGGGCAGCTTCCCCCCCCCCCCCCTCCGGTGGGTCTTGGTTCCAAAAATCTTCATTTATTCCAAAATAATTCTTCAAAAAGTTTTGTCCAATTCCGAGAACTTTTATTTCTGCACAAAAAACAACACCATGGTAGTTCTGCTGAAAATAGCGTCAGTCCGAGTTAGTTTCATTCAAATCATGCAAATTAGAGTCCAAAACAAGAGCAAAAGCGTTAGGAAAAGTAGATACGATGGAGACGTATCAGCTGCCAATGCTGAAGCCTGTAAAAATAAAACGATCACCTCATTCAGACTCTCGGTTCAATGATTTTCGATCCTCTACCAGGTTTTTCAATCCTGACAGAGTCTCGGGGGCTGCTACATACAAGGACTGCTCAAATTTTGTTCACAAAATACATTTTCAGGAAAAGAGCATTACATTGCTTACCTCAAAGCTTGTCAGGGGGCCACCAAAAGCTTCTTTCAGACCACTGTTAGCGGACTGGATGCTTTGAAATGCCACGCCCATCAGGGCACGGTGTTCCGAGACAATGGGGGAGCTACTCAAAGCCTCCTCCATCATGTCCGTCCACCCAGCCGCTACCCGATCTCCGGTATTTGGCACTGGTGGCGGGGCCCTGGATCCCTTTTTGGTGGGGGGCGGATTCGACGCCTCTGAGGGCCTTGGGGGCTCCAGAACCGTCTCTCGGGAGGGCTCAGATTGGCCGAGCTCCTCCTCCTTGTTCACCGGGAGGGATCCTCCCTCCTGGTCTTCGGCGGCCGAAGTGTTAGCCTCGGCCATGATGACGTCGCCGCCACCCCCCATGTCCGGAACGGGAGGGGTCCTTTGGGACAACACCTCTTCAGTCTCCCCGGTGGCTAGAGGAGGCGTGGAGCGTGACGCAGTTTCGCTCTCCGCCAGATCAGCTGGCGGTGAAGTTCCCTCTGAGACTTGGTCGACGGGGAGGTCGTGCGGTGGGCTGTAATATAAAATATATGTATGCTATCAGTAACAGACTAGCAAGACCAGCACCTCGAAAGTCTTCGGACTCATACCTTTCGGCGAGGGGCTTGATCCTTGGGGTCCTCTCCGGAACATCTTCGGATGCTGCAGACTCCTTGTCAAAATCTGAGCTGTCGTCAATCAGGACCAATTTGATCTGCACTTCTCCTTCGGGGCGTGCGGAGGTTGCTCCTCCTCGGTGTCGACCGACGCCGCCCTCTTCCTTGTGAGGGAGGAGTCGCTCTCCTCCCCCTCCTCCTCTTCCTACTCCCCCTCATGAGTGAAGGGAGCTTGGGTGTCCCCGGACTTGGTGTCTGGATGGACTCTTGGGCGGAGGCCCTCTCTGGCCTCCCTCGTCTCGTCCTTTTTCTTCTTCTCTCTCTTCTCTGGCGCCTTGTAGGGCGCCACGGTCAGCATCTCCTCCAGCTGGGCCAACCTGGGATCTTCGAGCAGTGGGGCCAGGCTATCCGTCAGCACGGCCTTCTTGAGCCAGCCCTGCGGAAGTGAGAGGAAGAAGGTTAGGTCCCCCGTAGAAATACGAATATCCAAACATAAAACGGATAGAACTTCGTTACCTTCTTGGGGGCTCCTCGGCATCGAGGCAGATGTCCTCCTCCTTGGCCGGCCACGCCTTTTGAGGCTTGAATAGCACCTTCCACAGCTTTGTCGTGGGTGGTGCCGTAGAAGCGGAGTACGGTGGCCGGGTCCTCTGGCTTGTAGGACCACATTGGGGCCTCCCATTGTTGGCAAGGTAGGAGGCGGCGGCGGAGCATTACTTGGACCAAATTGGTCAGCTTAGCACCCGCCTTTATTATGTTGGAGACGCATTTCTGCAGCGCCTCCACCTTAGTAGTAGACCCCCAGTCAAGGCCCTTCTTGGTCCACGAGGTTAACCTTGCAGGGGGTCCGGATCTGAATTCCAGAGCCGCCACCCAGGCCTCGTCACGGGGCTCTGTGACGTAAAACCACTCCTTCTGCCAAACTTTGACAGTATCTATAAACGTACCCTTCGGCCACCCGACCCGGGTGAGCCTGCTGACCATCGCTCCCCCGCAGTCCGCCTGCTGGCCGTCGACGATCTTCGGCTTGACGTTGAAGACTTTCATCCACATGCCAAAGTGTGGCTGGACCTGAAGAAAGGCCTCGCAAATGACGATGAAGGCCGAGATATGAAGGAAGGAGTTCGGGGCTAGATCGTGGAAGTCTAGCACGTAGACGAACATCAGTCCCCTGACAAAGGGGTGGAGCAGGAAGCCCAGCCCTCGGATAAAGTGGGGAATGAACACCACCCGCTCGCCAGGGAGGGGCGTCAGGATAGCCTGGCCCTCCTCTGGGGCCTGATGAGCAACGTTGGTGGGAAGGTAGCCCGCTTGCTTCAGGTCCTCAATGTCATCGTTGGTGATGCACGAGGCCTCCCACTTGCCCTTCGCCCCAGATTCGGCCATTTTTTAGCTCGGGGAATGGAGGGGAGGAAGCCTTTGAGGAAAGTTGGATCGGGGCACTGGAGCTCCGTAGATTGGGGAAAACTGTGGCGGAAGGAAGAAGAAGCGTGAGAGGATAGCAACGGTTGTTCTCCTTTTTATAAGCTGCCGCGGTGCCAAGAGTCCTTTAACCACGCCGCAGACCTCTCCACTTCCTGATATACTCATGACGTTATGCCCGAGTGGGGCGATCGAAATCATTGATCACATCCCTTCAAAAATGGGGGCACGATCCTCGCTTCGATAGGGCGTGCCCATAGAGGAGCTGCCTCGAGCCACGCATCAAGTCCTCACGACGGTTCGGTATATGTGACCAGTTGTGACCCTTCGCCGAAAGTTGTCAGGCAAGGTCAATATTCACATTCTGGTGGTTGTCCTTCAAGGCTAAGTAATGTCGACAATACGGATTCCGGATATAACCTGGTCAAGCACATGGCCGGACTCTGCTGAAATGAGTCTTTAAAAGATTTGGCTGAGAGGGGTCACTCCGGACACACAAAGGGAGGAGAACTCGCCCCGCAAGCCGGAGACTTCAGAAGCACGGTTACTGGACACCGGCATTGGAGGCTAGTTCGAGGGCTACTGAGGGAGCCCTGGACTAGGGGGTCCTCGGGCTGCCGGCCTATCTCTCATGGGCCGGATAGTCGGGCCGCACTACAGCTGCTGGAAAGCTGAACTATTGGGCGGCAGCGTATCCGGACAGGAGACCTTTGATGCCTTGGCATGTACTCCAAGACAAGGTAGAAGATTCGACATGTTTATCCTCTTGTTGTAACCGACCATATGTAACCCTAGTACCCTTGGTGTCTATATAAACCAGAGGGTTTAGTCCGTAGAGGCTAGGACAACAACCATCATCCTACTAGCCTAGGGTTTAGTTCATATGATCTCATGGTAGATCGACTCTGTAATCCTCATATACACAAGCAATATAATCAAGCAGGACGTAGGGTTTTACCTCTTAGAGAGGGCCCAAACCTGGGTAAACATCGTGTCCCTCGTCCCTTGTTCCCCATCGATCCAAGATCCACAGCTCGGGACACCCTACCCGAAATCTGCCGGTTTTGACACCGACAGTATCCTCCTTCACAACGGGCTGTGGTGCTGGAGCAGGCAAAAAGTAGAGGGGGGGGGGGGGGGGAGGGGGGAGGGCGCTGGAGCACGCGCGCGCACGAGCGGCGAAGCGCGATCGGCGACGCTCATCGTAGAACCAGGTATCCCAGTGGGGCGAGTCCTGGGCGAACGTCGGATTGTGGTGATGGTCGTCGGGCAGAAGATCCTGACGGTGATGGATCTCCTCTTGTTGTGCGTGGCTGGAGGCCGGAACAGCCGGCACTAGAACCCTATCCAGGTTCAAATCCCAGCCATTCGGCAGGTGCACGTCCGCCCAAGGACGGGTATGGCCTCTCCCAGTAGTGTTGGCACATCGCGACGGGCACGTGTGCGGTCGTGTGCGGGCGGCACAGCCTCCTGCGGCATCATGGTAAAGGGTACCGCCCCGAGGAGGAGCCAGCCTCGTGGTCGTGCAGTCCGGGCATCCACTTCCGCAGTATTTTGCGTCGTGGGTGGGCGGTGGCTTGTGTTTGACTGTCTGGTGGCGACCGGGGGGGCATAGGGAGGGAGAGGAGTGGGTGCGGATGGGCGCCCCCTCTCCGGCTCACCTGTGGCATTTAGAAAGGACCAGACAGGGGTAGTTGGGTAGCTGACACATGGACCTGGACGAAACACCGAGTGGACGCGCGGAGCATCCCTGTGCTTTCCCGTGGATGCAAACCTGACCTAAATTTGGGGCGGATTTGTGTCCCTACTGACACAAAACAGACAAACTGGCCAAATGGGTCGCCACGTTGAACGAGCGCACCAAATGCATCCCCTCATTGAAACCGCCGAGCATTTCCAATAGATGATGTACATATAAAAATAACCAAAATATACATTGCTTAGGCTAAAAATGTCTCTCCAACAGATGATTTAGATGCATTATTTTACTCAGATTTTACATCTGATGTAAAATGCATCACCAAATATACATCACATGGCCGCGCCACATGTAAAACGGACAGCAGCCTGATACGTCTCCAACGTATCTATAATTTTTGATTGTTCCATGCTATTATAGTATCAATCTTGGATCTTTATTTTGCAATTATATATCATTTTTTGGGACTAACCTATTAACCTAGTGCCCAGTGTCAGTTGCTCTTTTTTTGCTTGTATTTGGCTTTTCAGGAAAATCAGTACCAAACGGAGTCCAAGTGCTATGAAACTTTTCTATTGATTTGGTTTGGCCAACTAGATTAATTTTTCTTGCAATGGGAGAGGTGCTTTGTGATGGGTTCGATCTTGTGGTGCTCAATCCTAGTGACAAAAAGGGACATGACACGTATTTGTATCGTTGCCATTAAGGATAAAACGATGGGGTTTATTAATATTGATTGAGTTTATTTTGTCTACATTATGTCATCTTGCTTAAGGCGTTACTCCGTTCTTTATGAACTTAATACTCTAGATGCATGCTGGATAGCGGTTGATGTGTGGAGTAATAGTAGTAGATGCAAGCAGGAGCCAGTCTACTTGTCTCGGACATGATACCTATATACATGATCATTGCCTTGAATATCGTCATAACTATGCGCTTTTCTATCAATTGCCCAACAGTAATTTGATTACCCACCGTATGCTATGTTCAAGAGAGAAGCCTCTAGTGAAAACTATGGCCCCCAGGTCTTATCTTTATCATATATTAAAATCCTAAAATACTTTGCTGCAATTTCTTTACCGTTATTTTTATTTTGTGTTTTTGTTTATTTATCTACCATTATCAGATTTGATCCTTGCAATTAACCGCCAAGGGATTGACAACCCCTTGTTTGCGTTGGGTGCAAGTATTTGTTCTTTTGTGTGTAGGTGTTGTTCACGAGGTCTTGTGTGGTTCTCCTACTAGATTGATAACCTTAGTTCTTAACTGAGGGAAATACTTATCCCTACTATACTGCATCATCCTCTCCTCTTCGAGGAAATCCCAACACAGCTCACAAGTAGCAGGAAGAATTTCTGGCGCCGTTGGCCGGAAGACATCACCAAAACCTATCAAGTACCATCACATAAACTTTCATCTCCTTGCATTTACATTATTTGCCATTTGCCTCTCGTTTTCATCTCCCCCCAGTTCTAAAACATTTTCACAAAAGCACAAAAACATTTTCCGTTTGCCTTTTTGCTTGTTTGCTCGCTCGCTTGGTTGCTACGTTTATTATTACTGTCCCTCCTTTGTCCCTGGATTTTGAAGTTCTTTACTTCAAACAAGGACAAGGAGAAAATTTGAAAGATGCTTGGTATAGGGTAATGGAATCCTATCGTGTTTGCAACATAAAAGGAGATATGAAATTTTGCTTCGAAATTTTTATGTAGGGCTAACTATGCCCAATAGACAACTTCTGGACTTTGCCACTAAAGGGAATTTTGTTGAAAGTGATGCTAATACTGCTTATGAAATAATAGAAGGGATAGTGGGAACTCCACCCCCATAGAAAGGACTCAATTATACCCAAGGAGGGATCCAAATCTTGGAGAAATTAGGTGGCATGCAGAAAATTTTGGTTGAATTACAAAAGCCTAGTGAGCCTCTTAAAACTGTTAGTGGAAATCTCAATCACATAAATAACCTTCTTACCATTTGCAACAAGCGGTTGGATACTTTGGATAATAGAATTGCTTTATTTTCTGAGAACAGTGGGAAGCGTAAAGAACCCCCATGCTTCGAGAAAAGCCCCACTAGGGTGGTGAAAACTAAGGATGACAACACTTGAAACTATGCATTACGCCTAGCTAGGGGCATAAAACAATAGCGCTTGTAGGGAGGCAACCCAATAGTTATCTTTATGTTTCTTGTTTCTTTTATGTTTTTTTGTGTGCACACAATTATGCTATTGTTATGTTTGTGTTTTTGTGTTTTAATTAGTGTTTGTGCCAAGTAAAGCCTTTGGGATGATATGGTTGATAGTTGATTTGATTCTGTGAAAAAACAGAAACTTTCACGCCTAGTAGAAGAATTGTTTAAATTCACTGGAACGTGTTTTTGATCTGATTTTTTTACACGTGATTGATATACAAATTTCCCACGTTGTCCCAATTTTTCAGAATTTTTAGAGGTACAGAAGTATAGTCATTATTCAGATTACTACAGACTATTCTGTTTTTGACAGATTCTGTTTTCATTGCATAGTTTGCTTATTTTGATGAATCTATGGATTGTATCAGGGGCTATAACTCATGGTGAAGTTAGAATAAAGTAGGTATTCTGCAATATTAAAATATGAATGGGTTTACAATAGTACCTAAAGTTTGTGATTTGGTTGTTATACTAACGGATCTTACGAGTTTTCTGTTGAGTTTTGTGTGCTGAAGTTTTCAAGTTTTAAGTGAGATCACGATGGATGAAGGAATAGAGAGTGGAAAGACCCAAAGCTTGGGGATGCCCATGGAACCCCAAGTAAATATATAAGGACACCCAATCATCTAAGCTTGGGGATGCCCCGGATGGCATCCCCTCTTTCGTCTACCAACCATCGGTAAAATTATTTAGAGCTATATTTTTAGTCATCACATGATATGAGTTTTGCTTGGAGCGTCGTGTATTATATGAGTCTTTGCTTTGTTTGCTTTTTAGTTTGCCGCAATCATCTTTGTTGTACATACCTTTTGAGAGGGACACGCACTCATTCGTGATTTGTTAGAATACTATTTGTGCTTCACTTATATCTTTTGAGCTAGGCAGTTGCTCTAGTGCTTCACTTATATTTTTTAGAGCATGACAGTGGTTATATTTAAAGAAATAGTTGCACTCTCATGCTTCACTTATATCATTTTGAGAGTTTGATAAATAGTAATGGCAATATGCACGGGTTGTAAATTTGGTCCTAATATGATAGGTATTCAAGAGGGATATAATAAAAACTTTCATTTAGATCACTGAATATGATAAGTTTGATTCCTTGCAATAGTTTTGCGATATTAAGATGGTAATATGTGGAAGGTACTAGTGAATGATTGTGGTTTAGTAAGAATATTGGTGTTAAGGTTTGTGATTCCCGAAGCATGCACGTATAGTCTCTCATTATGCTAAGAAGTTGGAGCATGATTTATTATTGATTGTCTTCCTTATGAGTGGCGGTCGAGGACGAGCGATGGTCTTTTCCTACCAATCTATCCCCTTAGGAGCGTGCGTAGTAGCACTTTGCTTTGAGGGCTAATAAACTTTCGCAATAAGTATATGAGTTATTTATGACTAATGTGAGTCCATGGATTATACGCACTCTCACCTTTCCGCAATTTGCTAGACTCTTCGGTACTGTGCATTGCCCTTTCTCACCTTGAGATGTGGTGCAAACTTCGCCGGTGCATCCAAACCCCATGATATGATACGCTCTATCACACATAAGCCTCCTTATATCTTCCTCAAAACAACCACCATACCTACCTATTATGGCATTTCTATAGCCATTCCGAGATATATTGCCATGCAACTTACACCGTTCCATTTTTATGACACACATCATCATTGTCATATTGCTTTGCATGATCATATAGTTGACATAGTATTTGTGGCTCAGCCACCGTTCATCATTTTTTATACATGTTACGCTAGATCATTGCACATCATGGTACACTGCCAGAGGCATTCATATAGAGTCATATTTTGTTCTAGTATCGAGTTGTAATCTTGAGTTGTAAGTAAATAGAAGTGTGATGATCATCATATTCATTATTAGAGCATTGTCCCAGTGAGGAATAAATAAGAAAAATAGGCCAAAAAGAGCCCAAGAAAAAAGAGGCTAAAAAGAGCCCACAAAAAAAGGAAAATAAAAATTGAGAGAAAAAGAGAGAAGGGGAAGTGTTACTATCATTTTCCACACTTGTGCTTCAAAGTAGCACCATGTTTTTCATATAGAGAGTCTCCTATGCTTTCATTTTCATATACTAGTGGGAATTTTTCATTATATAACTTGGCTTGTATATTCCGATGATGGGCTTCCTCAAATGCCCAAGGTCTTCATGAGCAAGCAAGTTGGATGCACACCCACTTAGTTTTAGTTTTGAGCTTTCATACACTTATAGCTCTTAGTGCATCCGTTGCATGGCAATCCGTACTCCTTGCATTGACATCAATTGATGGGCATCTCCATAGCCCGTTGATTAGCCTCGTCGATGTGAGACTTTCTCCTTTTTTGTCTTCTCCATATCAATCTCTACCACCGTATTCTATTCCACCCATAGTGCTATATACATGGCGTGAGCTCATGTATTGCGTGGGGGTTGAAAAAGCTGAAGAGTGTTAAAAAGTACTCCCTCCGTCCCATAATGTAAGACATTTTTTGACACTACACTAGAGTCAAAAAACATCTTACATTATGGGACGGAGGGAGTATGAACCAATTACTTGGCTTGTCATCGGAGTTGTGCATGATAAATATTTTGTGTTAAGAAGATGGTGCATGACATGATTATATGATTTTTTAGGGATAACTTTCTTTAGCATTTTTATTTTGAAAGGCATGATTGTTTGTTAGTATGCCTGAGTATTGATGTCTTTATATCAAGTTATAGACTATTGCTTTGAATCATTCGGATCTTAATATTCATACCTAAAAAGAGATTACATGATAGACATGTTAGTTAGCATTCCACATCAATTTTTCTTATCTTTACCTACTCGAGGACGAGCAGGAGTTAAGCTTGGGGATGCTTGATACGTCTCCAACGTATCTATAATTTTTGATTGTTTCATGCTATTATAGTATCAATCTTGGATGTTTATTATGCAATTATATATCATTTTTTGGGACTAACCTATTAACCTAGTGCCCAGTGTCAATTTCTTTTTTTTTTGCTTGTTTTTTACTTTTCAGAAAAATTAGTACCAAACGGAGTCCAAACGCTACGAAACTTTTTGACAATTTTTTCTGCACCAAAAGGGACCCTAGAAGCTTCGGGAGAAGACCTGAAGTGCCACGACACAGCGACAAGCCTACCAGGCACGCCCCAGGGGGGCGTCCCCCAGGCTTGTGGGCCCCTCGTGGCACCTCCTGACCTAATTCCAGCTCTATAAATTCCCAAATATTCCCAATACATCACAGAGCCACCTGAAACACTTTTTTCCGCCATCGCAAGTTTTTGTTCCTTCGAGATCCCATCTGGAGGCCTTCTCCGGTACTCTGCCGGAGGAGGAATCGACCACGGAGGGCTTCTACATCATCCTTACTGCCCTTTTGATGATGCGTGAGTAGTTTTCCACAGACCTACGGGTCCATAGCTAGTAGCTGGGTGGCTTCTTCTGTCTCTTTGATCTTTAATACAATGTTCTCCTCGGTGTTCTTGGAGTTCTATTCGATGCAATCTTCTTTTGCGGTGTGTTTGTTGGGATCCGATGAATTGTGGGTTTATGATCAGATTATTCATGAATAATATTTGAGACTTTTCTGAATTCTTATATGCATGATTATTATAGCTTTGTATTTTTCTCCGATCTATTGATTTGGTTTGGCCAACTCGATTGATTTTTTTTTGCAATGGGAGAGGTGCTTTGTGATGGGCTCGATCTTGCGATGCTCAATCCCAGTGACAGAAAGGGACATGACACGTATTTGTATCGTTACCATTAAGGATAAACGATGGGGTTTATTCATATTAATTGAGTTTACTTTGTCTGCATCATGTCATCTTGTTTAAGGCGTTACTCCGTTCTTTATGAACTTAATACTCTAGATGCATGCTGGATAGCGGTCGATGTGTGGAGTAATAGTAGTAGATGCAGGCAGGAGTCGGTCTACTTGTCTCGGACGTGATCCCTATATACATGATCATTGCCTTGAATATCGTCATAACTATGCGTTTTTCTATCAATTGTCCAACAGTAATTTGTTTACCCACCGTATGCTATGTTCAAGAGAGAAGCCTCTAGTGAAAACTATGGCCCCGGGTCTATCTTTATCATATATTAAAATCCAAAAATATTTTGCTGCAATTTCTTTACCGTTATTTTTATTTTGTGTTTTTGTTTATTTATCTATCATTATCATATTTGATCCTTGCAATCGCTAAGGGATTGACAACCCCTTGTTTGCGTTGGGTGCAAGTATTTGTTCTTTTGTCTATAGGTGATGTTCACGAGGTCTTGTGTGGTTCTCCTACTAGATTGATAACCTTGATTTTTAACTGAGGGAAATACTTATCTTTACTGTACTGCATCATCCTCTCCTCTTCGAGGAAATCCAACGCAGCTCACAAGTACCACACCCCGCGCGCCCAACCGCCACTTCCTCACTTCCTCCCACCCATCGCGCGACTGCTGCCTTGCCTCCCGCCGCACCACACCACCGCGTCACCCTCCCACCAGATCCCACCACACTCTGCCACCGCCAGATCTGGACTGCCTACCCCCGCTGTCGCCGGATCCGCCACATGTTTGCCGCCCCCGCCTGCAAATCCACAGAATTCGCCACTTTTTCGTCGCCGCCGCGCGATTTAAGCTTCTTCGTCGCCGTCCTCACAGCCTCCGGCCTTCCCACCCCCACCTTCGTCGAAGCCGCAACTTTTCCGCCGCCCCATGCCTCGAATCCGCCGCATTTGGAGCTCCACCCGCCGCCGCGTGATTTGGAGCTTCTCCGCCGCTGCGTTGTCGCTCGATTTGGCCGTTGCGCGCCTCGACTTTGTCGGTCGTGTCGAAGCCGCACCGCGCCGCCGCCATGCCACGGAAGAAGGTCTCCAAGAGCAAGACCGGCTTCTTCGGGGTGCGGACGAAGCCATCCAGGAACTTCGGCACGGAGTTCCAGTGCGACGGCTATCACTACTGGATCGACACGTTCGACTCCACCGACGAGGCTACGCGTGCGTACGACATCGCCGCGTGGCATTACGTCCGGCCGAGGCACGAGATGAACTTCCCGAAGTAGTGTTCGATGTTGAAGTAGACTTGGAGTAGTAGTAGTTTGTGTGATGTTGTAGTTTGAACTATGTTTTAAGAACTATGTTTGCTTCAAATGAATTTGCTATGTTTGAATTATGTTTGCAATGATCAATGATGTAGTAGTTGAACTAGTTTTATATCATCTACTGGAGCACTAGTTTTTGGAGTTTGGTGTTTTTTAATGACGTAAATTTTACACCTAGCATTTTTTTACGTGCGTTGGAGATGCTCTTAGTGCTCGCTTGTGTTTCATGTTTTTCTCCTCCCCTACGGGTTTTCTGTGGGGGAAAAAAAGCAGCAAGCTCAAGCAGCCAACAAGTCTTTACATCATCCCCATTCCCCAATACCTCCGGTCTATCGCTCCAAGCTTCCATGGAGAAGGAGCCAGGCACGAACATCGAGGCTCTCATCCGACGGCTTAGCCTCCACCAGCCGCCTCCCTCCCCTTACTCCGGCGATCCCTCAACAGCGGCGACCCCCGCCGCAGCCAACTTGTTTCAGCCTCGGAGAGCCGCCGTGCTGGTCTGCCTCTTTCAGGACGCTGCCGGCGAGCTGCGTGTCCTCCTCACCAAGCGCGCTTCCTCCCTCTCCACCCACTCCGGTGAGCAGCTCGCTCGCTTCTTCGTGGCAGCTTTTGATCGATCCGAATCGTGGCGCCCCGGTAAAATTTTTTAGGGGAAATGTGTCGATGTATGCGCAGGTTGGGGTTCAGGGGCTGAAGCATCCTACATTTCGCTTTCAGGTTCCATTTTACGGTCCATAGGTGTCTGAATTGCTATTTCGCTTTTGTACTTCTCCGAGTTTTATCAAGGGGAATTCAAGCAAAGAATTCGGCTTCTGGTTGGAAATTGAAGCAGAATCTAGTAGAAAGCAGCATTCAGAATTCAGATGTTTGTACTGCTGAGCCCATACGGGTTTTAATATAGTATATTTAGAACTTGTTATGTACATGGGCTAAGCACACGCATGCTGGTCCTGAGGTTTTGGTTAGCGCAGAGTGATTTGGAGAAATCCCTTGGTATATAAAATCTGATAGTCCCTTGGTAAATATGCATTCTACATCATTCTAATTTAATAGTCGCCATTTGATACATTTTAGTGTATGAAAATTTTCCCCCAGGAAAGGCTACAAGTTCCATAATATACTGCAAAAATCCTAAGATTCGTACGAATACCCAATATTCTTAAAAGAAAATTTAGATTTTTAACCTAGCTCTCTGTTAAGCGCTGGTTTGGCTTGCCTTAGCTTTTATATTTGAACAATCAGGTTAACAAATGGATGCCAACCTAGACACGAGCTTGATAAACCCTGTCTGATTTTGTTTTCCCCATTTGAGATTTGCAGGGGAGGTTGCATTGCCCGGAGGAAAGGCAGAGGAGGGTGACGCTGATGATGCAGCAACGGCATTAAGGGAGGCAAAGGAGGAGATTGGGCTTGATCCAGCCTTGGTCACTGTCGTCTCCTCGCTTGAGCACTTCCTGTCCAAGGTAAAATGTCTATGGGTTCTCGCTTATACCCCTACTGAAAAAAATAACATCGTACAGCAGGACAGATTATTTAAGTGCATCACTGAAAGGCATGTTAGTTTTTTTATTCTTCTTAGACTTCGAGAAAACGCATGCATGCAGCTAAGATTTAGGATATGCTTATAGATGTTTTGAGGAGCATGTAGCAGGCTGTTCTTTACAGTCCTCTTTTGCCGGATAGAATTATCATTTTGTACTTTTCATATCTCAAAATTAATGTCATGAGCTCTCTTGGAAAGTTGCATAGCAAGTGAAACATTAATCTGAAAGATGAAAACATTGACTGTAATTTGAAATGGACCAAAAGCGTACCGCCGTTTAACTTGGGGCTAGGCAGCTTGTTTAGGTCGTATATGTTATCTCTTGCTTTTCAAGGTGGTGGACGTGATCATTTTTGCATTCTTAATGGTCTTGTTTAGGATTTGATTGCGGTAAGGATTGTGTTACAATATAGGCACTGTTTTTGATGTTATGTAACACATGTGGCCTTTGACCGCACTTGTCACATGCCTCTGAAGATTACTTTAATTCTGCCATTCCATTCCATGATGTTTATGTGAAATATATAGAAGAAAATAATGCTAATTTATTGATGAATAATATAAAGTCAACTTCCTAGAATTGAAATGCATATCACCTGCTGCAGAGGAAGCCTGGTTTTATCACTGAATTCGTTGTAGTAAAATGGCTAAGACGTAGGCCTTAGGCCAGGAGCTCCCTTTGTTTTGTTTCTTAGCACTTTCCAAGCCCACTACAAATTATTGTGCCGTCTCACCATTTTGGTGTTTTGAAGTGATAGACTTCCATCAAGATTAATATTCTACATTTCTTTGGCAGCATCTTCTGGTAGTTGTTCCTGTTGTTGGCATACTCTCTGATATACAGGCTTTCAAACCTGTCCTTAATGTTGATGAGGTGGACGACATTTTTGATGTACCCCTAGAGATGTTCCTCAAGGTCAGTGCTATCTATGTTTTCACGTTTTAATTAATGGGCTATATACAGTCTTTATTTATGTTTTTAGGCTATGGTACTTATGTAAGCCTGGGTTGCATGTTTGTGATATTTGCAATTCACCGCGAAAATGACCAGTCAACTGGAAAGAAGTGAACCACATGAATTACCATGCTGTGTGACGTATTGTGCTACAATAATATGTATACTGAAAAATACTTGGCCACAGCAGTAGTGGCGCAAGAAATTTCTTATATACTCCCTCTGTCCCAAGTGTCTTAACCTTAGTACAATTTTGTACTAAAGTTAGTACAAACTTGAGACACTTATTTTGGGACGGAGGGAGTATTTTTTTTCTTGAAATCTTGGAATTTACTCAAAGCCGTTTCCCCTTGGATCCCTTTGTCAGGATGAGCGCAGGAGATCCGAGGAGCGAGAATGGATGGGGCAGGCGTTCACACTTCACCACTTTGATTATGAGAAAGGTGACAAGACGTATGTAATCTGGGGGCTGACTGCTGGCATCCTGATTCACGCGGCTTCAGTTGTATACCAGCGGCCACCAGACTTTGCTGAGCGAAGAGTACAATTCAACCTGCCGAAGTACTCACAGGAGTCTTCTCCAATGCCATGATCAGGATTAGGACGCACACTCAGTTACATGCCTGATTCAGCACACAGAAGACTACATACACCAAAAGAAATGGTATAGAATCTAAAAGGTTTCCAAATCATGTGCTGTTATACAATTCATTCATTCTTCGATGCGCCACGTCCCTGCGATTGATGTGAAGTGCGATACCCTGGTGGTTCAGCTGTGACGATGATCATGCAGGCCGTGCCACATCAAGCAATGGATCACGGCGCATTCGATGGTGTGCAGCTTGCCACACACAGTGACTAAAAATCGAACGTTCGACAAACATATTTCTTGTCTATTCTTTGCATAATAATATAGTATAAGAGCATTAACATTTAGAAAATTGTTGTGGTGATAACCTGAGTACACTCCAATCATTGCTCCGCTGCTTCTGTACTATGGTTGCCCCTTTGTTGTACGTTATTATTTCCCCCGTCTTTTGCTCACCAATCCGAAAAATGGTGAGGCTAAGAGCACAAATTTTTGCCTACTATTTTTGTCACTGCAACACAGATACCCAAATTACTGTCTACTCCCTCCGTCCCATAATATAAGAGCATTTTTGACACTACCACGGAGAGAGTACTATTGTTGTCACTGCAACAGAGTCTACACTGAAAACACCTTAAACCGTAGATAAAATGGAATTCACCACCACCATTTTGCAGTTCCATGAGAAGTAGAATTGGTGATTAACTTCAATTCAAACATTTCCGGGTGTCAACGGAACTGTACTACATTAGAATTGTTATCTGAAAATCAAGTCCAACTTCTGTCTGGTTAATGCTTTGGGGGGTTACAGCGTCGCACCGATTACCAACTGTGTTTCTGCGTTGTAGTCGAGGCCAAAAAATTGTAGACTCAGCCTCCATTGTCAAATTACAAACTGAATATACAGTACAAAGACAAATACACTACAAAGGTTTATACCGCTGCAATCTGTATGATCCAACACCAGTGTGCACTGTCTTCAGTGTTCAGAGTTCCCACCAGCTATCAAATATCCTCGGGGTTTATGTTCTCTTCTATGACCTCGATGCAAGATCCAACTGACCTCCCAGAAGACATTGCCTCCACAAGCTTCGATCTAGCCTTTTCATGGCGGCGCAGTATCAGAACAATGTTCAGCACAGTCCACCTCACCTGTGAATCAGCTTTGTTCTGGGTGAAACCCAGGCTCTTGAACAGTCCATCCAGCTGTTAATGGAAGAAACACGAAAGCGCAGAGCAGATAATTAGAGGATTGGGTTACATATGTTTGTCAACTTAGAACGTAAGTAAACTAATGCCGAAAAACCTTGTTAACGTCATCTAGTCCTCCTTCGGCGTATCCGTACAGAAGATACTCGGTTACTACTCCGGCCAGTGCAATACATGAGAACTTGTTCAACATCTGCCATTAGATCCAACTTATAGCCAGGTCAATCACAAATATGAACCACTATCAGAAGGCAACAAATCGTGTAATACCTTATGATATTGTACATAGCTATTCACTGGAAAAGCAGTAGTTCATGGGGTGGCAATAATTCCGCCCATCCCAGAATATGCTAATTGTGTATTAAAATGGCAGTCACTTTAGGTCGAAGTAAACCAAGCAGAGAGCTTCGGAATGGGGATTACTAGTTGTCTAGTGTGTGTTTTTACATCAATAAAGCTTTCCCATATCTTAAATGATCCAACACTATTTTGATCACCTTTAAATTTTAGCTTCGGTGAAAGCATATAATCAGTGTATCCATTGTGGCAGCTGTGAGTTCTGATGCCGATATACAGTTGGAAGTAGACCTTTATTTTTTGCCAGGATTTGGAAGTAGACCTTGAAGAACAACGAATAACATCTTTACATCATTTTTACGTGCTTTGCAAACAATAATAATTTAGAGACTCACCTTCGCAGACAGTTTGCCTGTATTGATCTGAAAATGAAAATAACAATTAGGCTGGTACATACATAACTAACTTCTTTGTAGGAAAGTATATAGAACAACAGCTTAACAACACAAAACGTAGCATAGAGAGTGTTCCCAGCCACACCCCCCCCCCCCCCTTCCCACACCCGCAAAGGGAATATCCTCTCACAAAATATCGACAAATGTAAAGCAGAGCAGCAGGTGTTCCATACTGGCTTTCTGTAGCAGACAATTGTTTTTTATATTAGCGAAGTAGTCGGTGGTTAACAATAAACATTTCATCTAGAATGTTCGTCCATTTACCCATGTTCAGTCGAATTGTATGTATCATAAAATTGCAAAAGAAGAGCATCTCCCTCTGTACTGAGATATAAAACATTATGTTTTTACATTACAAAAGAATGGAGAAAGATACTCCCTCCTTTCCATAATTCTTGTCATGGTTTTAGCTCAAATTTGAACTAAAACCACGACAAAAATTATGGAACTAAAACAATGACAATAATTATGGAACGAAGGGAGTACAAGATTTGGGGACTGCAGATTATTATGAATAATTGATCTCTGTTTTCTACCCTTCACTAATCTGACTACTGCTTAAATAGCAAATAGTGTTAACAGACAGAATTAGATTTGACTAATTAGTAGAAACAGAAGAGTTGTACTGCTTGGTCACAGTGACAGCAACACTGGAGCCACAGAGTATTGCATGAATATAAAATCTATTACTAAATTCAATAGTTTAGAAGGTGTGACATGCACACTCAAGACTGACAGGGAGATAAGTGTATCTAGTAGAATAAAGGAGCAAAAAATGCTAGGTAGGTATTGTGTGTCAATTAAGAATAATAGCACTTCAAAGATTATCACAATGTTAAGAATTGAGTTAGAAAACTAACCTCTTCAACAAACTCAAAGTCCACAAAAGCTGTCCCAGCTTGCACGTTCAGTGATCCTTGTTTCATAAGTGTATCTAAACATGTGATAGTATATTCCTTCGGAAGCACTCCAAGCAAGTATGCTATCAAGAAGTGACCAGCTTCATGCTTCACATATTCCATATGTAGGATATTAATTGTTTAGATTATGTATGCTACACCACACTTGAAAAAGTATACAAACAGTTTGCTCATATTGTTCAAGAATGACATATTATTGAAAGTTTGTTCAAGAATGGAATATTATTGAAATTTTGTTCGAGAATGGAATATTATTGAAATTGAGTTTGTATACCTCAATAACTCTGTTGTGGTACTTCTCGCTGAGACTGTGAGCAATTGTGTCAAGAACCAAGTTTCTCGCCCCTCCATTGTAATATATCTAGAAAGCTGTAGCCATGTAAGTTCAAGCAACAGATGGCTGACTCAAGTGATTATACCATTTCTGTGGGAAATTTATACGTACTAATGTTCTACATTACTTTATATGGATTTTTCTCCAAGTGATCCTAAGAATCAGTTAAATGGCTGCAAGTACATATAAACTTAGCTGAATCAACCATACTTCCAAGAAACATACTAGGAAGCTATGATGTTGGATGTTTATGCATGCAAACTAATAGGACTGCTTAATTAGTTCGAAATTGAACAAAAACTCACGCTAATTGGCACCAAAGAAGCACACAACAAGATGAACAGATCGGTTCTGCAGAGAGTATCTATTCACTACCTTTGATAATTGAGTTTTCCTCTAAGAGATGAATTGCTCATACAAAAATCAAAGGTTGTTGCTAAAAACTGCAACAAGGTAGCCACAAAGCACGCATGGCCCAAGGCACAAGCATATGCTTTGAAATAACAACACCACGCGAATAGTAACAGTTCAACAGCCAGTCAGCAACAAGACATGTAACAGATGATACACAAGGCCGAGTAGTCAATTATAGTTAGCAACAAGATATGTAACAGATGATCTACAAGGCCGAGTAGTCAAGTAAATAGTAACTCACCAAATCAACAGACCACACGAATAGTAGGCCTACAAAGGTAAGCAGAGCTTGGAGTTGAGAAAGCTCAAACGCAAATGAAACAGAAAGCCCTCCAAGAAGCGCGGCAATTTGGAGATTTCTCTCAATTGATCCCAAAGTCTGATCCACAGGAGATAGGAAAGAAGAAGTATCGATCCCATTTAGCTTAAGCTCATCTAGTTTATAAAGCCTTTGAGGTACCTAATAGAGATTTTGGTATAAAACAGCAGAGTTAGTATGCTACATAACATTCTAAAAAAAGGATAAAGGTAAAGCTTCACTTTCTTCCTTATCAAAATGTAGCACATTCCAACAGGTTTGAAATGACACAGCACAAAGAAGCAAAGTTGAAGTGTTTGCTTGTCAAATATGTGCACTGGCACTAAAGATCAACAATAGTTTTTCCATGTAATTGTTTTGAATATAACCATCAACATAGAAATACTTGCAGTTGCCGGCCATGCAATGGTGGAGAATGTTTCGAGCATTATTTTGGATAAATGATAGCATGAAAATCAACTCATCGTACATTCGTGCAGATTATTCACATTGGTTTATCAACGGTAAAACAACTGTAACATTTTAACAAAGTTGCTTCGTTTGCTAGTCAATACTAGCAAAGTTGCATTGTCGTCAATCAATTTAATTTTAAAGTTGCATTGTTTGCTAGCCAAATATGTTTTTTTTTTTAGAAAAGGAGGATGACCCCCGGCCTCTGCATCTGGACGATGCATGCGGCCACTTTATTAATTATTCTCAGAAGACCTTACAAAGTCATACAACAGCAAGACTAAAACCACCGTCTAAGCAACAACTGTCGCTACACCTATCCAATTGATGAAGGGGCGCTGATAGCCTGGGCCTAATACCAAACAGACATCGCAGCCAAACCTAAACATCTAAGACCTGAGGTCCCAACCAGGATGCCTGCCTGGTATTGGGCACCTACCAGTCCGGCGCACTCCTCAACCAGGACGCCTGCCGGGTATGAGGCCGCCGCAGCCACCTGCCACGAGTCCATCTTCAGAGCTGTACTGTTGCATCTACCGTGCCAGGTCTCTCTGCCATCGACGCCACCACGACGCCAGACAGCGTCGTCCTCCTGCGCGAGTCCATCCTCCCACATCGAACTCCGAATCTGCACTGCACCACGCCGTCAAGATCCGTCGCCATCAATGTGTAGGATGAAGCACCGCTCCACCAAAGAAGCCGTCCGCTGGTCCCGCGAAGCCGAGTGCACCTCCAAGAATGCCGCCCCAAAGGGGGTTACGACATATGAATGCCGCCAGCATCCGATCAGCTGATCTAGGGTTTCCCCCGGAGGTATTGAGTGGAGTTGGGAGCTTCACCTCGATGATGCCTTCATGAAGGAAACGATGATAAGGGCATCGTCATCACCGGCTCCGGCCATCAACCGAAGACCAGGTTTTCACCCAGATCCGTCCCAAGAAATCCACCCAACAACCTGTGCACCGTCTCGACCGCCTTCAAAGCCCCAGATCCAGCCGCCTAGATCCGGCGACCAACCGCAGCAACAGTGCCACCGTGGGATCCCTGGCGCACCGGCCACTGCCTGAGTGTGCCACCACTGGAGCCTAGGAGGAGGGCTCCCACCCCGCCTCGCCAAGCCGCGAGAGCCGCCGAGAAGGATCCCGCGCGCTCGTCACCATCTCTGATCCGAACCAATCCGAAGTAGATCGCCGTCACAGATCCGCCTTGGACAGGGAGTGCACCACGCCATGCCGCCGCGGGAAGCCCTAGCTTCACCAGCCGCTGCCCCGGGATCCAGACAGAACCTCGCCGCTGCCACCAGCCAAGTTCCGCCACCGCCGACCGGCCACTGCGACCTCCGCCGCCATGCCGCCGACGGATCTGGGCGAGGATAGCCATCCTCCCCGATGACACACGCCGCAGCCTCTTCACCGCGTACTCGCACGGGAAGCCACCGTGGCCGCGTCCCCACCCCTCGCCGGATGTCGCGCACGTGCCGCCCCACCGCCGACGAAGGCCGCCGCACGAGGAGACCCGCACGCAGCCGCCACACAGCTCGGCGTCGACCCATCTGCAGTCGCGCCATGGGCCCGCCGCCGTCAAGATCGTCGCCGCCGCGCCGCCAGGATCCGCGCGCCCCGGCGCCTCCGCTCGGCCTGGCCGCTCCCACAGGCCAAGAACGCGAGGAGGGGAGAAGGCCCCCGCCGCCAGCCACCGCGGGGGGCTTTGCCCCGGTGGCTCTGGCCGGCGGCGGCGGGGAAGGGGAGGAGGGGGAGGGCTAGCGGCAGAAGGTGGCGACGCGAGGGCTAGGTTGTGCTTGTATGACTAGCCAAATATGTAGCAGACTAGACACCATCAATAGTTTTTCCATGTAATTTGAATATACTCCACAGTGTAGAAATATTCACAAATGCCCTCCATATAGTGATGATAAAAATTTCTAGATCAGACTTTATAGGCGACAGGTAGGTGGTGTGGCCACAGCCCGTGGAGTTATGGTGGTTTTCACTCGGTTTTCTGTAATAAACTGAGCCTTGTGTGGTTTCTAGGTCTGGTTTTCCTCGTAAAAATGGATCAGTTCTTCTCTTTTGTATGCAGTTGTGGGAGGTCCGCGCTATGTGACAAGGCTTCAGAAAAAAATGGTAAGATTTGGAACATCAAATTCCCATGCCCAATATCCAAATCATGGACCGTAAAAACTCTTACTAATGCCATCCAACAAAACAGCTATATGGTACTCCACTATACTAGTATCGGATTCGGATTCGGGCCAGACGGAGGAAGGCTTTATAAGAGCATGCCGTGGAAGAACCTTTGTTTTAACAGTTTTGCTAAAGCACATCTAGATGTGCCATAAGTATTGCACATCTAAGTCCTATGTCATTGATCTTACATCGAGATTCGTGTGGATATTTTCTTTTTCTTTTTTCTTTTCCTCTTTATACTTGATTCACTCACTTAGATGTGCAATAGCTAAAGCACATCTAGATGTGCCCTTTTAAATTTCAAACTATCCAAAATTATGTGGTTCTAAACTTCTAAAGCATATGCAACTGATCATTACGTCAAGCAAACTACGAATAAACTGCACACTAAACCATACAAGTAAAATCGTCTCTAAAAAAATCATTAACATCTCTCGCACCCTCTCTCTGTTCATCAGTTCATCCCCGCTCTAATTCGGAGACGATCGAACGTGAACAATTGCGTTGAGAGCAAAGGCAAAACGAGGCCTCGAGGAATGATACGCAGTATCAAGAGAACACCAACCTGCCTCGCGGCGCCAAAGCCCCGGAGCCCGCCGCCCTCCCCCTGCGAGCCGCGCACCAGTGACAGCGCGGCCTCGTCGTTCCCCTTCCGCAGCTCGTCGTCCACCTGCTCGAGCACCGCCCTCAGGCGCGCGGCGGCCGGCTCGGAGGAGGTGTTCGCGGCGCGTGCCGGCGGCAAGCGCAGCCTGGCGGTGGCGGCGGCAGCGGCGGGATGCAGCTGGGTGAAGCAGCAGCAAGTCGATCCTCCTAGTATCATCTCTTCCACGCGGAGTCGAGCAGGTCCACAGACACGAAAACCGACGGATTTATGAGAAAGTGTTACGACCAACGGTTCAAGTGCTGGCTTCTTCTGCCGTTTTTTCTCTACTCCTATTGGGGCAACTCCAACGCATCACCCCAAACAACTGTCCGTTTTGCCGGATTTCATCCGTCTCAGAATAGCAATGGGATGGCGTCCGTCAGGATTTTTGGATGTGCTCTTGGCCGCATCTCGTCCGCATACATTTTTTTCATCGTATTTCTTATTATTTTCATCAACAATATTTTTGATACATTGAAGTACATTCATCAAATCTTGACTAGAATAGTAAAACCAAAGTAAATAAGAACCATAAAAAGACATTTTAAAAGATATCAACTTCCATAACTGCTCCCGCAAGCTGCATTAGTATCTTCTCGGTGACTTCATTGTTGATCTGTGGATTCTCGATCTTGCATGCTTCTTTCTTCTTCGAGTCTAAAGAAGTAGATGTTACTTTTTCGCATCTAGTCTCATCTCTAGCCTCTATTCTAGCAACAAGTGCACAGACATCTATTAAATTCCGTTCTATCAATAGATCTATGCATTCTTCTTCCCAATACCAAAGATTGCATCCTTCCTACATAATAAAAATTTGAGTATAAGCAAAATGCACCGAATCTGGGAGGACAACCGAAACTAAACTAGCACACACCCCATCGTTTTTGCACTTGACGAACACCCATCCGAGATGTTCCGGCGTTGTAGACACACGGTGCACAACCTTCCGTGGACAGTCGTCGCACTTTACGAGCGGCAACGGTGCGCCGACGAGCCTTTGGGCCAGCACCGAGCCCGGATGACGGCCGTTGGTGTATTTGCCGGCGAACCGGCGATGGGTAGATCCAAGCGGCTAGAGGCGGAGTCAATACCTGCATGTGGCCTGGGGGCGTTTCCGGGGCTGTGCGGTCCGGTACACGGGTAGTCCATGGCATGGCGCGGCCTTCGGCATGCCGGGTGAACTCAAATCCGGCCGGATCCGCTTCAAATCAGGACGCCAGATGCGCTGAAATCAGGCGACCGGGGTTGGACAGCTCGGGGTGTCGAGAAAATGGAGGTTGCGACAAGGGTAGAGGGCGAGCGTGCGGCCGTGCTGGATAGTGACACGGTCGAGAAAATGGCGGCAGCGGCTTGGGACAAGAGGGGAGTGGGGCAGGGGTGCGGCTGGAGTAGAATAGAAAAAGGGGTGCATGTGTCCCTGACGGGTGGGCCAGGGGAGGACAAGGGCATGCTACTTCTTGAGCTTGTGTTGATTTTCCCTTGAAGAGGAAAGGGTGATGCAGCAAAGTAGAGATAATTATTTCCCTCAGTTAAGAACCAAGGTATCAATCAAGTAGGAGGTACAAGCAAGTCCCCAATAGATGCACCTGCAAAAACTAACAAACACTTGCACACAACGTGAAAAAGGGGTTCTCAATCCCTTCACGGTCACTAGCAAGAGTGAGATCTAATAGAGATAGATATAAAAGATAAGTAAAAGGAAAAATAAACTAAATATAAATAAATTAAGTAAGGTATTTTTGGGTTTTTGGTTTTATAGATATGAAAACATATGATAAGAAATAGACCCCGGGGCCATAGTTTTCACTATAGGCTTCTCTCTTGACAGAACAAATACGGTGGGTGAACAAATTACTATTGAGCAATTGATAGAAAAGCGCAAAGTTATGACGATATCTAAAGTAATGATCATGAATATAGGCATCACGTCCGTGACAAGTAGACCGACTCCTGCTTGCATCTAGTACTATTACTTCACACATCGACCACTATCCAGCATGCATCTAGTGTATTAAGTTAACAAGAACGGAGTAACGCCTTAAGCAAGATGACATGATGTAGAGGGATAGATCCAATCAATATGGTAAAAACTTCATCTTTTTATCCTTAATGGCAACAATACAAATACGTGCCTCGCTATCCCTACTGTCATTGGGTGAGGACACCGCAAGATTGAACCCATCACAAAGCACCTCTCTCATTGCAAGAAAAACCAATCGAGTTGGCCAAACCAAATCGATAGATCGGAGCGAAATGCAAGGCTATCTTTATCATGCATAAAAGAGTTCAGAGAAGACTCAAATAATATTCATAAACAATCTGATCATCAATCCACAATTCATCGGATCTCAACAAACGCACCACAAAAGAAAATTACATCGAATAAATCTCCAAGAACATCGAGGAGAACATTGTATTGAAGATCAAAGAGAGAGAAGAAGTCATCTAGCTACTAGTTATGGACTCGTAGGTCTGTGGTAAACTACTCACACATCATCGAAAGGGCAGCAAGGTTGGTGTAGAGGCCCTCCGTGATCGAATTCCCCTCCGGCAGAGTGCCGAAAAAGGCCCCAAGATGGGATCTCACGAGAACAGAAGCTTGCAGCGGCGGAAAAGTATTTTTGGTGTGCCCTCTGATGTAAGGGGAATATTTGGGTATTTATATAGAGATTGGGGTTAGGAGAGCTGCGAGGGGCCCACAAGCCTAGGGGCGCGCTCCTAGGGCTTGTGGCCCCCTCGTGGGTATTCTGGCCTCTTCCCGAAGCTCCGTGGTTGTCTTCTGGTCCAACAAAAATCCTCAAAAAGTTTCGTTCCGTTTGGTATTGATTTCCTATAAAAGACAAAAACAAGGAAAAAACAGCAACTGGCACTGGGCACTAGGTTAATAGGTTAGTCCCAAAAAATGATATAAAATAGCATATTAATCCATACAAAACATCCAAGATGGATAATATAATAGCATGGAACAATAAAAAATTATAGATACATTGGAGACGTATCAAGCATCCCCAAGCTTAATTCCTGCTCGTCCTCGAGTAGGTAAATGATAAAAACAGAATTTTTGATGTGGAATGCTACCTAACATATTTATCAATGTAATTTTTCTTACTTTGGCATGAATAGTCAGATCCATAAGATTCAAAACAAAAGTTTAATATTGACATAAAAACAATAATACTTCAAGCATACTAATAAAGCAATCATGTCTTCTCAAAATATCATGGCTAAAGAAAGTTATCCCTACAAAATCATATAATCTTGTCATGCTCTATCTTCATCACACAAAGTATTTATCATGCACAACCCCGATGACAAGCCAAACAATTGTTTCATACTTTTAATGTTCTCAAGCTTTTTCAACTTTCACGCAATACATGAGTGTGAGCCATGGATATAGCACTATAGGTGGAATAGAGTATGGTAGAGGTTGTGAGGAGAAGACAAAAAAGGAGAAAGTCTCACATCAACTAGGCAAATTAATGGGCTATGGAGATGCCCATCAATTGATATCGATGCAAGTGAGTAGGGATTGCCATGCAACAGATGCACTAGAGCTATAATTGTATGAAAGCTCAAAAGAAAACTAAGTGGGTGTGCATCCAACTTGCTTGCTCACGAAGACCTAGGGCAATTTGAGGAAGCCCATCATTGGAATGTACAAGCCAAGTTCTATAATGAAAAATTCCCACTAGTATATGAAAGTGATAAAATAGGAGACTCTCTATCATGAAGAACATGTTGCTATTTTTGAAGCACAAGTGTGGCAAAAGGATAGTAACATTGTCCCTTCTCTCTTTTTCTCTCATTTTTTTATTTTTCTCATTTTTTCTTTTTTTTTCTTTTGGGCTCTTTGGCCTCTTTTTTATTTTTCGTCCGAAGCCTCATCCTGACTTGTGGGGGAATCATAGCCTCCATCATTCTTTCCTCACATGGGACAATGCTCTAATAATGATGATAATCACACTTTTATTTACTTACAATTCAAGAATTACAACTCGATACTAGAACAAAGATATGACTCTATATGAATGCCTCTGGCGGTGTACCGGGATGTGCAATGATCTAGCGTGATATGTATAAAAAATATGAACGGCGGCCGAGTCACAAATACTATGTCAACTATATGATCACGCAAAGCAATATGACAATGATGGTATGTGTCATAATAAACGGAATGATGGAAGTTGCATGGAAATATATCTCGGAATGGCTATGAAAATGACATAATAGGTAGGTATGGTGGCTGTTTTGAGGAAGGGTCTATGGTGGGTTTAATGCACCGGCGAAAGTTGCGCGGTACTAGAGAGGCTAGCAATGATGGAAGGGTGAGAGTGCGTATAATCCATGGACTCAACATTAGTCATAAAGAACTCACATACTTATTGCAAAAATTTATTAGCCATTGAAGCAAAGTACTAATACGCATGCTCCTAGGGGGATAGATTGGTAGGAAAAGACCATCGCTCCTCCACTCATAAGGAAGACAATAAAAAATAAATCATGCTCCAACTTCATCACATAACGATAAACCATATGTGCATGCTTCGGGAATCACAAACCTTAACACAAGTATTTCTACTAATCCACAATTACTCTCTAGCATGAATCTAATATCACCATCTTTATATCTCAAAACAAATCCAAGGAATCAAACTTCTCATATATTCAATGCTCTTTATGAAAGTTTTTATTATATCCCTCTTGGATACCCATCATATCAGGACCAAATTCATAACCTAAGAAAATTGCCATACTATTTTTAAGTCTCTCAAAATAATATAAGTGAAGCATGAGAGTTCATCAATTTCTACAAAATAAAAACCACCGCCGTGCTCTAAAAAGATATAAGTGAAGCACTAGAGCAACTGCCTAGCTCAAAAGATATAAGTGAAGCACATAGAGTATTCTAATAAATTCACGATTAATGTGTGTCCCTCTCAAAAGGTGTGTACAGCAAGGATGATTGTGGCAAACTAAAAAACAAAGACTCAAATAATACAAGATGCTCCAAGCAAAACGCATATTATGTGTTGAATAAAAATATAGCCTCAAGTAAATTTATCGATGGATTGAAGACAAAAGAGGGGATGCCATCCGGGGCATCCCCAAGCTTAGATGCTTGGTTGTCCTTGAATATTACCTTGGGGTGTCTTGGCCATCCCCAAGCTTAGCCTCTTGCCACTCCTTTTTCCATAGTCCATCAAATCTTTACCCAAAACTTGAAAACTTCACAACACAAAACTCAACAAAAAACTCGTGAGATCCGTTAGTATGATAAAACAAATCTCCACTTTTAGGTACTGTTGAACTCATTCCAATTTTATATTTGTGTTATATCTACTGTATTCTAACTTCTCCATGGTTCATACCCACCGATACTACGCATAGATTCATCAAAATAAGCAAATAACACATCGAAAATAGAATCTGTCAAAAAACAGAACAGTCTGTAAAGACCCGAATATTAGTCATACTTCTGTAACTCCAAAATTTCTAAAAAATTAGGACAACAGATTCAATTCATATATAAATCTTGTGTAAAAAATTAAGAATTTTTCCAGGTTCCAGTGAATTTTAACAATTTTGTTACTGAACGCAAAAAATTCTGTTTTTCAGCAAAATCAAGTCAACGATATACCAAAGCATCCCAAAGGTCTTGGTTGGCTCAAACACTAATTAAAACACCAAAACACAATTATTACAGGAGTAATATTGTGTATTTATTTAAAAACAGAAGCAAAAACATAAAACATAAAATAAAATTGGGTTGCCTCCCAACAAGCGATATTGTTTTATGCCCCTAGCTAGGCATTGATAATTTTAATGATGCTCACATGAAATACAAAAAATTGAAGCACAAAGAGAGCATCATATAGCATGTGAAAAACAAGTTTAAGTCTAACATACTTCCTATGCATAGGCATTTTATAGGGAAAAGATTTATCAAGACAAGCAAAAACTAGCATATGCAAGGAAGATGAAAGAAACAATAGCAATCTCAACATAACGAGAGGTAATTTAGTGACATGAACATTTCTACAACCATATTTTCCTCTCTCATAATAATTACATGTGGGATCATATTCAAATTCAATAATATAACTATCACATAACATATCCTCTACATGATCCACATGCATGCAAAGTTGACACTCTTTCAAAATAGTGGGATTATCATCAAATAAAGTCATGACCTCTCCAAGCCCACTTTTATCAAAAAATTCACAAGATTGAACACTCTCCAAATATGTGGGATTATTTTTAGCTAAAGTTGACACTCTTCCAAACCCACTTTCAATATTATCGCAAGCATATTCATCATGAGGATTAAATAAATTTTCAAGATCATAAGAAGCATCATCACCCCAATCATAATCATTGCAATAAGTAGTGGACATAGCAAAACTAGCATCCCCAAGCTTGGGGTTTTGCATACTATTAGCACAATTGACATTAATAGAATTTATTATAACATCATTGCAATCATGATTTTCATTCAAGGAGATATCAAGTGGGGTGCAATAGCAATAATTTCATGTTTAACATAAGGAACTATAGCAAGTTCATCTCCATAAGTATAATTAATATTGACATCATGGCCACAAGAATAGCAAGCATCATGTTCATCAAGGGGGGATATTTCAATCAAATCAATGGAATCATAATTATCTATAGATTCATGCATATCATTATTTTCTTCCAAAGCAACGGTCATTCTCTCAATAAATTCTTTAACATAGGCATTATGAGCATAGTTTTCATAGCAATATTTAAGTATGTGAAAATTTTCAGATTTGTAGAGAGTAATATCATACTTTTCGATCAAAGAAGCAACTTCATAAGCACCCTTAAAAGCAACAAATTCTTCAATTTGTTCGATATCATAGTAACTATAAACACCTTTGGAATAAGAAGATAGGATTTCATTATCATTAAACTCACATAGGTAGGGAAGGTGTTTTTTAGGGTTCTCCGAGCAACAAGTAAAATCATAAATTTCACATAGATTCCAAGCATAGCATAGCAAACAATTTATTTGACTCCATAAGAGTCCACCTCTTTGAGACAAATGGTGACGCACAAAATGAGCATGCTCATCTAATGATTTTCCCTCAACTAAACTAGTTGGGGTTTTAGCACGAGCACATATGGATCAAAGATGATCCAAGTAGAAAACTTTAAGTGGATCCATATCAATAGAATTTTAGCAAGCAAAGATGCAAGCACATAGAAGGCACATGGCAACACAAGCAAAGATAGCAAACGAAAAAGCGAACAGAAGAAGGCAAATATTTTTGTGTTTTTCTGAAAACATTTTAGAAGTGGAGGAGAGGAAAATGAGAGGCAAATGGCAAATAATGTAATGCAAGAGATGAGAGTTTATGATAGGTACTTGGTAGGCTTCATGTAGAACCTCCCCGGCAACGGCGCCAGAAATTCTTCCTGCTACTTCTTGAGCTTGGGTTGATTTTTCCCTTGAAGAGGAAAGGGTGATGCAGCAAAGTAGAGATAAGTATTTTCCTCAGTTAAGAACCAAGGTATCAATCCAGTAGGAGGTACAAACAAGACCCCAATAGATGCACCTGCACAAACTAAAAAACACTTGCACACAACGCGAAAAGGGGGTTGTCAATCCCTTCACGGTCACTAGCAAGAGTGAGATCTAACAGAGATAGATATAAAAGATAAGTAAAAGGAAAAATAAACTAAATATAAATAAATTATAGCAAGGTATTTTTGGGTTTTTGGTTTTATAGATCTGAAAATATATGATAAGAAATAGACCCGGGGGGCATAGTTTTCACTAGAGGCTTCTCTCTTGAAAAAACACATACGGTGGGTGAACAAATTACTGTTGAGCAATTGATAGAAAAGCGCCAAGTTATGACAATATCTAAGGCAATGATCATGAATATAGGCATCATGTCCGTGACAAGTAGACCGACTCCTGCCTGCATCTACTACTATTACTCCACACATCGACCGCTATCCAGCATGCATCTAGTGTATTAAGTTAACAAGAATGGAGTAACGCCTTAAGCAAGATGACATGATGTAGAGGGATAGATCCAATCAATATGGTAAAACCCCCATCTTTTTATCCTTAATGGCAACAATACAAATACGTGCCTCGCTACCCCTACTAGCACTGGGTGAGGACACCGCAAGATTGAACCCATCACAAAGCACCTCTCCCATTGCAAGAAAAACCAATCTAGTTGTCCAAACCAAATCGATAGATCGGAGAGAAATACAAAGCTATCTTAATCATGCATAAAAGAGTTCAGAGTAGACTCAAATAATATTCATAAATAAGATCATAAATCCACAATTCATTGGATCTCAACAAACGCACCGCAAAAGAAGATTACATCGAATAGATCTCCAAGAACATTGAGGAGAACATTGTATTGAAGATCAAAGAGAGAGAAGAAGCCATCTAGCTACTAGCTATGGACACGTAGGTCTATGGTAAACTACTCACACATCATCGGAAGGGCAGCAAGGTTGGTGTAGAGGCCCTCTGTGATCGAATCCCTCTCCGGCAGAGTGCCGGAAAAGGCCCCAAGATGGGATCTCACGAGAACAGAAGCTTGCGGCGGTGAAAAAGTATTTTTGGTGTGCCCGCTGACGTAAGGGGAATATTTTGGTATTTATAGAGCATAGATTAGGGTTAGGAGAGCTGCGAGAGGCCCACAAGCCTAGGGGCGCGCCCCTAAGGCTTCTAGCCCCCTCGTGGGTCTTTTGGCCTCTTCTCGAATCTCCGTGGTTGTCTTCTAGTCCAAGAAAAATCCTCAAAAAGTTTCGTTCCGTTTGGACTCCATTTGGTATTGATTTTCTGTAAAAGACAAAAGCAAGGAAAAAACAACAACTGGCACTGGGCACTAGGTTAATAGGTTAGTCCCAAAAAATGATATAAAATAGCATATTGATGCATATAAAACATCCAAGATGGATAATATAATAGCATGGAACAATCAAAAATTATAGATACGTTGGAGACGTATCAGGGCACGTGTCGCGCTTGTCCGCGCGTGTCTGTTTGGCCGCAAACGCGGCCCAAAGTTGGGCCGGGAATGGGTCGAAAGAGGACCAAAAATGGACATTGGTCCGTTTGCTCCTGCGTGTTGGGCCGCATATTCTGTCTGTTTGCTCCCGCGTGTTGGGCCGCCTGTTCTGTCCGTTTACCCCCAAATGGACGCGGCCGGACAATTTGGCGTCGTGCCTTGGAGTTGCCCTTAAAGACTCAGTCAGTTTGAATCGCGTCCACAACGCTAGATGTCCGGCCTGGAGCTCTCCTGGGAACTGCCTGACACTTTTTTTGGCAAACAACAACCCTCAAAAGAGGGTTCCAGATTTCATTATTAGCATCCAGGGCAATGTACAGAGATCAAGTTCCCTCTAGGAAAAGAAATGGCCTCAAGAGCCATTTTGTAGTTACATCTTGCTCCTTTACTACAAAGAAAGCTATAACTAGAAGGAGATTTAGAAAAGTATGCCTTTTTTGCAAGATTATGAGCCATCAGATTGTTGATCCTTGGAATGTGCTCAATCCTGTAACAAGCAAGACCAAAAATCAGATTGAAGAAATCAGCAAGAGTAGGTCGTAAGTTCCAGCGTCCTGGATTCTGAATCAGATCCTTTGCTTTCACCTCCTCCACTAAAGTGATGCAATCAGATAGGAAATAGACAGAGCTCCAATTCAAATATTTGACAGTTTCAGCCGCCAGAAGAAGCCCTGGTGCTTCAGCCTGCAGAACAGAACAAACATTCCTAGCAACAACTTGAATAAATATGGAATAATACCTTTATTCATCCCTTAGAAATACTCTGAAATAGGCTTTATCTTGGCTAACTGTAGGATTGTATGCAGCATTGATATATGCTAAGAAACCTGCATGATGAAAATTCAGCTCCCTGTCAATAGCATTGCTATTGGCTTCCATATTAGCAATCCTCTTATCTTCCAACTCATCCGCCAATGCACCTGCATTAAGCATTGATTTGGTAGCCTATATTGTTGGAAATATGCCCTAGAGGCAACAATAAAGTGGTTATTATTATATTTTCTTAATCATGATAAAGGTTTATTATTCATGCTAGAATTGTATTGACCGGAAACTTAAATACATGTGTGGATACATAAACAAATACCGTGTCCCTAGTGAGCCTCTACTAGACTAGCTCGTTGATCAAAGATGGTTAAGGTTTCCTAACCATGGACATGAGTTGTCACTTGATAACGGGATCATATCATTAGGAGAATGATGTGATGGACAAGACCCATCTGTTCGCTTAGCATATGATCGTTCAGTTTATTGCTACTGCTTTCTTAATGTCAAATACATATTCCTTCGACCATGAGATCATGCAACTCCCGGATACCGGAGGAATACCTTGTGTGCTATCAAACGTCACAACGTAACTGGGTGATCATAAAGATGCTCTACAGGTATCTCCGAAGCTGTCTATTGAGTTGGCGTGAATCAAGATTGGGATTTGTCAATCCGTATGACGGAGAGGTATCTCTGGGCCCTCTCGGTAATACACATCACAAGAAGCTTGCAAGCAAAGTGACTAAGGAGTTAGTTGCAAGATGATGTATTACGAAACGAGTAAAGAGACTTGCCGGTAACGAGATTGAACTAGGTATGGAGATACCGATGATCGAATCTCGGGCAAGTAACATACCGACAGACAAATGGAAATATGTATGTTGTCATAAAGGTTCGACCAATAAAGATCTTCGTGGAATATGTAGGAACCAATATGGGCATCCAGGTCCCGCTATTGGTTATTGACCGGAGAAGCGTCTCGGTCATGTCTACATCATTCTCAAACTCGTAGGGTCCGCACACTTAACGTTCGTTGACGATATAGTATTATATGATTTATGTGAGTTGGTGATCGAATGTTGTTCGGAGTCCCGGATGAGATCACGGACATGACGAGGAGCTCCGGAATGGTCCGGAGGTAAAGAATGATATATAGGACAATGCTACGCAGTCATCGGAAAGGTTTCGGAAAGTACCGGGTATTTATCAGAGTGCAGGAAGGGGTTCCGGGAGGCCACCAGTAAGTGCTGGGCCTTATGGGCCAAAGGGGGGAAGCACACCAGCCCACAAGGGGGCTGGCATGCCCCTCCACCCCTGCCCACGCGCCAAGGAGGGAGGGAAGGAAGGGGGAGGCACCCTAAGGCAGCCAACCCCCCTTTCCTTCCCCCCATGTCCATATATGGAAGGAGGGGGCGCGGCTAGGTAGGCCCTAGGGCTGGCCGCCGGCCCCTTGGGGGCGCCCTAGGCTGCCTCCCCTTCCCCCCTCCACCTATATATATGTGAGGAGGGAGTGGGGCAACACCACACCATGATCCCCAAGCCATGTGCGGCGCCCCTCTCTCTCTCTAGTTCGTCCTCGGTCATAATTTTCGTAGTGCTCGGCGAAGCCCTGCGGAGATAGTTGCACCACCACCGTCACCACACCGTCGTGCTTCCGGAACTCGTCTACTACTTCGCCCGACTTGCTGGATCAATAAGGCGAGGACGTCATCGAGCTGAACGTGTGCTGAACGCGGAGGTGTCGTGTGTTCGGTACTTGATCGGGCGGATCATGAAGGTGTACGACTACATCAACCGCGTTGATAAATGCTTCCGCTTAACAGTTTACGAGGGTACATAGACATACTCTCCCCTCTCATAGCTATGCATCTCCATGGATAGATCTTGCGTGTGCGTAGAATTTTTTTTGTTTTCCATGCAACGTTCCCCAACAGTGGCATCATGAGCCAGGTCTATGCGTAGATGATATGCACGAGTAGAACACAAAGGAGTTGTGGGCGGTGATGTTCATACTGCTTACCACCAACGTCTTATTTTGATTCGGCGGTATTGTGGGATGAAGCGGCCCGGACCAACCTTACATGTCCACGCACATGAGACCGATTCCATCGACTGACATGCAACTTGTTTTGCATAAAGGTGGCTGGCGGGTGTCTATTTCTCCTACTTTAGTTGAATCGAATTTGACTACGGCCGGTCCTTGAAGAAGGTTAAAACAGCAAACCTGATAATAACCGCTGTGGTTTTGCATAGGTAAGAACGATTCTTGCTAGTTGCCCGTAGTAGCCACGTAAAACTTGCAACAACAAAGTAGAGGACGTCTAATTTTTTTTTGCAGGGCATGTTGTGATGTGATATGGTCAAGATATGATGTGATATATGTTGATGTATGAGATGATCATGTTTTGTAATAAGTTCACGACTTGCATGTCGATGAGTACGACAACCGGCAGGAGCCTTAGGGTTGTCTTTAATTATTGTATGACCTGCGTGTCAATCACTAAGCACCATGTAATTGCTTTACTTTATCGCTATGCGTTAGCAATAGTTGTAGAAGCAATAGTTGGCGAGACGACACCGACGCTATGATGAAGATCAAGGTGTCATGCCGGTGATGATGGAGATCATGCCGATGCTTTGGAGATGGAGATCAAAAGCACAAGATGATGATGGCCATATCATGTCACATATTTTGATTGCATGTGATGTTTATCCTTTATGCATCTTATTTTGCTTAAAACGACGGTAGCATTATAAGATGATCCCTTCACTTAATTTCAAGATAAAAGTGTTCTCCCTGAGTATGCACCATTGCTAAAGTTCGTCATTTCGAAGCACCTCGTGATGATCGGGTGTGATAGACTCTACGTTCACATACAATGGGTCTAAGCCAGTTTTGCACATGCAGAATACTTGGGTTAACCTTGACGAGCCTAGCATGTACAGACATGGTCTCGGAACACTTGAGACCGAAAGGTCAAACGTGAGTCATATAGTAGATATGATCAACATAGAGATGTTCACCATTGATGACTACACCCTCTCACATGATGATCAGACATGGGTTAGTTGATTTGGATCATGTATCACTTAGACAACTTGAGGGATGTTGATTTAAGTGGGAGTTCATTAGTAATTTGATTATTTGAACTAAAATTTATCATGAACTTAGTCTTAATAGTTTTTGCATATCTATGTTGTAGATCATTGGCCCGTGCTACCTTTCCCTTGAATTTTAATGCGTTCCTAGAGAAAGCTAAGTTGAAAGATGATGGTAGAAACTACACGGATTGGGTCCATAACTTCAGGATTATCCTCATTGCTGCACAGAAGAATTATGTCCTTGATGCACTGCTAGGTGACAAACCTGATGCAGGAGCTACTGCAGATGTTATGAATGTCTGGCAGGCTAGATCTGATGACTACTCAATAGTTCAGTGTGCCATGCTTTACGGCTTAGAACCGGGACTTCAAAGACGTTTTGAACGCCACGGAGCATATGAGATGTTCCAAGAGATGAAGTTGATATTTCAAGCTAATGCCCGGGTTGAGAGATATGAAGTCTCCAACAAGTTCTATAGATGCAAGATGGAGGAGAACAGTTCTGTCAGTGAACACATACTCAAAATGTCTGGGTATCATAACCACTTGACTCAGCTGGGAATTGATCTTCCAGTTGAGAGTGTTATTGACAGAGTTCTTCAGTCACTGCCACCAAGCTACAAAGGCTTCGTGATGAACTATAATATGCAAGGGATGACAAAAATGATTCTTGAGCTCTTCGTGATGCTGAAATTGGTGGAGGTAGAAACCAAGAAGGAGCATCAAGTGTTGATGGTTAACAAGACCACTAGTTTCAAGAAAAAGGGCAAGGGAAAGAAAGGGAACTTCAAGAAGAATGGCAAGCAAGTTGCTGCTCCCGTGAAGAAGCCCAAAGTTGGACCCAAGCCTAAAACTAAGTGCTTCTACTGCAAAGGAAATGGTCACTGGAAGCGAAACTGCACCAAATACTTGGCAGATAAGAAGGATGGCAAAGTGAACAAAGGTATATTTGATATACACGTTATTGATGTGTTCCTTACTAATGCTCGTAGTAGCGCCTGGGTATTTGATACTGGTTCGGTTCCTCATATTTGTAACTCGAAACAGGAGTTGCGGAATAAACGAAGATTGGCTAAGGATGAGGTGACGATGCGCGTTGGGAATGGTTCCAAGGTCGGTGTGATCACCGTCGGCACGCTACCTCTACATCTACCTTCGGGATTAGTTTTAGACCTCAATAATTGTTATTTGGTGCCAGCGTTGAGCATGAACATTATATCTGGATCTTGTTTATTGCGAGACGGTTATTCATTTAAGTCAGAGAATAAAGGTTGTTCTATTTATATGAATAATATCTTTTATGTTTATGCACCTTTAATGAATGGTCTATTCTTGTTGAATCTCAATCATAGTGATACACATATTCATAATATTGATGCCAAAAGATGCAAAGTTGATAATGATAGTGCAACATACTTGTGGCACTGCCGTTTAGGTCATATTGGTGTAAAGCGCGTGAAGAAACTCCATGCGGATGGACTTTTGGAGTCACTTGATTATGAATCATTTGATACTTGCGAACCATGCCTCATGGGTAAGATGACTAAAACTCCATTCTCCGGAACAATGGAGCGAGCTAATGACTTATTGGAAATAATACATACTGACGTATGCGATCCGATGAGTGTTGAGGCACGCGGCGGGTATCATTATTTTCTGACCTTCACAGATGATTTGAGTAGGTATGGGTATATCTACTTGATGAAACACAAGTCTGAAACATTTGAAAAGTTCAAAGAATTTCAGAGTGAAGTGAAGAATCATCGTAATAAGAAAATAAAGTTTCTACGATCTGATCGCGGAGGCGAATATTTGAGTTATGAGTTTGCCTTCATTTAAATCAATATGGAATTGTTTCACAACTCACGCCACCTGGAACACCACAGCGTAATGGTGTGTTCGAACGTTGTAACCGTACTTTATTAGATATGGTGCGTTCTATGATGTCTCTTACCGATTTTCCTTTATCATTTTGGGGTTATGCATTAGAGACTGCCGCATTCACGTTAAATAGGGCACCGTCTAAATCTGTTGAGACGGCACCATATGAACTATGGTTTGGCAAGAAACCTATGATGTCCTTTCTTAAAGCTTGGGGATGCGACGCTTATGTCAAAAGGCTTCAGCCTGATAAGCTCGAACACAAAACGAAGAAGTGCATCTTCATAGGATACCCTAAAGAAACTATTGGGTACACCTTCTACCATAGATCCGAAGGCAAGATCTTTGTTGCAAAAAAATGGGTCATTTCTAGAGAAGGAGTTTCTCCCGAAAGAAGTGAGTGGGAGGAAAGTAGAACTTGATGAGGTAATTGTACCTTCTCTCGAATTGGAAAGTAGCACATTAGAGAAAACCATTCCCGTGATGCCTACACCAACTAGAGAGGAAGCTAATGATGATGATCATGAAACTTTGGATCAAGTTACCATTGAACTTCATAGGTCGACTAGAACATGTTCCGCACAAGAGTGGTATGGTAATCCTGTCCTAGAAGTCATGTTGTTAGATGATGACCCACAAGTATAAGGTATCAACCATAGTCCTTCGATAAGTAAGAGTGTCAAACCCAACGAGGAGCAGAAGGAAATGACAAGTGGTTCTCCACAAGGTATTTTCTGCAAGCACTGAAATAGTTGGTAACAGATATTTTGATTTTCAAGATAATTTGTAACGAGCAAGTAACGGTAACGGTAAATAAAGTGCAGCACGGTAGCCCAATCCTTTTGTGGCAAAGGACAGGCCAAAATGGTCCCTTATTATAAGCAAAGCGTTCTTGAGGGTGCACGGGAATTTCATCATATCACTTTCATCTTGTTGGTTTGATTCGTGTTCGCTACTTTGATAATTTGATATGTGGGTGGACCGGTGCTTAGGTGTTGTTCTTACTTAAACAAACCTCCTACTTATGATTAACCCCTCGCAAGCATCCGCAACTACGAGAAAAGTATTAAGATAAAATCTAACCATAGCATTAAACTTTTGGATCCAAATCAGTCCCTTACGAAGCAGCACATAAACTAGGGTATAAGCTTCTGTCACTCTAGCAACCCATCATCTAATAACTACTCCACAATGCATTCCCTTAGGCCCAAATATGGTGAAGTGACATGTAGTCGATGTTCACATGACACCACTAAGGGAATCACAACATACATATCATCAAAATATCGAACACATATCAAGTTCACATGATTACTTGCAACATGACTTCTCCCGTGACCTCAAGAACAAAAGTAACTACTCACAAACAATAATCATGCTTAAGATCAGAGGGGTATTAAATAGCATAATGGATCTGAACATATAATCTTCCACCAAATAAACCATATAGTAATCAACTACAAGATGTAATCAACACTACTAGTCACCCACAGGTACCAATCTGAGGTTCCGGTACAAAGATTGAACACACGAGATGAACTAGGGTTTGAGAGTGTAGGAGATATGCCCTAGAGGCAATAATAAATGTTATTATTTATCTCCATGCTCATTATTATGTTTATGTTCCATGCTATAACTGCTGTGGTTCCCGAGCCCGTATATCCATAAAGGCTCTGGGGAAAACCCATGTGCACGTGTGGAATAATAAACGGTAAAATGTATTCCTAGTCATGCCTCTAAGACTAGCTCAAGTGTTGCATGATGATTATGTTTTCCCAATCATGGGCATGTCTATGCCAGCAACTTTGAGGGCACAATGTTAGAAGAACATTTGTGTTGAATCGACCCGATTGATGTTATGCTATGAGATTCATTCGTCACAAGTTAATGGTTAATAACACAGAGATGGTTAATGTTTGCATGATTCCTCAGACCATGAGAGTATCGAGTTTCTTCATGAACTTTGGGGTTTGTTAAACGTCATCCGTAAATGGATGGCTATTACGGCGGCTTACGGGTTCATGGGAAAGTATGTCAAGTAACTTGATAGCTCAAGATTGGGATTTGCTCCTCCGACGATGGAGAGATATCTCTGGGCCCTCTCGGTGTTACGGTATCCATCATCGTCTGGCCAGACACTATGTGATTTGATCACGGGGATGCCGGAACACGGTAACGAGAAAAGAGAACAATACCGGTAACGAGGTAACTAGCATAGTGGACAAGTTGTTGATCCACGGGAATGCCTACATGTCTCACCTCGGGTATTTGTAACATATCGCGAAGCAACAGGAATAGCACACGGCAACTGGAGATTCACTCGAATATTCATTCGTGTGGGTATAGGGGTCAATATGGGTGTCCACGGCTCCGATGCTGATCATTGATCGGAAAGTGTTCCGGTCATGTCTATACTTCACCGAACCTATAGGGTCACACGCTTAAGGGTCATCTATCTGTTGAACGCTAGACAGGGAGTCTGAGAGAAAGTCACCGAAAATGTTTCGGAGACAACGGAAGAGTTCCGAGAGAGAGAACACCGAAAGAGTTTCGGTAAAACCGAAAAGTTGTTTCGGAATATATTATTTGGTCAAAAAAGGGTTTCGGCACCGCCTGGAAATTTTCAGAGGATGCCAGAATTGGTCTGGGAACTTCTGGGAATTTTCGGAGAGAAAAACCGGAAATGTTCCGAAACTGCCGTAACCGCTGTTAATGCTTTCTGCTGATGAAAACCACCGCACCGAAAATGTTTCGGATCATGCCCAGAATAATTTTAGAGGGTGCCGGAAATGTTCTGGGACCTTCTGGAATTTTTCAGAAAAAGTTTCGCGGAAAACATCTTGTCTCAGCGCGAGGGGACAAGATCCCACGAATCGGGGGTTGCATGTTTGGTGGCTTTTTGTCTAGGGAGCATGCATGTTTCATGGAGACATGTTGGTGGCTTGTTGGGGGGCCCCCCCCATGGGGAGACAAGGTGTGGGCCGGCCCAAGGGCTGCCATGGTGGTGTCCCCTTGGTGCCCCCCTTGTGTTACCATTATGCCCTTTCATGTGTGACATGAAGCTTGGGTATTTTGGTATTTCAACATCCCACCCCACCCCTTGCCTTGGCCTATAAAAGGAGGAGAAGGGGCTGCCATTCTCCCCATCCCTTGCTCTCATACCCATGCCAAGATGTTATCTGGCTTCTCTCTCCCTCCCACGAAAAGAGTTTCGTAGAGCCGAAAGGCTGTCTGGGTTCCGGCAGGAACTAGTTCTGGACGGCGAAGCCCTGCCGGATAGGTGACACCGTATGTGTGCAACTCTGTAGAGAGGTCGTAGTTTCGATCTTAGTGCCCGAGGGGCTGTTCGAGAGTGCCTCCCGAAGGGCTGTCCAAGTGACGGTCCGAGTTCTGTGAGTCCTCCCGAAGGGCTGTCCGAGTGACCGTTCAGGTTTCGAAGGTCCTCCCGAAGGGCTGTCCGCGACATCGTCCGGTGGACTGTTCGACCGCCTCCCGGAGGGCTGTCCGAAGGGAAGACGAGGGTATACATCCTCGCGGTTGGGAGGTTGTAAATCCTAGCTGCGGGGATCTGCACCGCCGATCGTCATCGACTCTACTTCCGCTGCGCTACGAGTCGGTAACGAAAATGATCAAACCTTGTATGCAGTCTCCATAGTGGTCCTGGGCTGGTGCGTAGGGCGGAAAATTTTTGTTTTCTGCTGCGTTACCCTACAGTGGTATCAAAGCCAGGTTATGCGTAGATGCAGGTTGCGATCTAGAATACATAGAGATGTATGGGTGTTGCACAATATAATTAGGTAGTAGATGAGTTCTATTACTGAAAATTATTTGTGTGGGTAGCAGATGAAATCTGTTACCTGATGTTCTTGTTGCTTCCCTTGAATTTGCGTAGTCCTGATCTTGACAGCATTGTGGAATCTCACAAAGTTCTGGCAATCCGCGATCCTTTCATGCTGCTCCTGAGTATGCTGATTGACAGATCAACGAAGTGCTAACAGTTCTTTGGGTTCCACTTTAGTTAAAGAAAGATGGATGTTTCGCAGACGAAAGGGCAATGCAGATATGATCTGCACGGGGGTCATGCGTATGACGAAGTTCAGTATGGGGCTCGAGATTTTATTATCTCATGTTTCATACACCCCGCATTGTTAATCTAGCGACTTGAATTATCATACTTGATGATGGACGTTGGTAGCTTCGGTTTGTTTCGAAACCTTAGAAGCCACGTAAAACAAGTTTTTGCATGATCCAATTAGAGGCGTCTAACTTGGTTTTGCAGGAGGGTTTGCATGTGCATATGATGTGGTATAGCAGTGCTCATAATAATTTGATTATGTATGAGATGACTATATAATGTAAATTTATTAACATGACCTGTGTGTCATGATTCGGCATGATGGCTGGAGCCATATGATTGCACTTTAATGACCTGCGTGTCAACCTTGTTGTAATGCATTATTTTATTAGCTATAAAGATAGCAATATTATCTGGTGCATCGACATGGTGGTGGCAATCTTCGCGAAGGTGAACACCGACGCGAATGCCGAAGACGAAGAAATACAAGACTTCTCCGTCAGAAAGGGCTATACCATATCATGCTATTATGAATTGCCTGAGATGTTTATCCCTTATGATGCACCCTTTTTGATTGCGCGGTAGTCGCTTTTATTAGGGTGATCTCTCACAAAAATATCAAGTAGTTAGTGTTCTCCCAAGTGTAGCACCGTCACGGCACCTAACTTTTCGGGGCATCACATGGACACATGGGTGCGAACGATTAGGGAAGTGTGAGGCGGGTGAGTTGAGACCTCGCAGCAAGATCACTTGGTTGTCTTGACGTTCTGGAGGAGCATCCTGAGCTCGGAACACGCCCATCGAAAGATGAACAAGAGTCACATAGAGATGTGATTGGCAAGTTGGCCTACCGATTGCAATTTTCGTCACTTGAGATGGACACATCCTTGGCGTTGAATTGTAATATGGATCTTGAATCGCTCACGATCAATTATGAGAGATATTGATTTGAGTGGGAGAGCACTGTTGAATTAACCTGTTTAATTCTCGGTGCAATTAATTTTGAACAGTGTCTAAAGTGTGATTTGCATAATAGTTGTAGAATAATGGCTCGCGTTTCCACCTTCCCTATTAAAATTGAATAGCTGTTAAATATCTGGTTAAAACTTTACGGTTGGTAACGTAATGTGAGGATTGTCCTCAAGAGTGCCGAGAAGGACTTTGTCCTATCGCATACTTTCGGTATTCTTTCGCTTATGCTATGGATCATGTGACTTTCGTCCTTCGATCCAAAAGCTAGAATTCTGTCTCAGTCAAGTGCAATACATTTGCTTCCATGAGACCCGAACTTCGAAAGTTTGGATAGTTATGTGATATTCATGGAATCTGAAAATCATTTTCAGAGACAGACAAAGGCTAAAAGATATGAGATATCCAAAGCAATGTTTGTTTGCAAACTATTAGTAAAGGAGTTTACTATGCATTAGACTGATAAGAGAGGGATCCAGAAGAACGCCTGTCATATGATGAAAGGTGAATAAAACAACAACTTAAAGAGAAAGGAAGTGTCCGAAGGGTGTTAGTAAGACTTTCACGCCTAGGAAGTCCAGGGCTAATGCCACTCTTAAGTTGGGTGCTTCTGAGAGTAGGAGAAATACTAAAAGTTAAACTGTTAGAAGTATAAAGGCAAAAAGAGAGAAGACTGGAATATCCAGCTCAAGTATGAATGTCATACAAGTTTTTGATGTATAGAAGGCTGGTCAAAGATATAGTTCTTGGGAATTATGATTAAATTGTTAATCACTAATTCTTGGGTATTGTGAGTTAATCACAAATATACCCGCTCGATTGCATTCTGTTGCAACTCGATGTAAGAACTACTATGGCCTGAAAGACTAGCCAGAAATGAGTTTTAGGTATACACGGGGAACATAGTAAATGTTACTATACCTTCCATCGGTGTATTACCGTCTGTATTTATTTTTGTAATTCGTTTGGAGTTTCACAAACTCTAGCCCATTGCATAAGGTATCTTGCAAGAAGGTTGTTTATAAGAGAACTTTTGATGTTCGATGTTATGAATAACATAAGGGCCATACTTTCATTATGAATGAGATGTATGTTATGAATATTGATAATAATACATTACCTCTGGGTTTACTTTCATAATTCATTTTAGAGTTTCATACACTCTAGCCCATTGCACAATGTTTGTTGCAAAAGAGTTGTTCATAAAAACAACAATTGTTGTTCAGTATTATGAATAACATGAAGGGCCATGCTTCCATCCTAGATGGGATGTATGTTATGAATATTGATGGTAATATGATACATCCATAACACTAACGCTAAATGTCGCAAGATTAAAAGAATACCACACAAGTGTGGCACTGCATTTGGTCACATTGGAGAAACCCGCATGGATAAATTCCATTATGATGGATTTTGAAGTCGTTTGATTTTGAATCATTTGACACTTGCAACTTTCCTCCGAAAAGAGAAGTGACTGAAATACCGTTCATAGGCCATAAGGAACGGACAACAAACTTATTGGTGATCATACATTTGATGTGTGTAGTACGATAAAGGTTGTTGCAAGTAGTGGATTTATCTATCTTCAGAAATGACTCAAGTAGATATGTGGATATTTACTTGATGAGACGTAAGTCTGGATCTTTTGAAATCATTCGAAAGGTTTTCAAATATGAAGTAGAAGTTATTATAACAAGATAATTATGTTTCTACAATTCGATTGCAGAAAGAAATATTTGAGTTACAAGTTTAGCGAATGTCTGATGAGTTGTGAAAAGAGTTTCATAACTTACACCTCCCGGAACACCACTGTGAGTGGAAAGTCCGTGAAGATGTAATTGAACCATTTATGACATGGTAAGATCAAAGATGACATAAATAAATTTGCCATTATCCCTTTTAAAGTGATGCTTTAGAGACTGCGGCTTTTACACTGAAAAGAGCTCCATCAGGTCTGTTGAAATGACGCCATGGTATGGTACGCCCAACCATGTTATATCTTTTCTTAACATTTGGAATATGGGGCTTGTGTAAAAGGTTACAAACCTATTCCAAATCAGACAAGTGCTACTTTGTAGGTTATCCCAAGTAATTGGGTATTCCTCCCTCACTATACCGAGGCAAATAGGTTTGCCACAAAGAACGGTATGCTTTTTGAAGAAAATGGTTCTTTCAAAAAGGTGAGTGGGAGAATAGTGCAACTCGACGAGATAAACGGTATCTTCGTCATCAGATCAAAGGAAAGAGACCTTGGAAGTAATTCCAGAGTTTCCTACTGCGACTGATACGGAAGTCTCTACAATAAAATGTATGGACTTCGGTCGAACTTGCAGCTGAACCACGTAGGCAAGGCTCGTGCAAACCTCTCAGGTGCGCAAACGAGATATTGTTGTTAGACAACGGTATACCTACGATACACAAGGAAGCGTTGATGGGCCCTGACTCCGGAATTGGCTAAATGCCAATACAATCCGAGATAGTTTCCATATAAGTGATTCAAGATTAAAACCTTGATACACCTTTCGGAAGACTTAGAGTCTGACGAATATTTATGGAACTATAACTAATACGAATAAAAATGTTTTATCCATAAAGCTCGACTTGTTGCAATATACAAGTTCAAGGAGTTGACTACGATGAGGTTGCTTCACCGTAGCGATGCTTAAAGTCGGTTCGGGTTGAACTAGCAATTAAGACATATTTCAATCATGAGATATAAAACAATGGATGACAAAAGGATTTCCACCTGATGGAAATGAAACCAAGGACTTGCATGTGTTACAGTCCAAGGTATTTTGTCAATCCAGAGGATGCTAGTAAGGGTGCAAACTTCAGAGTTCCAGCGATGGACAGAAGAGAGCAAAGTGGAGTTGGAATCTTCATGTTTTGATGAAATGGTCAAAGGAGTTTTGACTTCATCAATGGATAACGAAGATGCTTATAATTCAAGAAAGTAAGTGGGAGCATAATAATATTTCTAAAAACCTTGTGTGCTTGACACATTGGTAATTGGAATTAAATTTCTTGACACGAATTAGGACTTCATTTGGAAATAGTTTTTCAATGAAGTGCTTGGGCTAAATAGCCTTTATATTAGGCATGATGATCTATGGAGATAGATTTACCTAATAGGGCTGAGCAAAGATACATATTGACAAGATGCTAAAACCTTTTAGCATTAAAAATGTCAAGGAGTGATTCTTGCCGAAGTCACATGGAAAGAGTTTTTGCAAGACTCGGTGTCCCAAAACACTGATGAGCAAAATACATGATGGAGATTCCATACACTCTTGTGTTTGGATTAATCATGTATTCCATGGTATGTAAAAACAACTAGATATGTCCAATACTCCCAAAGTTGTTGCGAGTATAGATACCAAAGTGATCAAAAGTACTGATCATGGGACAATAGTGAAAAAGGGTCATTGAGTACTATAGTAGCACTGATGACATGTATTCTCGCAAGCAGAGATCATGAAGAGTTCGTTGTAAAAGGTTACATCGATACAGTCTTCATCCATGCTCCAAGCGATTTTCGATTTAAGTTAAGGGTTTTGTGCAATACACAATATGGTGGCACGGTAGTTGGAAATTGTTCCAAACAAGTTACTGTGGCGAATTCTATAACAGAGGCGAAGTATGTTGCCGCTTTTAAAAGCGACAAAGAAGATGTTGAATCATATAGTTCATTCATGAACTTAGTATGGTTCCAAGATGGCTTTTGTCAATGGGACACTACTGCAGATAGTTGCTCCATAACTCAGTCTGAGAAATCCAGGTTCGACCTGTGATTCACATACATACAAAGCCAAGTCCACACAAAATATGAATTTTGTGAAAGCGTGAAAACGTGAGGATATGCAAAGATACACACGGAGCTAAAGTCGTCAGATCCGTTGGACATCAGGCTATACCACAAGCGAAGCATATTTACACCGGTGTGCCACAGGTGTGAAGTGCATTAGCATTAACTAGATTATTGACTCTAGTGCAAGTGGGAGTCTGTAGGAGATATGCCCTAGAGGCAATAATAAATGTTATTATTTATCTCCGTGTTCATAATTAGGTTTATGTTTCATGCTATAACTGCTGTGGTTCCCGAGCCCGTATATCCATAAAGGCTCTGGGGAAAACCCATGTGCACGTGTGGAATAATAAACGGTAAAATGTATTCCTAGTCATGCCTCTAAGACTAGCTCAAGTGTTGCATGATGATTATGTTTTCCCAATCATAGGCATGTCTATGCCAGCAACTTTGAGGGCACAAATGTTAGAAGAACATTTGTGTTGAATCGACCCGATTGATGTTATGCTATGAGATACATTCGTCACAAGTTAATGGTTAATAACGCAGAGATGGTTAATGTTTGCATAATTCCTTAGACCATGAGAGTATCGAGTTTCTTCATGCTTGCTTCATGAACTTTGGGGTTTGTTAAACGTCATCCGTAAATGGGTGGCTATTACGGCGGCTTACGGGTTCATGGAAAAGTATGTCAAGTAACTTGATAGCTCAAGATTGGGATTTTCTCCTCCGGCGATGGAGAGATATCTCTGGGCCCTCTCGGTGTTACGGTATCCATCATCGTCTGGCCAGACACTTTGTGATTTGATCACGGGGATGCCGGAACACGGTAACGAGAAAAGAGAACAATACCGGTAACGAGGTAACTAGCATAGTGGACAAGTTGTTGATCCACGGGAATGCCAACATGTCTCACCTTGGGTATTTGTAACATATCGCGAAGCAACAGGAATAGCACACGGCAACTGGAGGTTCACTCGAATATTCATTCGTGTGGGTATAGGGGTCAATATGGGTGTCCACGGCTCCGATGCTGATTATTGATCGGAAAGTGTTCCGGTCATGTCTATACTTCACCGAACCTATAGGGTCACACGCTTAAGGGTCATCTATCTGTTGAACGCTAGACAGGGAGTCTGAGAGAAAGTCACCGAAAATGTTTCGGAGACAACGGAAGAGTTCCGAGAGAGAGAACACCGAAAGAGTTTCGGTAAAACCGAAAAGTTGTTTCGGAATATATTATTTGGTCAAAAAGGGTTTCGGCACCGCCTGGAAATTTTCAGAGGATGCCAGAATTGGTCTGGGAACTTCTGGGAATTTTCGGAGAGAAAAACCGGAAATGTTCCGAAACTGCCGTAACCGCTGTTAATGCTTTCCGCTGATGAAAACCACCGCATCGAAAATGTTTCGGATCATGCCCAGAATAATTTTAGAGGGTGCCGGAAATGTTCTGGGACTTTTTGGAATTTTTCAGAAAAAGTTTCGCGGAAAACATCTTGTCTCAGCGCGAGGGGACAAGATCCCATGAATCGGGGGTTGCATGTTTGGTGGCGTTTTGTCTAGGGAGCATGCATGTTTCATGGAGACATGTTATTGGCTTGTTGGGGGGGCCCTCCCCCATGGGGAGACAAGGTGTGGGCCGGCCCAAGGGCTGCCATGGTGGTGTCCCCTTGGTGCCCCCCTTGTGTTACCATTATGCCCTTTCATGTGTGACATAAAGCTTGGGTATTTTGGTATTTCAACATCCCACCCCACCCCTTGCCTTGGCCTATAAAAGGAGGAGAAGGGGCTGCCATTCTCCCCATCCCCTGCTCTCATACACATGCCAAGATGTTATCTGGCTTCTCTCTCCCTCCCACGAAAAGAGTTTCGTAGAGCCGAAAGGCTGTCTGGGTTCCGGCAGGAACTAGTTCTGGACGGCGAAGCCCTGCCGGATAGGTGACACCGTATGTGTGCAACTCTGTAGAGAGGTCGTAGTTTCGATCTTAGTGCCCGAGGGGCTGTTCGAGAGTGCCTCCCGAAGGGCTGTCCAAGTGACGGTCTGAGTTCTGTGAGTCCTCCCGAAGGGCTGTCCGAGTGACCGTTCGGGTTTCGAAGGTCCTCCCGAAGGGCTGTCCGCGACATCGTCCGGTGGACTGTTCGACCGCCTCCCGGAGGGCTGTCCGAAGGGAAGACGAGGGTATACATCCTCGCGGTTGGGAGGTTGTAAATCCTAGCTGCGGGGATCTGCACCGCCGATCGTCATCGACTCTACTTCCGCTGCGCTACGAGTCGGTAACGAAAATGATCAAACCTTGTATGCAGTCTCCATAGTGGTCCTGGGCTGGTGCGTAGGGCGGAAATTTTTTGTTTTCTGCTGCGTTACCCTACAGAGAGGAGATGGTGTTGTTGAAGATGTTGAGGGAGATTGGCCTCCCAAAGATGAGAGGGTTGTTGGTGATGACGATGGCTTCGATTTCCCCCTCCGGGAGGGAAGTTCCCCCGGCAGAATAGCTCCACCGGAGGGCAAAAGTGCTCCTGCCCAAGTTCCGCCTCGAGACGGCGGTGCTTCGTCCTGAAAGTCCTCCCCTCCTTTTTTCTAGGTCAAAATGACTTACATACCAGAAGAGGGGCACCGAAGGTGGGCCGAGGAGGGCACAACCCACCAGGGCGCGCCTGGACTCCCTAGCACGCCTAGGTGGGTTGTGCCCACATGGTGGGCCCCCTCTGGTAGTTATTTGCTCCAATATTCTTTATATATTGCAAAACAATTCTCCGTAAATTTTCAGCTCATTTGGAGATGTGCAGAATAGGTAACTCTGACGTAGCTTTTTCAGGTCCAGAATTCCAGCTGCCGGTATTCTCCCTCTTTGTGTAAACCTTGCATATTATGAGAGAAAAGGCATTAGAAATACTCCAAAAAGCATTATTATGCATAAAAACATTTTAAATAACAGTAGGAAACACATGATGCAAAATGGACGTATCAACTCCCCCAAGCTTAGACCTCGCTTGTCCTCAAGCGAAAACCGAAATCGAGAAACATGTCCACATGCTTAGAGAGAGAGGTGTCGATAAAAACAAAATACGGACATAGAAGCATCATGCATATTATTATAACAGCAAGGAACCTTAACATAAAACTTTACCAAATAAATTTTATCATATAACTTCTCATGAACAAGTAACAATTCACCACAACATTGAAGTATAAAGCATAAACCTTATTGAAAGCCAACAAACTATGTTCTCAGTCAACTTTGCAACTACAATTCATTATCTTTTCAGGAAAGGTCACGTATCGGAGCCTTTAGGCAAGTCCACATACTCAACCATCATTTAATCTTCTGTGATTGCTAACACTCACATCATACCCATGAGCAAAAAGTTTCAACCGGACACATAGAAAGATAGGGGCTTATAGTTTCGCCTCCCAACGTATTCACCTCAAGGGTGATGTCAACAATAATAACTCATGCCTACTTATATCCAACTGGATATATGTGCCTAGATCTTTTCTCACCACATGATGCTTGCAAAAAGGAGAAAATAAAAAGGAATAGGGAAGAAAACTTTTGACTCTTACATAAAAGTAAATGCATAAAAGTAAAAGATAAGCCCTTCACAGAGGGAAGCAGAGGTTGTCATGCGCTTACTTGTTTGTATGTCAAATCCCTTAATGCAAAAGAACGTCACGTTATATTGCCCCTTATGATAGCAACCTTTATTATGCAGTATGTCGCTTTTATTACTTTGCCATCACAAGTTCGTACAACGCTCAATTTTCTCTTACACTAAATGATCCAACACATTTAGAAGCAATTTTTATTGCCTTATTGCAACGATGACAACTTACTTGAAGGATCTTACTCAATCCATAGGTAGGTATGGTGGACTCTCAAAATAAGATTTGGGTTAAGGGTTTTTGGATGCACAAGTAGTATCTCTACTTAGTGCGGAATTTTTGGCTAGAAAGGATATTGAGCAAGCACCACATGTTAAAGGATCTATGACAATATAACTTCTATGTGAATATGAACAAACATAAATTATCACGTTGTCTTCCTTGTCCAACGTCAACTATTTTGATACAAAATATTTAATGGGGGCTCACAATCATAAAAGATGTCTAAGATAGTGTATTTGCCTGTGAATCTTCTCTTCCCTTATTATTTCTTTCATGAATTGCATCATTGACCAATGCTATGTTTGTCAATCTCCAATAAATTTTACCACTTATACTATTCCTTATGTGATGTCATTACTTACCATAAGATTAGCATGTGATCTTTTCATTTATTTTCCTTCCTTTTTATTGAAACATTAAAGTAAACAAACAAAACTCAAACTACTCTTTATTATATATCTCGCACACGATTACATCGAGAGATAGATCACTAAGCAAACACTCGAAAAGAAAGGATCGAACTAAACTTTTATTCAACTAAATCATAGGAAAACTAAAGATCGAACTAAAATAGATGAAAGCAAAGATAGTGGTGGTGATACGATACCGGGACACCTCCCCCAAGCTTGGCACAAGCCAAGGGGATTGTCCATACCATGAACTCAAGTATTCTTTAGTGATGAAGAAAGTGGTGGTGGTGAAGAGGTAGTAGCGATCTTATCCTTTTTCTCCAGCTTGCGTCGGAGAGTAAAATTATCTATCCTCAACTCTTCGTTCTCCATCTCAAGCTTTATAACCCTCTTGCATAATGCCTCCTTGGTTTCTTGCTCGAACCTAGGAGGGACTGGCTCATCTTCATCTTCCTCATCGGTGAACCATATATAGGGATAGGTGTCCTTGAAGATATTTTTATCCAAAGGCTGATAAGAAACTGGGCAATCCTCTTCCGAAACTTGAGATGACATATTTTCAGATCTGCCAGAAAACAGCAAGAAAGAAGAACAGAAGATTTCTCCGCGATACGGTGGTCAATACGTTCAGGGGTATATAAAGATTTTTTATCTTGGGAAACAAGCAAACGGGAGGAAAACGGAGTCGGGAAGGTTCCCGAGGTGGGCACAACCCACCTGGGCGCGCCAGGGGGCCCAGGCGCGCCCTGGTGTCTTGTGCCCCCCTCGGGTGCCTTCCTGATTGTTTCTTATTTTCCAAAATTTTAAAATATTCCAAAACTATCAGAAAATATTTTTGTGGATTTTTCGCAGTCCGTTTACTTACCGTATCACGTACCTCCTCTTTTTTAATTATTCTGGAGTGTTCTGAAAGGTCTCTTTTATGTGTTCCTGACGTGTCATGGATTGAATAATATTGCTTTCAACATTAATAGGCATACCTGAGATATAGTGTTTAATTCTTTGCCCATTGACCACCTTCGGGTTAGTACCTTCGGCATTATTTATTTTAATAGCTCCAGAGCGGTAGACCTCCTCGATGATATATGGTCCTTCCCATTTAGAGAGAAGTTTACCTGCAAAGAATCTAAAATGAGAGTTGTAAAAAAGAACATATTCTCCAACTTTGAATTCCCGCTTTTGAATTCTTTTGTCGTGCCATCTTTTAACTTTTTCTTTAAATAACTTGGCATTTTCATAGGCTTGGGTTCTCCATTCATCTAGTGAGCTAATATCAAATAACCTCTTTTCACCGGCAAGTTTGAAATCATAGTTGAGTTCTTTAATTGCCCAATATGCTTTGTGTTCTAACTCTAGAGGCAAATGACAAGCTTTTCTATAAATCATTTTATAGGGAGACATACCCATAGGATTTTTATAAGCTGTTCTGTTGGCCCAAAGTGCATCATCTAATTTCTTAGACCAATTCTTTTGGGACCTATTAACGGTTTTCTGTAATGTTAGTTTTATTTCTCTATTGCTAAGTTCAACTTGACCACTAGATTGAGGATGATAGGGTGATGCAATTCTATGGTTAACATCATATTTAGCAAGCATTTTACGGAAAGCACCATGAATAAAGTGTGAACCACCATCAGTCATTAAATATCTAGGGACTCCAAACCTCGGGAAAATAACTTCTTTAAGCATTTTAATGGAAGTGTTATGATCAGCACTACTAGTTGGAATAACTTCTACCCACTTAGTAACGTAATCAACAGCAACCAAAATATGTGTATACCCATTAGACGAAGGAAAAGGTCCCATATAATCAAAACCCCAAAAATCAAATGGTTCAACAGCAAGTGAATAATTCATAGGCATTTCCTGACGCTTACCAATATTACCAATTCGTTGACATTCATCACAAGATAAAACAAACTTACGGGCATCCTTGAAGAGAGTAGGCCAATAAAAACCAGATTGCAATACCTTGTGAGCAGTTCTATCTCCCGCATGATGCCCTCCATAAGCTTCGGAGTGACATTTCCGTAGGATTTGTTCCTATTCATGCTCAGGTACACAACGTCTAATAATACCATCTACTCCTTTATAAAGATGTGGGTTATCCCAAAAGTAATGTCTTAAATCATAGAAGAATTTTTCTTTTGTTGGTATGTGAAACTAGGTGGTATGTATTTAGCAACAATATAATTAGCATAGTCAGCATACCAAGGAGTGTTATGAGAAACATTTATTGCAGCTAGTTGCTCATCAGGAAAATTATCATCAATAGGTAGTGGGTCATCAAGGATATTTTCTAACCTAGATAAGTTATCAGCTACGGGGTTCTCAGCTCCTTTTCTATCAGTGATATGTAAATCAAATTCTTGTAGCAAGAGAACCCACCTAATGAGTCTAGGTTTAGCATCTTTCTTGTCCATAAGAAATTTAATAGCAGCATGATTGGTGTGAACAATAACTTTAGAATCAACAATGTAAGATCTAAATTTGTCACAAGCAAACACAACTGCTAAAAATTCTTTTTCAGTAGTAGCATAATTTCTTTGGGCACTGTCTAGAGTTTTGCTAGCATAATGAATAACATTCAATTTCTTATCAACTCTTTGTCCTAGAACAACACCAACAGCATAATCACTAGCATCACACATAATTTCAAAAGGCAGGTTCCAATCAGGTGGTTGAACAAGAGGTGCGGAAGTTAAGGCTTTCTTAAGTGTTTCAAAGGCTTCTACACAATCATCGTCAAAACAAATGGAACATCCTTTTGTAAAATATTTGTAAGAGGCCTAGAAATTTTAGAGAAGTCTTCAATAAATCTCCTATAGAAACCAGCAAGACCGAGAAAACTACGAATACCTTTAATATCTCTAGGATATGGCATTTTCTCAATTGCATCAACTTTAGCTTTATCCACCTCAATACCTCATTCAGAAATTTTATGCCCCAAAACAATACCTTCATTAACTATAAAGTGCCACTTCTCCCAATTCAAGACAAGATTAGTTTGCTCACATCTCTGCAAAACTCGATCAAGGTTGCTCAAGCAATCATCAAAAGAAGTTCCATATACAGAAAAATCATCCATGAAAACCTCAACAATCTTTTCACAAAAGTCAGAGAATATAGCAGTCATACATCTTTGAAAGGTAGCAGGTGCATTGCATAAACCAAAAGGCATACGTCTATAAGCATAAGTTCCAAAAGGACAAGTAAAGGTGGTTTTCTCTTGATCAGGTTGTGAAACAGGTATTTGAGAAAAAATAGAATATCCAACAAGGAAGCAAAATTGTGTGTGCTTTGATAATCTTTCTAGCATTTGATCAATAAAAGGCAAAGGGTAATGTTCTTTTCTCGTAGCTTTATTTAATTTTCTAAAATCAATTACCATTCTATAGCCAGTAACAATTCTTTGTGGAATGAAGTCATTTTTATCATTATAAACAATAGTAATACCTCCCTTCTTAGGGACACAATGAACGGGACTTACCCATCTACTATCAGCTATGGGGTAGATTATACCTGCTTCTAGAAGTTTTAATATTTCAGTTCTTACCACTTCTTTCATCTTAGGATTCAAACATCGTTGATGATCAACAACGGGTTTAGCATCAGGTTCCATATTAATCTTGTGCTGACAGAGAGTGGGACTAATGCCCTTAATATCATCAAGAGTATATCCATATATAAGCACGGTGCTTCTTCAGAATTTTTAATAATCCTTCTTCTTCATGTTCTGAAAGGTTAGCACTAATAATAACAGGATATATCTTTTTCTCACCGAGATAAGCATATTTCAAAGTGTCAGGCAATTGTTTCAATTCAAACACAGGATCACCTTTAGGTGGAGGAGGACCTCCTAGAGTTTTAATAGGCAAATTATGTTTGAGCAGAGGTCGTTGTTCAAAGAAATTTTTATCTATCTCATTTCTTTCATGCATGTGCATATCATTTTCATGGTCTAGCAAATATTGTTCTAGTGGATCAGTAGGAGGCACAACAATAGAAGCAAGACCAATTATTTCATCCTTACTAGGTAATTTTTTCTTGTGAGGTTGTCTATTAAACTTGGAAAAATTAAACTCATGAGACTCATCACCAAAGCTAACACTGACAGTTTGTTTTTGACAATCTATAGTAGCATTGACAGTGTTCAAGAAAGGTCTACCAAAGATAATGGGACAGAAGTCATCTTGTGGGGAACCAAGAACTAGAAAATCAGTAGGGTATTTTATTTTCCCACACAAGACTTCAACATCTCTAACAATCCCAAGTGGTGTGATGGTGTCTCTATTAGCAAGTTTAATAGTAACATCTATGTCTTCTATTTCAGCGGGTGCTATGTCATTCATAATTTCTTGGTATAAGGTAAAAGGAATAGCACTCACGCTAGCACCTAAATCAAATAAACCATGATAACAATGATCTCCTATTTTAACTAAGACAACAGGCATGCCAACAACAGGTCTATGTTTATCTTTTTCATCGGGTTTGGCAATTCTGGCAGCTTCATCACAGAAGTAAATAAGATGCCCATCAATATTTTCTACCAAGAGATCTTTAACCATAGCAACATTAGGTTCTACTTTAATTTGTTCAGCAGGTTTAGGTGCTCTAATATCATTTTTGGGAACCACAGTTGAAATCTTAGCATGTTCCTTTATCCTAACAGGGAAAGGTGGTTTTTCAATATAAGCAATAGGCACAACAGGGTCAATATTGTAAATAATAGTTTCATCTTTAGCTATGTCGGGTTCTTTAATTTCTTCTTTGATAGGGGGATGACATTTAAACCACTTCTCCTTAGGAAGATCAACATAAGTAGCAAAAGATTCACAGAAAGAAGCTACTATCTCAGAGTCAAGTCCATATTTAGTGCTAAACTTGTGAAAAGCATCGGTATTCATAAAGAATTTCACACAATCAAATTCAAGCTTAATACCTGACTCTTTACCTTCGTCGAGTTACCAATCTTCAGAGTTACGTTTAATTCTTTCTAAAAGATCCCACCTGAATTCAATAGTCTTCTTCATAAAAGAACAAGTACAAGAAGTATCAAGCATGAATTGATCATCACGAGAAAGCCGAGCGTAAAAATTCTGAATAATAATTTCTCTTGAGAGCTCATGATTGGGGCATGAATATAACATTGACTTAAGCCTTCCCCAAGCTAGAGCGATACTTTCTTCTGCACGAGGCCAAAAACTATATATATAATTCCGATCACGATGAACTAGATGCATAGGATAAAGTTTTTGGTGAAATCCCAATTTCAATCGATTCCAATTCCAAGATCCAATATCATCGCATAACCTATACCATGACAGTGCTTTTCCCTTCAAAGATAAAGGGAAAACCTTCTTCTTAGCTTCATCTCCAGGCAAACCTGCAAGCTTAAATAATCCACAAATTTCATCCACATATATCAAGTGCATATCAGCATGTTCGGTTCCATCTCCTGCATAAGGATTAGCTAGCAGTTGTTCTATCATACCCGAAGGAATTTCATAACCAATATTTTCAGTAGGTGCAGTAGGTTGAGGGACAACTAATTCTGATTCCGGTCGAGGTGAAGATACCCCGAACAAACCCCTCAAAGGATGATTCTCCATAGTAACAAGTAACAATAAATTTCAGCACATAGTAATAATTTTTCGTTACCAATTTCCACTTACCAAGAGCGCTTCACTCCCCGACAACGGCGCCAGAAAAGAGCCTTGATGACCCACAAGTATAGGGGATCAATCATAGTCCTTTCGATAAGTAAGAGTGTCGAACCCAACGAGGAGCAGAAGGAAATGACAAATGGTTCTCACCAAGGTATTTTCTGCAAGCACTGAAATAGTTGGTAATAGATAGTTTGATAGCAAGATAATTTGTAACGAGCAAGTAACGATAACGGTAAATAAAGTGCAGCAAGGTAGCCCAATCCATTTGTGGAAAAGGACAGGCCAAAACGGTCTCTTATAATAAGCAAAGCATTCTTGAGGGTGCACGGGAATTTCATCATATCACTTTCATCATGTTGGTTTGATTCGTGTTCGCTACTTTGATAATTTGATATGTGGGTGGGCCGGTGCTTAGGTGTTGTTCTTACTTGAACAAATCTCCAAATTATGATTAACCCCCTCACAAGCATCGGCAACTATGAGAAAAGTATTAAGATAAAATCTAACCATAGCATTAAACTTTTGGATCCAAATTAGTCCCTTACGAAGCAGCGCATAAACTAGGGTTTAAGCTTCTGTCACTCTAGCAACCCATCATCTAATAACTACTCCACAATGCATTCCCTTAGGCCCAAATATGGTGAAGTGCCATGTAGTCGATGTTCACATGACACCACTAAGGGAATCACAACATACATATCATCAAAATATCGAACACATATCAAGTTCACATGATTACTTGCAACATGACTTCTCTCGTGACCTCAAGAACAAAAGTAACTACTCACAAACAATAATCATGCTCAAGGTCATAGGGGTATTAAATAGCATAATGGATCTGAACATATAATCTTCCACCAAATAAACCATATAGTAATCAACTACAAGATGTAATCAACACTACTAGTCACCCACAAGCACCAATCTATGGTTCCGGTACAAAGATTGAACACAAGAGATGAACTAGGGTTTGAGAGGAGATGGTGCTGTTGAAGATGTTGGTGGAGATGGCCCTCCCAAAGATGGGAGAGTTGTTGGTGATGACGATGACGATGATTTCCCCCTCCGGGAGGGAAGTTCCCCCGGCAGAATCGCTCCACCGGAGGGCAAAAGCGCTCTTGCCCAAGTTCCGCCTTGAGACGGCGGCACTTCGTCCCGAAAGTCCTCCCCTCCGTTTTTCTAGGTCAAAATGACTTATATACCAGAAGAGGGGCACCGGAGGTGGGCCGAGGAGGGCACAACCCACCAGGGCGCGCCTGGGCTCCCTGGCGCGCCCTGGTGGGTTGTGCCCACCTGGTGGGCCCCCTTTGGTAGTTATTTGCACCAATATTCTTCATATATTGCAAAACAGTTCTCCGTAAATTTTCAGCTCATTTGGAGATGTGCAGAATAGGTAACTCTGACGTAGCTTTTTCAGGTCCAGAATTCCAGCTGCCGGTATTCTCCCTCTTTGTGTAAACCTTGCATATTATGAGAGAAAAGGCATTAGAAATACTCTAAAAAGCATTATTATGCATAAAAACATTATAAATAACAGCAGCAAAACATGATGCAAAATGGACGTATCATTAGACAACGGCGAACCTATGAACTATGAAGAAGCTATGATGAGCCCAAATTCCGACAAATGGCTTGAGGCCATGAAATCTGAGATAGGATCCATGTATGAGAACAAAGTGTGGACTTTGGTGGACTTGCCTAAAGATCGGCAAGCCATTGAGAATAAATGGATCTTCAAGAGGAAGACGGACACTGATGGTAATATCACTGTCTACAAAGCTCGACTTGTCACGAAAGGTTTTCGACAAGTTCAAGGGGTTGACTACAATGACACTTTCTCACCCATAGTGATGCTTAAAGTCTGTCCGAATCATGTTAGCAATTTCCACATTTTATGATTATGAAATTTGGCAAATGGACGTCAAAATTGCATTCCTTAATGGATTTCTTAAAGAAGAGTTTTATATGATGCAACCAGAAGGTTTTGTCGATCCTAAAGATACTAACAAAGTGTGCAAGCTCCAGCGATCCATCTATGGACTGGTGCAAGCATCTCGGAGTTGGAATATATGCTTTAATGAGGTGATCAAAGCATATGGTTTTATACAGACTTATGGTGAAGCCTGTATTTACAACAAAGTGAGCGGGAGCTCTGTGGCATTTCTGGTATTATATGTGGATGACATATTGCTGATTGGAAATAATATAGAATTTCTATATAGCATAAAAGGATACATGAATAATAATTTTTCAATGAAAGACCTCGGTGAAGCTGCTTATATATTAGGCATCAAGATCTATAGGGATAGATCAAGATGCTTAATAGGACTTTCACAAAGCACATACCTTGACAAAGTTCTGAAGAAGTTCAAAATGGACTAGTCAAAGAAAGGGTTCTTGCCTGTGTTGCAAGGTGTGAAATTGAGTCGGACTCAAAGTCTGACCACGGCAGAAGATTGAAAGAGAATGAAAGTCATTCTATATGCCTCGGCCATAGGTTCTATTATGTATGCCATGCTGTGTACCAGACCTGTTGTGTGCCTTGCCACGAGTCTGGCAAGGGGGTACAATAGTGATCCACGAGTGGATCACTGGACAATGGTCAAAATTATCTTTAAGTACCTAAAGAGGACTAAGGAAATGTTTCTCGGTTATGGAGGTGATAAAGAGTTCGTCGTAAAGGGTTACGTCCATGCAAGCTTTGACACCGATACGGATGACTCTAAGTCTCAATCTGGATACGTAGTGAAAGTGGGAGCAATTAGCTAGAGTAGCTACATGCAGAGCATTGTAGACATAGAAATTTGCTGTAACATCCCAAAATTCTAAATTTTGGAATGTTATATTAAATAAATAGTTTGATTGTTTGTTTGATTGTGGTGTGGTTGCTTGTGTGAATTTGAGTGAAATTTGAAACTTTTTGAAAGTTGAATGAGAGGGAATAAAATGACTTTCCCAAAACTTTCACCTTGCATTTATGATCTCCTTGAATTCAAATTTATTTCATTACAAACCCTAGAGTGAAGATAACATGACTTCTTCTATTTTAAAAGGGGTTTCGAAAAGATTTAAATTTCATTTGAAATTATTGCAAATTCAGAAACTTTATGCAACTCAATGATTTTCATGAGAGAAGATAAAATGACTTCTTCAAATCGTATGAAATATGAGTTTGAAGTTTCGAAGAATCAAAATTTAAAGTCCCTTTGAAGGTATTTTGAAAACCATTTTCAATTTGAAGTTATTTGGGTTTTATTCAAATTATTTTTCTCCAAAAATAAAATCTATGGAAAATAGGGTAAAATGATTCCCTACAGTAGAAAAATGGAGAGAAATAAATTTGTAATTATTTTGGTATTTCAAAATAATTTTATTTGATTTTTAAATGAACCAGTAGCACTGTTTGCTTTATTTAAATTTTTATGGAATTTATTTGCTGCTGAAAATATGTTCATCTTTTAGGAAATATTTTTCTGAATTTTTTTATATATAATATGCCTATGTACAATTTTATTTTTATTTTCGTTATTCACTTTTTCCTTTTATGTTTCTATTTAAAAAAAAACAAAAAATGCGCGTACGCCGTAACTATATGTGGCCACATGCGCAACGTAGTGGCAGCGGCGCCCTATTTTTCTCCTACATGGGCCAGGCCCAGCCAGCAATTTCCTTCTCAATTTTTTTTTCTTTTTCCTTTGGCCGAATAAAAAAAAAACTGCAGCGTGCGCCCGGCCGGCCCGTGGTGCTGTTTACACATGCAATTCCCTTCGTTTTATTTGTTCGTCTATGTTTAGTCCCACATTGTCTAGCCTTTACCCCTAAACCTCTTTTCCACCTATAAATATAGAGCCATAGAGCCTCCAAAAATCATCCGATTCGGGTTAAATCAATATATTTTGGTTTGACTAGATTCACTAAAGAAAAATATATTTCTTCTCTTCAGCGGGAATTCTGGAAGTCGTCTCCTCTCTCCGAAGTCGTCTTTTCTCTACCTTATAAAGGTATCTTTCTTCGTATTTTTTTATATATACTCCCGTAGCTTATTATTTCTAGACTAGTACGGTAGAATAATTAGATTTATAAATTAGTCCCTGTATTTACATTTTAGGACTAGAATTCTTTTAGCCATAGCTATTTTTCTTCCGTAAAACAGTTTGACCCTGATTTTTCAAATAGTCATAACTTTTTACTCGTTCATCCAAATTAGACGAAACCAACACCAATATTTTCGTCTTGATTCCACCTATATAGTGAATCTATCAAATAAATTTTTTGCAACTTTCAAATTTCAAAATTTGTTCAGATTCATACTCAAATTTCTTTCGATCATATCTTTTTATCCATACCTCCGTTTCCGATGAACTCAACTGCAACGGATTCGTATTGAAGTAATCTTTCCGTTCGCACAATTAGTGTCATCTTTCCAACATATAATTTTGATCTTAGCCAGTTACTCTACTAGTCCACCAAAGAGTTGTTACACAACATTCTAAGCAGATTCAATGCTATGTTGAATTACTTGATCCGTTATTTTCAATCTAGTAATTCTTTTTCCTACATATTCGTATTGACTTCCTACATCCAGTAGCATCATTAGTTTCAACTTTTGATCTTTTTAAATTTGAACGATTCAAATTTGAACTCGAAGTTTCACTTGATCATATCTTGTAAACTGTAGCGCTTTTTCAATTGATTCCTTTTTCAAATTGAATCCCTAGGCATAATCTAACATCTTGAGCCATCACCACACTTTTTCACCGAAATTAGGATCTGATCCTGCAAAATAATTTGATTTGATTCTTTTGGAGTTTTCGCAATCTTCCTTTGCATTTTTTTGGTCTTTGAGTGATTGCTTATGTGTGGATAAAATTGCTTGCTTACGATAGATTGATCGGAGTATGACGAGTAGAACCATCAGGAATTGTGAGTGCGAAGAATCTTCATCAACAGTACAAGGCAAGTTCACACTTTGATCATACTTTTCAATACCCAGTTTTTACTATGCATTAGTTTCACCCTCAAAGATTGCATGAGTAGGATTGGGAACATGTGGCCTTACTATGTAGTTCATGAGGTAGGAACCTATGATCTTTTAAACACCCAGGGAATATTCGTTGTGTCATATGTTGCTTAGCCATGCTCGTAGACGTGGATTGGTATGTGAGAATCGTGCAAGTTGTGAGAGATAATAACTAAGGGAAACTTAAGGTGGCTACATTAATACACATCTGGGTGGAATGGTTGGGGCACCCTGGGGATACCAGTGGCTTGCCCGGACACCTGGGGAATCCAGTGTTGTCCTAGGAGATCCCGGGGTATCCGTGTGATCATCCTATGGAATGCCACCCAGGCTCAAAGGGATCATATGATATTTTCATGCCTAGAAACTTTCGTGTGCAGCCACAAGCCATTATGGGCTCTGGCATAGTTGAGTAAGTTGTGTGAGCCCTTGAAGAGGTGGACTAGCAGATGTAGGGGAAAGTAGGTGTACCGGTCCACCCAGAGTAGAGAGTTAACGCTTCGGAAAGACTGTGTCTCGGTCATCCGTTTCTCAAACACCATGCAGTGCGAGAAATCCAACGGAGGAGATCGAGTCTTGTGGGGAAAAGTGCGCAAACCTCTGCAGAGTGTACAAACTAATCATGATTAGCCGTGTCCCCGGTTATGGACAATTTGAGTATCTAGAAGTGAATTATTTGTTGATCTCATCACTCTATTTAATTAATGTATTGGGTTATTAATGATTTGGGAATTTGGGATTGAGTTGGAGGAACCTTCTCAATAATGGTATAAACTTGGTAGTGAATAAAACATTTATTCCTTCGTTGTAGGAAAAAATTGGCTTTATGCAAAATTAAACTTAGAGCCTCCACCAGCCAAATATGCATGTAGTGATAGATATTGTTCATCATTATCCTATGGTGTGAATTTGCCAGTACATTCAATGTACTGACCTACATGGCTGCAACGTCTCATGTTGCAGGAATTCTTACGACGAGTAAGTGATACGTTAGGGTTACGATGTCTACACTCAACTTTGCTGTTGGCGTTGTTGGGAACTCCACAACCTTGTTGTTACTTCCGCTATATGGATTGAGGTAATAGTATTTACGTTACTTTATACATGTGATTTACCTCTGTTATAAATCCTCGAGTACTGTGTGTGTCAGCATACCGATCCAGGGATGACACTTAAGCACAGAGACTTGATCCATTTGGGTCGGGTCGCTACATTTGCAAAATACATACGGACCTGAATGTGGCAGACTCGTTGACTAAAACCTCTCTCACAAGCAAAATATGATCACACCTTAGAAGTCTTTGGGTGTAATCACATGGCGATGTGAACTAGATTATTGACTCTAGTAAACTCTTTGGGTGTTAGTCACATGGCGATGTGAACTATGGGTGTTAATCACATGGCGATGTGAACTAGATTATTGACTCTAGTGCAAGTGGGAGACTATTGGAAATATGCCCTAGAGGCAATAATAAAGTGGTTATTATTATATTTCCTTAATCATGATAAAGGTTTATTATTCATGCTAGAATTGTATTGACTGGAAACTTAAATACATGTGTGGATACATAAACAAATACCGTGTCCCTAGTGAGCCTCTACTAGACTAGCTCGTTGATCAAAGATGGTTAAGGTTTCCTAACCATGGACATGAGTTGTCACTTAATAACGGGATCACGTCACTAGGAGAATGATGTGATGGACAAGACCCATCCGTTAGCTTAGCATATGATCGTTCAGTTTATTGCTACTGCTTTCTTAATGTCAAATACATATTCCTTCGACCGTGAGATCATGCAACTCCCGGATACCGGAGGAATACCTTGTGTGCTATCAAACGTCACAATGTAACTGGGTGATCATAAAGATGCTCTACAGGTATCTCCGAAGGTGTCTGTTGAGTTGGCGTGAATCGAGATTGGGATTTGTCACTCCGTATGATGGAGAGGTATCTCTGGGCCCTCTCGGTAATACACATGACAAGAAGGTTGCAAGCAAAGTGACTAAGGAGTTAGTTGCAAGATGATGTATTACAGAACGAGTAAAGAGACTTGCTGGTAATGAGATTGAACTAGGTATGGAGATACCGGCGATCGAATCTCGGGCAAGTAACATACCGACAGACAAAGGGAAATATGTATGTTGTCATAAAGGTTCAACCGATAAAGATCTTCGTGGAATATGTAGGAACCAATATAGGCATCCAGGTCCCGCTATTGGTTATTGACCGGAGAAGCGTCTCGGTCATGTCTACATCATTCTCGAACCCGTAGGGTCCACACGCTTAACGTTCGTTAACGATATAGTATTATATGAGTTATGTGAGTTGGTGATCAAATGTTGTTTGGAGTCCCGGATGAGACCACGGACATGAAGAGGAGCTCCGGAATGGTCCGGAGGTAATGAATGATATATAGGACGATGCTATTCGGTCACCGGAAAGGTTTTGGAAAGTACCGGGTATTTATCGGAGTGCCGGAAGGGGTTCCGGGAGGCCACCGGTAAGTACTGGGCGTTATGGGCCAAAGGGGGGATGCACACCAGCCCACAAGGGGGATGGCGTGTGATTCGTCTTCGTCGTATCTACTTTCCTAATGCTTTTGCTCTTGTTTTGGACTCTAATTTGCATGATTTGAATGAAACTAACCCAGACTGACGCTGTTTTCAGCAGAACTACCATGGTGTTGTTTTTGTGCAGAAATAAAAGTTCTCGGAATGGAACGAAACTTTTTGGAGAATTATTTTACAATAAAAGAAAAATACTGGAGCCAATAACCACCGGAGGGGGGGGGGCCCTGGCTTGGCACAAGACACCAGGGCGCGCCCTGGTGGGTATTCCCCACCTCGTGGCCCCGCAGACCCTAATTCCGACGCTATAAAATCGTATTTTCGGAGAAAAAATCAGGGAGAAAGTTTCATCGCATTTCACGATACGGAGCCGCCGCCACCTCCTGTTCTTCATCGGGAGGCTAGATCTGGAGCCCGTTCTGGGCTCCGGAGAGGGGAATCTTCGGTCTTCATCATCACCAACCCTCCTTCATCACCAATTCCATGATGCTCCCCACCTGGAGTGAGTAATTCCTTCGTAGGCTTGCTGGTCAGTGAGGAGTTGGATGAGATTCATCATGTGATCGAGTTAGTTTTGTAAGGCTTGATCCCTAGTATCCACTATGTTCTGAGATTGATTTTGTTATGACTTTGCCATGCTTAATGCTTGTCACTAGGGCCCGAGTGCCATGATTTCAGATCGGAACCGTTTATGTTTTCACCATTATATCTATGTTCTAGATCCGATCTTGCAAGTCATATTCACCTATTACGTGTTATGATCCGTAAACCCCAATGTGACAGTAATTGGGATACTTTCTCGTGATGACCGTAGTTTGAGGAGTTCATGTATTCACTATGTGTTAATGCTTAATTTGTTCCGGTTCTCTATTAAAAGGAGGCCTTAATATCCCTTAATTTCCTTATGGACCCCGATGCCACGGGAGGGTAGGACAAAAGATGTCATGCAAGTTCTTTTCATAAGCACGTATGACTATTTATGGAATACATGCCTACATTATATTTATGAACTGGAACTAGTTTTGTATCGCCCTAGGTTATGACTGTTATATGATGAATATCATCCAACAAATTCACCGATCCAATGCCTACGAATTTTCCACATATTGTTCTTGCTAAGTAACTACTGCTGTTGTTACTAATATGCTTGCTACAAAATCATTACTATCACTATTACCGTTACTGCTACTGTTACCACTACTATCAAAACTATCATATTACTGTGCTACTGATCACTTTGCTGCAGATATTTAATATCCAGGTGTGGTTGAATTGACAACTCAACTGCTAATACTTACAAATATTCTTTGGTTCCCCTTGTGTCGAATCTATAAATTTGGGTTGAATACTCTACCCTCGAAAACGGTTGCGATCCCCTATACTTGTGGATTATCAAGACCTTTTTCTGGCACCGTTAGCCGGGAGCATAGCTATATTTGTTGAGTCACTTGGGATTATTATCTATTTATCACTATGAAGAATCTGAAGGATACCAAAACCAAGATCATTCCCTCTAAGATGAGGGGAGGTAAGGAACTGCCATCACACTCTGCACTTGATTCACCTTCTGTTTTGAGTAGACTTGCAATACCACCACATGCTATTAATCCTGATATGTCACAAGTTATTGATGATGCTACTTCTTCTATGAATGCTACTTATGATGATGCTAGTACCTTGCTTGATGATAATATGCCAGTAGGTGAATTTCTTGATGAACAACTTGCTAGAGCTAAAGATATTGAGAATGCTGAAACTGATGAAATTATTGAAACTGATGAAGTACTTGAAACTGAAAATCTTGAAACACCTATTAGACATAGCTCTCTTAGATATGAAATGCCTAAGATACCTGAAGGTTATGTTATGGATGAGGAGATAGCTAGAGATTTTCTTGCTTGCAATGATAGAGATGATCTTAAGAAATTACTATGCAAACTGAAAGAAAAATCTTTGAATGCTAGAATGAAATGTGATCCTAAGTTTGCTACTTCGCCTATCTTTGTTATCGATAAGGATTATGAATTCTCTGTCGACCCAGAGTTAATTACTTTGGTTGAATCTGATCCTTTCCATGGCTGTGAAACTGAAACTGTTGTGGCACATCTTACTAAATTAAATTATATAGCCACCCTATTTGCTCATGATGAGAAGATTCGCTACTATTATATTCTCAAATTATTTCCGTTATCATTAAAGGGTGATGCTAAGATATGGTACAATAATATTGCTCCTGGTTGTGTGCGTAGTCCCCAGGATATGATTTATTACTTCTCTGAAAAATATTTTCCTGCTCATAAGAAACAAGCTGCCTTACAGGAAATATTTAATTTGTGCAAATTGAAGAAGAGAGTCTCCCACAAGCTTGGGGAGGCTTCTCCAATTGCTTAATGCTTTGCCTGATCATCCTCTTAAGAAAAATGAAATACTTGATATCTTCAATAATGGACTAACCGATGCTTCTAGGGACTTCCTAGATAGTTGTGCTGGTTGTGTTTTCAGGGAACGAACCATTGTACAAGCTTAGGAATTATTGAATAACATATTGAAAATTATGATGATTGGACTCTTCCTGAACCACCGCGTAAGCCCACTCCAAAGAAGAGGGGTATCTTATATCTAAGTCCTGAAGATATGCAGGAGGCAAAGAAAAGTATGAAGGAAAAAGGAATTAAAGCAGAGGATGTTAAAAATTTACCTCCTATTGAAGAAATACATGGACTTGACACACGACCACCAAAGGTGGTAGAGATAAACCCTTTAATGAAATTTGATGAAAGTGATATCCCTTACAATAAACATCCTAGTCAATGCCTTTATGAGTTTGATAACTACATTAGAAAACAAGATCACTTCAATGAAAATGTTATGAAACAATTGAAATATAACTATAATATGATTGCTCGCTTGAGTGACTTGTTATTTAGAATTACTAATGATGTAAGAGGTGTAGGAAAACATGCTTCTATGGTTGAAACTCAACAAGAACAAGTTGCTAAATCGCAAAGAGAGTTGCTTGGTGAAATGAATAATAATATAAATGACTTTGTTGTTAGAGTAACAACTAGAGGAGGTAAAATGACTCAGGAACCACTTTATCCTGAGGGACACCCTAAAAGAATTGAACAAGACTCTCAAAGAATTAACACTGATGCAACTAGTCCTTTTAAAAAGAAGAAGAAAAAGAAAAATGATAGGACTTTGCATACCTCTAGTGAACCTGAAATAGAAAAACCTCCTGATAATAATAATAGTGTCTCTATCTCTGATGCTGAAACTCAATCTGGTAATGAACATTCATCTAGTGATAATGAAGAAGATAATGATGATGTTCATGAAGACACTCAACCAGATAATGATAAACTACCAGATAATGATGTTGAAATTGAACCAGTTGTTGATCTTGATAACCCACAACCTAAAAATAAAAGACATGATAAAAGAGACTTTGTTGCTAGAAAACATGGAAGAGAAAGAGAACCATGGGTTCAAAAACCCATGCCCTTTCCACCTAAATCAACTAAGAAAAAAGATGATGAAGAATTTGAATGCTTTGCTGAAATGCTTAGGCCGGTCTTTTTGCGCACTCGCTTGACTGATATTTTAAAGATGGCCCCTTATGCAAAATACATGGAAGACATCATCACTAATCAGAGAAAGATACCGGAAGCTGAAATATCCACCATGCTTGCTAATTATTCTTTTAAGGATGGAGTACCTAAAAAACTTGGAGACCCAGGAATACCAACTATACCTTGCTCCATCAAAAGAAATTATGTTAAAACTGCTTTGTGTGATTTAAGAGCTGGTGTTAGTGTTATGCCTTTCTCCTTATATAAAAGACTTGATTTGAATAAACTCACACCTACTGAAATATCTTTGCAAATGGCTGACAAATCAACTGCCATACCTATCGATATTTGTGAGGATGTGCCCGTTGTTGTTGCAAATGTTACTATCTTAACTGACTTTGTTATACTTGAGATGCCCGAGGATGACAACATGTCGATTATCCTTGGTAGACCCTTTTTGAATACTGCAGGGGCTGTTATTGATTGCAATAAAAGCAAGGTCACTTTTCGTATCAATGGTAATGAACATACGGTGCACTTTCCGAAGAAACAATTCCAAGTGAATGGAATTAATGTTATTGAAAAATCTCCGACACTCACTATTGGAAGTTTTCAACTACCTCTACCTACTGCCAAAAAGAAATATGAAATGCTTATTGTTGGGGATATGCATATCCCCGTTGAGGTAACTTAGTGTTTTACGAAAGTTCTTTGGTTTCATGCTAATCGAAGGTGGTTGTTAATAAGACTTGATCAACCTTATTAATGGATCATTTTTTAGAGGTATGAAGTTGATGAATTTAATAAGCACAACCTTCTGCTCCCAACTTTTGTTTTCTGTTTTTCTTAGTTAAATAAAATAAAATGCCATGTTTTGTCTGTTTTTTGAATTTCTCGTGCAATAAAAAATGACCCAAAAATAAAAGTTCTCAGAATGCCCTGAAAAATTAATACGATTTTTTTCTGAATTTTTCTGAATTTTTGGTGCAAATAACATCAGAGGGGGGTGCACCTGGTGACCACAAGACAACAGGGCGCGCCAACAACCCCAGGCGCGCCCTGGTGGGTTGTGGTCCCCACGTGGGTCCCCTCACTTACTTCTTTATCCCATGTCATCTCCTACCTCCAGAAAAATCACCATAGCTCTCTCTCTCTCTCGTGTTCTTGCTCTCAAACCCATGGATTTCGATCTCTTTGCTCGAAGGTCCGTTTCCGAAACTGTTTTGGGGGATTGCTACTTGGTATGTGACTCCTCCATTGCTCCAATTAGTTTTTGCATTAGTGGTTTATATTTTGAATAATTAGCTACTCTTGGTGCTGCTGTAGATGAGCTTGCATATTGAATTCTTAGAGTTCTAAGTAGTTTGAATGCTTAATATATCCTCTATGCATCCTTATGAGTAGTTGCTATCAATATTGTGAAGTTTTGTTGACAAAAATTTTGTGTCCCAAAAATTTTCAGAAATTGTTCGCAAATAAAAATGCAATTCTTTAGGAGTTCTTCGAGGAGGAGGTCTATGGAGGCATCATCTAGTAGTGGCTCGATACGTCAGTCTTATGTTGAACCAAGCGCAAGTGAAATGCGGGATGCGGCTATCAAATCATGTTTATGGCCGTGTAACAATTTCATGGTGAGCGCTGGTATTAAGGAAGAATTTGAGGAATATGTTCAAAATGCCGAGCTCGGTCCCTACATCGAAGATAAGTGCATTCAGCATCTCAACCTCATAGAAACTTTCACTAAGAAATTTAAATTTCATCCACGTGAGTCTAGAGTTTCATTTAGTCTTTATAATCATCCTTGTACCATGCCTCTAGAGATGTTTTGTAATGCCTGCAAAATTCCATATTGGGGTTCGCTAGACGAGCCACAAAGATCTGAATATGAGTCATTTTTTTACTAGTCTTTGCTACGGTGAGGATAGAGGAGTGACACAAGGTAGAATAAAAAGTATTCATTTCCCATCAATGCAATACTTTGCACTGTTTAATGGCAAGTGCATCGTAGGCAAGCAAGATTGTAGCACACTATGTGCCCCTGACTTGAGCCTCATACATACTGCTCTGACCAGAATTAAACACTATAATCTTGGAGCGATTATTGCATGAAGGTTGCAGCACAATGCCGGTAGTGGTTATTTTTATGGTGGGATTTATGCTTCTCGTTTAGCTAGAGAGGTTGGTGTAACACCTCTTCCTGATGACCCCATCCTACCTACTCAGTTCTTAGACTTTGATGCCATGAAACGTCATAAGTTCCTTATAGGCATGCCCACTAATTATACTTATAACTTGAGGTTTAATAAGGAACCTATTGTACCGGTTGTTTTGCCTGCGCCTGTTCTTTTTTATTATCACAGCAAAAGAAGATATTATGTCTTGGAGAACGAGGCTCGCGCATACAATGCGGAGGTTGAGGCAGCTAGACAGGCTAAGGTGGTCGCACCAAGAGCCTCCATGAGCTATCACTCAGATTATTATCCAGGCCGTGGTTGGTGATTACCAAACTAGGCCAAAAGCCTAAGCTTGGGGGAGTACGTATTTCCACCAACATTACATTCATGTTCACACATTTCATTCCAGTTGTCCGTGTTCACACTTTTTCATTGTATTATCCATGCTAGATTTATTTTCTCGCTTTCTTCTTGTGTGTTTGAAAAACTTTGAGAAAATCCAAAAAATGGTTCTTGCTTCTTTTCGGTTTTTCTTTCTAGTTTAGTTAGTTGTAGTATTAAAAAGAAAATCCAAAAAGATTTCCTTGTTCTTCTTTTGCTTGTTGGGAGCTCTCCCGTGTAAATAGTTTTTCTCGTTTTTGTTTTCCCTTTAATTTGCTTTCTTCAAGAAAAACTAAAAACTCCAAAAAATATTTCAGTGTGTTTCTCTGAAATTCTTTTCTTTTTGTTGAGTCATACCAAGGAGAAGACCACGATGAAAATGTTGAGTGGCTCTCATATGCATTGCTACTGATCTAACAAAGAGCCCAAATTACCTTGACTTCTCCTTTTGAATAAAATGTTTGCAGATTCCAGCTTAGTCCACGACACTCTTGCACTATTATTATTTTCATATCATTCGGTCGTGCAAGTGAAAGGCAATAATGATGATATTTGATGAACTGGCTGTGGTAGAGAAAAACGGGTAAGAATTCAACTTGTTCTATTTTTGTAAATATGTTTAACCTAGTATCCATGATTAAACATATTATGATCAAACATGTTTGCAGTGACAAATAGAGATTATAGTTTCTCATGCCATGCCTAAGTGGCTAGGAGTGGATAATGATTTATCTTGGATGCCAACATGCATTAAAATGATTGTGATGTATTATGATGATATGGTATCTTCCTCTGAATGTTTCAAGTGGCTTGACTTGGCACATGTTCATGCATGTAGTTGAATCAAAACCAACATAGCCTCTACGATATTTATGTTCATGGTGTTCATATCCTACTCATGCTAGTATTCAATGTTAATTATGCATAACACATGTTCATGACCGTTTTCGCTCTCTAGCTGGCCGCTTCTCAACCTATTTGCTAGCCTTCACCTATACTAAGAGGGAATACTGCTTGTGCATCAAAATCCTAAAACCCAAGTTATTCCAGATGAGTCCACCATATCTACCTATATGCGGTATTACTCTGCCGTTCCAAGTAAATTTGCATGTGCCACCTCTAAAATTTCAAATGAACATCTATTTTGTGTGCCTGGACCACCCATGGAGCGACAGGGGGCGGTTAGTATCTTCCATGCTAAGCAGGTTATTCTCATGATGAGTGTTTATTCACCCGTCCTTGCACGAGAGGGGCGGTACCCATGGATTCGGCTAGCCGTGGAGTGTGTTTGTTGGTGGAGGGGGAGTAAACCTTTACTTTTCATCGCTTGTGAACTGCCACTAATGTGTTTAGCATGGAAGATATTGATAACTCTTGGTCATAACATTGATAGGAAGGGTGTACCTCCCAAAATTACATTTATCTCTGTTTTTAAAACTCTGAGCTCTGGCACCGTTGCAAATCCCTGCTTCCCTCTGCGAAGGGACTATCTATTTAATTTTATGTTGAGTCATCACCTTCTCAAATAAGCGTCTGAGAGCACTATTGTCATCCTCATGCATTGTGTATAGTTAATGTTGGATGCATCATGACTGAATATTTTCTACCATGAATTACAATGTTTAGTTGCTGCTTGAACTTTGGAGGTGCTCTGCATTTATGTTTTGCGGTCTCAGAAAGGGCTAGCAAGATACCACTGTTGTCATATTATATCATGGTTGTTTTGACAAAGTGTTGGCATTTGAGATATTTTATTATAGCTCGCTAGTTGCTTATGCCATTGATATGAGTTAATATAATTTTTAAGAGTTATTGTCGACATGGTTAGTCATGATCTTTACTGAAAACCTGGTTGCTACTTAAGCTTATTTATGTAAACAAGAACGAAAGAGTTCGTAAAAGTTTTTCTTTTTCACTTTCAGTTTGTCAACTGAATTGCTTGAGGACAAGCAAAGGTTTAAGCTTGGGGGAGTTGATACGTCTCCATCGTATCTACTTATCCTAATGCTTTTGCTCTTGTTTTGGACTCTAATTTGCATGATTTGAATGAAACTTACCCGGACTGACGTTGTTTTCAGTAGAACTACCTTGGTCTTATTTTTGTGCAGAAATAAAAGTTCTCGGAATGGAACGAAACTTTTTGGAGAATTATTTTACAATAAAAGAAAAATACTGGAGCCAAGAACCACCGGAGGGGGGCCCTGGCTGGGCACAAGACACCAGGGCGCCCCCCTCCCCCTCTGGCACGCCCTGGTGGGTTGTCCCCACCTCGTGGCCCTGCAGACACTAATTCGGACGCTATAAAATCCTATTTCCAAAGAAAAAATCAGAGAGAAAGTTTCATCGCGTTTCACGATACGGAGCTGCCGCCACCTCTTGTTCTTCATCGAGAGGCCAGATCTGGAGCCCGTTCGGCGCTCCGGAGAGGGGAATCTTCGGTCTTCATCATCACCAATCCTCCTTCATCACCAATTCCATGATGCTCCCCACCGGGAGTGAGTAATTCCTTCATAGGCTCGCTGGTCGGTGAGGAGTTGGATGAGATTCATCATGTAATCGAGTTAGTTGTGTTAGGGCTTGATCCCTAGTATCCACTATGTTCTGAGATTGATTTTGTTATGACTTTGCCATGCTTAATGCTTGTCACTAGGGCCCGAGTGGCATGATTTTAGATCTGAACCGTTTATGTTTTCACCATTATATCTATGTTCTAGATCCGATCTTGCAAGTCATATTCACCTATTGCATGTTATTATCTGTAAACCCCAATGTGATAGTAATTGGGATACTTTCCGGTGATGACCGTAGTTTGAGGAGTTCATGCATTCACTATGTGTTAATGCTTTGTTCCGGTTCTCTATTAAAAGGAGGCCTTAATATCCCTTAGTTTCCTTATGGACCCCGCTGCCACGGGAGGGTAGGACAAAAGATGTCATGCAAGTTCTTTTCATAAGCACGTATGGCTATTTACGGAATATATGCCTACATTATATTTATGAACTGGAGCTAGTTTTGTATCACCCTAGGTTATGACTGTTATATGATGAATATCATCCAACGAATTCACCAATCCAATGCCTACGAATTTTCCACATATTGTTCTTGCTAAGTTACTACTGCTGCTGTTACTGTTACGCTTGCTACAAAATCATTACTATCATTGTTATCGTTACTGCTACTGTTACCACTGCTATCAAAACTATCATATTACTGTGCTACTGATCACTTTGCTGCAGATATTTAGTCTCCAGGTGTGATTGAATTGACAACTCAACTGCTAATACTTACAAATATTCTTTGGCTCCCCTTGTGTCGAATCTATAAATTTGGGTTGAATACTCTACCCTCGAAAACTGTTGCAATTCCCTATACTTGTGGGTTATCAGCGCGCTCCTCCACCCCTGCCCACGCGCCAAGGAGGGAGGGAAAGAAGGGGGAGGCGCCCTAAGGCAGCCAGTCCCCCTTTCCTTCCCCCCATGTCCATATATGGAAGGGGGCGCGGCTAGGCAGGCCCTAAGGCTGGCCGCCGGCCCCTTGGGGGCGCCCTAGGCTGCCTCCTCTTCCCTCCTCCACCTATATATATGTGGGGAGGGAGTGGGGCAACACCACACCACGATCCCCAATCCATGTGCGGCGCTCCTCTCCCTCTAGTTCGTCATCGGTCATAATTTTTGTAGTGCTCGGCGAAGCCCTGCGGAGATAGTTGCACCACCACCGTCACCACACCGTCGTGCTGCCGGAACTCATCTACTACTTCGCCCGACTTGCTGGATCAAGAAGGCGAGGACGTCATCAAGCTGAACGTGTGCTGAACGCAGAGGTGCCGTGCGTTCGGTACTTGATCGGGCGGATCGTGAACGTGTATGACTACATCAACCACGTTGATAAATGCCTCCACTTAACGGTCTACGAGGGTACATAGACATACTCTCCCCTCTCGTAGCTATGCATCTCCATGGATAGATCTTGCATGTACATAGAATTTTTTTTGTTTTCCATGCAACGTTCCCCAACATATATAACCTCCATTGGACTCCAATTTTTCTTATTAAATAGAAGATCACTTCTGGCTTTCCAAATATTCCATAAAGTAGTAAAGATGATCTCTGACCTTAAATCTGGGTGATGGCTAGACAAAATGAAGTTCATGACATCAGAAGGATATAAGCTATGATCTACCATATCTGATTTAAAACCTAATTTGAACCAAACCAATCTAGAGAAATTGCATAAAAATAACAGATGCGTATCAGATTCAACCTGGCCACACCTATAACATTCTTTCTTTATATGTTTTGAAAATATTACCCTAAAGCAATAGCTCTTCTAATAAGTCTCCAAGCAAAAGTTTTAACTCTAGGAGCCAAAGTTATGTTTTTCCAAAGCTGGTTAAGAATAGCTATCTCCTGGTTGGTCACAAGAGGTCTTTGGTTCATCGTATTAACCTGGATATCCTGCATAAAAACTTTGTAAGCACTTTTAGTAGTACATTTTGCATTTGGAGTGTGAATCCAGGACAAGGTATCATCAAGCTCAGCATTTATGACAGGAGTATTTAAAACATCATTTTTAAAAGTATAATCAAAATAGGCACTGAGCTGATCTTCACCCCATACTTTAGAATTAGGTTTCCAAAGATCACTAATGATGCTTGGACAAGGACCATTTAGGTTGGGCTTGAGATGATCATAATTTTTTTCCCATCCTTTTCACCAAGGATTGTTCCAGATGGAAGTGTTTCCTTTAGCAATCTGTATATTGCAAGAATTAATAATATCAGGAAGAACTTTAATAAAGGAGGTCCATAATACAGTTCAATTTTTTTCGTCTACAGTTCAAAAAAAGGAGGTCCAGAACGCTGATTTGAGAGAATAAAGATTAGGTTTGCATATGGTAGAGTTATGAAAATATTTGACTTTAAGAACCTTAGCAATTAAATAGGAGGGATTATTAATGATATTCCAAGCCATATTAGTAACCAAAGATTTGTTCATGATAGCTAAATTCCTAATACCCAATCCTCCTTTATGCATAGGTCTACAAATATCATCCCAAACTCTAAAAGCAAATAGGCTTTGCCTTATCATCCTTCTGAATTCCCGTCCACCAAAATTTCCTAACAATGGAAGTGATTTTTTTATGATGGACTTGCTTAAGAGGATATTGGACATATAGTAAACCAGCAAGGAAGCAAAGACTGATTTGATAAGAGTAAGCCTTCCAACATGGGAGAGCCTATTAGCCTTGTAGATGTTAAGTTTGGCTTTAAACATATTAATAATAAAGCTATAAGCTGCTGCCCTATTCCTACCCGGAAGAATAAGAGGATGTCCAAGATGAATAGTCTTAAGATCCATATTCGGAGCACGCAATATAATTTTTATAAAACTTCTAAGGGTGTTGGCCGTATTCCTAAGATTGCTGATTTGTTCCAGTTGGGAGTTTGACCTGAAGCTTCACAAAATTGGTTGATGATGTGAGAAATAGTATCTGCATCTTCATTGTCTGCCCTGCCACGCACAATCAAATCATCTGCAAACATTAAAGAGTGAATCAAAGGATAGTTTGGTTCTAGTTGAATACCGCCAAGATGATTAGTGTCTAAGGCTTCCTGCAAAGATAGCGACAACTCATTGACAGCAAGTATAAAAAGATACGGCGACAGAGGACATCCTTGTCGGATGCGTCAGGATCCCTTAAATCTATCGAAAGGCTGCCCATTTATGTTAACTGAAAAAGTAGCAGAAGATATACATTATAAAATTAAATTGATGAAATGACTATGAAGCCCTTTTCATAGCAGAGCTCTTTTGATGAAGCTCCACTCTATCCTATCAAAAGCCTTAGCAAGATCAATTTTGAGCATGAAAGCTTTATGTTTCCAAGAAGCTAATTGGAAAGAGTGAGTGATCTCCTGGGCCACAATAATATTATTAGCAATTTTCCTACCCTAAATAAAAGCTTGCTGAGATTCATGGATATAATCAGGGAGAATATCTTTAAGTCTATTAGCCAAGTTTTTTGTTATAATCTTATGCACTACATTACATAGGCTAACAGGTCTAAATTCTTGAGGCCTTTTAGCATTATATTTTTTAGGAATCTACGTAATATATGTTTTATTGAGCTGAGGATGAAGCTTACCTTTGATGTAGAAATCTTGTACTAGTTTGGTCACCTCATCACCAATCCATCTCCATGCTGAAATATAGAAAGCTACATTGAGACCATCAGCCCTAGATAAGCATTTCTTTTCATTCTCTTTATAACCTGCAATATTTCTTCTTTATCTGGTAAAGGAGGACAATTGGCCATGTCTTCAATATTGTTACTGATAGGAGGAAGAATATCCAAGTTGGGTCTACTAGAGGTAAATAAGTTGGAAAATTAGTTGATAAATCAGGATGCAATTTCTTTCGGATTTTGAAATATATTGTTATTATGATCTATAATCATACTTAACATGTTCTTCCTCCTTTTGAGCACATAGTTATGAAAGAAATTTGTATTCCTATCTCCCTTGGTAGCCCAATGTTTCTTTGCTCTTTTCCTGTAGTATTATGTAAGCTTAGTCATTATTTTATCATACCGCTCTACTAGACTTGCTTCCAGATTGCGGTCCTGAAGGTGAATGGGCATAGATTGTAACTGTCCAATTTCTTCATGTATTACGTCCAGCTGCTGCTTGAGTGGTCGCTTGCTCCTACTCCATTTCTTAAGAGAACCTACAAGTAAACCGGTTCTAACATGGAAAGTTTTGTCGTTAGTACTGCTCCAATTAGATTTGGCTGTGTCATGATAATCCTCTTCAAGAAGCCACCAATTCTCAAATTTAAACATTCTCTTGGTTTTTACTGTAATAGGCATGGAAATAGTAAGGATAGGAGCATGATCGCTATACATAATAGGTAAGTTGTACACAAAAGTATTAGGAAATTCTTGCACCATTCAACATTGGTAAAACATCGATCAAGCCTTTCATAAGTAGGAATGGAAGTAAAATGCTTATTAAACCAAGTAAAGGCAAGACCATTATAGCCCAAGTCTGTTAAACCACATCATTTTACATGATTAAAGAAAGTGGCCATACGATGATGGTTCAAAACAACCGGGCTATCCTTCTCTAAGGGATTAACAATATCATTGAAATCACCCATGCAGTAGACATGTTTTCCTGGAGAAGAAGCCACAAAATCTTCAATCAACTTCCATATCTCCTTAGTCTTATGATGATGCGGATCTCCATAGACACACACTAAAGAGAAACTAAAATTGGTACTGATATTGGTCTCCTTCAGAATCCTTGATCTCCTCCAGCCCATCTTGCTTTCTCTTTCCCAATCCATTAGCTCTGTGGCAGATCTCAGTTGGACGCGTTCTCTCTGGAACTGCCTTGTCCAATGGCGATCCCCCTGCTCCTCTCTCGCTGGTGGCATTGCTTCCCTAGGGGACCTTGATGTCTACTATGCAAATTTATTCTTGTAGACTCGTGTTGGGCCTCCAAGCGCAGAGTTTTGTAGGACAGTAGCAATTTTCCCTCAAGTGGATGACCTAAGGTTTATCAATCTGTGGGAGGTGTAGGATGAAGATGGTCTCTCTCAAACAACCCTGCAACCAAATAACAAAGAGTCTCTTGTGTCCCCAACACACCAAATACAATGGTAATTTGTATAGGTGCACTAGTTCGGCGAAGAGATGGTGATAAAAGTGTAATATGGATGGTAGAAATATATTTTTGTAATCTGAAAATAAAAAAACAGCAAGGTAGCAAGTGATAAAACGGAGCACAAACGGTATTGCAATGCTTGAAAATGAGGCCTAGGGTCCGTACTTTCGCTAGTGCAATCTCTCAAAAATGCTAATCTAATTGGGTCATATAACCATCCCTCAAAGTGCACTGAAGAATCACTCCAAAGTTCTTATCTAGCGGAGAACATAAGAAGAAATTGTTTGTAGCTATTCTTTCCGCTCGATCTATCCAAGAGTTCGTACAAAAATAACACCAAGTTATTCTTTCCGATTGATCTATCAAGAGTTCGTACTAAAATAACACCAAGTTATTCTTTCCGATCGATCTATCAAGAGTTCGTACTAAAATAACACCAAAGCAAATTCAAATTCATAATACTCAATCCAACACAAAGAACCTCAAAGAGTGCCCCAAGATTTCTACCAGAGAAACAAAAGACGAGAACGTGCATCAACCCCTATGCATAGATTACCCCAATGTCACCTCGGGAATCCGCGAGTTGAGTGCCAAAACATATCTCAAGTGAATCAATATAATACCCCATTGTCACCACGGGTATTCATATGCAAGACATATATCAAGTGCTCTCAAATCCATAAAAGTATTCAATCCGATAAAAATAAAATCTCAAAGGGAAAACTCAATTCATCACAACAAGATAGAGAGGGGGAAACACCATATGATCCAACTATATTAACAAACCCTCAGCCCCAAGGGTGGACTACTCCCTCCTCATCATGGTGGCCGCCGGGATGATGAAGATGGCCACCGGTGATGATTTCCCCCTCCGGCAGGGTGCCGGAACGGGGTCTAGATTGGTTTTTCATGGCTACAGAGCCTTGCGGCGGCGGAACTTCTGATCTAGGGTTACCCCGAGGGTTTTCGGAATATTTGGGAATTTATAGGGTAAAGAGGGGGTGCGGGAGGTGCCCCCCTCGGGGCACCCCCAGGTGCTTCTCTGGCCCACTAGTGGTCTTCTGGTCCATAAAAAATCCACAAAAAGTTTCACGGTGTTTGGACTCCGTTTGATATTGATTTCCTGCGATGTAAAAAACAAGCAAAAAACAGCAACTGGCACTGGGCACTAGGTCAATAGGTTAGTCCCAAAAAAATGATATAAAGTTGCTATAAAATGATTGTAAAACATCCAAGAATGATAATATAACAGCATGGAACAATAAAAAATTATAGGTACGATGGAGACGTATCAGACCTCAATCCCCTTCTCTAATGTTCCCCTTCTCCTTGTCAGATCCTTCATTCTCCCTCTTCCTTGCTCTTTCTCCTAGCCCGTTCCGCTGTTGTCAGTGACCTCCTGGCCAGGATCCACCACACAATCCTCTATCCAAGCTTTTGAAATGTTTCAATTTGACCTTCTTATCTAATTTGGTGGTGCTTTGTCTTTGCAGGTAGCAGACCTAATCTGGAGAGGATAGTAAAAACTCAAGACTATCTTGATGGAGAACGCAACTAAATGGAGATGCACTGAAAATGGAGCTCCCATCTTCACTTCTCCAAGGGAAAACGGTAACAGTCCCTTTGATCCTGGTGCTGAAATTGTTATGCCTTATGGTAAGCATAAAGGTCTCACAATTGTTGGTACTTGTTCTAGTCATGGTTCTACGGATGCTATGAATTTTATTAGCTGGAACTGCAGAGGGGTGGGTAGGAACTTATGCAGTAATAAAATGCAATACCTAGCCAATTTAATGTCATAAATGAAAGCTAAGATTATTTCATATCAGAAACTCTCTCGTCCAAGATCAATTCTAATGATCTTGTCAATCGTTTTTCTATCTGTGATAGTTTTGTTGTTCCCGCGGAAGGCCGAGCTGGAGGTCGTTGGGTCATGTGACAGATGACATGAAGCTAGAAATCACCTTTTCTAGTCAACTTCCTAACACTTGTTTGGTTGGTGTATATGGAAAGAAAATGTTTGCGTGGCATGAGAGCCGGTGGCAAGGTTATTAGCCTGGTTTGGTTTAAAAAATAAAAGAAAGAAAAATGTTTGTCCGAGGCAACATGCTTAGGCCCTGTTTGTTTGGGCTTTTGCTTCTGCTTTTGCAGCTTTTCCACTTTGGCCAAAAAGCCATAAAAGCTCCTAAATAGGTGCTTTTGGGGCTTTTAGGGCTTTTGATGAATCAATATAACAATATTTCGCTCCAAAAGCCATAAAAGCTCCAAAAGCACCTATTTAGGAGCTTTTGTGGCTTTTTGGCCAAAGTGAAAAAGCTGCAAAAGCAGAAACAAAAGCCCAAACAAATAGGGCCTTAGTCTAGGCTAGGCGTCCTATTGCTTGCGCCTCGCCAACAGCCTGTCACTAATAATGAGCAGTGAGTAGTATGGCCCACTGTGTAAAAAGTCTTTAAGTACTAGATGACAAAATAGCAACCCGGGGAAGGAACCAAACACACCTTGCCTAGGCTAGCCTGGCTAGGCAGAAAATGTCCATCGCCTCAGGCTCCATCTAGGCAGCACTTTTTACCAGGCGCGGTCTCCAGGCCTCCAACCACAGACCCTCAGTTGGTGGTGATGATGGTGTATCTGTCTTCTGTCATTTTTGGCGATCAAATCTGCATCTAACGATTGTGAGGTTAGTTATGGCATTTTTGCAACAAGACCCCACTTCTCTGCTACAATTTGCAGAAAACCCCTTAGTATCTTGAAACATACCACATCCCTCTCTCACCTCATCAACACAACCACGCGGAATATATTCTTGAGTGAAACCTAATAGTATATTTTTAGGTTTTTCTTTCAAGTTTGTGAACATGTATTATTCTACTTTGAATCCGTTGCAATGCACGCACACATTGCTAGTTTTTTAGAGAAGAAAGAAAGGCAATAATTTTTGCTTTTTCTTTTTTTCTTTGACAGGTAGAACTTTTGTTTTTCCAGACAAGCAAGAACTGACGCCTACCTGAAGTCCGAGATCACGACCTACGGCCTAGTGAACCTTGCCATGCCAACCGCACCGGAAGGCACAAAAGCTTTATACCGATGCCTACCTGGGTAGCGACCTAGCGCACCCCAGCCCCAAGCGCGTGCTTTTAGGACGGCCCATATTGGGGGCGGGCGGGACGCCCCTTTATTTTTGTTTCATTTTGTTATTTTCTGTTTTTTCTATAAAATTGTTCGAGATTTAAAAATAATTTTGAATTTCAAATAATGGTCGGGATTTCAAAAAATTATTCACAAGTTTGAAAAATTGTTCTTGAATTCGAACAATGTTCTCGGGATAGAAAAAATTGTTCACAGATTCAAAAAATGTTCGTGATTTCCAAAAATGTTTATCCATTAAAAAAATCAAAATTTTGAACAATTGTTCGCAGATTCAAACATGTTCATGATTTTTTTAATTTCAAAAAAAATAGAAAAATATTTATGAATTAGAAAAAAGTTCACCGATTCAAAATATGTTCATTCATTCAAAATGCTCATCGATTCAAACAAAATCTTGCATTAAAAAATATGTTCCCCAAAAAATACTTGTCAATTCCAAAAAATGTTGCCAGATTGAAAAGAATATTCACAAGTTTTGAGAAATAATCACAATTTTAAAAATAATATTCACAAATTCAAAAAAATGTCAACAATTTGAAAAAAAGTACATGAATTTGTACAGAATGTTTGTGAATTTTAGAAATGTTCATGGCTACATAAAAAATACTCATGAATTTGAAAAATTTCCATGACTCCAAAACTATTCTTGATTTCAGAAAAATGTTCACAAATTTAGAAAAAGATGTTCAAAAAATAAAAAGTAAATAAAAAAAGATCATGAAAAAAAATACAAAAAAAACCAAAATGAAAAAAGCAAGAAAAGAACAAAAATATAAAAATAAAAAGATGAAAAGAAAAAAACATAAAATAAAAGTAAAAAACCCAGTATGAGAAGGTTTCTAAACCTTCCCAAAACCCAGAAAAAGACCCGGCCAGCCCAAAAATATACGTGAACTTTTTGTCAAATTTGTGAACGTTTTTTTTTTCACATTTCATGTAATTTATTCAAATTTGTAGAACTTTTTCTCAAAAAAAATTCAAATTTCTAAAAAAATAATTTGATTTTTCCCTTTTGCTAAAGTCAACAGACAACTATCCTCAGTCAATAGTGAACGGCCGCCGGTGGTCTGGTCAACGGTCGCGGGGTCCACCGGTTAACCATTTAAAAACACTGAGCTGCCCCATCTAACACGGTGTGAGCGCTACTTATCGCGCCAATTAGGAGCTCTCAGCTTATACCAAGAGGGAAGAAGCTCTGACCTGGAGGATTTCCCTATACGCTACATTATTGTGCCAGCCCATTCGTTCGGTCGCTCATGGTTGCTTACATGGTTCTCCAATTCAGTCCACTTTCGCTTTTTCCTTTCTATTTGTTTTTTTCCTTTAGTTTTATCACATCATGGCAAAATGTTTCTACTGGCCAGCTGATTCATTGCATGGTTATGTTTTTTAGGCATTCAAGTTTAACCTGAATATTATGGGGCACACTCTTTTATTGAACACATGGCAAATTTCTCTTCTATAGGATGGCAAAAATCCTAATTTTTTCATGTGCCCATGACAAATTCCAATTGTTGCCATCTTTTTGAATAAACAAATCTCGTAAATTTGCCATGTGCCCATAGTGATTTACTACATTTGCCATCTTTGGTAAAGAACAAATCTCCTAATTTTGTTATAATTACATCTTAAATTTAAAAAACTTGCCATGTTTTTAGAGAAACAAATCCCTAACTTTGCCATGTACCCATTAAATTTTTGAATAGTTGGCATGTGTTTTTAGAGAACAAATTTCCTAAAATTGTCATATGCAATTTTTATTATAGGTAGCATGGCAATTATACTATTTAGACCTTGTAAGATTAATTAGCATGGTAGTTTTATTGTAGGTAGCATGGTAATTTTATTATTCAGACCATGGCAATTTTATTAATTCGACAGTGTCAAAATTATTAATTAAGCCATGGTAGTTTTATTGTACATAGCATGGCAATTTTGTTATTCAGATCATGACAAATTCATTAATTAGACCATGGTTGTTCTATTGTAGGTAGCATGATAACTTTACTATTTAGACCATGATTTTTTATTAACTAGACAATTCCCCACGCGTTGCTGCGGGAATATATGGTGGAAAATGTAGCACTGATGAGTTCATGATTATAGTGAAGTGGCAATTTTCATGATTAGCGTACTCTTTGTTAACATGTAATTAAGTTTTGAGTTGGGGGAAGAATCAAAGTTTGAAAATACATTATCAAGATGTTGCCATTACATGCTTTCCAAATACACCACACATAATGGCAATTTCCATCTCAAATAGCCTATCGATATATAACTTCTTCAACAATCTTTATCTCTCCCATTATTTTGATGCCCCTCTTCTCCATGCAGTCAAAAGAAAGTCCTAATATTTCAAGGCAAATCATCTATCCCAAGAAGGTACAACTATATTTCTCAACATAACCATCTAGATCTAAAAAAGTTGTTCATATCCCACCAGAACATGAACATAAACAAATTGTTGATAATCTTCGGTCATGCTAGTTTGGTAGAACTAATTTATCAAAGATGGCAAGGAATTGAGCTATACAAATTGGCTACATGGTTACTATTCCTCTTAGTATGTCCACCAACGACTAAGTCACACCATGGAACCAGGGGCACTGTCGAATAAGCAAAAATAAATGTTAGGGGATAAAGCTCATAATTAAGAATAAAAAGGCTCGACATTATATCGTAGAGCAATATATGGATTATTATTCCCTACAAAAAGATGGATCACATGACATCATGACATGGTGGAAAAGGACATGCGTCACCTAGCATAGTGGGGTAAGAATTCATCCCACTATTGTGTTCTACATTTATTTTCAGCATAGATGAATGTAAAATGCTGCAGTGACACAGAACGATCTCTCGCCGAAAGACAGTGAAAGGGCACAAAATTATCAAGAGCACCGGTAACCAATAAAAACATACATGGTCATAGAGTTGATGGCACCTTGATTGGCATTGGCCTTGCGGCAAAGGAAAATGCCTTCGTTGTTGCGGCTCTTTAAAGATTTCATTAAGAACACTTTGACAACAGTAAAATGGGAACATTACTTAGAAATGTCAGATCTAGAAAAGAGGAAGGTTAGAATATCCACGTTACTGCTCGTTGGGCAATCGATGATCACATTTAGAAAAATTGAACGTCATGAGTCTGCACCGATAAAAAAAAGAAATTTGAATATATTAGACGGAAATTTACATATGAACATATCAAGAAAAGTCAGTGAATTGACATATTGAACTATTTCCAGCTAGTGATGCAAAATAGAGAACAAAGATAACCGGTGATTATATGCTAGAATTAGGTCGCAATGATTACCATGGAGATCACAACAATAGGGAATGAACATATATACTTTAATCACATGATTCGTGGAAATAATGCTGAGGTGGCATGCTGCTGATGTGGTGAGGCTGCAAACTAAATGATGAGGTGGCACGATGATGATGTGGATAGTGTGCATGTTGAGAGAATTGATAGTAGTGGGGATCAACTTCTTAAGAATGTAAGATTAGACCATGGCAATTTTCTTTGTCTTACAACTATTTATTACCATGGAAAATTTGTTGGACTTACTATGACAAATAAATTTAACATACCATTGTATAAAAATCATGTACTATCAGATTTATTGACATGGCAAATTTCCAACTTCTCACAAGCACAAACTTTTTTTGGCGAAACAGAATTTGCCATGTAGACAGTATAGAAATTTTATAATTTTTCTATGATTTTTAGAGAAGCCAATCTTTTCTTAGTTTGCCATGCTAATCACCCATAATTTTATATCTTTTTTGCATGATCTAAATAAACATTTTTTCTGTTAAAGTTGCCATCGGACCATTCCAGTTGTTTATAAATTTGGGCATGGCAAATTTATTTTTCCAGATAACATGGCACATTTATTTGACTATACCATTGTAAATTACAAATTAGAGGATGATAATTTTATAAAGTATAGCATGGCAATTTTTACAAATTAGAGGATGGTAATTCTAAATTTTATCTGTATAAGAAATAATTTTCTTTATTGATGACAATATTTTGTTATTGTAAAAAACCAATTATCTGGGCCTCTGGGAAAGGGCTTCTCATTCGCTGGATTCCTGCTAAAGCGAATGCTCAAGAAAGGCGTCTCATTCGCTGGATCTTGTCTAAAAAACAATAATTCGCTGGATGTTGTCTCAAAAAGAAATCGAAGATGGAATAAAGGTCTCCCCGCCTAGTGTGACGCCCCGAGCTCAATCATGCACTAATCATACACGCAAATGCACACGATCAAGCCTAAGGACTCACTTGAAGATATCACAACACAACTCTAAAACATAAATAAAGTCATACAAGCTTTATATTACAAGCCAGGGCCACGAGGGCTCAAATACATAAGCTCGCATATAAGCATCAGCGGAAGCATCAGATATCTGAGTACAGATATGAAACAGAAATAGATAAGCCTTTAGAAAGACGGGGCAAAACAAAAGCTACAATCGAAAGGCGCAGGCCTCCTGCCTGGGACCCTCCGATCCTACTCCTGGTCGTCGGCCAGCTCGTAGTAGTAACCTTCCTCGGGGAAGTAGTAGCGGTCGTCGGCGGGAGCAGCAGTCTCCTGGGCTCCGTCATCTGGTTGCATCCAACAGATATGGGGAGAAAAAGAAAGCAAAGCAACCGTGAGTACTCATCCGAAGTACTCAGCAAGTAAGGATCTACACTACATATGCAACATTATCAAAGGAAGGCTGTATATGTGGACTGGGTTGCAGAAATGCCAGAATAGAGAGAAGGCCTAGTCCTATCGAAGACTAGCATCTTCAACGGTCTTGCAGCATTAGGAGAGTGTAGATTAGTACAGTATAAAGTAGTAGTATCATCAAGTCTCAACCTCACTCAGAGATCCTTTCTCGACTCCCTGCGAGAAAGCAATCCCAGAGCCATAATATCCAACTATCAACCTCGGCCAGAGATCCTTTCTCGACTCCCTGCGAGAAAGCAATCCCAGAGCCATACTATCCATTTCTCATCTCAAGTTCTAGTTGTATCAATCGGGATACAACTCCGAGCGTCCGTTACCGAGGATCCGGCTATGCATAGATTAGTTCTTCCCTGCAGGGGTGCACCAACTTACCCACCACGCTCGCTTAACTCCGACCGGACACACTTTTCTGGGTCATGCCCGGCCTCGGCCAAACGACACACCGCAGCCCTACCTAGAGCTCAGCAGAGAGGTCCCCGCCGGTCTACATCCTGAGAGCTCAGGGGTCTTGGGCCATCGCCCTGTGCACTCCGGGTTGTTGTGTGCAGGGTGGATACCAGCACCGCCTCGGATGGTCGGCACGATCCGACCGTGCCACAATGCTGAACTGGATGTCTGTTAGAGCTTTCAGCTGATGCCATGATGCAGAGTACCCATATTTATTATCACGTGATGGTTAGTGCTATCGGGCCAGAGGCCCACTCGAATCAAATATCCAAATCGTTAGTACATTGGGGGTGCGGTAACGAGCAGAGACTCACGATCGATGTGACCCCGTCGCCCCGTCTTGAGGACTTGCGGCAAGGGCCAAGAATGCCCGGCCATGCCTCGTATTCATCACTCGGGCACCGTCCAGGTCAACCCGTCTCGCAAAAGACTGTCGGGAACTCAGGTCCACCTCTACTGGGCGGTACCGCCTGTCCCTCCAGTCCTGCAGTAAAAGTAACTCCCTCGGGTCCCCCTCGGGGCCGACCTGTTTCTAACAAGGTTCAGGGGTAAAATCACAGTAACCGTGTGTCCATAACATCAGGGGAATCCGAGGTATCACCCTCGACGGATGCCCACTCGATGTAACCGTCAAGGTGAACTTAGGAGGAATCACCCTCGAGGTTCACACTTGAAGTGTTGCGCGACAGGGTCGTATCGGAAGTGGTGAAGGAGGAATCACCCTCGATGACCACGACCAAATAGCTACTCTACAGAGTTAACATCGGGAGTGCTATACGAGGTATCACCCTCCGCACTCGATGGTAACGCTGTAGTGTCGTACAACTAAGGGGGGTGTTGTGCAGTGCCGGGGTCTGGCTGTCGATCCCGTTGATCGAGTCATCTAATAATCCAGCGGGGCAACTGGGGACAAAGTGGGGTCTCTGGTAGGACTCTACCCAGCCTATACTAATCAGTTTAGGGTAAGCAGGTAATTATCAAAAGCAGGTTACAAGATCAGGTCATGCATCAGAATAGGTAAAGCAGTAGCAACAGCAATTCTAATGCAAGCACAAGAGAGAAGAGAATAGGCGATATAGGCATGCTCAAGGGGGGGGGGGGTGCTTGCCTGGTTGCTCGGCGGCAAAGGCAAGGTCATCAACGGTGTCGTCGGTCTCCGGAGCTGCGTCGGTATCGGGAACTGCGTCGATGTCGGGATCTACCAAGAGAGAAGAGGGGGAGGAAACAAATAAATACACAGCAAACATTTGCATCACAGAGCATGCCATGCTAAGATGTAGTGTAGGGTTGCCTAAAAGCATGTCTAAGTCATATTAGTTATTTTAGGATTTAAGTTGGAATTATTAACCGGTGTATATGCACTATTCATCTACCGGAAATAGGCTAAAAGTTGCGGGTTGACCTCCGTAGGGGGTCCCGACATGGAAACAGATGGCACGGTTGGGTTCGTCACGTCGTTCTGAGCAACTTTCATGTAGAAAGTTTTTCGATCCGAGCTACGGTTTATTTTCTATGAATTTTCAAAGCTTTAAAGAATTCTGGAATTATTATTAATTCAAAATTAAAATGGAAATTGCTAGGTGCACACATAGAGTGTACACAGCAGAGTAGCACATAGGCTGACAGTGGGCCCCGTTGACTGCCCAGTCAGCAGTCAACATTGACCCGTTGACTAGTCAATGAAGTTGAAGGGGCCCACATGTCATCTGGCCGCAGTCACTGATGGCTGGGCCCAGTCAAAGGCCACGTTAGCAGAGTCAAAGCTGACGCATCGGCCCACGGGAATTAAACTAATCCAACCAGAAAATTAAACAGAGTTTACTTAAGGGTGGGGCCCGGCTGTCATTCTCACGAGGCTATCCTAATTAGCGTCATTAGCGCCTAATAACGCTGGACACGTCAGCGCCGCCGGAGATACACCGGCGACGACCCAACCGACGGGGGCACTTCACCATGCGGGTGCTACAGGGCACCAAAACGCGTGCGGTTTGCGGCTACAGCTAGCTGGCGATGCGGCGCATCTGGTGGAGCAAGCAGCAGGGGCGGGAGTGGCCGGAGTTGAGCGGGGCTTCGACATCGGCGGGGACCGGAGTCGGGCAAACTCGAACCCGGGGCTAGGGGGCACTAGGAGGGGAGCTGGGGATCGCGTTGAGCTCTGGTGAGGCCCGGGAGCTCGGGCGCGAGCTCGGAGGCCAGTGGCCGCGACGGCGAGGCAAGCGGCAGCGGTGAGGTTCGTCTACGGTGGCTCGGGCATCTAGAGGCGATTAGGAAGGGAGGGAAGGAGCGCAACCGACGCGGCGGCTCACAGTGGGGGTTGACGAGCAGCTCGGGGAGGCCGGGGAGGTCGCGGTGGCGCGGATCGACGGCGACGTAGAGGCGGAGCTCGACGAAGGGGATCAGCGAGGGCGGCGTCGATGTGGCTTCCCGGCTTGTGCTGGTTGGCGAAGAAGATGCGGAGGAGCATCCCGGAGTTCCTGGTCAGGGCGGAGTGTCGAGGGGAGGTCGATGGCCGCGGTGGCGCGCAGTGGACGGCGGAGGGCGCGCCGGCCCTTCCTCCAGAACGACAGAGAGGGAGAAGTGGAGATGGGGGAAGAGGGGAGCCAGGGGGCGCGAGGGCTTGCTCATATCCAGCCAACAACGGGCGCGGAGCCGCTGTCGAGCAGCGGGAGAGGGGGGCCAGCGCGCGTAGGCGCGGTGCGGGCGACAGCGCGACGAGGTGAGCAGGGCGAGGGAGAGGACAAGCGGGGGTGGGCTGGGCCGGCTGGTTGACTAAGGCCCAGCCGCTGCGGGCCTTTTTCCTTTTCTTCTTTTCTTTTTCCAGTAGTTTTTGCATTTTCCTTTAGCCACAAATGACTTTGTAAAAATATGCCACTGGCCAAAACAAATACTTTAGAATATTTTGCTCTGCCACATAAAGTTTGGACAACTTTGGAATTCATTTGGATTTTTCAAAAATGAAAAGGCATTTAAAGTGCTATTTTTTGCACTGTTTTAAATGCACTAACCCAAATATGAGTTGATGGTGATGTTGTTTTCCTTAACAACATTTGTTTTGGAATATTTGCTAGATGATGAACATTTTTCTAGCAACTTTTCGGCAACTTTATTTTGCACTTAGAATTTGAATTGTTTTCAGAGAGAAATTTGAATTGGTTTGTTTTACCATTGTGATCAAGCATGGCAAATGTTGATGACCTGGCATGTTTAACAGAAGAACACAGTGCTTATTACATAGGGGTGTTACAATTCTCCTCCTCTAACAAGAATTCTCGTCCCGAGAATTAAGATGTAGAAGGGAAAAGATCGGGGTATTCCGCACGAAGATTATCCTCGCGTTCCCAAGTGGCTTCGTCTTCAGTATGATTTGACCACTGCACTTTGAGGAACTTGGTCGTCTTCTGACGGGTTCGACATTCAGATTCATCAAGGATGCGGATCGGATGCTCCTTATAAGAAAGATCATTATGCAATTCGAGCATCTCGTGATCCACTGCGCGGTGCGGAGATTCCTTGAAGCAACGACGAAGTTGCGACACATGGAAGACGTCGTGGATATGAGAGAATTGCGGTGGCAACTCCAATTTGTACGCCACCTGACCATGTCTTGCAACAATGCGGAAAGGACCAATGTAGCGTGGAGCTAACTTGCCCTTGATTCCGAAGCGGTGAGTGCCCTTCATAGGAGTGACACGCAGATAAGCTTGATCAACAGGTTGATAAGTCAAACCCCATCGTTTGCGATCATAGTTGCTCTTCTGGCGGTCCTGAACCGCCTTGAGATTTTCTCGAACGATATGGACTTGCTCTTCGGTGTGTTGAATAATATCCGGACCCACGAGCGGTCGTTCCCCAGTTTCTGACCAATTCAGAGGGGACCGACACTTACGTCCATAAAGTACTTCAAAGGGAGCCATTTTCAAGCTGGCTTGATAGCTGTTGTTATAAGAGAACTCGGCATACGGGAGAGATTCTTCCCATTTCTTGCCGAAGGATATAACACAAGCTCGAAGCATGTCTTCAAGCACTTGATTAACTCGCTCGACTTGGCCTTGGGATTGGGGGTGATAAGCTGAACTCCAGGTAATATGAGTTCCCATAGCTTGTTGGAAACTTTCCCAGAACTTTGAGGTGAAAAGGCCGCCACGATCCGAACTGATCTCCTTCGGAATACCGTGAAGTGATACAATTCTGGAGATATATAACTCTGCTAACTGACTAGCAGTGATCGTCTCTTTGACAGGCAGAAAGTGTGCAACCTTAGAAAGTTGGTCGACGACGACAAGAATAGCATCGTGACCCTTCTGTGACTTGGGAAGGCCAGTAATGAAATCCATCTGAACCTTATCCCATTTCCATAGAGGAATAGGAAGGGGTTGCAGAATTCCAGCAGGCTGCTGGTGTTTTGCTTTAACGCGACGGCAAACATCACATTCAGCAACATATCGAGCAATGTCCTGCTTCATTCTAGACCACCAGTACCTTTGACGGAGATCACGATACATCTTGGTGCTACCCGGATGAATAGACAGCGGGGTATCATGTGCCTCCTTCATGACCTTGTCAGTCATAAGCTCGAAGCGAGGTACCACAATGCAGTTTCTGAAATACAAGGTTCCATCTTCAGACAGCGAGAAATCCCTGTACTTTTCAAGGTGAAGATCTTTCTTCATCAGATCAATTTCAGCATCTTTAGATTGCGCATTCTTAACAGCTTTCTCAAGATCTGGTTGTATCACAAGGTTATTAAGAGAACCCTGTTTAACAATACACAGATTCAGCTTGCGTAGTTCTTCAAAAAGACGAGGTTGGGCTCGCCTAACCATGAGGTTGTCCCAATAGGACTTGCGGCTTAAGGCATCAGCCAACACGTTAGCCTTGCCAGGGGTATATGAAATACCACAGTCATAGTCCGTAATTGTTTCCAGCCATCGCTGTTGACGAAGATTAAGATCCAGCTGAGTAGACAAGTACTTCAGACTCTGGTGATCAGTATAAATCTCACAACGATTACCCAGAAGATAATGCCGCCACAGCTTCAATGCATAGATCACAGCAGCAAGTTCAAGATCATGCACTGGATAATTTTCTTCATGTGGACGCAATTGATGCGAAGCATAAGCAATTACTCTTCGTTCTTGCATTAGGACACAGCCTAATCCTTCACGGGATGTGTCACAATAAATCACGAAGTCTTTGCGAGAATCTGGAGGAGCAAGTACTGGGGCAGATGTTAGCTTGTCTTTGAGTGTTTGAAAACTTTCTTGACATTTGTCTGTCCACTCAAACTTAACGCCTTTGTGAAGCAGATTAGTCAGGGGCTTAGCAATCTTGGAAAAGTTCTCGACAAATCGACGGCAATAGCTTGCGAGGCCGAGAAAACTTCTCACTTGCTTGACGTTCTTCGGAGGAGTCCAGTCCAGAATAGCCTGAACTCGTTCTGGGTTAACAGCAATTCCATCCTTGGAAATCACATGACCAAGATAGGTTACTTCAGAAAGCCAAAATTCACATTTGGAGTATTTGGCATACAACTGGTGTTCTCGGAGCCTTTCCAGTACAAGACGGAGGTGTTCAGCATGTTCTTCTTTATTCTTTGAATAGACCAGAACACTGTTAGAAATATCTTCCGATATTCCGATAAATCGGCCGATTTATCGCTTATCGGTGTCTGACAGATAAGATAAATCGGCCGATAAATCAGCCGATATGGCGATAAATCGGCCGATAAATCAGCCGATATGGCGATAAATCGGTCGATATGCTGATAAACTGGCCGATTTACCCCTTATCATGGGTCGACCGATAAGTTCCCGATAAGCGATATCCCCAACATTGGACCAGAATATCATCTAGATACACCACGACGAACTTGTCGAGGTAATCCGTGAAGATGTAATTCATCTGACGGGAGAATGTGGCTGGAGCATTTGTTAAGCCAAATGACATGACAGTGTACTCATAGGAGCCATAACGGGTAACAGATGCAGTCTTCGGAATATCCTCTTCGCGAACACGGATCTGATGATAACCCAACCTCAAGTCGAGTTTAGAGAACACCGATGATCCAGCAAGTTGATTATACAGATCATTGATCCGGGGCAGTGGGTATTTGTTCTGGATTGTGGCTTGGTTGATTGGTCGATAATCTTGAACCAATCGGTTAGTTCCATCCTTCTTCTTAACGAAGAGTGAAGGTGCTCCCCAAGCAGAGGAACTGGGGCGGATGAAACCCTTCTTAAGTGACTTGTCGATTTCTTCCTTAAGTTAGAGAAGGTGGTGCGGAGGCATCTTATAAGGACGCTTCGCAATAGGGGTTGTGCCTGGTTTCAAGTCGATGACAAACTCGACAGCTCTAACAGGGGGTATTCCTGGAAATTCCTCTGGGAAGACGTCTTGAAAATCATGAACAACAGGAACGTTCTTGATGCCTTCAAGAGGTGAAGCATTCAATGCATTCAGAGCATATATCTGGCTCTCAGCATCCTGAGTTATTCTGGCTGAGTATTTGACTGTCTGGCCAGAAGGGTGAGTGAGCTGGACTGTCTTAGTAGCACAGTCAATCAAAGCATTGTGGGCGGTCAACCAGTCCATACCGAGAATGATGTCTATGTCGGAAGGTCCAAGTACAATGAGAGAAACCGGAAAAAGTAGACCTCCAATCTCGATGTGGTTGTGAGGGCTTAGCATTGTGGTTTGCCACTTGGATCTCGGGGACTGAACCATTAGAGGAGTGGGTAATTTTTCCAGGTATAACTCATGTAACTGAGCAAATTGTTGGGACACAAAAGCATGCGATGCTCCTGAATCAAAGAGAACAGAGGCTGGTACTGAATTCACAGAGAGTGTTCCCAGCATGATAGTCGGTTCCTTCTGAGCCTTTTCTGCATTGACGTGATTGGCATGGCCAAGTACAACAGCAAACGGTATGATATTACGGTTTCTGAATCGGCGGTTTCGACAATTCTTCTTACGACCAATAGGAGGACGTGGTGCAACCTGAGGAGAAGCCTTAGCATTAGGCGGTCCATCATGAACCGTTAGCTATCTCAGCGGTGAAGGCAGACGAGGTGCAACATATGATGGCCTTGGTGTTGGAGCAGGTCGGTGGTAAACATTGTGAAGAATCCAGACTTGACGTTTCTGAACAGGCTGACCCGAAGACGAGCCGACATCTCGAGTACGCTTGAGCGATTCCTGGTATTTAGTCAGAGCAGTTTCAACTTGGAAAGATTGGCTGACAAGCGTTGCGAAGTTTGTGCAATCATGGACAGCAAGTGCAAGGTTTATATCAGTACGCAGTCCTTCACGGAATTTCTCCTGCTTGCGTGTGTCAGTACAGACGTCATCCTCTGCATAGCGGGATAATTCAAGGAATTTCCTCTGGTATTCATCCACAGTCATTGTGCCCTGGGTGAGTTTGCAGAACTCCTGCTTCTTCTGGTCCATCAGACCTTGAGGAATGTGCCGTGCACGGAAAGCTGACTAAAATTCCTGCCAAGTGGTTACAGTTTCAGCAGGCAACATACCCTTGTGGCTTTCCCACCATTGAGCAGCTGGACCCTTCAGGTGGAATGTCGCAAAGGTGACGTAACTGGCAGGGGCAACGTTAGCTGACTCCATCTCAAACAGGATGTCACGAAGGCAATCATCAGCATCCATAGAATTGGTGGAGCTGCGGAAAACTGACGGGTTGAGGCGCATAAATTCTTGCAGTGTTATTGGGGTAGGCTGTTGATGAGCATTCCGGTTTGGGAACTGAGCCAATATCCCTGTCATAACCTGACGGTCCAGTTCAAACTGCTGCATCATTGCGGCAATATAACGTGGAGGTGGAGGATCGTCAGCCATCCTGCCAAATCAACAGGGGCAGTTTAGCAAGAAAAACTGCATGTGTATGGAGTTATTCATGATATAACATGGGAAATGAACAGGAAGGGCATTAGATATATGATAGTAGTCGTTAAAGACATACCAACCCATACACAGAGTTAGATTCAAACGGATAGTACGCGCTCGGGAACGCTCGCAGCTAGACAAACTAGGCGGCGCGCAGGCACGCGGTGACGATTACAACAACGTGACATAGCAAAGGCTACATCACGTCGGAGAAAACTGCTAGGGCGAGGAATCTGCAAGTGACAACACATGGTGCCCTCGATAAAAGGATCCTGCAAGCAGAACCTGGCCCACAATCTTGAAGGAAGGGGGGAAATTTCAGAACACCGGGTGGATGTGATCACGAGAACCTAATGTTGAAGTTAGTAAAATTTTAACCCGAAAAGAAGAGAGATCAGATCCCAGAGTATAGACGAGGAATAAAAGATCCTAATACCACCCATTCGGCAACGTCGGCCCGTAAGCCACACAGCCATGTTAGTAAAAGTTTTTCAATGACTAGACTCAACTTCGGCCAAAGAGTTGGAAAGGGGATTCCTACAGGCAGTCGGCTCTGATACCAACCTGTGATGCCCCCGGCTCAATCGTGCACTAATCATACACGCAAATGCACACGATCAAGCCTAAGGACTCACTTGAAGATATCACAACACAACTCTAAAACATAAATGAAGTCATACAAGCTTTATATTACAAGCCAGGGCCTCGAGGGCTCAAATACATAAGCTCGAGCGGAAGCATCAGATATCTGAGTACAGATATGAAACAGAAAGAGATAAGCCTTTAGAAAGACAGGGCAAAACAAAAGCTATGATCGAAAGGCGCAGGCCTCCTGCCTGGGACCCTCCGATCCTACTCCTGGTCGTCGGCCAGCTCGTAGTAGTAACCTTCCTCAGGGAAGTAGTAGCGGTCGTCGGCGGGAGCAGCTGTCTCCTGGGCTCCGTCATCTGGTTGCATCAAACAGATATGGGGAGAAAAAGAAAGCAAAGCAACCATGAGTACTCATCCGAAGTACTCAGCAAGTAAGGATCTACACTACATATGCAACATTATCAAAGGAAGGCTGTATATGTGGACTGGGTTGCAGAAATGCCACAATAGAGAGAAGGCCTAGTCCTATCGAAGACTAGCATCTTCAACGATCTTGCAGCATTAGGAGAGTGTAGATTAGTACAGTATAAAGTAGTAGTATCATCAAGTCTCAACCTCACTCAGAGATCCTTTCTCGACTCCCTGCGAGAAAGCAATCCCAGAGCCATAATATCCAACTATCGACCTCGGCCAGAGATCCTTTCTCGACTCCCTGCGAGAAAGCAATCCCAGAGCCATACTATCCATTTCTCATCTCAAGTTCTAGTTGTATCAATCGGGATACAACTCCGAGCGTCCGTTATCGAGGATTCGACTATGCATAGATTAGTTCTTCCCTGCAGGGGTGCACCAACTTACCCACCACGCTCGCTTAACTCCGACCGGACACACTTTTCTGGGTCATGCCCGGCCTCGGCCAAACGACACACCGCAGCCCTACCTAGAGCTCAGCAGAGAGGTCCCCGCCGGTCTACATCCTAAGAGCTCAGGGGTCTTGGGCCATCGCCCTGTGCACTCCGGGTTGTTGTGTGCAGGGTGGATACCAGCACCGCCTCGGATGGTCGGCACGATCCGACCGTGCCACAATGCTGAACTGGACGTCTGTTAGAGCTTTCGGCTGATGCTATGATGCAGAGTACCCATATTTATTACCGCGTGATGGTTAGTGCTATCGTGCCAGAGGCCCACTCGAATCAAATATCCAAATCGTTAGTACATTGGGGTGCGGTAACAAGCAGAGACTCACGATCGATGTGACCCCGTCGCCCCGTCTTGAGGACTTGCGGCAAGGGCCAAGAATGCCCGGCCACGCCTCGTATTCATCACTCGAGCACCGTCCAGGTCAACCCATCTTGCAAAAGACTGTCGGGAACTCAGGTCCACCTCTACTGGGCGGTACCGCCTGTCCCTCCAGTCCTGCAGTAAAAGTAACTCCCTCGGGTCCCCCTCGGGGCCGACCTGTTTCTAACAAGGTTCAGGGGTAAAGTCACAGTAACCGTGTGTCCATAACATCAGGGGAATCCGAGGTATCACCCTCGACGGATGCCCACTCGATGTAACCATCAAGGTGAACTTAGGAGGAATCACCCTCGAGGTTCACACTTGAAGTGTTGCGCGACAGGGTCGTATTGGAAGTGGTGAAGGAGGAATCACCCTCGATGACCATGACCAAATAGCTACTCTACAGAGTTAACATCGGGAGTGCTATACGAGGTATCACCCTCGGCACTCGATGGTAATGCTGTAGTGTCGTACAACTAAGGGGGGTGTTATGCAGTGCCGGGGTCTGGCTGTCGATCCCATTGATCGAGTCATCTGATAATCCAGCGGGGCAACTGGGGACAAAGTGGGGTCTCTGGTAGGACTCTACCCAGCCTATACTAAACAGTTTAGGGTAAGCAAGTAATTATCAAAAGCAGGTTACAAGATCAGGTCATGCATCAGAATAGGTAAAGCAGTAGCAGCAGCAATTCTAATGCAAGCACAAGAGAGAAGAGAATAGGCGATATAGGCATGCTCAAGGGGGGCTGCTTACCTGGTTGCTCGGCGGCAAAGGCAAGGTCGTCAACGGTGTCGTCGGTCTCCGGAGCTGCGTTGGTACCGGGAACTGCGTCGATGTCGGGATCTACGGAGAGAGAAGAGGGGGAGGAAACAAATAAATACACAGCAAACATTTGCATCACAGAGCATGCCATGCTAAGATGTAGTGTAGGGTTGCCTAAAAGCATGTCTAAGTCATATTAGTTATTTTAGGATTTAAGTTGGAATTATTAACCGGTGTATATGCACTATTCATCTACCGGAAATAGGCTAAAAGTTGCGGGTTCACCTCCGTAGGGGGTCCCGACATGGAAACAGATGGCACGGTTGGGTTCGTCATGTCGTTCTGAGCAACTTTCATGTAGAAAGTTTTTCGATCCGAGCTACGGTTTATTTTCTATGAATTTTCAAAGTTTTAAAGAATTCTGGAATTATTATTAATTCAAAATTAAAATGGAAATTGCTAGGTGCACACACAGAGTGTACATAGCAGAGTAGCACAGAGGCTGACAGTGGGCCCCGTTGACTGCCCAGTCAGCAGTCAACATTGACCCATTGACTAGTCAATGAAGTTGAAGGGGCCCACATGTCATCTGGCCGCAGTCACTGATGGCTGGGCCCAGTCAAAGGCCACGTTAGCAGAGTCAAAGCTGACGCGTGGGCCCACGGGAATTAAACTAATCCAACCAGAAAATTAAACAGAGTTTACTTAAGGGTGGGGCCCGACTGTCATTCTCACGAGGCTATCCTAATTAGCGTCATTAGCGCCTAATAACTCTGGACACGTCAGCGCCGCCGGAGATACACAGGCGACGACCCAACCGACGGGGGCACTTCACCATGCGGGTGCTACAGGGCACCAAAACGCGTGCGGTTTGCGGCTACAGCTAGCTGGCGATGCGGCGCATTCAGTAGAGCAAGCAGCAGGGGCGGGAGTGGCCGGAGTTGAGCGGGGCTTCGACATCGGCGGGGACCGGAGTCGGGCAAACTCGAACCCGGGGCTAGGGGGCACTAGGAGGGGAGCTGGGGATCGCGTTGAGCTCTAATGAGGCCCGGGAGCTCGGGCGCGAGCTCGGAGGCCAGTGGCCGCGACGACGAGGCAAGCGGCGGCGGTGAGGTTCGTCTACGGTGGCTCGGGCGTCTAGAGGCGATTAGGAAGGGAGGGAAGGAGCGCAACCGACGCGGCGGCTCACAGTGGGGTTCGAGGAGCAACTCGGGGAGGGCGGGGAGGTCGCGGTGGCGCGGATCGACGGCGTCGTAGAGGCGGAGCTCGATGAAGGGGATCAGCGAGGGCGGCGTCGATGTGGCTTCCTGGCTTGTGCTGGATGGCGAAGAAGAAGCGGAGGAGCGTCCCGGAGCTCCTGGTCAGGGCGGAGTGTCGAGGGGAGGTCGATGGCCGCGGTGGCGCGCAGTGGACGGCGGAGGGCGCGCTGGCCCTTCCTCCAGAACGACAGAGAGGGAGAGGTGGAGATGGGGGAAGAGGGGAGCCAGGGGGCGCGGGGGCTTGCTCATATCCAGCCAGCGACGGGCGCAGAGCCGCTGTCGAGCAGCGGGAGAGGGGGGCCAGCGTGCGCAGGCGCGGTGCGAGCGACAACGCGACGAGGTGAGCAGGGCGAGGGAGCGGACAAGCGGGGGTGGCCTGGGCCGGCTGGTTGACTAAGGCCGGCCGGACACTCTTTTTCGGGTCATGCCCGGCCTCGGTCAAACGACATACCGCAGCCCTACCTAGAGCTCAGCAGAGAGGTCCCCGCCGGTCTACATCCTAAGCGCTCGGGGGTCTTGGGCCATCGCCCTGTGCACTCCGGGTCGTTGTGTGCAGGGTGGATACCAGCACCGCCTCGGATGGTCGGCACGATCCGACTGTGCCACAATGCTGAACTGGGCGTCTGTCAGAGCTTTCGGCTGATGCCACGATGCAGAGTACCCATATTTATTCCCGCGTGATGGTTAGTGCTATCGGGCCAGAGGCCCACTCGAATCAAATATCCAAATCGTTAGTACATTGGGGGTGCGGTAACAAGCAGAGACTCACGATCGATGTGACCCCGTCGCCCCGTCTCGAGGACTTGCGGCAAGGGCCAAGAATGCCCGGCCACGCCTCATATTCATCACTCGGGCACCGTCCAGGTCAACCCGTCTCGCAAAAGACTGTCGGGAACTCAGGTCCACCTCTACTGGGCGGTACCGCCTGTCCCTCCAGTCCTGCAGTAAAAGTAACTCCCTCGGGTCCCCCTCGGGGCCGACCTGTTTCTAACAAGGTTCAGTGGTAAAGTCACAATAACCGTGTGTCCATAACATCAGGGGAATCCGAGGTATCACCCTCGACGGATGCCCACTCGATGTAACCGTCAAGGTGAACTTAGGAGGAATCACCCTCGAGGTTCACACTTGAAGTGTTGCGCGACAGGGTCGTATCGGAAGTGGAGAAGGAGGAATCACCCTCAATGACCACGACCAAATAGCTACTCTACAGAGTTAACATCAGGAGTGCTATACGAGGTATCACCCTCGGCACTCGATGGTAACGCTGCAGTGTCATACAACTAAGGGGGGTGTTGTGCAGTGCCGGGGTCTGGCTGTCGATCCCGTTGATCGAGTCATCTGATAATCCAGCGGGGCAACTAGGGACAAAGTGGGGTCTCTGGTAGGACTCTACCCAGCCTATACTAAACAGTTTAGGGTAAGCAGGTAATTATCAAAAGCAGGTTACAAGATCAGGTCATGCATCAGAATAGGTAAAGCAGTAGCAGCAGCAATTCTAATGCAAGCACAAGAGAGAAGAGAATAGGCGATATAGGCATGATCAAGGGGGGTGCTTGCCTGGTTGCTCGACGGCAAAGGCTAGGTCGTCAACGGTGTCGTCGGTCTCCGGAGCTGCGTCGGTACCGGGAACTGCGTCGGTGTCGGGATCTACCGAGAGAGAAGAGGGGGAGGAAACAAATAAATACACATCAAACATTTGCATCACAGAGCATGCCATGCTAAGATGCATTGCAGGGTTGCCTAAAAGCATGTCTAAGTCATATTAGTTATTTTAGGATTTAAGTTGGAATTATTAACCGGTGTATATGCACTATTCATCTACCGGAAACAGGCTAAAAGTTGCGGGTTCACCTCCGTAGGGGGTCCCGACATGAAAACAGATGGCACGGTTGGGTTCGTCACGTCGTTCTGAGCAACTTTCATGTAGAAAGTTTTTCGATCCGAGCTACGGTTTATTTTCTATGAATTTTCAAAGTTTTAAAGAATTCTAGAATTATTATTAATTCGAAATTAAAATGGAAATTGCTAGGTGCACACACAGAGTGTACACAGCAGAGCAGCACAGAGGCTGACAGTGGGCCCCGTTGACTGCCCAGTCAGCAATCAACATTGACCCGTTGACTGGTCAATGAAGGCGAAGGGGCCACAAGTCATCTGGCCGCAGTCACTGACCGCTGGGCCCAGTCAAAGGCCACGTTAGCAGAGCCAAAGCTGACGCGTGGACCCATGGGAATTAAACTAATCCAACCAGAAATTTAAACAGAGTTTACTGAACGGTGGGGCCCGGCTGTCATTCTCACTAGGCTATCCTAATTAGCGTCATTAGCGCCTAATAACGCTAGACACGTCAGCGCCACCGGAGATACGCCGGCGATGACCCAACCGACGGCGCCACTTCACCGCGCGGGCGCTACAGGGCACCAAAACGCGTGCGGTTTGCGGCTACAACTAGCTGGCGATGCGGCGCATCCGGTGGAGCAAGCAGCAGGGGCGGGAGTGGCCGGAGTTGAGCGGGGCTTCGACATCGGCGGGGACCGGAGTCGGGCGAACTCGAACCCGGGGCTAGGGGGCACTAGGAGGGGAGCTGGGGGTCGCGTTGAGCTCTGGTGAGGCCCGGGAACTCGGGGCACTGCTCGGGCGCGAGCTCGGAGGCCAGTGGCCGCGACAGCGAGGCAAGCGGCGGCGGTGAGGTTCGTCTACGGCGGCTCGAGCGTCTAGAGGCGATTAGGAAGGGAGGGAAGGAGCGCAACCGGCGCGGCGGCTCACAGTGGGGGTCGAGGAGCAGCTCGGGGAGGCCGGGGAGGTCGCGGTGGCGCGGATCGACGGTGATGTAGAGGTGGAGCTCGACGAAGGGGATCAGCGAGGGCGGCGTCGATGTGGCGTCCCGGCTTGTGCTGGTTGGCGAAGAAGAAGCGGAGGAGCGTCCCGGAGCTCCTGGTCAGGGCGGAGTGTCGAGGAGAGGTCGATGGCCGCGGTGGCGCGCGGTGGACGGCGGAGAGCGCGCCGGCCTTTCCTCCAGAAAGACAGAGAGGGAGAGGTGGAGATGGGGGAAGAGGGGAGCCAGGGGGCGCGGGGGCTTGCTCATATCCAGCCAGCGACGGGCGCGGAGCCGCTGTCGAGCAGTGGGAGAGGGGGGCCATCGCGCGCAAGCGCGGTGCGGGGGACAGCGCGATAAGGTGAGCAGGGCGAGGGAGAGGACAGGCGGGGGTGGGCTGGGCCGGCTGGTTGACTAAGGCCCAGCCGCTGCGGGCATTTTTCCTTTTCTTCTGTTCTTTTCTGTTTTTCTTTTTTCCAGTAGCTTTTGCATTTTCCTTTAGCCACAAGTGACTTTGTAAAAATATGCCACTGGCCAAAACAAATACTTTAGAATATTTTGCTCTGCCACATAAAGTTTGGACAACTTTGGAATTCATTTGGATTTTTCAAAAATGAAAAGGCATTTAAAGTGTTGTTTTTGCACTGTTTTAAATGTACTAACCCAAATATGAGTTGATGGTGATGTTGTTTTTCTCAACAACATTTGTTTTGGAATATTTGCTAGATGATGAACATTTTTTCAGCAACTTTTGGGCAACTTTATTTTGCACTTAGAATTTGAATTGTTTTCAGAGTGAAATATGAATTGGTTTGTTTTACCATTGTGATCAAGCATGGCAAATGCTGATGACCTGGCATGTTTAACAGAAGAACACAGTGCTTATTACATAGGGGTGTTACACCTAGCCCCCGTTCTGATGATGCGTCTAGCATCATCGGTGGGCGTGTGGAGGTGTGTCTCCGGTAGATCTGTCTTTGGTGGATTTGCTCAGATCTGTTCGTCGTCCGTCTTCGTTCGTATGTTTTCAGGTTGGATCATTTTGATCTGCACTCTTCATCCGCGGCGGTTGCTGTTCTGGTGCGTTGGTTCTATGGGACCTTAGCACGACTTTCCGACTGTCTACTACAACAAGGTTTGTCCGGCTCCGGCGAGGGGGGGGGGGGGCGCGATGACAGCGGCGCGCCTTCGGCTCGCTTCAGTGCTTGTAGTCGTCGCTAGGTTGTCTACGGATTTGGATGTAATTTTTATTATTTCTAGTGTTCGTTGTACTATCATGATTGAAGATGAATAGATTGAAAATTTTTCTCGTAAAAAAAAAAGAAATCACTGGATCCCCGCTAAAGTGAATGCTGGAGAAAGAGCATCTCTATCGCTGGATCGTTCCTCCCCTAGCGAACAAATCGTTCGCTTGAGGGAACCTCTAAAACTGGCGTCTGTTTTTTTTTTTGGAATATCACGCTTTATTGATCAAGAGAGAGAACCTCAATACAATCCGGGGTTACATGAAAAATAGAGTCACTAAAGGACTTAGAATATCTAGTTAGAATATGTGCCGCGACATTCAATACATGATTTACATGACTAAAGCGAACGGACGAGAACAACGCCATCTCCTTGATATCAGTAGTGATGAGCCCCATCGACGAGTGATCACCCGTCAAAGCATTGATTCTCTGGACAACGGACAAATAGTCTGACTGAAAAACAACCCTTGAAAATCCTTCCTGACGGGTGAGAGCCACCGCACGCCATAGCGTCAATGCTTCAGCTAAATCTGGGTCGGTAACCTCGTCAACATGCTCGCACCAAGCCAGCAAGCAATCTCCGATGTGGTTCCTGATCACCACGCTAGTTCCCATCCGTCGAGACTCCTTGAAGAGTGCAGCATCCACATTAACCGTCCCTCCATTCCAAAATATAGTGCGACCACGCTTTCCGAGGTCCAATTTTGACCATAAATTTAACCAACGAGACCGACTGCGGCGGGAGAAAAAAATTATAGAATTGAAAACTTCTTTTGAATACGAATTCACTGGTATAACTTTTGCTTCCGTCGCAGTCGGTCTCGTTGGTTAAATTTATGGTCAAAGTTGAAGTACGGAAATAGAGGAAACACTATATTTTGGAACGGAGGAAGTAGTTTCTGCCGGCGGCGGAACCCATTTAGCAGGAGATACCGGGGTATCACGCCTTGAGGCCATTGCAGTCCTACCACAATCATCCACAGTGAAGTCAACATAAGACAAAGTTTTCTCAGCCACTCTGTAAGGATGCATCCCAACGTCATTGTTTCTTGCATGTCCCAGTTCGGTATTGCTTGCTGTCCTAAATTTAAAGCCAGACGATTTTTGTGTCTGTTTTCTAGGACGAATCATACGTTAGTTTGCAAAAAAAAAAAAGATGTCAACAATAGGATAAGGTAGTAGTGGGGCCTGTCGCTGCAGGGTGGCTTTCTTTTTCACTGTTTGACCACGAGGGAGTAGGGACAGGTAGCACACACGTAACGAGACGGCCGAATGCTGATGCGTGATTAATCGGTCGATAAATATCATTTTCCCCGCATAAATGTTGGCTTTGCGTTCGCATCACGCCGCCCATCCCTGCAGCCGCATGCGTTGCTGATCATAGGCCGGCGACAGGAGCTAGAGTAGCTCTAGCTTTATGCATTGGGGACGGCGGACGCCGGAGAAGTCTCCCCTACTCCGTTTTGTACGTACGTCACGGGAGCCTACAATTAACCCAAGAAAAAGATGATCATCTTTAATGCAACGGCTAACCCTAACAACATGTCACTCGTGATGTGGTAGTACTACTGTGTGTCCCGTGCCCGACAGTCCATGGCAAGACGCCAGCCGCTAACGCTGTACTGTCATCGTCCAGAGCAACAGGTAACCAATCTATATGCATGCACTCGAGCAAGTTGCTAGGGGGCAGGGACTAGGGACTACTGCTCTTGTCACTAGTCACTCGCGGTCTCGCGACGGAAGTGCGAGGGAACTTGAACGCATTCCGCTTTGAAGTGAAGTCAGCTAGTGGATCAAAATTGGCAGTTGGAGAAGGTGAATCTATCTTTTCTCTACTAATAATTTGATGTGACGACTCCTAGAATAAGTTCGGTACAGCATGTTAAGCAGCAGCAAACAGCTCTACATGGAGCATACAGTAGACCAAAATAGTGTGCATTAGATTATTATTTTTTATGTCAAACCTTGTAAATTTTGACCAAATTTGTAGAAAAATTTGTCAATATCTGAAATACCAAATCAAAAACTTGCTTAGAGTTTGTGAAGGACTTTTGCGAAAACCAATGCACACTATATTCACACAGAGGAAGTGCTATTTTCATTTTCGGTTTGCAGCCCACAGAGGAGAGAATCATTGGTCAGACGAACAAGTGAAGGAAAACATTGATAACCCAAGTGGACGGAGCGGTATATCTAGTCTATAGGCAGTGGCGGAGCTAGCATTTGACGTCACGGTGCTCCGTGCCTCAATTTTTTTTTACGACAAATATGACATACGAACGTTTCAACTAGTTACCAATCACATAGAAATAGATCAAGATGGTCTTACAAACACGCTAAAAATCTCAATTAAGTCTAAGTTTTGCTTAAAGAACCATACATAGTACATACTATATGGACCATAGTACATACCTTGAGAAGTTCTTGAGTTTGCTCTTCGGTTTGCTCTATGGTCACTTTTGACATAGACACTGCTGGTTCTTGAGTTTGCTCTTCAATCACAACTGTCATACACACAAGTTCTCTAGTTTGCTCTTCGGCCACAACTGACATATTCCCTGCCTTCTTCTTCTTCTATCTTCATAGCTTCTCTCTGGAAAAGAGAAACAATATCTCCGGTCCTCTTCATTCTTCAACAAGTCTGCAATAATAATTAATTTATATCAATAAATGTAATTGCGGCAGAAAATGATGCGCAAAATTATGTATGTATTCATCAGTTCATGTACTAGATAGCATAGTGCAAAAAAAAGCAAACCCTAAATCAAAATTTGGGGTTTTCGATAGATTTAATTAGGTTGCACACTTGCTGCCGCCGAAGACTGGTTACTGAGTGGCCGCGGCGGCCAGCGACTTTGCAGGGAGGCCGGAGGGCGGAGGAAGGGGTGGGGCGGCAGGGTTAAGCGGCCCAGGTAAGGGGCGCAGCCAGGCAGGGTAGGGCGCCGGGGGGGGGGGGGAGCGACTGGAGCGGTGGAGCGAAGGGCCAGGCGGGAAGGAGAGGCGGGCTAGTCTCCGGCCGGCGACCGGCGAGGCCGCGAGGTCGGCGAGCCGGTGAGGCGAGGAACGGCGGCTGGGATGCTGTCATGTCTCCTGTGCGAGATGTGGACGAGACGAGGGTGTGGTTGCGTTCGCTGGATTGATCGGTAAGTGTTATTGGGCTGATTTTGTTCCTGGCCCAGTTAGAAATCCATAGGTATATAACTTGACCCAAAATTCCAAGGTGGGCCGCGGCCCACCCTGGCCACCCTGTAGCTCCGCCCCTGTCTATAGGTTGATGACAATCAATTTATCGCAGGATGCCGACATTTTTCGATTGAAGTGACTAATATTGGTACTCTATCCTTTTGTAACACCCCCTTGTAATAAGCTCTGTGACACTCTGTTAATCTTGCCAAGTCATATCACTTGCAGTGCTTAAACCAAGTGGTTAACCAAAGCAAATCAACTCCATCTGGAAAATCAACTCAAATTCAAAAGTGAAATATGAAGTTGATCAAACCCTGTTGGAAAAATGTTCATTAATTGGCAAATAATCCAGAAGCACTCACAAAATTATATCCAATACCACTTGAGTTAGCTACATGACTCAACCAAGATGAAACAGCACCAAAACAGAATATCTAAATCCATTTAAAGTCATTTTAAATTCAAATGGAATCCAAATCTGCCCAAACCAATTTTTGGTGGAAGGGAATATTGCATTGTAAAATTGGGGATAACTCACATACTTCACAAAAATGCACAAGTGCCCTAACTAAATCAAAACAGAAAAGGATAAAAGAAAATAGAAGAAAGAAATAAAAGAAAAGGAAAAGGCCACTGTGCACTGGCCCAAGTGCACAGTGCCTGGAGCCAGGCCCACCTGGCCCAATTTCTTCTCCCTCCTCCCCGTGTCGGCCGCGCCCTGGCCGCGCGCGCGCGCGCCAGCCGGGCGGCGACACGGCGACGGCGCCGATGCCACCGACAGCCGGAGGGGACAAGGCCAAGACCGTTCCTTCCCCCTGGCCTCAGCCCCGTCACTCTCCCTCTTTCTCTCTCGCTTGCCCCGCCTCTCTCCTCCCCAGATCCGTCGCGGCCGACCGCGCTCGCCGCCGTTCTCCGTCATAGACGCGGCCACTGCCATCGCCTCGGCACTCCGACGTGACCACGAGGATCGCTGCTGGCTGCTCCTTCCTCTCCACCAACCGCAGGAGCCGCCGAGCTCCAAAACGCCCAGATCGAGCCGGCGTTCACCTCGGGACCCCGCAGCTCGCCGGCGACGGTCTGCTCCCCTGCTGCTACTAATCGGTCACCGAGCCTACGTGTGCTCCCACGGTGAGCTGCTCGACCTTCCCCTCTGCTACCGCCGTCCCTCTCGCCCTCTAGCCACCGCTACCATTGAAGCCCGGAGCTCCCGCCGCCGCGAGTAGACGCCGTCGTAGCTAGGGTCACTGACGCGCGTGCCTGAGCCTCGCGTCGGGTTCCTGGTACTTCCAGGAGTCAAACGCGCACACGCACACACCCCCTCGAGCCCCGTAGCCACGGATCCGATGATGGCCGAACGCCGGCGCCGCACCTGCTCGTCCCCGGCGACATTCCGGCCACTTCCGAGCCCGACCGGTGGCACTGCTCGACGCGCGAGCTCACTAGCTTTCGAACGCAAGTGGAATCGCGCGAAACGATGCACCACAGCCAATTTCCGGTGAGCCCCGAGCCGCGCCGCCGTTGTTTTGGTCACCGGCGACCTGTCGCCGGCCGCCGCTGACGTGGCGCCCCTGGGGCCCCACCTAGAGACGCTGACCAGTGGGCCCCCTGGCCATTTTGACCATGTTGACCACGGTCAACTATGGCTGCTGTTCATCCTAAGCCGCTGACGTGTGGGCCCGCCTCTGTTAATCAATCTAATTAATCATTTTGCTAATTACGCTTAATTAGTTAAACAGTTAGTGACCCTGACAGGAGGGCCCCACCTGATTAATTAACCCTGTTAGATTAGATTAAATCGACTGTTAAGTCACAGTGGCTGACATGTGGGTCCCACTAGACCCACATGTCAGGTTTGACCCTGGTCAGCCGGCTGTTGACTTGCTGATGTCAGCATTACCTCATGCTGATGTCATAATTCCATTTTCTGTAAATAAAATTAATCCCAGAAATTCCTAATAAACTTTAAAAATTCATATCTTTTAAACCGCAACTCGGATTGAAAAAGTTAAAACATGAAAGTTGCTCAGAACGACGAGACAAGTCTGATCGTGCTGTCCGTTTCTTTGTCGGAACCCCCTACGTAGAAGAACTCGTAAATTCGGACCCGTATCCGGTAGATGAATAGTGCACACACTTCGGTAAATAAATCCCAGATTAATTCTAAAAATAACTAAAATGACTAAGATGCATATTTAGGCAACCCTGCACTGCATCATAGCATCACACGCATCGTATTGCATTTGTTTGCATTATATTTACCTGTTTCTTCCCCGTCCTCTCTCGATAGACCCCGACGTTGACGTAGCTCCCGAGGTAGACGCAGCTCAGGAGTACGACTACGTCCCCGACGACACCACAGGCGACCTTGCCCTTGCCCCAGAGCAAACAGGCAAGCACCCCCATTTTGAGCATGCCTATATCGCCTATTCTCTTCTCTCTTATGCTTGCATTAGAACTGCTACTGCTACTGTTTTCCTATATCTGCTGCATAGCCTGATTATTGTAACCTGCCTTGCTACCTTGCTGGATATCCTAGACTGTTTAGAATAGGCTGGGTAGAGACCCGACAGAGAACCCCACTTGATCCCGACTGCCCCGCTGGATATCAGAAGACCCGATCATCGGGATTGAAGACCAGACCCTGGACCCGCACATCACTTCCCCCTTAGTTGCCGACACTACTAGGTTACCGTCGAGTGCCGAGGGTGATACCTCGTCAGCACTTCTGATGTTAACCTTGTAGGTTAGTTACTCGGTCGTGGTAAGCGAGGGTGATTCCTCCTACACCACCCCCGATAACAGCGTCGTCGTGCAACTTCTCAAGTGTGGACCTCGAGGGTGATTCCTCCTTCGTTCACCTTGATGATAACATCAGGTGGGATTCCATCGAGGGTGATTCCTCAGGGCTCCCCTGGTGTCAGACACACAGATACTGTTGTTGATTTGACTTGAACTAAACCATGTTACTAAAGACGGGTCGGCCCTGAGGGGTACTCGCGCGAGCTTAATGCGAAGTGATGTGGAGTCGGGTTGACCTGGATGGTGCCCGCGAGATAACTACGAGGCGTGGCCGGGCATTCTTAGCCCTTGCCGCAAGTCCTTGAGACGGGGCGACGGGGTCACATAGATCGTGAGTCTCTGCTCGTTTCCGCGCGCTCCTAATCCACTACGTTTGGATATTTGATCCGAGGGGCCTCTGGCCCGATAGCACTAACCATCACGTGGGCATAGTATGGGCGTTCTGCGTCGTATACATCAGCCGAAGCTTATTTGAAGTCAGTAAGGAGTGGCGCACGCCGAGTTGGACTGGGAACGCAACCGCGCTTGTATAAGGGGTTGCTAGGTTTGCTCTCGGTGGCCCCGTAACGTGCAGGAGTTCCCGGGGCGATGGCCCAAGACCCCTGGGGGCATAGGTTTAGTCCGGCGTGCTGATCTCTCTTATAAGCCTAGGTCGGGTTGCGGCGTGTTGCTTAGCCGAGGCCGGGCATGACCCGAAAAAGTGTGTCCGGCCGGAGTTAAGCGAGCGTGGTGGGTAACTTGGTGCACCCCTGCAGGGAAGAACTTATCTATCGATAGCCTGTCCTACGGTAACGGACACTCGGAGTTGTATCCCGATTGGTACAACTAGAACATGAGATGAGAACTGGATAGTACGACTCTAGGATTGCTTTCTTGCAGGGAGTCGAGAAAGGATCTCAGGTCGAGGTTGATGATACTATTACTACTTTACATTACGTTCATCTGCTCTCTTCTAATGCTGCAAGACTGCTGAAGATTGTTGAAGATGCTAGTCTTCGATAGGACTAGGCTTTCCCCCTCTATTCTGGCATTTCTGCAGCCCAGCCCACATATACAGCCATTCCTTTGACAATGTTGCATATGTAGTGTAGATCCTTGCTTGCTGAGTACTTCGGATGAGTACTCACGTTTGCTTTACTTTCTTTTTCCCCATAACCAATTGATGCCACCAGACGACGGAGCCCCTGAGCCAGACGCCCCAGCCGACGACCAGTACTACTACCCGCCTGGCGAGTACTACTACTACGAGGAGCCGACTGACGACCAGGAGTAGGATCAGAGGGTCCAGGGCAGGAGGCCTACGCCTTTCGATCGTAGTATTTTATTTTACCCCGCCTCTGTGAAGGCCTTTTTCTCTCTCTGTAATATATCTGTACTCAGATATCTGATGCTTCCGTTGATGCTTGTATGCCATCGAGCTATGTATTCGAGCCCTCGAGGCCCTGGCTTGTAATATAAAGCTTGTATGACTTTATTTATGTTTTAGAGTTGTGTTGTGATATCTTCAAGTGAGTCCTTAGGCTTGATCGTGCGCATTTGCATGTATGGTTAGTGCACAATTAAGCCGGGGACGTCATAGGTTGGTATCAGAGCCGACTGCCTCTAGGTATCCCCCTTCCCAATTCCTTGGCCGAAGTTGAGTCTAGTGGTCCAAAACTGTTTTACTAACTTGGCTGTGTGGCTTATGGCCGCACGTCGCCAACTGGGTGGTATTAGGATCTTTTATTCCTCATCTTTACTCTGGGATTCTAATCTCTCATCTATTCGGGTTTAATAAAATTTACTAACACCGACATTTAGGATCTCGTTAATTCTATCCACCCGGAGAGCTGGATTCAGTGCGATTTCCCTGTCTTTGATCTGATTAGTCTGATAATCATTTTCCTTTTCATTGTTTTGTTTAAACTTTCCTTCTGAGATCGGTTATATTTCTCATTGTCTTATGACAACCCTGAACTTCTCTGTTTCAGATGGATCGACTGTTTCCACCGCGGCCTACGACCCAGCTTGTGCTTCGCACTTGGGCTCGTGATGCCTCTGGGTTTCCAGCTGTTCTGATCGCCCTCCTGACTAGACTGGGTTACCGCTGGTATCCCGAGTACATGGTCTATGAGGTTTACCGCGAGTTCAACCAGGAGCAGTACTATGCTGAAGTTCGGATCTATGATCAGCAGAATGACTCGGACACTGAGCTACACCTTTTTCACGGAATAGGCATGACGATTGAGATGGCAGTACATGATGCCGCCTACTCTGCTGTCGCACGTCTCCGAGGAGAGCACAATGCTAGCTTGGATGACTCTGTGTTTCGGTATATTCCGTATGCACCTGTTGGAGATGCTACTGGATACTACACAGCTATCTGTGCCCCGTATGAGTCTCGACGCTACGACCCGCAGATTCTGATTCAGTGCACTCAGGCTCTGGATCGCACTGTTCGGGCTCTTGCCGTCGAGTTGTTCGCCACTCGAGCACGCTACTATGAGGCTATGACACAGTTGCTACCAGCTGTTCGTGCAGGGATACATCCGGAGTATATTCTTTACCCACGCAGGACCGAGATGCCGTCAGGTATTGATTGGCCTGCAGTGGGAGGTCACACGCCTGCACGTGGACCTCTTCTTACAGTTCGAGATCGGGTTCTGCATCAGAGTGCACATGGAGCACAGGATCCTGCCGCGACAAACATTCGTCGTCCGCACTTGCAGTTACCCCGTTTCAGTGGTTTTCTCCGACGCTGATGTAGCCTTTGCTATGTCACGGTGTGTACTTCCTTACCGCGTGCCTGCGTGCCGCCTAGTGTGTCTAGCTTTTCAATTTGCGCCGTTATGCTACCCGATTGTAACCGACTGTGTATGGATCTGTATGTCTTAATGACTACTTTTAGCATCTATTGCACTCTTTCAATAATGTCGAGTTACATCATGTTTATTGTTAAACACTTGCATAAGCTATTGCTGAAATACCCCTGTTGAAATAGCAGGATGGCTGACAACAACCCGCCACCGCCGCCACCACCTGATTACATGGCAGCGATGATGCAACAGTTTGAACTCAACCGCCAGTTTATGACGGGAATTATGCAGCAATTCCCTCGTCCTGATGCTAATCAGCAGCCACCATCCATCACCTTGCCAGAGTTTATGAGGCTCAGTCCATCGTTTTTCCGCAACACAGTCAACCCACTAGATGCAGATGACTGGCTGCGTGACATCTCCCATGAGATGGAGTCTGCTGGTGTCACCCCTGCCAATTATGTCACTTTTGTGACATATCTTCTAAAGGGTCCCGCATCCCAATGGTGGGCCACCCACCGACAGACTCTGCCGCCTGGTACTGTCGTCACTTGGGCAGAGTTCAAGATTGCTTTCCGTGCCCGCTACATTCCTTTAGCTGTTATAGCTAGAAAGAAGGCTGAATTTCGTAGTCTGGTTCAAGGCAACAAGACTGTGGAAGTCTATCAGCGCGAGTTTCTTGACTTATCTCGCTACGCTGAAGAGGACATTCCTACTGATGAACGAAGGCAAGAGAAGTTCCGCGAAGGACTGCATCATGATATACAGTTGGCCCTACTTGTCCAAGACTTTCCTGATTTCGCCACCTTGGTGAATAAGGCTATTATGGTTGAAACTGGACTTAAGAAGCATAAAGAAGCGTCCAGACGCACCCGAGAAGCGGGCTCGTCTTCCCAGAAGCGACGAATCTGGTTTCCCCAAGGCATGTTCCGTTCAGCAGCTCCTGCGAACAGGCCCTCTTATGCTGCACCACGCCTGCCACCTCCACCACCGAGGCAGCCTCTGCCAGCTCCAGCACCTCGAGCTCCAGCACCTCGTCCTGACAGCGGACTATGCTTCAAGTGTGGCAAGCCAGGTCACCGTGCTAGAGATTGTTCTCAGAATCAGAATCAACTGGCTCTTCCTTCTGCTGGCTGTGGTATTGGCCGTGGTATTCCTCAACAGTGCAACAATAATGCCAGACCTTCTTATGGTCGTGGGCAGTACTACCACGTCAACATGTCCGAAGCTCCAGATCAACCAGATACTGTGATGGGTACACTTCTCGTTAATTCAGTACCAGCCTCTGTTTTATTTGATTCAGGAGCATCGCATTCCTTCATGTCAGAACATTTTGCACGCATGCATGACATTAAATGCGAATACATGAACACACCCTTATTGGTACATACTCCCGCGGGCGGTTGCCGAACCTCTGCGGTTAGCTATAATGTTCTCGTTGAAATCGAAGGGTTGGAGTTCAGTGCCTCTCCCATCATTATGAAATCGTCCAAGATTGACCTTATTCTGGGAATGGATTGGTTGAAGGCCCATTACGCCTCAATCAATTGCGCCACCAAAGTTGTTCACCTCTTGCACCCCTCGAATGAGATAGTGAATTACCATGCTCATATCACTCAGAACGCCGAGGCTCAAATCTATGCCTTGAACGTGTTGAACGCTTCCCCGCTTGATGGGATCGAGAATATCCCAGTTGTCTGTGACTTCCCGGATGTTTTTCCAGAAGAACTTCCAGGAATACCCCCTGCTAGAGCTGTCGAGTTCGTCATCGACTTGAAGCCTGGCACCACTCCTATTGCGAAGCGTCCTTACAAGATGCCTCCGCACCATCTTATTGAACTCAAGGAAGAAATTGATAAATCCTTAAGGAAGGGTTTCATTCGCCCTAGTTCCTCCGCTTGGGGAGCGCCTTCTCTCTTCGTTAAGAAGAAGGATGGAACTAACCGTTTGGTTCAAGACTATCGTCCTATCAATCAGGCAATCATTCAGAATAAATATCCGCTTCCCCGGATCAACGATTTATATGATCAACTCGCAGGATCTTCGGTGTTCTCTAAACTCGACTTGAGGTTGGGTTATCACCAGATCCGTGTCCGTGAAGAGGATATTCCGAAGACTGCATTCGTTACTCGCTATGGTTCATACGAGTACACCGTCATGTCGTTTGGCTTAACAAACGCTCCAGCTACCTTCTCCCGCTTAATGAATTACATATTCATGGATTACCTCGACAAATTCGTCGTGGTATATCTGGATGATATTCTGGTTTATTCGAAGAACAAAGAAGAACATGCTGAACACCTTCGTCTTGTTCTGGAGAGACTACGAGAGCACAAGTTATATGCCAAGTACTCTAAGTGCGAATTCTGGCTTTCTGAGGTAACCTACCTTGGACATGTCATCTCCAAGGATGGTATCGCAGTTAACCCGGAGCGAGTTTAGGCTATTCTTGACTAGACCCCTCCGAAGAATGTCAAGCAAGTCAGAAGTTTTCTCGGGCTTGCAAGTTATTGTCACCGTTTCATCGAGAATTTCTCCAAGATTGCCAAGCCCCTGACTAATCTGCTCCACAAAGGCGTTAAGTTTGAGTGGATAGACAAATGTCAGGAAAGCTTCCAGACCCTCAAGGACAAGCTGACTTCTGCTCCAGTCCTTGCTCCTCCAGACTCTCGCAAAGATTTTGTGATCTTCTGCGACGCCTCTCGCCAAGGACTAGGTTGTGTCCTAATGCAAGAGCGAAGAGTAATTGCTTATGCTTCATGACAACTGCGTCCACATGAAGAGAATTACCCAGTGCATGACCTCAAACTTGCTGCTGTGATTTATGCTTTGAAGCAATGGCGCCATTACCTTCTCGGTAATCGGTGTGAGATTTACACCGATCATCAGAGCTTGAAGTATTTATTCACTCAACCAGAACTTAACCTTCGTCAGCAGCGATGGTTGGAAACAATCACCGATTATGATTGTGGTATTTCATACACTCCCGGCAAAGCTAATGTGATGGCTTATGCCTTGAGTCGCAAGTCATATTGCAGTAACCTCATGGTAAAGCAAGCTCAACCCCAGCTATATGAAGAATTGCGCAAGCTGAACCTTTGTATCATTCCTCAAGGTTCTCTTAATAACCTTGTGGTACAGCCAGACCTTCAAAAGGCTGTTAAGGAAGCGCAAGCCAAAGATGCTGAGATTGACCTGATGAAGAAAGAGCTTCACCTTGAAAAGTACAGGGATTTCTCGATTGCTGAAGATGGAACCTTGTACTTCCGAGACCGCATTGTAGTACCTCGCTTCGAGCTGATGACTGACAAAGTCATGAAGAAGGCCCATGATACACCGCTATCTATCCATCCGGGTAGTACCAAGATGTATCGAGATCTTCGTCAAAAGTACTGGTGGTCTAGAATGAAGCAAGATATTGCTCGTTATGTTGCCGAGTGTGACGTTTGTCGTCGCGTGAAGGCAGAACATCAGAAACCTGCTGGAATTCTGCAACCACTTCCTATTCCTCTGTGGAAGTGGGATAAAGTGCAAATGGATTTCATTACTGGTCTTCCCAAGTCTCAGAAGGGTCACGACGCCATTCTTGTCATCGTCGACCAACTTTCCAAGGTTGCTCATTTCCTACCTGTTAAGGAGACTATCACTGCTAGCCAGCTAGCAGAGCTGTATATCTCCAGAATCGTTTCACTCCATGGTATTCCGAAGGAGATCAGTTCGGACCGTGGCGGTCTTTTCACGTCCAAGTTCTGGGAAAGTTTTCAAGAAGCTATGGGAACTCACTTTACATGGAGTTCAGCTTATCATCCCCAATCCCAAGGCCAAGTTGAGCGCGTTAATCAAGTGCTTGAAGATATGCTTCGAGCTTGTGTTATATCCTTCGGTAAGAAATGGGAGGAATCTCTCCCGTATGCCGAGTTCTCTTATAACAACAGCTACCAAGCCAGCTTAAAAATGGCCCCCTTCGAAGTGCTTTATGGACGTAAATGTCGAACCCCTCTGAATTGGTCAGAAACTGGGGAACGACCTCTTGTTGGACCGAACATTATTCAGCATGCCGAAGAACAAGTCAGAATTGTCCGGGAGAATCTTAAAGCAGCTCAAGACCGTCAGAAGAGTAATTATGATCGCAAGCGATGGGGTGTGATCTATCAACCTGGTGATCAAGCTTATCTTCGTGTCACTCCGATGAAGGGCACCCGTCGTTTCGGAATCAAGGGCAAGCTAGCTCCTCGCTATATTGGTCCTTTCCGCATCGTGGCTAGACGTGGACAGGTGGCTTATAAATTGGAGTTGCCACTGCAATTCTCTCATATTCATGATGTATTCCACGTGTCGCAACTTCGTAAGTGCTTCAAGGAATCTCCACACCGAGCAGTGGACCATGAGATGCTCCAGTTGCGAGATGATCTTTCCAATAAGGAGCATCCGATTTGCATCCTCGACGAAGCTGAACGTCGAACTCGTCAGAAGACGACCAAGTTCCTGAAAGTGCAGTGGTTGAATCACACTGAAGATGAAGCCACTTGGGAATGCGAGGATCATCTTCGGGAAGAATATCCCGGCCTCTTTCCTTCTACCTCCTAAAATTCTCGGGACGAGAATTTCTTTTAGAGGAGGAGAATTTGTAACACCCCCTTGTAATAAGCTCTGTGACACTCTGTTAATCTTGCCAAGTCATATCACTTGCAGTGCTTAAACCAAGTGGTTAACCAAAGCAAATCAACTCCATTTGGAAAATCAACTCAAATTCAAAAGTGAAATATGAAGTTGATCAAACCCTGTTGGAAAAATGTTCATTAATTGGCAAATAATCCAGAAGCACTCACAAAATTATATCCAATACCACTTGAGTTAGCTACTTTACTCAACCAAGATGAAACAGCACCAAAACAGAATATCTAAATCCATTTAAAGTCATTTTAAATTCAAATGGAATCCAAATCTGCCCAAACCAATTTTTGGTGGAAGGGAATATTGCATTGTAAAATTGGGGATAACTCTCATACTTCACAAAAATGCACAAGTGCCCTAACTAAATCAAAACAGAAAAGGATAAAAGAAAATAGAAGAAAGAAATAAAAGAAAAAGGAAAAGGCCACTGTGCACTGGACCAAGTGCACAGTGCCTGGAGCCAGGCCCACCTGGCCCAATTTCTTCTCCCTCCTCCCCGTGTCGGTCGCGCCCTGGCCGCGCGCGCGCGCGCCAGCCGGGCGGCGACACGGCGACGGCGCCGATGCCACCGACAGCCGGAGGGGATAAGGCCAAGGCCGTTCCTTCCCCCCTGGCCTCAGCCCCGTCACTCTCCCTCTTTCTCTCTCGCTCGCCCCGCCTCTCTCCTCCCTAGATCCGTCGCGGCCGACCGCGCTCGCCGCCGTTCTCCGTCATAGACGCGGCCACTGCCATCGCCTCGCCACTCCGACGTGACCACGAGGACCGCTGCTGGCTGCTGCTTCCTCTCCACCAACCGCAGGAGCCGCCGAGCTCCACAACGCCCAGATCGAGCCGGCATTCACCTTGGGACCCCGCAGCTCGCCGGCGATGGTCTGCTCCCCTGCTGCTACTAATCGGTCACCGAGCCTACGTGTGCTCCCAGGGTGAGCTGCTCGACCTTCCCCTCTGCTACCGCCGCCCCTCTCGCCCTCTAGCCACCGCTGCCATTGAAGCCTGGAGCTCCCGTCGCCGCGAGTAGACGCCGTCGTAGCTAGGGTCACTGACGCGCGTGCCTGAGCCTCGCGTCGGGTTCCTGGTACTTCCAGGAGTCGAACGCGCAAACGCACACCCCCCCTCGAGCCCCGTAGCCACGGATCCGATGATGGCCGAACGCCGGCGCCGCCCCTGCTCGTCCCCGGCGACATTCCGGCCACTTCCGAGCCCGACCGGTGGCACTGCTCGACGCGCGAGCTCACTAGCTTTCGAACGCAAGTGGAATCGCGCGAAACGATGCACCACAGCTGATTTCTGGCGAGCCCCGAGCCGCGCCGCCGCTGTTTTGGTCACCGGCGACCTGCCGCCGGCTGCCGCTGACGTGGCGCCCCTGGGGCCCCACCCAGAGACGCTGACCAGTGCGCCCCCTGGACATTTTGACCACGTTGACCACGGTCAACTGTGGTTACTGTTCATCCTAAGCCGCTGACGTGTGGGCCCGCCTCTGTTAATCAATCTAATTAATCATTTTGCTAATTACGCTTAATTAATTAAACAGTTAGTGACACTGACAGGAGGGCCCCACCTGATTAATTAACTCTGTTAGATTAGATTAAATCGACTGTTAAGCCACAGTGGCACCCACATGTCAGGTTTGACCCTGGTCAGCCGGCTGTTGACTTGCTGATGTCAGCATTACCTCATGCTGACGTCATAATTCTATTTTCTGTAAATAAAATTAATCCCAGAAATTCCTAATAAACTTTAAAAAATCATATCTTTTAAACCGGAACTCGGATTGAAAAAGTTAAAACATGAAAGTTGCTCAGAACGACGAGACGAGTCTGATTGTGCCGTCCGTTTCTTTGTCGGAACCCCCTACATAGAAGAACTCATAACTCCGGACCCGTATCCGGCAGATGAATAGTGCACACACTTCGGTAAATAAATCCCAGATTAATTCTAAAAATAACTAAAATGACTAAGATGCATATTTAGGCAACCCTGCACTGCATGATAGCATCACACGCATCATATTGCATTTGTTTGCATTATGTTTACCTGTTTCTTCCCCCTCTTCTCTCTCGATAGACCCCGACGTTGACGTAGCTCCCGAGGCAGACGCAGCTCAGAAGTACGACTACGTCCCCGACGACACCACAGGCGACCTTGCCCTTGCCCCAGAGCAAACAGGCAAGCACCCCCATTTTGAGCATGCCTATATCGCCTATTCTCTTCTCTCTTATGCTTGCATTAGAACTGCTACTGCTACTGTTTTCCTATATCTGCTGCATAGCCTGATTATTGTAACATGCCTTGCTACCTTGCTGGATATCCTAGACTGTTTAGAATAGGCTGGGTAGAGACCCGACAGAGAACCCCACTTGATCCCGACTGCCCCGCTGGATATCAGAAGACCCGATCATCGGGATTGAAGACCAGACCCTGGCACCGCACATCACTTCCCCCTTAGTTGCCGACACTACTGGGTTACCGTCGAGTGCCGAGGGTGATACCTCGTCAGCACTTCTGATGTTAACCTTGTAGGTTAGTTACTCGGTCGTGGTAAGCGAGGGTGATTCCTCCTACACCACCCCCGATAACAGCGTCGTCGTGCAACTTCTCAAGTGTGGACCTCGAGGGTGATTCCTCCTTCGTTCACCTTGATGATAACATCAGGTGGGATTCCATCGAGGGTGATTCCTCAGGGCTCCCCTGGTGTCAGACACACAGATACTGTTGTTGATTTGACTTGAACTAAACCATGTTAGTAAAGACGGGTCGGCCCTGAGGGGTACCCGCGCGAGCTTAATGCGAAGTGATATGGAGTCGGGTTGACCTGGATGGTGCCCGCGAGATAACTACGAGGTGTGGCCGGGCATTCTTAGCCCTTGCCGCAAGTCCTCGAGACGGGGCGACGGGGTCACATCGATCGTGAGTCTCTGCTCGTTTCTGCGCGCTCCTAATCCACTACGTTTGGATATTTGATCCGAGGGGCCTCTGGCCCAATAGCACTAACCATCACGTGGGCATAGTATGGGCGTTCTGCGTCGTATACATCAGCCGAAGCTTATTTGACATCAGTAAGGAGCGGCGCACGCCGAGTTGGACTGGGAACGCAACCGCGCTTGTATAAGGGGTTGCTAGGTCTGCTCTCGGTGGCCCCGTAACGTGCAGGAGTTCCCGAGGCGATGGCCCAAGACCCCTGGGGGCATAGGTTTAGTCCGGCGTGCTGATCTCTCTTATAAGCCTAGGTCGGGTTGCGGCGTGTTGCTTAGCCGAGGCCGGGCATGACCCGGAAAAGTGTGTCCGGCCGGAGTTAAGCGAGCGTGGTGGGTAACTTGGTGCACCCCTACAGGGAAGAACTTATCTATCGATAGCCTGTCCTACGGTAACGGACACTCGGAGTTGTATCCCGATCGGTACAACTAGAACATGAGATGAGAACTGGATAGTACGGCTCTGGGATTGCTTTCTCGCAGGGAGTCAAGAAAGGATCTCAGGTCGAGGTTGATGATACTATAACTACTTTACATTATGTTCATCTATTCTCTTCTAATGCTGCAAGACTGCTGAAGATTGTTGAAGATGCTAGTCTTCGATAGGACTAGGCTTTCCCCCTCTATTCTGGCATTTCTGCAGCCCAGCCCACATATACAGCCATTCCTTTGACAATGTTGCATATGTAGTGTAGATCCTTGCTTGCTGAGTACTTCGGATGAGTACTCATGTTTGCTTTACTTTCTTTTTCCCCATAACCAATTGATGCCACCAGACGACGGAGCCCCTGAGCCAGACGCCCCAGTCGACGACCAGTACTACTACCCGCCTGGCGAGTACTACTACTACGAGGAGCCGACTGACGACCAGGAGTAGGATCGGAGGGTCCAGGGCAGGAGGCCTACGCCTTTCGATCGTAGTATTTTATTTTACCCTGCCTCTGTGAAGGCCTTTTTCTCTCTCTGTAATATATCTGTACTCAGATATCTGATGCTTCCGCTGACGCTTGTATGCCATCGAGCGATGTATTCGAGCCCTCGAGGCCCTGGCTTGTAATATAAAGCTTGTATGACTTTATTTATCTTTTAGAGTTGTGTTGTGATAGTTTCAAGTGAGTCCTTAGGCTTGATCGTGCGCATTTGCGTGTATGGTTAGTGCACGATTAAGCTGGGGACGTCACACCTTTCGGGTGTTACGACCAATGTTTTTAAGGCGGTAAGGCGAGGCAAAGCACTGGGGGGGGCGCCTCACCGCCTAAGCGGTAAGGCATAAGGCAAGGCGGACGCCTTAGAGAGGTCTGAGCAGTAGAATGAAGTAGAATTTGGTAGGCAACTAGGCATACACACTACACATCTTGCACTTGCTGCTGGTTGTAGAGCCCATATAGCATCCATCCTCTTTCACTTTCTCTTCTCCCCAATAGTAATCATGCATTATTCTAACCATCCATACATCCACTAACCACTATAAGAGAGGCAGTGAGCAACCAGCAAAGCAGCTAGCACAAAGCAGTGAGCAACTAGCAAAGCAGGAAGCAATGAACAACTGAAAAGCAGCAAGACATGAACAACTGAACATGGAAGAAACAGATCAGAGGAGGGTGGGGGAGAAGGGGGAGGGAGAGGAGTAGAGGATGGGGGACGTATATCTTGGCAGTTGGCTCCTTGTTGTTGCCTGTTGCTGGTTGCTGTTGTACTGAAGAGGAGGAGGATGAGCTACTGGAGAGGATCAGAGGAGGGTGGGGGAGGGAGAGGAGTAGAGGATGGGGAACGTATATCTTGGCAGTTGGCTCCTTGCTGTTACCTGTTGCCGGTTGCTGTTGTACTGAAGAGGAGGATGAGCTACTGGAAAGGAGGAGGGGGAGGGGGAGGAGGAGCTGCTGGAGAGAATCTGCTGCAGAGGAGGGAGCAGATCTGCTGGAGGAGGAGCTAGAGAAGGAGGAGGAGGTGCGTGTGGATTGGGGGCTATTTCTCTCTCTCTCCCTCTTACCTGTTGGCGCCAGCAGCATCTTTGTTTCCCGCCTAAAACTGCTTCCCTGTCTGGCTGGCAAGCTCAAGGCGTCCAATATGGACCAAGGTGCCAACCTGGACGCCTTAGCAGCGCTTCAGACGCCTTAAAGCTTAAGGCGGACGCCTTACTCAGGCACCAAAGGCAAGCTGGACACCTTGAGCTTGCAGGGCGCCCTGACGCCTAAGCGTCGCCTAGGCGACGCCTTACGGACGCCTTAAAAACAATGGTTACGACATCCTCAACACGGACCCACAAATCGTCCGTATATGTCCGGACAACACAAAGGATTTCACTCAAGAATAATTTACGCTCCAACTTCCTAGCCATGCCATGACTAACACTTTAATAAGTGAGAAATCACAAACTTTAACATTATTATTTTTACTAGACCAAGATTATTAACTAGTAAACCTTCATATTATAACCTCAATATTGTTATCAAACGCAACATATTCAGTGATATACATGCAATCGTTTATTATACCACCTTTATATACCTATTGTTCTTAGACCAAACATATAACTCATGCAAATTGCCACTTATATTTAACTCTCAAAAAGATATATGTGAAGCATGAGAGTGCTAATGATTTCTATAAAATATTTCTCGACGTGCTCAAACAAGTATAAGTGAAGAGCGGGAGCAATTGCCTCAACTCAAAAGATATAAGTGAAGATAATAGAGCATTCTATAAATTTTATATGAATGTGTGTCTCTCCTAAAAGGTGCAATCAGGAAACAATGATTGTGGAAATCAAACAAACAAACCTAAGACAAGCAAAAGTCACTCCAAGCAAAACACGTATCATGTGACGAATAAAAATATAGCTTCAAGTGATATTATCGATAGATTGAAGACGAAAGAGGGGATGCCCCGGAGGGGAGGCCTGAATTTCGGGGCATCCCCAGCTTAGACGCTTGAGTCTTCCTTGAATGTTACCTTGGGGTGTCTTGGGCATCCCCAAGCCTAGGCTCTTGTCTCTCCTTAATCTCTTTCCATCTTCATCTCATCCAAAACTTGAAAACTTTGACCACACAAAACATAACGAAACTTGTGAGATGGGTTAGTATGATAAATAATAATCATTCACTTTGGTACTGCATGAAAAGATTCATAATTTTTCTTACATAATAACTACTGTATTCTATCATCTGTGTAGCTTATACCCCCGATACAATCAATAGAAACATCAAAATAAGCACCCTATGCAATAAAAACATAATCTGTCAAAAATAGAACATCATGTAATGATGGGATTTTCAGTCATACTTCTGCAACTCAAAAAATTCTGAAACATTAGGACAACGTAGAAAATTTGTAACCCAATACCGTGTGGAAATTTCAGGAGTTGATCACGCTCCATTACACCATAACAATTCAAATATTGGATGCAAAAGTTTCCGTTTTTGCACAAGATCAAATCAACAAGCATCCAAAGTATCCTAAAGGCTTCACTTGGCACAAAAATCAAAAGAAAAGATATAAACTTAATTACTACAGTAGCAATAATCATGTTGACAAACAAAAAAAGAAAGAAAAAGTACAGATAATTATTGGGTTACCTCCTAGGCATAATGCGTAGTATCACATATTGTCATCTTCCGAACCCTTGGTGCTTGTATTTTCAAGGGATTTAGGAGTGTTTCCAGTCGGACACTAACTCAATTTACCTTATTTATGCTCATTCATTATCCAAAGGAAGTGATCAAAAAAATTCTTGCTCCATGACACCAAAATTTAGATTTGAGGGTTTTATAGTTTGTGTTTGGTTTCCCTGGTAAATCTTTCAACATTTCAAAGGAGTAAAAAAATTTATTCTTAATGAAATACCCCTTTAAATATCAAGTCTAGTATACATCTATGTTAAATGGAAAAACCATCATAAAAGCTTTGGAGCAAGATTCTGACATGGAATTTGGGAGTGGCTTTTTTCATGTATTTCTAATATTATATGCCAAGCTCCTACTAAAGATTCATCATGTGATTGTTTAAAGGTTAAAATCTCGGAAACCTCCCTACAGAGTGGGAGAGTAGGAAGCGTGGCATCCATGATAGCAATATTCAAACAAAGATAGTAACAAAAATATTTTTGGTATTTTTTATAAAAATAAAGAAAGCTAATAAAAGGCAAAAGGCAAGAAACATAAGAACAAGCAAATGATAAGTGTGTGTGAAGGCACCTAGTTTGTCTGGTGAAGCCTTCCCGGCAACGGTGTCAGAAATTCTACTATTACTTGTAATAGTGTTGGGGTTCCCCGAAGAGGAAGGGTGATATAGTATAGTAGCAGATAGTATTTCCCTTGGTTAAGAACTAAGGTTTATCGAACCAGTAGGAGACACCACATGGACAAATTTAAACAGTACCTGCAGACACACAAACAAATGCTTGCACCCCAACAAGGCAAGGGGGTGTCACTCCCCTTATTTCTTGCTCACTTGCAAGGATTAAATCTGGTAATGATAGATATAATGGATAAAAGAATAAGAAAACAACAAGAAATTGTAGGATTTATTTCAATATAGATGTGAATGGACCCGGGGGCCATAGCGTTCACTAGAGGCATCTCTCTCATAATAGCATCGGTGGGTAAACAAATTACTATTGGGCAATTGATAGAAAAGAACATAGTTACGATGATCATCCATGGCATAATTAATATATAGGCATTACGTCTGTGACAAGTAGACCAAAATCCATCTGGATCTGCTACTACTACTCCACCCCAAGACCGCTATCCTGCATGCATCTCAAAGTATAACGTTCGTGACAAATAGAGTAATGCTTTAAGCAAGATGACATAATGTAGATAGAATAAGTCCATGCAATATGTTCAAACCCCGTTGTTTTACCCTTAGTAGCAACAATACAATACCTGCCTTGCAACCCCTCCTATCACAAAGTAAGGACACTGCAGGATTGAACCTACTACTATGCACCATTCCCTTTGAAGATCTAATCATCAACTTGGCCAAAGGAAACTCATAGACATACATAGCTATAAAATTACACATAAATAAATCTCAGAGAAGACTCAAGTACTTTCAATGAATAATCAGATCATAAACCCACAATTCCTCGGATCCCAACAAACACACCGCAAAAGTTTACATCGGATTGATCTCAGATGAGATCATTGTATTGAAGGGAGAGAGAGAGAGAGAGAGAGAGAGAGAGAGAGATCCAGATACCACTATGGAGCCATAGGTCATGTGGGAACTACTCACATATCATCATGGAGGCAGCAAGGTTTATGAAGATTGCCTCCCCAATGGTTCCCCCTCTTGCAGAGTACCGGCAGAGGCCTCCATATGGGATCGCTTCGGAACATAAGATTGTGGCAGCGGAAGAATTTTTGTTTTGAGTCTCGCTCCGAAGGTTTCTGGATATATGGGAATTTATAGCACTAGAATTAGGTCAAACGGAGCCAGGGGAGGGGGCGCACAAGGCACCTGGGCGCGCCTACCCCCCCCCCCCCCCCCCCCCCCCCCCCCCCCCCCGGAGCTACCTCTGCCTTGTCTCTCCCTTGTGCATTGATGTCTGCTAGAACTACGTCATTATTTCCCCAAAGAGGAAGGGATGATGCAGCACAGCGACGGTAGGTATTTCCCTCAGTGATGAGACCAAGGTTATCGAACCAGTAGGAGAACCACGCAACACTACATGAACGGCACCTGCACACAAATAACAAATACTCGCAACCCGATGTATTAAAGGGGTTGTCAATCCCTTTCGGGCAACGGCGCCAGAGATGGCTAGTGGACGGGAGTAAGTTGTAATAGATTGGATAAATAGATCTCGAATAAATGCAAAATAAAATAAAGTGCAGCAAGGTATTTTTGGGTTTTTGGAAATATAGATCTGAAAACAAAAGCAAATAAAAATAGATTGCAAAGGCAAATATATTAAAGAAGAGACCCGGGGGCCGTAGGTTTCACTAGTGGCTTCTCTCGAGAAAAATAGCAAACGGTGGGAAAACAATTACTGTTGGGCAATTGATAGAACTTCAAATACTCATGACGATATCCAGGCAATGATCATTATATAGGCATCACGTTCAAGATTAGTAGACCGACTCCTGCCTGCATCTACTACTATTACTCCACACATCGACCGCTATCCAACATGCATCTAGTGTATTAAGTTCATGGAAAAACGGAGTAATGCAATAAGAACGATGACATGATGTAGACAAGATCTATTTATGTAGAAATAGACCCCATCTTGTTATCCTTAATAGCAACGATACATACGTGTCGTTTCCCTTTCTGTCACTAGGATCAAGCACCGTAAGATCGAACCCATTACAAAGCACATCTTCCCATTGCAAGATAAATAGATCAAGTTGGCCAAACAAAACCCAAATATCGGAGAAGAAATACGAGGCTATAAGCAATTATGCATATAAGAGATCAAAGAATACTCAAATAACTTTCATGGATAAAAACATAGATCTGATCATAAACTCAAAGTTCATCTGATCCCAACAAACACACCGCAAAAAGAGTTACATCATATGGATCTCCAAGAGACCATTGTATTGAGAATCAAACGAGAGAGAGAAAGCCATCTAGCTACTAACTACGGACCCGTAGGTCTACAAAGAACTACTCACGCATCATCGGAGAAGCACCAATGGACATGATGAACCCCTCCGAGATGGTGTCTAGATTGGATCTGGTGTTTCTGGAACTTGCGGTGGCTAGAATTGATTTTCGTCGACCCCCTAGGGTTTCTGGAATATTGGGGTATTTATAGAGCAAAGAGGCGGTGCGGGAGGCGGCCGAGGTGGGCACAACCCACCTGGGCGCGCCTGGGCCTCCAGGCGCGCCCTGGTGGGTTGTGCTCCCCTCAGAGCACCCCCAGTTGCTTCTCCGGCCCACTGGATGTCTTCTGGTCCAAAAAAAATCCACAAAAAGTTTCGCTGCGTTTGGACTACGTTTGGTATTGATTTCCTGCGATGTAAAAAACATGCAGAAAACAACAACTGGCACTGGGCACTATGTCAATAGGTTAGTACCAAAAAATGATATAAAATGACTATAAAATGATTGTCAAACATCCAAGAATGATAATATAACAGCATGGAACAATAAAAAATTATAGATACGTTGGAGACATATCAGCATCCCCAAGCTTAATTCCTGCTCGTCCTCGAGTAGGTAAATGATAAAAACAGAATTTTAGATGTGGAATGCTGCCTAACTTGTTCATCACATATTCTTTTCTTTATAGCATGGACATTTGGACTTTTATATGGTTCAAAGCAATAGTCTAGTTTTGACATGATAACTTAAATACTCAAGCATATCAACAAGCAACCATGTCTTTCAAAATATCAACGCTAAAATAAGTTATCCCTAGCCCATTATGCTCAATCATTGATCCATTCATGAAACACACTCGCATATTAGCTATACCCAATGCTCAAGTACGATCATAGTGCCCCTTAGTTGGTGCTTTATAAGAGAAGATGGAGATTCAAAATAAAAATTGCATAAAGTAAAAGAAAGGCCCTTCGCGGAGGGAAGTAGGGATTTGTACAGGTGCCAGAGCTCAAAGCAAATATTGAGAGATAAAAAATATTTTGGGAGGTATACTTTTCCCACCAACGAAAATGACTTAGAGTTCCCCACACTTTCCATGCTAGATATATCATAGGCGGTTCCCAAACAGAAAATAAAGTTTATTCCTTTTTCCACAATTTCTTTCACTTTCCATGGCTAGCCGTATCCACGGGTGCCCTCCATACCAACACTTTCCAATGAATTTATTATTTAACAACATAAAGTAAATTCATTTATTCATTTTGGGACTGGGCATCCCTAATACATTTGCCTTACTCTCGTGCAATGACAAGTGAATAAACACTCATCGTGAGAATAACACATCTAGCATGGAAAATATCGGCCACCCCTCACCGCCTCGCGAGCGGTATGAGCACACAAAAGAGAAATTTATTTTGAAAATTAGAGATGACACATGAAAATTTGCTTAGAACGGCAAAAGAATACCGCATATAGGTAGATATAGTGGACTCATATGGCAAAACTGGTTTAAAGGGTTTTGGATGCACAAGTAGTGATCATACTTAGTGCAAAATGAAGGCTAGCAAAAGATTGAGAAGCGACCAACCAAGAAACGAAAAATCTCATAAGCGAGCATTAAGCATAATTAACACCGAATAATGCACCACAAGTAGGATATAATTTCATTGCATAACTATTGACTTTCGTGCATGCATAGGGAATCACAAACCTTAACACCAATATTCTTACTAAAGCATAATTACTCATCAACATAACTCACATATCACATCATCATATCTCAAAACTATTACAAGGAATCAAGTTTATTTTGTCCAATGATCTTCATGAAAGTTTTTATTATATCCTTCTTGGATATCTATCACTTTGGGACTAATTTTCATGTGTTGCTTTGCATAAGCTCAAACAAATATAAGTGAAGATCATGAGCATAATATTTCTTTCTCTCAAATTAATTTAAGTGAAGCAAGAGAGAATTTCTTAAAAAAATTACTAACTCCCAAATAAATCTAAGTGAAGCATGAGAGCATTTCTTCAAAAATAATAAAGCACACCGTGCTCAAAAAGATATAAGTGAAGCACTAGAGCAATTACATAGCTCATAAAGATTTAAGTGAAGCATAGAGAGCAATTCTAACAAGTCATGGCATAATTTTGGCTCTCTCAAATAGGTGTGTCCAGCAAGGATTCAAGACTTAAAACAAAAAGCAAAACAAGCAAAGACTCATATCATACAAGACGCTCCAAGCAAAACTCATAGTATGTGACGAATAAAAATATAGTTCCGAGTAAAATACCGATGGTCGTTAGAAGAAAGAGGGGATGCCACTCGGGCATCCCCAAGCTTAGTTGCTTGCTTCTCTTTGGATAATACCTTGGGATGCCATGGGCATCCCCAAGCTTAGGCTCTTCTTACTCCTTATTCCTTCATCCATCGTAAAATCACCCAAAACTTGAAAACTTCAATCACACAAAACTCAACAAAACCTTCGTGAGATCCGTTAGTATAAGAAAACAAATCACTACTATAAGTGCTGTAGCAAACAAATTCATATTTTATTCTTGCATTATATCTACTGTATTCCAACTTTTCTATGGCAAAAACTCTTCAAAGAAAACCATAGAATCATTAAAACAAGCACACAATGCAAAGAAAACAGAATCTGTCTAAAATAGAACAGTCTGTAGAAATCTGCATATTTAGAATATTCTGTAACTCCAAAAATTCCGAAAAATTAGGAAAACAGAGGAAATTTGTATATCAATCTTGTGTAAAAAATTCAGAATTTTTCGTATCTTCTGAGATTTGTCAAAATTGTTTTACTGGACGCAAAAAGTTTCTGTTTTCCAACAAGATCAAATCAACTATCACCCAAATCCATCCTAAAGGCTTTACTTGGCACAAACACTAATTAAAACACAAAAAACTCATCTAATCAGAGGTATAATTGGGTATTTTATTGAAAACAGTAAGAAAACCAAAAAGCAAAAAGATACAAGTTGGGTTGCCTCCCAACGAGCGCTATCGTTTTACGCCCCTAGCTAGGCATAACGCAAAAGATCTACGTATTGTCATCTTTGTCCTCCAACTCCTCAATCAAACACTTAGAATTCTTCAAGGATTTAGCATATAAATTCTCAACGACAGTACTTCTAGGCACGAGATTGAAGAATTCATTCTTGCAAAAAGGGTCTCTTATCACTTCAATAAAATCGGGATGGATACTAATCATCTTAAGATCTCCTTTATCATTGCTAGAAGTTGCACCCTTGTTTTTAGTAACTTGGGTAGTCTTGCCAAATTTTACGGGAGTTTTGGCGGAAGCAAAAGCCGTACTTAGATTACTAAAGATTTCTTCCAGTTTATCAATCCGATACGGGCTTTCTTCAATTCTTTCATGAATCACGGTCCCCTTTTCTTTTAACAACTTAAAAACTTCCCCCGCTTTTGACCCAAATTTAGTAGCAAAATTATGCATCTTTTTATCCAAGTTTTCAATATGTTCTTCGGTAAGCATTTTCTTTTCAATAGCATCTAGTCTTTCCATAACATGCTCGAGAGTCAAAGTTGTTTCATTAATCATAAGCGGCGGTGAACCCGCTAAATTTCCCATAGCATTAAAAGCATCAAGAGAAGGACACATCAAGAAATTTCCACCGGTAATCGTATCAAGGACAAATGTATACCAAGTGGCGATGCCCACATAAAAACAGCGAAGAAGAACAACGGTAGATTGCTTACGGATAGATCTATTATGAGCATTGCAAATCCTATACCAAGCATCTTTTAAATTCTCTCCTCCCCTTTGTTTAAAGTTAAGAACCTCGTTCTCGGGGGTGTACGCAATAGAGGAAGAACTATCCGTAATGATAAAGTTGCACACAAAACAGATCTGACGAGAAAACGGCGGACGAAAAAGACGGCGAATAAAACGGCAAATTTTTATGAAGTGGGGGAGAGAAAAACGAGAGGCAAATGGTAAATAATGTAAATTGCGAGGAGATGAGATTTATGATTAGGAACCTGGTAGATGTTGATGATGTCTCCCCGGCAACGGCGTCAAAAATTCCTATTGATGTCTGCTAGAACTACGTCGGTATTTCCCCAAAGAGGAAGGGATGATGCAGCACAACGACGGTAGGTATTTCCCTCAGTGATGAGACCAAGGTTATCGAACCAGTAGGAGAACCACGCAACACTACGTGAACGGCACCTGCACACAAATAACAAATACTCGCAACCCGACGTATTAAAGGGGTTGTCAATCCCTTTCGGGCAACGGCGCCAGAGATGGCTAGTGGACGGGAGTAAGTTGTAATAGATTGGATAAATAGATCTCGAATAAATGCAAAATAAAATAAAGTGCAGCAAGGTATTTTTGGGTTTTTGGAAATATAGATCTGAAAACAAAAGCAAATAAAAATAGATCGCAAAGGCAAATATATTAAAGAAGAGACCCGGGGGCCGTAGGTTTCACTAGTGGCTTCTCTCGAGAAAAATAGCAAACGGTGGGAAAACAATTACTGTTGGGCAATACGAGGCTATAAGCAATCATGCATATAAGAGATCAAAGAAGACTCAAATAACTTTCATGGATAAAAACATAGATCTGATCATAAACTCAAAGTTCATCTGATCCCAACAAACACACCGCAAAAAGAGTTACATCATATGGATCTCCAAGAGACCATTGTATTGAGAATCAAACGAGAGAGAGAAAGCCATCTAGCTACTAACTACGGACCCGTAGGTCTACAAAGAACTACTCACGCATCATTAGAGAGGCACCAATGGACATGATGAACCCCTCCGAGATGGTGTCTAGATTGGATCTGGTGTTTCTGGAACTTGCGGTGGCTAGAATTGATTTTCGTCGACTCCCCTAGGGTTTCTGGAATATTGGGGTATTTTTAGAGCAAAGAGGCGATGCGGGAGGCGGCCGAGGTGGGCACAGCCCACCTGGGCGCGCCTGCCTAGGCACGCCCTGGTGGGTTGTGCTCCCCTCGGAGCACCCCCCCCCCCAGGTGCTTCTCCGGCCCACTGGATGTCTTCTGGTCCAAAAAAAATTCACAAAAAGTTTCACTGCGTTTGGACTCCGTTTGGTATTAAGTTCCTGCGATGTAAAAAACATGCAGAAAATAGCAACTGGCACTGGGCACTATGTCAATAGGTTAGTACCAAAAAATGATATAAAATGACTATAAAATAATTGTAAAACATCCAAGAATGATAATATAATAGCATGGAACAATCAAAAATTACAGATACGTTGGAGACGTATCATGCACCGTCTGGTCTCTGCCCGAAGCTTCTAGGGTCTCTTTTGGTCCAGAAAAAATCGACAAAAGGTTTCATCATGTTTGGACTTCGTTTGGTATGAATTTCCTGGAAACCAAAAACATGCAGAAAACAACAACTGGCAATGGGCACTGAGTTAATAGGTTAGTCCATTAAAACAATATAAAATGACGTCTAAAGTATATAAAAGTGATAATATAATATCATGAAACAATTAAAAAGTATAGATACATTGGAGACGTATCAGTTCCCTCAACTTCGGTACAAAAGGTAAGTCACCATTTGCATCACGAGGACCTGGATTAGGGCAGTACAAATCCGGATGTCCAAGTCGGCCACAGGAAAAGTAGAAGTGATGCAGTTTTTCATATTGTAGGTCATACAAATCCGTCTTTTTCCCCTTTACCGAGTCTATCAATATCCATCATCTAAGTGGCTTGCTAACATCAATCGAGACCCAAGCTCGAAGATATCCACCCACATGGTCAAACTGAACTGAAGTAGCTTCTCTATCGATCTGTTGAGCTATCAACTTCCCCCACGCATGATCACGTAGATTGTAGGGAAGATTCAGGACCCTGTCCCATAGACTGTGCTAATCAAACTGAATGTCATCCAACTTCATACAATCTTCGAACTCAGCCAAGATGATTGCGTTCTTGCTCACATGACATGGAGATCCCTCCCAGATCCTATCTCTGTCCCTCTGTGACTCAAATTCTGCCACAATGGTGCCCCCCATCAATCTGAACTGGAGTCCTCTAGGGCTTCCGCATGTCGGCCGAAGCGCGCCTTGTGACGCCCCCGGCACAATCGTGCACTAATCATACACGCAAATGCACACGATCAAGCCTAAGGACTCACGGGAAGATATCACAACACAACTCTAAAACATAAATAAAGTCATACAAGCTTTATATTACAAGCCAGGGGCCTCGAGGGCTCGAATACCTAAGCTCGCATACAAGCGTCAGCGGAAGCATCAGATATCTGAGTACAGATATAAAAGAAAACACAGATAGGCCCTTAAAAGGCGGGGCAAAAGAAAACACTACGATTGAAAGGCGCAGGACTCCTGCCTGGGACCCTCCGAACCTACTCCTGGTCGTCGGCCAACTCGTAGAAGTATCCACCCTCGGGGTAATAGTAGCAATCGTAGGCGTGGGCAGCTGTATCTGGGGCTCCGTCATCTGGTTGCATCAAAAGGATATGGGGAAAAAGAAAGCAAAGCAACCGTGAGTACTCATCCGAAGTACTCAGCAAGCAAGGATCTACACTACATATGCAACATTATCAAAGGAAGGCTGCATATGTGGACTGGGCTGCAGAAATGCTAGAGTAGAGGGGAAAGCCTAGTCCTATCGAAGACTAGCATCTTCAACGGTCTTGCAGCATTAGAAGAGTGTAGAGTATTACAGTATAGAATAGTAGTATCATTAAGTCTCAACCTCACCCAGAGATCCTTTCTCGACTCCCTGCGAGAAAGCAATCCCAGAGCCATAATATCCAAGTATCAACCTCGGCCAGAGATCCTTTCTCGACTCCCTGCGAGAAAGTAATCCCAGAGCCATACTGTCATCAATCTCATCCAGAGATCCCTTCTCGACTCCCTGCGAGAAGCAATCCCAGAGCCATAGTAACCAATTCTAGTTGTATCGATCGGGATACAACTCCGAGCGTCTGTTACCGAGGATCCGGCTATGCATAGATTAGTTCTTCCCTGCAGGGGTGCACCAACTTACCCACCACGCTCGCTTAACTCCGGTCGGACACACTTTTTCGGGTCATGCCCGTCCTCGGTCAAAAGACACACCGCAGCCCTACCTAGAGCTCAGCAGAGAGGTCCCCGCCGGTCTACATCCTAAGCGCTCAGGGGTCTTGGGCCATCGCCCTGTGCACTCCGGGTCGTTGCGAGCAGGGTGGATACCAGCGCCAACGGCACGATCCGACCCGGCCACAATGCTGAACTGGATGTCTGGCAAAGCTTTCGGCTGATGCATACGATGCAGAGTGCTCATAACTTTTCCCGCGTGATGGTTAGTGCTATCGGGCCAGAGGCCCACTCAGATCAAATATCCAAATCGTAGTGTGTTGGTAGTGCGGTAACGAGCAGAGACTCATGATCGATGTGACCCCATCGCCCCGTCTCGAGGACTTGCGGCAAGGGCTAAGAATGCCCGGCCACGCCTCGTATCCATATCTCGGGCAACCTCCAGGTCAACCCGTCTCCACAACACTCGCCGCTTAGGCTCACGCGGGTACCCCTCAGGGTCGACCCGCCTTTCCAAGTAACAGTGTAAAGTCCAAGTATCCGTGCGTCCATAACATCAGGGGAATCCGAGGTATCACCCTCGTTGGATTCCTACTCGATGTATCTGTCAAGGTGAACTCGGAGGAATCACCCTCGATGAATTCACACTTGAGGTGGTGCACGACAGCGTCGTTATCGGAAGCGATGAAGGAGGAATCAACCTCGGTAAACACAACCGATGAACTAACCTACCAGATTAACATCAGAAGTGCTGACGAGGTATCACCCTCGGCACTCAATAGTAACCCAGTAGTGGCGTACAACTATGGGGGTGATGTGCGGTGCCGTGGCCTGGGCTTCAATCCCGTTAACCGGGTCTTCTGATAATCCAGCGGGGCAGTCGGGACAAGTGGGGTCACTGATAGGTCTCTACCCAGCCTATACTAGATAGTTTAGGATAAGCAGGTAGTGTTTCAATAGCAGGTTACAATAAACAGGCTATGCATCGGAATAGGTTAGACAGTAGCAGCAGCAATTTCTAATGCAAGCATGAGAGAGAAAGAATAGGCGATATCGGTATGCTCAAGGGGGGTGCTTGCCTGGTTGCTCGACGACAAAGGCAAGGTCGTCAACGGTGGCGTCGGGCTCCTGAGCTGCGTCGGTCTCGGGAACTGCATTTGTACCGGGGTCTACCGAGAGAGAAGAGAGGGAGGAAACAGATAAATACACGACAATGAAAGCAATCACAAAGCATGACACGGCAATAAGCGGTGTTAGGGGTGACCTAACGCAGTGCTACACGTCGCAGACGAAGCGGGACCGGCGTTTAGCTCGATCTCGGTATACTGAACCGGAGGAGAAGGTTCCATGTTCAGGTAGTTAGAGGCATGTGACAGGTATGAGGAGGGCATATTCGGATTCGTCTCGTCGTTCTGAGCAACTTTCATGTACAAAGTTTTTCGATCCGAGCTACGATTTATTTTATATTAATTTATAAAGATTTAATCAATTCTGAAATTATTATTAATTAAATTAATTCAAAAATTCAATTATGACATCATCATGATGTCAACATGATGTTAGCAGTCAACTGTACTGTTGACTGGGTCAAACTGACGTGTGGGTCCCACTGTCATTGACTGTTTAGGTTAATTAGGGTTTAATTACTTGATTAGGTTAACTAATTTTAATTAGTTTAGTTAAACAGAATTAATTAACTTAATTAATTAATTAATTATTAATTTTACTAATTTCATTTTCATTTTTTTTTAAATTCGTTCTGGGGCGTGGGCCCCGTTTGTCATTGGCACTGGGCCAAAGCGGACTAACGGGCGCGGGCGTGCGGGCAGCGGGCGGAGCCCCATGAGCGCGCGGGCGCTGGCTCAGGCGTGGCCATCGGCACGGCCGCGACTTGGCGTGGCGAGCTGGAGCAGGGAGCTGCGCGGGGCAGGGCAGGACGCGGCGCCGAGCGCTCGTGCGAGGCGGGACGGTGCGGGGCCGCGATCGTGCGGCGCAGGCGACGAGCGAGGAAGACCGCACTGCAGGCGGGCGAGGCAGGGCACGGCCCCGGGCGGGCGCGCTGGGGCGCGCGGCAGAGGTTGGCGGTGGCAGCGGCGAGGGCAAGCGAGCTGGGGCGACGGTGAGCTCGCGCAGGGCGCGAGAGGGCGCGGACGGGGTGGTGGCCGGGCGCGGGGTAGGTGGCCGCGGCGAGCACGGCCGGTGAGGCGCGGGGCGAGGTGGCCACGAGCGCGACAGGGGGCCGGTGCGCGGGGCGCTGCAGAGCGGGCCGGAGCGGGGGCGCGGTGGTCAAGCAACGCGCGTGCGCGGGCGAGCGGCGAGCGGGAACCGGAGCGGGGGAGGACGGTCGGGGTTCCTCACCGGCGTTGAAGGGAAGGGGGCGGCGAGGCTTGTTGCAGCGAGTTGGGGAGGAGATGGGGAGGTCCGGTGGGGAGGAGGACGAGGACGGGGCGGCGACGGTGGTCGGCAACGGGACCAGGGCGGCACCGGGCGTCGGCGTCGGGGGGCGATGGGGTCGGGCTCCTCCCGATCCAGATCCAGAGGGGGGGAGGGAGGAGCGAGGGGAGTGGGGGTATCGGGGGGGTTAGGGTTTGGGGTACGAGGCCATATAGGCCAGTGGGGTTTGCGGGGTGGGCCGGCCTGGTGCAGTGGCCAGCTGGGCTGGTTGGCCCAGTGGGGGGGCGGTTTCTTTTGTTTTTATTTTTTTCTTTTCTTTTCTTTTTGTATGTTCCTTTTCTTTTATTTTATTTCTTTCCTGTTTTATTATAGTTTCCTTTTATTTTAGTTTTATTAAAATATAAACTTAGCACCTAATTTAGTATTTCAGTTTAGTCCACTATCACAAAAAGTCTAGTCCCCAAATAATTTAGTTTGATATTTTATTAATTAGTAAAGGCATTTAAATAATTTGGTTTGCTACTGTTTAAATCATTCTAGTGCAGTTAAGCATTTCATAAAAGTTTGGTTTCACCACCATAATCACCTATGCATTATCTGGCACGACCCAAACATTTTAGTTTCAAATTTGGAACAACTTTTATTTTCACTTTTAATTAATTCGAAGTTTGAATTAGGAGTTCGAAATGCAATATGATGCAAATGATGACTAGGCACTGTTGAACTTGCTGACATGGCATTAACTAAGGGTGATCACTGTTGTTAATTACACGGGGTGTTACAATTCTCCTCCACTAACAAGAATTCTCGTCCCGAGAATTAAGGGGTGGAGTAAGGGGGAAAGACTCGGGAAGGACGGAGCTCAACACAAGATAGGTACCTGGGGGCTATCTCACTGAACATCGCATAGGGGCATCTCTCGAGTTGAAATTCAAGAAAGTCATCGAGAGCAAGGTACGGAGGTGTAATAAGAAGCTTCAACCGGATAGGCAATCGTTCGTTGCCCGAAACAGAGGGTGAAAGTGGTTCAGAGCAATGGGATAAGCATTGCGTATGATACCAGAATAGATCACTAGGTGGGTGGCTCGTGATGTACTTACGAAGCCATGCGCGAGAAACAATTTTGGAAAACAGGGATGTACAGGAGAGTCGGGTTTCGATCCTGTGAAACTGTGGGTTATCGGCCCACCATGAGGGTTAAAAGTAGGAAGGAGGCAGACATATTGCACGGTCACGATAGCAAGGCATGTCAGAGGATAGTCTGTCAGTTATGTCGACGACAACATCGGTACCAAGGGCTTGGGACGAAGAGAACCATTTTCCTGCTCGTTGAACGAGGCGGACCGATAGGTAAAGTTCTCGTCCATCGGTGGTTACCGAAATGTCATTAACAATAGTAATGGGGTCCCACTGACAAGGTTGTACATCGAGGTGTTTTCATAAGCAGGGAATTATTTCTGCTTGTATCATATAGATTACAAGAAAGGTTAAACAAAACAATGGAAAGGAAAATGTGTTTATACACAAGAACTAGGAGTATATCTTTTCGAACGAAAGGCGGAGCACGATATACATGATGGGACAGCAATTTCAATAGCAATTATTGGAAGGGGCGAGGGAAAATTAATGATGTTTACCCGAACAACGGTGTTTGGATAATTGATCAAGGAACAGTTAGCATTGCGCTTCCAATGTTCTTGTTGATAGTCAGAATACCACAATCATGGTTCGAGGTAGCAATTTTATGGTATTTCAGGTAAAGGGTTGGATCTGAGGAGCACAAGGGATACGAAGGATCAATTCAAGATTAACAAGGAACTCGATATATGAGCAAAACATCTTCAGGTTAGTGTCGGAGTAAGTCAAGGATGTGGTCGATGATAACACAGATCATCGAGGGGCCAGGATGGTATTTCTCATCATGAATTCAATTCACAACTTTAAAGAAACCGAAAGGTTGATAATGATGAAGATACATTTTGTCGAGAGGTTTCATGAAGATGCCATCGATCAGCGACGACATCAAGTAAAAGGAATGATGAAGCGAAAGGTTATTGGGACCATGGGTGTGGCACAAACTCGAAATCAAGCTTGCTGTTCAAGGTGAAATGATATGACGAGGAAGATCAACGTAGGCTTAGCTCATCGTCGAAAATTGTGCTCCGGGCATAAGGACCAGGTAGCACAGTTAAAAGTTGGCACGATAAAAATATAGCCGATCGGGCTAGGAATGATGTGATGGAGTATCATTCCAATAAGAATTCACAGGAGGTAGTGCAATGACATAATATCCTTGAGATGACATAGGGCAATACTTGAAGGTAGATCAGAATAGAGGTTGGACAGGTGAAATGATCTGCAGAAAACAAGTATTTAACTTGTCCGAGAAATGGAATCAAGGGAAACATATGGTCGGAACCACGATTGCAAAGGATCAATTCACAGATACAAAATGAATTTGTATATTAAGGAGATAATTATTTGCTACGAGAAGCTTTCATGATAAGTTCCACATCGGTTCCATGGGCATGAAAACAAAGGTTCAAGGTCGACTCCCACTTCTTCAATGCATAACCTTTCATTCACTCCTCGTTTTCGAAGAAATAGTAGTGCGGAAGATTTATCTGGTGAAGCACCCGAAGAGTATGACTCGCATAACTTTCGAGTTCACACGGATTAGGGAAAGCATAGGTTCAACCCGTAGGGGTACCTTAGGAACATATACCACTACTTCCAGAGCATATAACATCAACTCAATAGCAGAGCATGGTTGACAAGAATCCGAGGATACAATTTACCGAAGGCAATATGTATCAGGGGAAGAGCGCACAAGATTTTGAATATGAAGGACACTGCCGGATAATAATCCAACAAAGGATTCAGCGGTCCTCAATGGATCTGATGAGAGTATCCGTACTCAATCAGAAGAAGGAAAGAATGCAAAGGCATCAGATTATAGAAACAGCTGAATAATTCGGCATTCAAGTTGAAGGGAACTAGGTGGACAATCAATTGCAACATGATTGGCCAAGATCCAACTCATGTCTAGAATGACGCCTGAGCAGGAAGGTCAAATTTCAGGGTTCGACTGATGATTGCGAGCATTCGTAGCAGATTGAATCAAGGGCTCAAAATGGTAATGACAAGAGACGTCAACGGAGATTACTAGACATAGGGAATTAACCATAAGGCAAGCAGGCAAGAATTTCAAGAGCAATAGGCTGCAGAGGATTTTCGGGAGATCAGATAGCAATTCAATGTGTTCTGGAAAGCACTTGTATAACCGGGGATGAACGGATCCCCGATAATGTGAGGAATTATTCGTAGGGTATTCAGGCGGAAAGGAACTGCAAGGCAGTGGGTTCAGAGAATTTTCGAAATGTCGGATAGTATTTCGATATGTCGGATGGAACAAAAGATTGACTGGAATGAATATATGTACGACGAGTGTAAGTAGTTATTCGTCAGGATTTATCGGTGGTCAGGAACTGCAAAGCAGTGGACACAGGGTCTCGGGAATCATCGAGAGGTATCTTCAGAGTCTACTGATGGGGCAGACGATCATCTGTAGTGTCGGGGCTCTCCGGGAGGAAGTGGGTACGAGAACCTAATGTCAGAGTTAGTAAAATGTTTAACCCGAATAGACGAGAGATCAGAGTCCCAGAGTAAGGAAGAGGAGTAAAAGATACTAATACCTCCCAATGGCGACGTGGGCCCGTAAGCCACACAACCATGTTAGTAAAATGGTTTTTTGAAAGACTAGACTCAACTTCGGCCAAAGAGTTGGAAGGGGGGGTTCCTACAGGCAGACGGCTCTGATACCAACTTGTGACGCCCCCGGCTCAATCGTGCACTAATCATACACGCAAATGCACACGATCAAGCCTAAAGACTCACGGAAAGATATCAAAACACAACTCTAAAACATAAATAAAGTCATACAAGCTTTATATTACAAGCCAGGGGCCTCGAGGGCTCGAATACCTAAGCTCGCATACAAGCGTCAGCGGAAGCATCAGATATCTGAGTACAGATATAAAAGAAAACACAGATAGGCCCTTAAAAGGCGGGGCAAAAGAAAACACTACGATCGAAAGGCGCAGGCCTCCTGCCTGGGACCCTCCGAACCTACTCCTGGTCGTCGACCAACTCGTAGAAGTATCCACCCTCGGGGTAATAGTAGTGATCGTCGGCGTGGGCAGCTGTATCCGGGGCTCCGTCATCTGGTTGCATCAAAAGGATATGGGGAAAATAAAGCAAAGCAACCGTGAGTACTCATCCGAAGTACTCAGCAAGCTAGGATCTACACTACATATGCAACATTATCAAAGGAAGGTTGTATATATGGACTGGGCTGCAGAAATGCTAGAGTAGAGGAGAAAGCCTAGTCCTATCGAAGTCTAGCATCTTCAACGGTCTTGCAGCATTAGAAGAGTGTAGATTAGTACAGTATAGAATAGTAGTATCATTAAGTCTCAACCTCACCCAGAGATCCTTTCTCGACTCCCTGCGAGAAAGCAATCCCAGAGCCATAATATCCAAGTATCAACCTCGGCCAGAGATCCTTTCTCGACTCCCTGCGAGAAAGTAATCCCAGAGCCATACTGTCATCAACCTCGTCCAGAGATCCCTTCTCGACTCCCTGCGAGAAGCAATCCCAGAGCCATAGTAACCAATTCTAGTTGTATCGATCGGGATACAACTCCGAGCGTCCGTTACCGAGGATCTAGCTATGCATAGATTAGTTCTTCCCTGCAGGGGTGCACCAACTTACCCACCACGCTCGCTTAACTCCGGCCGGACACACTTTTCCGGGTCATGCCCGGCCTCGGTCAAACGACACACCGCAGCCCTACCTAGAGCTCAGCAGAGAGGTCCCCGCCGGTCTACATCCTAAGCGCTCAGGGGTCTCGGGCTGTCGCCCTATGCACTCCGGGTCGTTGCGAGCAGGGTGGATACCAGCGCCAACGGCACGATCCGACCCGGCCACAATGCTGAACTGGACGTCTGACAAAGCTTTCGGCTGATGCATACGATGCAGAGTGCCCATAACTTTTCCCGCGTGATGGTTAGTGCTATCGGGCCAGAGGCCCACTCAGATCAAATATCCAAATCGTAGTGTGTTGGTAGTGCGGTAACGAGCAGAGACTCATGATCGATGTGACCCCATCGCCCCGTCTCGAGGACTTGCGGCAAGGGCTAAGAATGCCCGGCCACGCCTCGTATCCATATCTCGGGCAACCTCCAGGTCAACCCGTCTCCACAACACTCGCCACTTAGGCTCACGCGGGTACCCCTCAGGGTCGACCCGCCTTTCCAAGTAACAGTGTAAAGTCCAAGTATCCGTGCGTCCATAACATCAGGGGAATCCGAGGTATCACCCTCGTTGGATTCCTACTCGATGTATCTGTCAAGGTGAACTCGGAGGAATCACCCTCGATGAATTCACACTTGAGGTGGTGCACGACAGCGTCGTTATCGGAAGCGATGAAGGAGGAATCAACCTCGGTAAACACAACCGATGAACTAACCTACCAGATTAACATCAGAAGTGCTGACGAGGTATCACCCTCGGCACTCAATAGTAACCCAGTAGTGGCGTACAACTAAGGGGGGTGATGTGCGGTGCTGGGGCCTGGGCTTCAATCCCGTTAACCGGGTCTTCTGATAATCCAGCAAGGCAGTCGGGACAAGTGGGGTCACTGATAGGTCTCTACCCAGCCTATACTAGACAGTTTAGGATAAGCAGGTAAGGTTTCAATAGCAGGTTACAATAAAAAGGCTATGCATCGGAATAGGTTAGACAGTAGCAGCAGCAATTTCTAATGCAAGCATGAGAGAGAAAGAATAGGCGATATCGGTATGCTCAAGGGGGGGTGCTTGCCTGGTTGCTCGGCGGCAAAGGCAAGGTCGTCAACGGTGGCATCGGGCTCCTGAGCTGCATCGGTCTCGGGAACTGCGTCTATACCGGGGTCTACCGAGAGAGAAGAGGGGGAGGAAACAGATAAATACACGGCAATGAAAGCAATCACAAAGCATGACACGGCAATAAGCGGTGTTAGGGGTGACCTAACGCAGTGCTACACGTCGCAGACGAAGCGGGAAAATATCTGGGATATTTTCCCGGCGTTTAGCACTTTAGCTCGATCTCGGTATACTGAACCGGAGGGGAAGGTTCCATGTTCAGGTAGTTAGAGGCATGTGACAGGTATGAGGAGGGCATATTTGAATTCGTCTCGTTGTTCTGAGCAACTTTCATGTACAAAGTTTTTTGATCCGAGCTACGGTTTATTTTATATTAATTTATAAAGATTTAATCAATTCTGAAATTATTATTAATTAAATTAATTCAAAAATTCAATTATGACATCATCATGACGTCAGCATGATGTCAGCAGTCAACTGTACTGTTGACTGGGTCAAACTGACGTGTGGGTTCCACTGTCATTGACTGTTTAGTTTAGTTAGGGTTTAATTACTTGATTAGGGTCATTCACTAATTAATTAATTATTAATTTTACTATTTTCATTTTCATTTTTTTTAAATTCGTTCTAGGGCGTGGGCCTCGTTTGTCATTGGCACTGGGCCAAAGCGGGCTAACGGGCGCGGGCGTGCGGGCAGCGGGCAGAGCCCCGTGAGCGCGCGGGCGCTGGCTCAGGCGTGGCCATCGGCGCGGCTGGGCGGCGGTGCCGCAGGCGCGGCCGCGACTTGGCGGGGTGAGCTGGAGCAGGGAGTTGCACGGGGCAGGGCAGGACGCGACGCCGAGCACGCGCGTGCGAGGCGGGACGGTGCGGGGCCGCGATCGTGCGGCGCAGGCGACGAGCGAGGAAGACCGCAGTGCAGGCGGGCGAGGCAGGGCACGGCCCCGGGCAGGCGCGCTGGGGCGCGCGGCAGAGGTTGGCGGTGGCAGCGACGAGGGCAAGCGAGCTGCGGCGACGGTGAGCTCGCGCAGGGCGCGAGAGGGCGCGGACGGGGTGGTGGCCGGGGTGGGGTAGGTGGCCGCGGCGAGCATGGCCGGTGCGGTGCGGGCGAGGTGGCCGCGAGCGCGACAGGGGGCCGGTGCGCGGGGTGCTGCAGAGCGGGCCGGAGCAGGGGCGCGGTGGTCAGGCAGCGCGCGTGCGCGGGCGAGCGGCGAGCGGGAACCGGAGCGGGGGAGGACGGCCGGGGTTCCTCACCGGCGTTGAAGGGAAGGGGGCGGCAAGGCTCGTTGCAGCGAGTTGGGGAGGAGATGAGGAGGTCCGGTGGGGAGGAGGACGAGGACGGGGCGGCTACGGTGGTCGGTAACGGGACCAGGGCGACACCGGGCGTCGGCGTCGGGGGGCGATGGGGTCGGGCTCCTCCCGATCCAGATCCAGAGGGGGGAGAGGAGCGAGGGGAGTGGGGGTGTCGATGGGGGGTTAGGGTTTGGGGTACGAGGCCATATAGGCCAGTGGGGTTTGCGGGGTGGGCCGGCCTGGTGCAGTGGCCAGCTGGGCCGGTTGGCCCAGTGGGGGGGGGGGCGCTTTCTTTTATTTTTATTTTTATTTTTTTCTTTTCTTTTCTTTTTGTATTTTCCTTTTCTTTTCTTTTATTTCTTTCCTGTTTTATTATAGTTTCCTTTTATTTTAGTTTTTGTAAAATATAAACTTAGCACCTAATTTAGTATTTCAGTTTAGTCCACTATCACAAAAAGTCTAGTCTCCAAATAATTTAGTTTGATATTTTATTAATTAGTAAAGGCATTTAAATAATTTGGTTTGCTACTGTTTAAATCATTTTAGTGCAGTTAAGCATTTCATAAAAGTTTGGTTTCACCACCATAATCACCTATGCATTATCTGGCACGACCCGAACATTTTAGTTTCAAATTTGGAACAACTTTTATTTTCACTTTTAATTAATTCGAAGTTTGAATTAGGAGTTCGAAATGCAATATGATGTAAATGATGACTAGGCATTGTTGAACTTGCTGACATGGCATTAACTAAGGTTGATCACTGTTGTTAATTACACGGGGTGTTACACGCCTGAGATGGTCTGGATATGGAAGAGATTGGGAGAAGAACCCTTTGCGAGAGGAGCCACTTCACCGGCTTCCCTTCTTCTCTATCATCAATCACCAACGGAGTCGCTTCCTTGTTGGTGATCCCAAGGTTACCGGGCCCGAGGGGAGCTAGGAGCCGGATCTCGCTGCATGCCGCTCGGTGGTGTCGCCATCTCCCAATGGAAGTCCAGGCCACCTCGCAATGAAGATCCGACGAGCGCCGTCTGGTTCGCTCGAAACCGTAATCGCCGTAGGGGTTGTTAGGTTTTTGGGAGATTAGTAGCACACTATGTCAATATATCCTTTTGGGTTCTACCTAGTGAGCGGTTAAAGTAGCCCACCGTATGCCTTGGGAACACAATACGGTAAAAAAAGTCAACTATTTTTTAAACGGAGGCAAAAGATTTGCCTCATCCATTAATTAATAGGGAGTTAAGAGTTTCTTTTACAAACAAAAGCAAAAAGATCATTACAAAGCCATTACTCTCGCCACATGATGTTTCCGAAGTGATTCGCGCTGGCGGTGACCCAAAGTGTAGCCTCGCTCTTGACGTTGTAGAGGATAATGGATGAGAGCGTGGACTTGTGCCTAAAAACTCTAGCATTCCGCTCACACCAAATTGTCCAACAAATTAGCATGGTGAGGGACGCCATCGCCTTCCGGTTGCCGGTATTCTTCTCGGACATACTTATCCACCAATCATTGATGGAACGCTCATCCGCCCAACGAGAAGTGTCAATGTGCATGAGGTTTAGCCAAGCCTTGATCATGCCCCAAAGCCTCAAGGTGAACTGACATTTGAAGAATAGATGGCTCACTGATTCCTCGGTTTGCCTACAAAGGGGACATAGCCCACAATTTGGCCAACCACGCCTCTCGAGCCCGTTCGCAGCACAAATCCGGTTTTGAATAGCATGCGAGGCAAAAAAAATTGACCTTGTGAGGAGCCCAAGTCTTCCAGACCACATAGGTCATGGGTGAGCGAGTGGTTCCATGGAATTGAGCTTTGTAAGCCGAGGTGGCTAAGTAGTGGCCACTAGCCATATGCTTTCAAATGATATCACCATCAGTGTCTTCCTCCAAGTGGATTGCACGTGAACGAGGCCATAAAAACTCAACTGTGACCGTTAAATGCAATTTAAACCACTTCAATGATCATATTTAGAGTAATATTGAAGTCAAGTGATGCTAGTTTAGATATCTTGCATCGTTGGACCTAGCCTCGAGTCGCTCCCAGGAGGGGCGACTCGGGTGGAACCCTAGCGTAGCCACCACCCCTTGCCCCTTCGATCCTGCTCCCCCCGCCGCCGCCAAAGGACGCCTTCGGTCAAGGCTGCGAGGCTGACGGGGGTGGTGGGTCCTCATCCTCCTCGCGCAACTGATGGCGGTAGGGGCCCCATTTGTTCTCGTGTTGCGGGATCTCCAGCGAGAGCTTCGCGGCGGCCTTGGATGGCGTTGTTCGTCCGGCGGAGATGGGTGCTAGGGCGGCAGCCCCGGATTTCTTCGATGACCTCGACTGCCGTTGTCGCCGCGAGTGCGGCACGACGACTGGTTCGGGTAGTGTGGCTCGGTTACTCATCTTTGCGTGGTGCGGGTGGTGGCAGTGGTGCCCGCTGAGATCTCCGGCCTGCTGTTGGGAGCTGGCGGGTGGCGCGGTCCTTGGGTTCTTTTTGCTCTCAGATGGTGTTCTGCCAGTTGCCGCCCCTCATGGATCTAGCCGTTGACGAGTTCCGGAATGCTCCGCTGGAGATCTTCATTGGGTGCTTGACGCCTGTAGATTGCAGGATCGGCTGGGATTCGGTCGTGTGCGCCCCTATTTCAGCCCGAGTGGCTTCAGGAGGGTGGGACACGAAGCTTCGTTGTCTGTTGACATTATGGGACACGTCGGTATTTCGATTTCCACGGTGAATACAATGGCGGAGAACGTCATGGTAGCTGAGGTATGAGGCCTTGTATTGGCAGATCGAGTCTTGGTGGCAATGAGGACTTTGCTTGGAGATTCATGACTCGTAGCAGTGGCATCGGCAAGTGGGGGCGGCAGCACAGGCAGAGTACAGAGTCTTAGCTTTCAAGGTAAAAATCCAAGGTCTGACCTTAATTGGTTGTGCCTGGCAGTGACCTTGTTGAAGACATTGTTTTGAGAGTATGGATCTTCTCCAGGGTGAAAACCTAAAATCTAGGATCGGGCAATGACGGTGCTTGTCGGTGTCAAAATCAGTAGACCTCGTGGTAGGGGTCCCGAGCTGTGGATCTGAGATCGATGGGGAACAAGGGACGATGAACACGATGTTTACCCAGGTTCGGGCCCTCTCGAAGAGGTAATACCCTACGTCCTGCTTGATTGTATTGGATGTATAATACGGTTACAGAGTAGATCTACCTCGAGATCAGCATGAGCTAAACCCTAAGGTGATGAGGTGATGAATGTAGCTCTCCCCCTAATGATTACAACCCTCGGTTTATATAGACACCGGTAGGGTTAGGGTTACCAGAGATAGATTACAATAAGGAATAAAGAGATCCTGCCTATCCTTAACTTGGAGGGCACACCACGGCTTCATAGATCTCCTGTCGCTATACGGCTTCACCAGTCCGGCCCATATTCGATGGGCCGGCGCCCCGAGGACCCCTTAGTCCATAACTCCCTCAGTAGCCCCCGAACTAGCCTCCAATGCCGGGGATTGTCCTCTGGAATCTTCATATCATCGGCTTGCGAGACGAGTTCTTCCATTCCTTTATTCAGTTTGGAGCCGTATCAATCTAGTCAAACACTATGCGGAACCCGAACTAATACATGCTCGGACCCGGACAGATTCAAGATTCGGGGATCCGAAGATATCTCGGGATTGAGGTGGGACCATCAGAGTTTAATGCCATTCCTTGGGGCAAGGGCTTTGTGCACCTTTTCAGAGGGCGTGCGGCCCAATGCCATCTTTCCACGAGCCCGTCCTTCCAGCTTCAAGGTGATACGCCTATTTATAGATCCAAGGGCGCGGGGGACAGTTTACCTCCCCCTTTCACAAGGAACAACACCGAAGAAATTCCCAGGCGTCATGGCCGACCTCCCAGGTTCATCCTCACGCCCGCACGGCCCACTCCCAGGTGATTGGTCGAGCTGTTCAGTTTCACACCTTCAGCTAAGGCGCCTGCAGACGCAGGGCTTCCTCCCTCCAGCAGATTTGGTTCCCGTCCGCGCCGATCTCATCTCCGTCGATGGCTGTGCCCTTGCCGAGAACTCCCCCGCTCCGGGTAAGGAGGAGAGGGTATGTCTCGTGCCCTTCCTTCTAAGAGGTTTGGGCTTCCCCATCCATCCCTTTCTACGGGGTTTGTTGGAGTTCTATGGGATCCAGCTCCACAACCTCACCCCAGGGTCTATATTGCATATTTCTGGCTTCGTAGCCCTTTGCGAGATATTTTTGAGTTGCGAGGCCCACTTCGACTTGTGGAGGAAGTATTTCTGTCTTGTCCCTCGCCTCTAGGGAGGATCCATATTTGAGGTGGGCGGCGCCGAAGTATGGCGGATAGCTGGGACAGGGTACCCAATTGGAACCCCACGAAAAGATCCCAAAGAATGGACCTCGGAGTGGTTTTATATCGAAGACGTTCCCCTCACTGATCCAATTTGGCAAGGGTTGCCCGAATATTCAAACGACCCGCCTATAAAGCGGTTCAACTGGCGGCCCAAAGGCCCTTCCCAACAGGACAGCGAAGAGGTCCGTTCGTTGGCGGCCAAGGTCAGGCTGCTAACTAGCAGTAAGCTGACCATGATCGAAGTGATGGCCATTACCATTACCCGATGCGTGCAACCCCTCCATTAAAGGGGTCATCCTTTATGGTGCTATAACGGGACTAACGACATAACTCGCTACCAGCGACAAGGGCCAGACAATAAAGCGGCTCTTGCCAAAATATTGGCCGATCTCTTCAAGGGAGAGGAGGCAAATTTTGCTCAAATGAGTATCCGGGAAGGTTACTCCGGATACAATCCGGCGGACTGGGTAAGCCACAATTCACTGTCTTGAGCTCACGGATTACGCCCGAACTCTGACTGGTTGTATTTGAACAGGGGTGGAGGCGTCAAGTTGCGTCCATTAATTGCCCCCACCTCAACCGGAGGATCATTCCTATGACGACGATCAGGGGTATCATGACGACCCAGAGACATCGATTGATTTTGAAGACGGGGTGTTTTATCAGGAGAGCCTTGATGGCACCAAGGTCGCTCTAACAGTCGATCACCCCGGGGCTCTTCCCTCCTCCACAGTAAGTGAAAAGAGAACCCTCTCCCGAACAGGGCGCTCATCTCGCGCTATTCCCCACGTGCTGACTTCTGCTCCCAAGGGTCGCCGCACTACGCGTCAGACCGTCTTGGGAGGAGCGCGGACCGCGCCAGCTTCGGCCCCTAACGGGAGATCAAAGTGGAAGGCCTCCGCCGAAGTGGAAGCACCTGCCTCCTCGGCCCAGAGGTGACGTATTTCGGAATTACAGCGAGGGTTGCTTTTACCACCCTTTTATTAAGGCTTGCTTAATTTCGCAGAAGAAGAATGCCCCTGCATCAGTTCAAAGATTCCCCGGGTGCGCCAAATCGCAGCTCCGGTCCTAAGTCTTCGGCACAAGCCGGAGCGCCTCCGGCGGATTTCGGTGATGTTTCGGTCACCAAGTCCGAGGTCGAGAGCGTAATGAATCATTGCCGCCGGAGGGAAACTTTGCGTCATACTGCCTTTGCCGATCAGGAATTTAGTGCCTTTAATTCGGTGGATGCGTACCTTGGAGCGGCCCGGACAGGTCTTGAAGGGATCGCCGGCCTTTTTGCCGCCAGAGTGCAGGTATGTAATAGCTTAAAAGCAGATCATGTTCCCTAACCAACTAGCCCCCAAGCCTTAATTTGGGCGGGACGACCGAGTTAAGGATTTCTAATGATATGATTTGTGTAGGCCGCAAGAGAGTACAGCAAAAGGCTGTCCGAGGACCTTGAGATGAGCCGGACACAGTTGGTCGAAACCAAGGACGAACTGGATGCGACTCAAAAAGCCAGCATCGAATTGTCCGGTAAGTAGAAAAAACTGTTTCTCAACGCTTAGAAAGGTATGCGGTGTATTCTATGCATTAACACCTTTTTCTTCATATAGCCGCGGAAGCCGTAAGCGGGTTGCGGAAGGAGCTGGAGGCTGGTAAACAAGTGCTGACGCGAAGTCATGAGGAGAAAAATGAGCTCAAGGCAGAGAATCAGCGAAAAGCCGAGGAAATTGAGAGCTTGAAAACTCAACTGGCACAAGCCTTGGAGGAAAACCAGAAGCTGAAAGGTGGCATATTTGGTAAGCACTGATCTTACCGTTCCGTTGGCAAGTACCATTGGCATTTTATTGACGAAATGCAACACCTGCTTTTTAGGTCTCCTGACTAGGTGGCCTGAGGAAGAAGTCAGCACCTATGACGGGAACCTTTTAAAGGAGCTGTCGAAGACTTACGAGAGGGCTCGGAAAGCCATGAAGAGCATGGCGAAGGCGTTATGGCCATCAGATGTGCCGCCAGAGAACATGGCCGAACTAGCCAGTCGCTTTAAGGGAGCTCGGCGAAGGTTTGAATTACGGAAGATCTCGTCTTGCCGAGAAGGAGCGTGTGAGGCCTGGGCTAGGGTAAAGACCCGTTTCACCAAGCTAGACCCGGAGCATATGGCCCGGGTTGGTCCAGTGGGCCCTGATGGCCGAGAGATACCTCTAAGCTTGGTGTATGATGATGTGATGCCAGCCGCTCGCTATTCTCAGAAGGATTGTGCTTTAGAGCAATTGATAGACAATGTCGATCAAGAGTAGTTTTGTCAATTCAGTGTATCTATGTACTTTACATTGACTAAGCTCAATCTGCGTTCTTATTTTTAAAGAATGTTGTCTTAACCGGCCATCGACTTCTACCTCCCCGACCAGTGATCAGGAAGTGCTCTGTACTACGTGCCTTGGGAAACAAGGCAACACTTCGGGAACCAGGCAATCCAGCCATCTGGCTCGAACAGATGAAACATATGCGGAGAGTTATGTTATGTTACTGTTTAACGTAAGAAACATCCTCTGATGAAAATAGTTCCTCCAAAGGTTCCTTTCTTCAGGTAAAATTATAGTCCGGATACGTAAGATCAACGGAAACCAATGGCTGCGAAAAAACCCTGGTGATAAGCACGAGGCTATATTCACTTCCCTTAGGCCGAGTTATTGTATTCTGTAAGAACGCTAGCTCTCGGCTTCACCTGTCTGAGGTACGGTCCCGGATGACCCGGTCGTAATAATCGCAGAGGTGCTCCCTTTACTCCCTAGCCGAACAATCGAGAACTTAGGGGTAAACACAGGAGCCAGGCAACCCAGCTTGGCAAAGATCTTGAGTCAAATAAGTGCATATTTTGGCTTGAAAGATATGAGAAGGCTGCAATCGAAACGAATGCGATTTATATTGATTATATTATTCGGCTCCTCTAAGGGAGCCCCCATGCAAAGCTGGGTGTTACATTCAATGATGTATATGGTACTGGCTTGGTATGGTTCGGTTTAGCCGAACGCCTGCCATGTCAAAAATAAAAAAGAAGAAACAAAGAGAGGGGAGGATGTATGCAGGTGATGATGTCTAACTCAGGCGTAAAAGCGCAGTGGCCGGGCTGCATTCCACGGGTTCGGCTCGAGGCGATCATCGGACGGGCGGCGAAGGCGATATGCTCCTCCTGCAAGTACTTCGTCAATGATGTACGAGCCATCTCATTTGGGCGAGAGCTTATGCTTCTGCTTTTCGGGGAGCCGGAGGACGAGGTCGCCCACGTTGTATGTCTTCGCCCGGACTTCGCGGTTTTGGTAGCGCCGTGCTTGCTGCTGATAAAGTGCGGATCGAGCCCGAGCTATATCCCATTCTCCTTTAAGAGCATCCAAGTCATCCTGCCGATCCAACTCGGCTTCCTTTTCTTCGTACATGCGCACTCTAGGCGCGTCATCGATGAGGTCGCATGGGAGAATGGCTTCCGCACCGTATACCATAAAAAATGGTGTATATCCGGTTGATCGGTTAGGAGTAGTGCGCAACCCCCATAATACGGAATCGAGTTCCTTGACCCAATGGCAATCTGATTGTTCGAGTGATCGGACCAGGCGAGGCTTGATGCCGCTCATAATGAGCCCGTTGGCCCGTTCGACCTGTCCATTGGTCTGTGGGTGGTACACCGAAGCGTAATCGAGCTTAATGCCCATTTTGCCGCACCAGTCTTTGACTTCCTGGGCGGTGAAGTTGGTACCTGTGGCGCCCCCGGCTTGATCGTACACTAATCATGCACGCAAACGTGTACGATCAAGATCAGGGACTCACGGGAAGATATCACAACACAACTCTAAAACATAAATAAGTCATACAAGCATCATAATACAAGCCAGGGGCCACGAGGGCTCGAATACAAATGCTCGATCATAGACGAGTCAGCGGAAGCAACAATATCTGAGTACAGACATAGGTTAAACAAGGTGCCATAAGATGGCTAGCACAAACAGGGATACAACAGATAGAACAGGCGCAGGGCCTCCTGCCTGGGATCCTCTTAACTACTCCTGGTCGTCGGCGTCCTGGACGTAGTAGTAGGCTCCGTCCTGGTGGTAGTAGTCGTCGTAGGTGGCGTCTGGCTCCTGGGCTCCAACATCTGGTTGCGACAACCAGCAAGAAGGGAAAGGAGGAAAGGAGGGGGAAAGCAACCGTGAGTACTCATCCAAAGTACTCGCAAGCAAGGATCTATACTACATATGCATGGTATATGTGTAAAGAGGCAATATCGGTGGACTGAACTGCAGAATGCCAGAATAAGAGGGGGATAGCTAGTCCTGTCGAAGACTACGCTTCTGGCAGCCTCCATCTTGAAGCAATAGAAGAGAGTAGTTGGAAGTTAACCAAGCAACACGTATAGCATAATCCTACCCGTCGATCCTCTCGTCGCCACCATGCGAGAGAGCGACCACCGGGTTATATCTGTCACTTGTAAGGGTGTGTTTTATTAAGTATCCATTTCTAGTTGTCATGAGGTCGGAATACAACTCCGGGTCGTCCTTTTACCGAGGGACACGGCTATTCGAATAGATAAACTTCCCTGCAGGGGTGCACCATATATTCCCCAACACGCTCGATCCCCTTTGGCCGGACACACTTTCCTGGGTCATGCCCGGCCTCGGAAGATCCACACGTCGCAGCCCCACCTAGGCTCAACAGAGAGGTCAGCACGCCGGACTAATCCTAGGCACTCTGGGGTCTGGGCCCATCGCCCAGTGCGCTCCTGCACGTTGCGTACGCGGCCGCGAGCAGACCTAGCAACCCACACGATCACGGCGGTTACGTTAGCGCGGTCCAACACGGCGCGCGCCGCTCAGTCGCTGACGTCAAGAAGGCTTCAGCTGATACCACGACGCCGGGATACCCATAACTACTCCCGCGTAGTTGGTTAGTGCGTATAGGCCAGTGGCCAGACTCAGATCAAATATCCAATCTCGTTAAGCGTGTTATTATGAAGTAAACGCGAACGCCGACCAGGGCCTGGCCCACCTGTCACCTAGGTGGTCTCAACCTGCCCTGTCGCTCCGCCACAAAGATCCACTCAAAGGGCCGTTGGGACAAAGGTCCTTTCAGCCCCCAATCCGTGAATCACTCGCGGGTACTCTTCGAGCCGACCCGACTTTAGTCACCATTTGTATAGTATGTATATATGTATAGTATAACCCGTGATCACCTCCCGAGTGATCACGGCCCGATAGTATAGCAAGGCAGACTGACAAGAATGCAGGGCCAATGATGATATACTAGCATCCTACACTAGGCATTTAGGATTGCAGGTAAGGTATCAACAGATGTAGCAACAGTGTCAGGCTATGCATCAGACTAGGATTAACGGAAAGCAGTAACATGCTACACTACTCTAATGCAAGCAGTATAGAGGAGAATAGGCGATATCTGGTGATCAAGGGGGGGGGCTTGCCTGGTTGCTCTGGCAAGTAGGGGTCGTCAACAACGTAGTCGGTCGGGGCACCAGCAGCTGCGTCGGTCTCATAGTCTACCGAAGAGAAGAGGGGGAAGAAACAGTAAACACACGGCAATAATGCAACAGGGATGCATGACATGTCTAAATGATATGCCGGGGTCATATACAGCCTAACTAAGCGATTTAGTTAATTTAGGAATTTATTCGGATTTATTTAATTAAAGTTGGACACTATTCATTTATCGGAATCTGTCTAATTGTTCAACGTTCTCATAGCTGCGGGCGTCTGACGGGAATACGGAGGATGTATTCGGGTTCGTATCGTCGTTCTGAGCAAGTTTCATGTATAAAATATTTTCATCGGAGTTACGGTTTAAAAGATATGATTTTCTAAAGTTTTTATTAATTTCTGAAATTTTAATTAATTATTTAATTCAACATTATCCGAAACAGTAATTGATGACGTCAGCATGACATCATGCTGACGTCAGCAGTTAATTAAGTTAATTACTAATTACTGTTTAATTAACACTAATCAGTTAATTAGATTAACCTAATCAGGATTAATTAACTAATTAATTAATTAATTAATTAATTATTTTAATTATTTATTTTTATTTCTATTTTCTTAAAACTGTTTCTGGGCCGTGGGCCCCATTCGTCAGCGTCACAGGGGTTCGGGCCCCACTGGGCAGTGGCCCAGGGGCGGACAGTCCGGGGCGTGCCCTTTCGGGACGGACATGCCGGTGCCCAAAGGGGACGAACGGGCGGTCGCGGGCGGCGGGCGCCGGCGAGGCCACGGCGGGGCCGGAGGCGGGGGCGCGGCGCGGTGGCTGGAGCGGCGAGGGGCGAGCCAGCGGGTGGTGGAGGGCAGCGGGGGGGTGCGCAGAGGCGAAGACGGGGGGGGCGGAGGGGCGGTTGGAGCGAGGAGCGACGCGGGCGCGCGAGCGAGGGCAGTGGGGGCGGCGCGCGCGTGGGGCAGAGCGCGGCGAGGCTGCGGTGCGCGCGGGCGTTGCGGCGAGCAGAGAGGGGGGGAGAGGCCCGAGGGCTCACGGGATCCGTAGGGACGGGGCAGCGGGGGTCGGGGTGGTCGACGGGGACGACGGCGATGGGGAGGCAGGCCGGCGGGGACAAGGCGGCGACGTAGACGAGGCAGACCGGCGAGGGAGAGCTCCGGGCGGTGGCGTCGTGCGGAGAGGCGAGGTAGCGCGGTGGGCGCGTCGGGCGCGAGCGGGCGCGAGGGGGAGCCGGCGCGAGGGAGAGCGGGATCCGGGCGGCGGCGTCCAACGGCGACGGCGAGGGTCGGTCGTCGCGCGACCGAGGGACGGGGTCGTTCCCGCGATCCCGATCCCGATCTGGATCGGGAGGTGGGGCTGACGAGGGGGGAGGCGGCGACGGGCGGCGTCGGCGAGCGGCGTCGCACGAGGGGACGGGATCGGGCCTGCGCCCGATCCAGATGGGGGGGGAGAGGAGGAGATCGAGGGGGAGGGGGGGATCGGGGGTGGTTAGGGTTTGGCGGGGGGGTTGGCCGGCTAAGTAGGTGCCGGTGGGCGGCCTGGCGGCCCGGTGGCTGCTGGGCGAGGCCCAGTCGGGGGGGGGGGGGTGTTGCTCTTTTTTTTTTTCTTTTCTGTTTCTTTTTTCTCTACTGTTAAATGTTTAGGCCTCAAATGGTTTTTGTAAAAAGTGTGACCTATTTCATAAATACCAGTGCATTATTCCTTAACACCTAAAATTAGTTTGGACAAAACATAATTCCATATTTATTTCAGATTTAATAAATGGTTATTAAATATTATCTTCATCCACTGTTTGAGGTTGTTCGAGTCACTTATCCAATTCCAATGATGTTGGTTTCAATTTTAGAATAGCCTCTGGAATATTTGTTATTTATCTGACATTTTAGTTTCTATGTTGGACAACTTTTATATCCCACTTTCATTTAAATTTGAATTTGACTTAGGAGTTGAAATGCAATATGATGCTAATGATGATTATGCACTATTAATCATGATGACATGGCCTCATCAAAAGGGTGATCTCTGTAGCTTAATACAGGGGGTGTTACAAATCTCCTCCACTACAAGAAATCTTGTCCCGAGATTTAGGAGGTAGAAAGAAACAAAGCGGGGTATTCATCGCGAAGACGATCCTCGCGCTCCCAAGTGGCTTCATCCTCAGAATGGTTTGACCACTGTACCTTGAGGAACTTGATAACCTTCTGGCGTGTGCGACGCTCGGCTTGATCGAGAATGCGGACCGGATGCTCTTTATAAGAGAGGTCTTGTTGCAGTTCAAGCAATTCGTGATCTACTCTGCGGATAGGGTCTTTGAAGCAGCGGCGGAGTTGTGATACGTGGAACACATCGTGAACCTGAGAAAGGTTCGGTGGAAGTTCCAACTGATATGCCACTCCACCACGCCTTTCAAGAACAGTGAAAGGACCAATATAGCGAGGAGCTAGCTTGCCCTTGATCCCGAATCGGTGTGTACCTTTCATCGGTGTGACTCGAAGATAAGCCTTTTCGCCAGGTTGATAGACCATATCTTTGTGTTTGCGGTCATACTGACTCTTTTGACGTGACTGAGCAGTCTTCAAATGCTCGCGGACAACGCGAACTTGATCTTCGGCAAGTTGGATAATATCCGGACCGAAGAGTGGACGTTCCCCAGTTTCTGACCAATTTAGAGGGGTTCGGCACTTTCGTCCGTACAATACTTCAAAGGGGGCCATCTTCAGACTGGCTTGATAGCTGTTATTGTAAGAGAATTCGGCATATGGGAGAGATTCTTCCCATTTCCTTCCGAAGGATATGACACAAGCTCGAAGCATGTCTTCGAGAACTTGGTTGACTCGTTCAACTTTTCCTTGAGACTGAGGGTGAAAAGCGGTGCTGAAGGACAGATGAGTTCCCATAGCTTCTTGGAAACTAGCCCAGAATCTTGAAGTGAATAAGCTGCCACGGTCTGAACTGATAACCAGTGGAATACCGTGAAGTGAAACAATTCTGGACATGTAGAGAGTTGCGAGCTGACTAGCAGTGATCGTCTCTTTGACGGCTAGAAAATGTGCAACTTTGGAAAGTCGGTCAATGACGACAAGAATAGCATCATTACCTTTCTGTGATTTGGGAAACCCAGTGATAAAGTCCATTTCAACATGGTCCCATTTCCATTCAGGAACAGCAATTGGTTGCAGAGTTCCGGCGGGCCTTTGATGTTCTGCTTTGACGCGACGGCAAACATCACATTCAGCAACATAGCGAGCAATGTCTTGCTTCATGTTTGACCACCAGAATCTTTGACGGATGTCTTCGTACATCTTGGTACTGCCGGGATGAATAGACAACGGAGTGTCGTGAGCTTCTTGCATGACCTCCTGAGTCATACCCAGGTTACCTTTAGAGGGGACCACTAGACGACTTTTAAAGAACAAGGTGCCAGTATCATCAATAGTGAAGAACGAAGGCCTTCCTTCAGCGAGATAGCGCTTAATCTTGTGGGCTTGAGAGTCATAACCCTGCAGCGTCTTGATGCTGTCCACGAGATCTGGTTTAGCAACCAGGGTATTAAGAGAACCCTGGGAAACAACGTGGAGGTTCATTTTGTAGGAACCTTCAGGAGGGGGAGCGAGTGCTCCAGGAGGAACAATGTGGAGATTCAGCTTTCTGAATTCTTCAATAAGCGAAGGTTGAACTTCGTGAAACTGGAGGTGACTGCAATAAGACTTGCGGCTCAAGGCATCGGCCATTACATTAGCCTTGCCAGGGGTATAAGAAATACCCAAGTTAAAATCCGCTACGGTCTCCATCCATCTCTGTTGACGGAGGTTCAGGTCTGGCTGAGTGAACAGATACTTCAGACTTTGATGATCGGTGTAGATCTCGCAACGATTACCGAGAAGGTAATGTCGCCACTGTTTTAGTGCATTGTGGCGCCCCCGGCTCGATCGTACACTAATCATGCACGCAAACGTGTACGATCAAGATCAGGGACTCACAGGAAGATATCACAACACAACTCTAAAACATAAATAAGTCATACAAGCATCATAATACAAGCCAGGGGCCACGAGGGCTCGAATACAAATGCTCGATCATAGACGAGTCAGCGGAAGCAACAATATCTGAGTACAGACATAGGTTAAACAAGGTGCCATAAGATGGCTAGCACAAACAGGGATACAACAGATCGAACAGGCGCAGGGCCTCCTGCCTGGGATCCTCCTAACTACTCCTGGTCGTCGGCGTCCTGGACGTAGTAGTAGGCTCCGCCCTGGTGGTAGTAGTCGTCGAAGGTGGCGTCTGGCTCCTGGGCTCCAACATCTGGTTGCGACAACCAGCCAGAAGGGAAAGGGGGAAAGGAGGGGGAAAGCAACCGTGAGTACTCATCCAAAGTACTCGCAAGCAAGGATCTATACTACATATGCATGGTATATGTGTAAAGAGGCAATATCGGTGGACTGAACTGCAGAATGCCAGAATAAGAGGGGGATAGCTAGTCCTGTCGAAGACTACGCTTCTGGCAGCCTCCATCGTGAAGCAATAGAAGAGATTAGTTGGAAGTTAACCAAACAACAACGTATAGCATAATCCTACCCGTCGATCCTCTCGTCGCCACCATGCGAGAGAGCGACCACCGGGTTATATCTGTCACTTGTAAGGGTGTGTTTTATTAAGTATCCATTTCTAGTTGTCATGAGGTCGGAATACAACTCCGGGTCGTCCTTTTACCGAGGGACACGGCTATTCGAATAGATAAACTTCCCTGCAGGGGTGCACCACATATTCCCCAACACGCTCGATCCCCTTTGGCCGGACACACTTTCCTGGGTCATGCCCGGCCTCGGAAGATCCACACGTCGCAGCCCCACCTAGGCTCAACAGAGAGGTCAGCACGCCGGACTAATCCTAGGCACTCTGGGGTCTGGGCCCATCGCCCAGTGCGCTCCTGCACATTGCGTACGCGGCCGCGAGCAGACCTAGCAACCCACACGATCACGGCGGTTACGTTAGTGCGGTCCAACACGGCGCGCGCCGCTCAGTCGCTGACGTCAAGAAGGCTTCAGCTGATACCACGACGCCGGGATACCCATAACTACTCCCGCGTAGTTGGTTAGTGCGTATAGGCCAGTGGCCAGACTCAGATCAAATATCCAATCTCGTTAAACGTGTTATTATGAAGTAAACGCGAACGCCGACCAGGGCCTGGCCCACCTGTCTCCTAGGTGGTCTCAACCTGCCCTGTCGCTCCGCCACAAAGATCCACACAAAGGGCCGTTGGGACAAAGGTCCTTTCAGCCCCCAATCCGTGAATCACTCGCGGGTACTCTTCGAGCCGACCCGACTTTAGTCACCATCTGTATAGTATGTAAATATGTAAAGTATACACCCGTGATCACCTCCCGAGTGATCACGGCCCGATAGTATAGCAAGGCAGACTGACAAGAATGCAGGGCCAATGGTGATAAACTAGCATCCTATACTAAGTATTTAGGATTGCAGGTAAGGTATCAACAGATGTAGCAACAGTGTCAGGCTATGCATCAGACTAGGATTAACGGAAAGCAGTAACATGCTACACTACTCTAATGCAAGCAGTATAGAGGAGAATAGGCGATATCTGGTGATCAAGGGGGGGGGCTTGCCTGGTTGCTCTGGCAAGTAGGGGTCGTCAACAACGTAGTCGGTCGGGGCACCAGCAGCTGCGTCGGTCTCGTAGTCTACCGAAGAGAAGAGGGGGAAGAAACAGTAAACACACGGCAATAATGCAACAGGGATGCATGACATGTCTAAACGCAGGGCCAGGGTGATATACAGCCTAACTAAGCGATTTAGTTAATTTAGGAATTTATCCGGATTTATTTAATTAGGGTTGGACACTATTCATTTATCGAAATCGGTCTAATTGTTCAACGTTCTTATAGCTGCGGGCATCTGACGGGAATACAGAGGATGTATTCGGGTTCGTATCGTCGTTCTGAGCAAGTTTCAAATATTTTATACCCCCCCCCCCGATCCAGAAATTCTGGATCGGGATCGACCCCCGTCGCCCGTCGCCGGCCGGCCGTCCCCGACCGCCTCCCCGCGCCGATCTGCCTCGCCTGTCGCCTCCCCTACCGCCTCCTCCACTCGACCCCCCTCCCCTGGATCGGACCGGGGCAGAGGCGCCCCGATCCCGTCGCCCGTCGCCGCGCTCCCCGCCGCTACTCGCGCTCGCTTCCGCCTCGCCGCCCGCGCTCGGACGCCGTCGCCGGGACCTCGCCTCCCCGTCTCCTCCCCGAATCGCCTCAGCGAGCGCTCGCACCCGTCGCCGCTGCCCGACGCCGTCGTCCCCGAGCCCCGCTGCCCGTGCCCTACAACGCCGGTGAGGCCTCGGCCTCGGCCTCCCTCCCTTGTGCGCGCACCCCACCCCGCGCCCCGGCCGCGCCCGCATCGCCCTCGTCGCGCTCCGCCCGCGTCCCTGCCTCACCGCGCGTGCGCGCTCGCCCGCGCCTGCTCGCGCATGCACAGGCGCCCGCGCTGCCGCTCCCATCGCCGTCGCCGCGCTCCTGCCGCCGCCTCTGCTCGCCTCCCCTTGCGCCTTGGTCACCGGCCGCCGCCCGCGCCCACCGCGCGCCCGGGCTCGCGCGCGACCACGCCCAGGCCGGCCCCGCTCGTCGCCTCTGCCCACGCCTGCTGCTGCAGCCGCGCGCGCAGCTCTGCTGCCCCGGCTCCACCGCGCCGCCGCTCGCCGTCCGACGGGCCACCGCGCCCGGCCGCCCCTGCCCCGCCCGCGCTCGCCTCCCGCCCGCGCGCGGCCCCGCTCACGCCGGCGCCCGTCTCCGCCTCACCCGCTGGCCGCACCCGTGCGCCCGTATGCGCACCGGACATGTCCGGTGCCCAAACGGGCACAACCCGGACATGTCCGGCCGTGCCACTGACCGGTGGGCCCTGCCCCCCCTGAGGCAATGACAGATGGGGCCCAGCCCCTAAAAACGAATTAAAAGAAAATGTAATAAAAAAAATAAATAAAAATAATTAAAATAAATAAAAATAATTAATTAATTTGTTAATTAATTAAGTTAATTAATTAAGTTAATTAATCCTGATTAGGTTAATTTAATTAAGTAGTTAGTGTTAATTAAACAGTAATTTAATTAGTTAATCACTAATTAACCTAACAGCCTATGACAGGTGGGACCCACTGGTCCTGACGTCATGCTGACGTCAGCAAGACACTGTTTCGGATAATGTTAATTTAAATAATTAATTAAATTCCAGAAATTAATAAAAACTTTAGAAAATCATATAAAATAATCCGTAGCTCAGATGAAAATACTTTGTACATGAAAGTTGCTCAGAACGACGAGACGAATCTGAATACGCGGTCCGTTCGCCCGTCACGCGTCCCTAACTATCCGAACTTGCAACCGTTCCCCTCTTATCCTCTGTCCGATAATTCCAAAGACCCGGGAAATATCGTCAGATATTCTCCCGCTCCGTCTGTTACGTGTGATGCTGCGTTAGACTACCCCTAGCACCGTGTATCGTATTTGTCATGCTCATGTTTGCTATATATTTATACTGTTTCCTCCCCCTCTTCTCTCTCGATAGCCCCCGACCCCGACGTCATCCCCGAGACCGACGCAGCTCCGGATCCCGAAGACACCATAGACGACCTTGCCCTTGCCGCCGAGCAACCAGGCAAGCCCCTCCTTTGATCATCCCGATATCGCGCATTCTAATTTCCCATGCTTGCATTAGAATTGCTGCTACTACTGCTTTACCTATTCTGATGCATAGCCTGTTCATTGTAACCTGCTGTTGATAATTACCTACATATCCTAAACTGTTTAGTCTAGGCTGGGTAGAGACCTATCAGTGACCCCACTTATCCCGACTGCCGCGCTGGATCGTCAGAAGACCCGATCAACGGGATTGAAGACCAGGCCCCGACACCGCACATCACCCCCCTTAGTTGTAACGACACTGCAGCGTTACTATCGAGTGCCGAGGGTGAAACCTCTTGTAGCACTTCTGATGTTAACTCTGTAGAGTAGCTATTCGGTCGTGGTCATCGAGGGTGATTCCTCCTTCACCGCTTCCGATAACGACGCTGTCGTACAACACCTCAAGTGTGGACCCAGTGAGGGTGATTCCTCCTAGTTCACCTTGACGGATACATCGAGTGGGAATTCAATGAGGGTGATACCTCGGATTCCCTGATGTTATGGACACACGGATACTTGGACTTTACAATGTTACTTGGAAAGGCGGGTCGACCCTGAGGGGTACCCGCGTGTAACACCCCCTGTATTAAGCTACAGAGATCACCCTTTTGATGAGGCCATGTCATCATGATTAATAGTGCACAATCATCATTAGCATCATATTGCATTTCAACTCCTAAGTCAAATTCAAATTTAAATGAAAGTGGGATATAAAAGTTGTCCAACATAGAAACTAAAATGTCAGATAAATAACAAATATTCCAGAGGCTATTCTAAAATTGAAACCAACATCATTGGAATTGGATAAGTGACTCGAACAACCTCAAACAGTGGATAAAGATAATATTTAATAACCATTTATTAAATCTGAAATAAATATGGAATTATGTTTTGTCCAAACTAATTTTAGGTGTTAAGGAATAATGCACTGGTATTTATGAAATAGGTCACACTTTTTACAAAAACCATTTGGGGCCTAAACATTTAACAGTAGAGAAAAGAGAATAAAGAAAAGGGAAAAGAAACAGAAAAACAAAAGAAAAGAAAAGGCCCCCCTGGCCAACTGGGCCAGGCGGCCCAGCTGGCCGACCCACCTGGCCCAACTGGCCGGCCCAGCCCCATCCCCTGCCTTATCCCCATGGGGGGGGAAACCCTAACCAGCCACCCCCCACTTCCCCCCTCTCCCGATATATCCCCCCCTCTCCCCCGATTGGATCGGGATCGAGAGGTGGAGGTCGCCGCGACGCCCCGACCCTGCCGCCCGACGCCGCCCCGTTGCCATTGCCGTTGGACGCCGTCGCCGGAGCGCTCCCCCGCCGGCCTGCTTCTCCTCTCCGCCGTCGTCCCCGTCTTCCTCCTCGCGCTCCACTGCCCCGTCCCTACGCTCCCTCGGTGAGGCCCCCGGTCCTCCTCTCTCGCTCGCCTGCCGCGCTCCCGCCGCGCCCACCGTTGCTCCGCTCCGGCCGTGACCACGCCTCGCGCGCTCCGGCCCCGCGCTCACCGCGGTCGGGCCGTGCCCTGGCCATGCGCCGCGCCGTCCGGCCGTGCCCGTCGCCCAGCGGTCACCGCGCCCAGCGCCTCGCCCCGCTGAGGCCTCTCTGCCTCGCCGGCCCCTACTCACTACCCCGCGCGCTGCCTGCGCCTCACCCTCGCCTACCTCTGCCGCCAGTCCCACCTCGCCCCTCTACGCCGCCTCCGGCCACCGGTCCTCCCCCCCCCCGCGGCTCCAGCCGCGCCGTGGCCGCCGGCCGCGCACCCTCGCGGCCATCTCCCGCGACCGGCGATGGCGCCCTGGCGCGCCCCATCGCCCGTGCCCGTTCGAGCGGGTTCGCCCGCCCGTTACCCGTACCCAGCGCCCGTTAAGTCCCCCTGGCCCATTGACATGTGGGGCCCAGCCCCAGAACGTTTTAATAAAAAGGAAATAAAAATAAAAATAAAAATAATAAAAATAATTAATTAATTAGTTAATTAATCCTGATTAGGTTAATTTAATTAACTAATTAGTGTTAATTAAACAGTAATATAATTAGTTAACCCTAATTAATTTAACAGTCTATGACAGGTGGGACCCACCCTGTCAGGGCGCCTGCTGACATCAGCATGATGTCATGCTGACATCATCGCAGCACTGTTTCGGATAATGTTGAATTAAATAATTAATTAAAATTTCAGAAATTAATAAAAACTTTAGAAAATCATATCTTTTAAACCGTAACTCCGATGAAAATATTTTATACATGAAACTTGCTCAGAACGACGATACGAACCCGGATACGCCCTCGGTATCTCCGTCAGACGCCCGCAGCTATGAGAACGTTGAACAATTAGACCGTTTTCGATAAATGAATAGTGTCCAACCCTAATTAAATAAATCCGAATAAATTCCTAAATTAACTAAATCGCTTAGTTAGGCTGTATATCACCCCGGCATATCATTTAGACATGTCATGCATCCCTGTTGCATTATTGCCGTGTGTTTACTGTTTCTTCCCCCTCTTCTCTTCGGTAGACTACGAGACCGACGCAGCTGCTGGTGCCCCGACCGACTACGTTGTTGACGACCCCTACTTGCCAGAGCAACCAGGCAAGCCCCCCCCTTGATCACCAGATATCGCCTATTCTTCTCTATACTGCTTGCATTAGAGTAGTGTAGCCTGTTACTGCTTTCGGTTAATCCTATTCTGCTGCATAGCCTGTCATTGTTGCTACTGTTGTTGATACCTTACCTGCAATCCTAAATGCCTAGTGCAGGATGCTAGTTTATCATCATTGGCCCTGCATTCTTGTCAGTCTGCCTTGCTATACTATCGGGCCGTGATCGCTCGGGAGGTGATCACGGGTGTATACTATACATATATGCATACTATACAGATGGTGACTAAAGTCGGGTCGGCTCGAAGAGTACCCGCGAGTGATTCACGGATTGGGGGCTGAAAGGACCTTTGTCCCGACGGCCCTTTGAGTGGATCTTTGTGGCGGAGCGACAGGGCAGGTTGAGACCACCTAGGAGACAGGTGGGCCAGGCCCTGGTCGGCGTTCGCGTTTACTTCATAATAACACGCTTAACGAGATTGGATATTTGATCTGAGTCTGGCCACTGGCCTATACGCACTAACCAACTACGCGGGAGTAGTTATGGGTATCCCGGCGTCGTGGTATCAGCTGAAGCCTTCTTGACGTCAGCGACTGAGCGGCGCGCGCCGTGTTGGACCGCGCTAACGTAACCGCCGTGATCGTGTGGGGTGCTAGGTCTGCTCGCGGCCGCGTACGCAACGTGCAGGAGCGCACTGGGCGATGGGCCCAGACCCCAGAGTGCCTAGGATTAGTCCGGCGTGCTGACCTCTCTGTTGAGCCTAGGTGGGGCTGCGACGTGTGGATCTTCCGAGGCCGGGCATGACCCAGGAAAGTGTGTCCGGCCAAAGGGGATCGAGCGTGTTGGGGAATATGTGGTGCACCCCTGCAGGGAAGTTTATCTATTCGAATAGCCGTGTCCCTCGGTAAAAGGACGACCCGGAGTTGTATTCCGACCTCATGACAACTAGAAATGGATACTTAATAAAACACACCCTTACAAGTGACAGATATAACCCGGTGGTCGCTCTCTCGCATGGTGGCGACGAGAGGATCGACGGGTAGGATTATGCTCTACGTTGTTGTTTGGTTAACTTCCAACTAATCTCTTCTATTGCTTCAAGACGAAGGCTGCCAGAAGCGTAGTCTTCGACAGGACTAGCTATCCCCCTCTTATTCTGGCATTCTGCAGTTCAGTCCACCGATATTGCCTCTTTACACATATACCATGCATATGTAGAATAGATCCTTGCTTGCGAGTACTTTGGATGAGTACTCACGGTTGCTTTCCCCCTCCTTTCCCCCTTTCCCTTCTTGCTGGTTGTCGCAACCAGATGTTGGAGCCCAGGAGCCAGACGCCACCTTCGACGACTACTACCACCAGGACGGAGCCTACTACTACGTCCAGGACGCCGACGACCAGGAGTAGTTAGGAGGATCCCAGGCAGGAGGCCCTGCGCCTGTTCGATCTGTTGTATCCCTGTTTGTGCTAGCCATCTTATGGCACCTTGTTTAACCTATGTCTGTACTCAGATATTGTTGCTTCCGCTGACTCGTCTATGATCGAGCATTTGTATTCGAGCCCTCGTGGCCCCTGGCTTGTATTATGATGCTTGTATGACTTATTTATGTTTTAGAGTTGTGTTGTGATATCTTCCCGTGAGTCCCTGATCTTGATCGTACACGTTTGCGTGCATGATTAGTGTACGATCGAGCCGGGGGCGCCACAGACACCGCCTTATCCTTGACGGGATGCATCACAATAGATGACAAAATCCCTCTGGGAATCAGGAGGGGCAAGCACTGGGGCAGAAGTCAGCTTGTCTTTGAGCGTCTGGAAACTTTCCTGACACTTTTCCGTCCAATCGAACTTGACGCCTTTATGAAGCAGGTTAGTCAGGGGCTTGGCAATCTTGGAGAAGTTCTCGACAAATCGACGGCAATAGCTGGCGAGTCCGAGAAAACTTCGAACTTGCTTGACGTTCTTTGGAGGAGCCCAATCAAGAATAGCCTGAACTCGCTCGGGGTTGACGGCAATACCATCCTTGGAGATGACATGCCCAAGGTATGTTACTTCGGGAAGCCAGAATTCACACTTGGAAAACTTAGCATATAGTTGGTGCTCTCGAAGTTTTTCCAGAACAAGTCGAAGATGTTCAGCATGTTCCTCTTTGTTCTTGGAGTATACTAGGATATCATCCAGGTAAACCACGACGAACTTGTCAAGGTATTCCATGAATATATAATTCATCAAGCGGGAGAATGTGGCGGGAGCATTGGTTAAACCGAATGACATGACAGTGTACTCGTATGAGCCATATCGAGTAACGAAGGCGGTCTTTGGGATATCCTCTTCACGAACACGGATCTGGTGGTAACCCAACCTTAAGTCGAGTTTAGAGAACACTGATGAACCCGCCAGTTGATCATACAGATCGTTTATCCGAGGAAGGGGATATTTGTTCTGGATAGTTGCTTGGTTAATAGGACGGTAATCTTGGACCAATCGGTTTGACCCATCCTTCTTCCTGACAAAGAGAGAAGGTGCTCCCCTCGTAGACGTACGACAGCGGAGTAGGCGGCATCATGGACTGCCATCTCAATCGTCACGCCTAATCCGTGAAAAAGGTGTAGCTCGGTGTCTGAGTTGTTCTGCTGATCATAAATCCGAACTTCAGCATAGTACTGTTCCTGGTTGAACTCGCGGTAATCCTCATAAACCAAGTACTCAGGGTACCAACGGTGGCCAAGTCTGGTCATGAGAGCGATCAGGACAGCTGGAAACCCAGGGGTATTACGAGCCCAAGTGCGAAGCACAAGCTGTGTCGTAGGACGCGGTGGAAACAAACGGTCCATCTGAAAATAGAGGAAATTCAGGTTTGTCAAACGACAATAAGAGGTTTAACACAACTCGGAGAGAAAGGTTAAACAAAACAATGGAAAGGAAAATGATTATCAGACTAATCAGATCAACGACAGGGAAATCGCACAGATATCCAGCTCTCCGGGTAGACAGAATTTACGAGATCCTAAGTGTCGGCATTAGTAAACTTCATTTAACCCGAGTAGAAGAGAGATCAGAGTCCCAGAGTATAGACGAGGAATAAAAGATCCTAATACCACCCAGTTGGCAATGTGGGCCCGTAAGCCACACAGCCAAGTTAGTAAAACGGTTTTCTTTGTCTAGACTCAACTTCGGCCAAGGAATTGGAAAGGGGGATTCCTACAGGCAGTCGGCTCTGATACCAACTTGTGGCGCCCCCGGCTCGATCGTACACTATTCATGCACGCAAACGTGTACGATCAAGATCAGGGACTCACGGGAAGATATCACAACACAACTCTAAAACATAAATAAGTCATACAAGCATCATAATACAAGCCAGGGGCCACGAGGGCTCGAATACAAATGCTCGATCATAGACGAGTCAGCGGAAGCAACAATATCTGAGTACAGACATAAGTTAAACAAGGTGCCATAAGATGGCTAGCACAAACAGGGATACAACAGATCGAACAGGCGCAGGGCCTCCTGCCTGGGATCCTCCTAACTACTCCTGGTCGTCGGCGTCCTGGACGTAGTAGTAGGCTCCGCCCTGGTGGTAGTAGTCGTCGAAGGTGGCGTCTGGCTCCTGGGCTCCAACATCTGGTTGCGACAACCAGCAAGAAGGGAAAGGGGGAAAAGGAGGGGGGAAAGCAACCGTGAGTACTCATCCAAAGTACTCGCAAGCAAGGATCTATACTACATATGCATGGTATATGTGTAAAGAGGCAATATCGGTGGACTGAACTGCAGAATGCCAGAATAAAAGGGGGATAGCTAGTCCTGTCGAAGACTACGCTTCTGGCAGCCTTCGTCTTGAAGCAATAGAAGAGATTAGTTGGAAGTTAACCAAACAACAACGTAAAGCATAATCCTACCCGTCGATCCTCTCGTCGCCACCATGCGAGAGAGCGACCACCGGGTTATATCTGTCACTTGTAAGGGTGTGTTTTATTAAGTATCCATTTCTAGTTGTCATGAGGTCGGAATACAACTCCGGGTCGTCCTTTTACCGAGGGACACGGCTATTCGAATAGATAAACTTCCCTGCAGGGGTGCACCACATATTCCCCAACACGCTCGATCCCCTTTGGCCGGACACACTTTCCTGGGTCATGCCCGGCCTCGGAAGATCCACACGTCGCAGCCCCACCTAGGCTCAACAGAGAGGTCAGCACGCAGGACTAATCCTAGGCACTCTGGGGTCTGGGCCCATCGCCCAGTGCGCTCCTGCACGTTGCGTACGCGGCCGCGAGCAGACCTAGCAACCCACACGATCACGGCGGTTACGTTAGCGCGGTCCAACACGGCGCGCGCCGCTCAGTCGCTGACGTCAAGAAGGCTTCAGCTGATACCACGACGCCGGGATACCCATAACTACTCCCGCGTAGTTGGTTAGTGCGTATAGGCCAGTCGCCAGACTCAGATCAAATATCCAATCTCGTTAAGCGTGTTATTATGAAGTAAACGCGAACGCCGACCAGGGCCTGGCCCACCTGTCTCCTAGGTGGTCTCAACCTGCCCTGTCGCTCCGCCACAAAGATCCACTCAAAGGGCCGTTGGGACAAAGGTCCTTTCAGCCCCCAATCCGTGAATCACTCGCGGGTACTCTTCGAGCCGACCCGACTTTAGTCACCATTTGTATAGTATGTATATATGTATAGTATAACCCGTGATCACCTCCCGAGTGATCACGGCCCGATAGTATAGCAAGGCAGACTGACAAGAATGCAGGGCCAATGATGATAAACTAGCATCCTACACTAGGCATTTAGGATTGCAGGTAAGGTATCAACAGATGTAGCAACAGTGTCAGGCTATGCATCAGACTAGGATTAACGGAAAGCAGTAACATGCTACACTACTCTAATGCAAGCAGTATAGAGGAGAATAGGTGATATCTGGTGATCAAGGGGGGGGGGCTTGCCTGGTTGCTCTGGCAAGTAGGGGTCGTCAACAACGTAGTCGGTCGGGGCACCAGCAGCTGCGTCGGTCTCGTAGTCTACCGAAGAGAAGAGGGGGAAGAAACAGTAAACACACGGCAATAATGCAACAGGGATGCATGACATGTCTAAACGCAGGGCCGGGGTGATATACAGCCTAACTAAGCGATTTAGCTAATTTAGGAATTTATTCGGATTTATTTAATTAGGGTTGGACACTATTCATTTATCGAAATCGGTCTAATTGTTCAACGTTCTCATAGCTGCGGGCGTCTGACGGAGATACCGAGGGCGTATCCGGGTTCGTATCGTCGCTCTGAGCAAGTTTCATGTATAAAATATTTTCATCGGAGTTACGGTTTAAAAGATATGATTTTCTAAAGTTTTTATTAATTTCTGAAATTTTAATTAATTATTTAATTCAACATTATCCGAAACAGTAATTGATGACGTCAGCATGACATCAGCAGTCAACAGAGGCGTTGACTGGTCAACTGACGTGTGGGTCCCGTTTGTCATTGACTGAGATTAACTAAAACAGATTAATTACTTTAATCAGTAATTAGGTTAATCTAATCAGGATTAGTTAAGTTAATTAATTTAGTTAACTAATTAAATAAATAATTAATTAATATTCTTATAATTTTCTTTTAATCCTTTTTTTTTCTTTTTTTTTAAAATGTTCCAGGGGCTAGGCCCCACATGTCATTGGGTCAGGGGGGCCATAGCGGGTTCGGGCGTTGCGGGCGCCCGACCCGGGCGATGACCCGCGGGAGCGGAGGGGCGCCGACGCGGCGCGGGCGCCGAGCGCCGGAGATGGCCGCGGTGAGGCCACGGCGAGACTGGCGGCGCGCGCAGCAGGGGGCGACGGGCGCGGTCGAGTGGTGGACCGGAGCGGGGCGAGACCAGCGCGCGGCAGCAGCAGGAGCCGGCCATGGCGGGCGACCCAGGCAGTGGCGGGGGCGCGAGCACAGCCGCGGGACGCGGTGAGTGTGCCAAGGGGGAAGAAGGGAGCGGCCACGCAGCGGGGCAGCGGCGATGCGGCGAGTGCGCACGCGACGAAGGGCACCAGTGGGGAGGGCGAGTGACGGCAGGGCTCGCCGGCAGGGGCACGCGGGGGGGGGCGCGGTGGCGCGGGGCACGCGACGCACGAGGCCACCGCAGGCGGGCGACGCAAGCAGCGGCGCGGGGAGGGAGAGAGGAGGAGAGGGAGGGGCGCGGCTCACGGAGGGCGTAGGGATCGTGGCAGTAGCGCGCGAGGTGGATGACGGGGACGACGGCGGAGAGGAGAAGCAGGCCGGCGGGGGAGCGCTCCGGCGACGGCGTCCAACGGCAATGGCAACGGGGCGGCGTCGGGCGGCAGGGTCGGGGCGTCGCGGCGACCTCCACCTCTCGATCCCGATCCAATCGGGGGAGAGGGGGGGGATATATCGGGAGAGGGGGGAAGTGGGGTGGTGGCTGGTTAGGGTTTCCCCCCCCATGGGGATAAGGCAGGGGATGGGGCTGGGCCGGCCAGTTGGGCCAGGTGGGTCGGCCAGCTGGGCCGCCTGGCCCAGTTGGCCAGGGGGGCCTTTTCTTTTCTTTTGTTTTTCTGTTTCTTTTCCCTTTTCTTTACTGTTAAATGTTTAGGCCCCAAATGGTTTTTGTAAAAAGTGTGACCTATTTCATAAATACCAGTGCATTATTCCTTAACACCTAAAATTAGTTTGGACAAAACATAATTCCATATTTATTTCAGATCTAATAAATGGTTATTATATATTATCTTTATCCACTGTTTGAGGTTGTTCGAGTCACTTATCCAATTCCAATGATGTTGGTTTCAATTTTAGAATAGCCTCTGGAATATTTGTTACTTATCTGACATTTTAGTTTCTATGTTGGACAACTTTTATATCCCACTTTCATTTAAATTTGAATTTGACTTAGGAGTTGAAATGCAATATGATGCTAATGATGATTATGCACTATTAATCATGATGACATGGCCTCATCAAAAGGGTGATCACTGTAGCTTAATACAGGGGGTGTTACAAATCTCCTCCACTACAAGAAATCTCGTCCCGAGATTTAGGAGGTAGAAAGAAACAAAGCGGGGTATTCATCGTGAAGACGATCCTCGCGTTCCCAAGTGGCTTCATCCTCAGAATGGTTTGACCACTGAACCTTGAGGAACTTGATAACCTTCTGGCGTGTGCGACGCTCGGCTTGATCGAGAATGCGGACCGGATGCTCTTTATAAGAGAGGTCTTGTTGCAGTTCAAGCAATTCGTGATCTACTCCGCGGATAGGGTCTTTGAAGCAGCGGCGGAGTTGTGATACGTGGAACACATCGTGAACCTGAGAAAGGTTCGGTGGAAGTTCCAACTGATATGCCACTCTACCACGCCTTTCAAGAACAGTGAAAGGACCAATATAGCGAGGAGCTAGCTTGCCCTTGATCCCGAATCGGTGTGTACCTTTCATCGGTGTGACTCGAAGATAAGCCTTTTCGCCAGGTTGATAGACCATATCTTTGTGTTTGCGGTCATACTGACTCTTTTGACGTGACTGAGCAGTCTTCAAATGCTCGCGGACAACGCGAACTTGATCTTCGGCAAGTTGGATAATATCCGGACCGAAGAGTGGACGTTCCCCAGTTTCTGACCAATTCAGAGGGGTTCGGCGCTTTCGTCCGTACAATACTTCGAAGGGGGCCATCTTCAGACTGGCTTGATAGCTGTTATTGTAAGAGAATTCGGCATATGGGAGAGATTCTTCCCATTTCCTTCCGAAGGATATGACACAAGCTCGAAGCATGTCTTCGAGAACTTGGTTGACTCGTTCAACTTGTCCTTGAGACTGAGGGTGAAAAGCGGTGCTGAAGGACAGATGAGTTCCCATAGCTTCTTGGAAACTTGCCCAGAATCTTGAAGTGAATAAGCTGCCACGGTCTGAACTGATAACCAGTGGAATACCGTGAAGTGAAACAATTCTGGATATGTAGAGAGTTGCGAGGTTACTAGCAGTGATCGTCTCTTTGACGGCTAGAAAATGTGCAACTTTGGAAAGTCGGTCAATGACGACAAGAATAGCATCATTACCTTTCTGTGATTTGGGAAATCCAGTGATAAAGTCCATTTCAACATGGTCCCATTTCCATTCAGGAACAGCAATTGGTTGCAGAGTTCCGGCGGGCCTTTGATGTTCTGCTTTGACGCGACGGCAAACATCACATTCAGCAACATAGCGAGCAATGTCTTGCTTCATGTTTGACCACCAGAATCTTTGACGGATGTCTTGGTACATCTTGGTACTGCCGGGATGAATAGACAACGGAGTGTCGTGAGCTTCTTGCATGACCTCCTGAGTCATACCCAGGTTACCTTTAGAGGGGACCACTAGACGACCTTTAAAGAACAATGTGCCAGTATCATCAATAGTGAAGAACGAAGGCCTTCCTTCAGCGAGATAGCGCTTAATCTTGTGGGCTTGAGAGTCATAACCCTGCAGCGTCTTGATGCTGTCCACGAGATCTGGTTTAGCAACCAGGGTATTAAGAGAACCCTGGGAAACAACGTGGAGGTTCATTTTGTAGGAATCTTCAGGAGGGGGAGCGAGTGCTCCAGGAGGAACAATGTGGAGATTCAGCTTTCTGAATTCTTCAATAAGCGAAGGTTGAACTTCGTGAAACTGGAGGTGACTGCAATAAGACTTGCGGCTCAAGGCATCGGCCATTACATTAGCCTTGCCAGGGGTATAAGAAATACCCAAGTTAAAATCCGCTACGGTCTCCATCCATCTCTGTTGACGGAGGTTCAGGTCTGGCTGAGTGAACAGATACTTCAGACTTTGATGATCGGTGTAGATCTCGCAACGATTACCGAGAAGGTAATGTCGCCACTGTTTTAGTGCATGGATGACGGCAGCAAGCTCGAGGTCATGTACTGGGTAATTCTCTTCGTGCGGACGCAATTGACGCGAAGCATAAGCAATTACTCTGCGGTCTTGCATTAGGACACCGCCTAATCCTTGACGGGATGCATCACAATAGATGACAAAATCCTTCTGGGAATCAGGAGGGGCAAGCACTGGGGCAGAAGTCAGCTTGTCTTTGAGCGTCTGGAAACTTTCCTGACACTTTTCCGTCCAATCAAACTTGACGCCTTTATGAAGCAGGTTAGTCAGGGGCTTGGCGATCTTGGAGAAGTTCTCGACAAATCGACGGCAATAGCTGGCGAGTCCGAGAAAACTTCGAACTTGCTTGACGTTCTTTGGAGGAGCCCAATCAAGAATAGCCTGAACTCGCTCGGGGTTGACGGCAATACCATCCTTGGAGATGACATGCCCAAGGTATGTTACTTCGGGAAGCCAGAATTCACACTTGGAAAACTTAGCATATAGTTGATGCTCTCAAAGTTTTTCCAGAACAAGTCGAAGATGTTCAGCATGTTCCTCTTTGTTCCTGGAGTATACTAGGATATCATCCAAGTAAACCACGACGAACTTGTCAAGGTATTTCATGAATATATAATTCATCAGGCGGGAGAATGTGGCGGGAGCATTGGTTAAGCCGAATGACATGACAGTGTACTCGTATGAGCCATATCGAGTAACGAAGGCGGTCTTTGGGATATCCTCTTCACGAACACGGATCTGGTGGTAACCCAACCTTAAGTCGAGTTTAGAGAACACTGATGAACCCGCCAGTTGATCATACAGATCGTTTATCCGAGGAAGGGGATATTTGTTCTGGATAGTTGCTTGGTTAATGGGACGATAATCTTGGACCAATCGGTTTGATCCATCCTTCTTCCTGACAAAGAGAGAAGGTGCTCCCCAAGCAGAGGAACTTGGGCGAATGAAACCCTTACGAAGTGAAGCGTCGATTTCCTCCTTAAGTTCAAGGAGTTCATGCGGCGGCATCTTGTAGGGTCGCTTGGCGATAGGAGTGGTGCCTGGTTTCAAGTCGATGACAAATTCGACAGCTCGAGCAGGGGGTATCCCTGGGAGTTCTTCTGGGAAAACACCTTGGAATTCGCGAACAACTGGAATGTTCTCGATGCCTTCAAGTGGTGATGCGTTTAACGCATTCAAGGCATAAAGTCTCGCCTCGGCATTTTGGATGATTTGAGCCTGGTAGCTTATTATTTCATCAGAAGGGTGTAGAAGATGGACGATCTTCGTGGCGCAAACTATAGAAGCAGTATGCGCTTTCAACCAATCCATTCCGAGAATGAGGTCGATACTACAAGACTTTAGTATGAAAGGGGAGGCGTGAAACTCCAGCCCTTCAATTTCAACAGTGACGTCGTTGCTACCCATGGAGGTTTGACATTGACCCGCGGGGGTGTGTATTACTATTGCAGTGTTCATGACCTCACATTTAATGTCGTGTTTGTATGCAAATTCTTCGGACATGAATGAATGCGATGCTCCCGAATCAAATAAAACAGAAGCTGGTACTGAATTAACAAGGAGAGTACCCATCACGGTGGCAGGCTGGTCCTGAGCTTCTTTGAAATCGGTGTGGTTGGCCTGAATACGCCCATAAGTCTTGGCATTGTTGTTGCGAGGCTGATTGTTCCTACGGCCAGTTGCAGGAAGTGCCAGTTGGTTCTGGTTCTGAATGCAGTTCCTGGAAAAATGACCTGGCTGCCCACACTTGTAGCACAGACTATCATTGGGATTAGGAGCAGGAGCTCGGGGTGGTGGAGCTGGAAGTCCTGGCTGCCTAGGTGGTGGAGGCAGACGCGGTGCAGTATAGGACTGTCATCTCAATCATCACGCCTAATCCGTGAAAAAGGTGTAGCTCGGTGTCTGAGTTGTTCTGCTGATCATAAATCCGAACTTCAGCATAGTACTGTTCCTGGTTGAACTCGCGGTAAACCTCATAAACCAAGTACTCAGGGTACCAACGGTAGCCAAGTCTGGTCATGAGAGCGATCAGGACAGCTGGAAACCCAGGGGTATTACGAGCCCAAGTGCGAAGCACAAGCTGTGTCGTAGGACGCGGTGGAAACAAACGGTCCATCTGAAAATAGAGGAAATTCAGGTTTGTCAAACGACAATAAGAGGTTTAACACAACTCGGAGAGAAAGGTTAAACAAAACAATGGAAAGGAAAATGATTATCAGACTAATCAGATCAACGACAGGGAAATCGCACAGATATCCAGCTCTCCGGGTAGACAGAATTTACGAGATCCTAAGTGTCGGCGTTAGTAAACTTCATTTAACCCGAGTAGAAGAGAGATCAGAGTCCCAGAGTATAGACGAGGAATAAAAGATCCTAATACCACCCAGTTGGCAATGTGGGCCCGTAAGCCACACAGCCAAGTTAGTAAAACGGTTTCCTTTGTCTAGACTCAACTTCGGCCAAGGAATTGGAAAGGGGGATTCCTTCAGGCAGTCGGCTCTGATACCAACTTGTGGCGCCCCCTGCTCGATCGTAGACTAATCATGCACGCAAACGTGTACGATCAAGATCAGGGACTCACGGGAAGATATCACAACACAACTCTAAAACATAAATAAGTCATACAAGCATCATAATACAAGCCAGGGGCCACGAGGGCTCGAATACAAATGCTCGATCATAGACGAGTCAGCGGAAGCAACAATATCTGAGTACAGACATAGGTTAAACATGGTGCCATAAGATGGCTAGCACAAACAGGGATACAACAGATCGAACAGGCGCAGGGCCTCCTGCCTGGGATCCTCCTAACTACTCCTGGTCATCGGCGTCCTGGACGTAGTAGTAGGCTCCGTCCTGGTGGTAGTAGTCGTCGTAGGTGGCGTCTGGCTCCTGGGCTCCAGCATCTGGTTGCGACAACCAGCAAGAAGGGAAAGGGGGAAAGGAGGGGGAAAGCAACCGTGAGTACTCATCCAAAGTACTCGCAAGCAAGGATCTATACTACATATGCATGGTATATGTGTAAAGAGGCAATATCGGTGGACTGAACTGCAGAATGCCAGAATAAAAGGGGGATAGCTAGTCCTGTCGAAGACTACGCTTCTGGCAGCCTTCGTCTTGAAGCAATAGAAGAGATTAGTTGGAAGTTAACCAAACAACAACGTAAAGCATAATCCTACCCGTCGATCCTCTCGTCGCCACCATGCGAGAGAGCGACCACCGGGTTATATCTGTCACTTGTAAGGGTGTGTTTTATTAAGTATCCATTTCTAGTTGTCATGAGGTCGGAATACAACTCCGGGTCGTCCTTTTACCGAGGGACACGGCTATTCGAATAGATAAACTTCCCTGCAGGGGTGCACCACATATTCCCCAACACGCTCGATCCCCTTTGGCCGGACACACTTTCCTGGGTCATGCCCGGCCTCGGAAGATCCACACGTCGCAGCCCCACCTAGGCTCAACAGAGAGGTCAGCACGCCGAACTAATCCTAGGCACTCTGGGGTCTGGGCCCATCGCCCAGTGCGCTCCTGCACGTTGCGTACGCGGCCGCGAGCAGACCTAGCAACCCACACGATCACGGCGGTTACGTTAGCGCGGTCCAACACGGCGCGCGCCGCTCAGTCGCTGACGTCAAGAAGGCTTCAGCTGATACCACGACGCCGGGATACCCATAACTACTCCCGCGTAGTTGGTTAGTGCGTATAGGCCAGTGGCCAGACTCAGATCAAATATCCAATCTCGTTAAGCGTGTTATTATGAAGTAAACGCGAACGCCGACCAGGGCCTGGCCCACCTGTCTCCTAGGTGGTCTCAACCTGCCCTGTCGCTCCGCCACAAAGATCCACTCAAAGGGCCGTTGGGACAAAGGTCCTTTCAGCCCCCAATCCGTGAATCACTCGCGGGTACTCTTCGAGCCGAGCCGACTTTAGTCACCATTTGTATAGTATGTATATATGTATAGTATAACCCGTGATCACCTCCCGAGTGATCACGGCCCGATAGTATAGCAAGGCAGACTGACAAGAATGCAGGGCCAATGATGATATACTAGCATCCTACACTAGGCATTTAGGATTGCAGGTAAGGTATCAACAGATGTAGCAACAGTGTCAGGCTATGCATCAGACTAGGATTAACGGAAAGCAGTAACATGCTACACTACTCTAATGCAAGCAGTATAGAGGAGAATAGGCGATATCTGGTGATCAAGGGGGGGGCTTGCCTGGTTGCTCTGGCAAGTAGGGGTCGTCAACAACGTAGTCGGTCGGGGCACCAGCAGCTGCGTCGGTCTCGTAGTCTACCGAAGAGAAGAGGGGGAAGAAACAGTAAACACACGGCAATAATGCAACAGGGATGCATGACATGTCTAAACGCAGGGCCAGGGTGATATACAGCCTAACTAAGCGATTTAGTTAATTTAGGAATTTATTCGGATTTATTTAATTAAGGTTGGACACTATTCATTTATCGAAATCGGTCTAATTGTTCAACGTTCTCATAGCTGCGGGCGTCTGACGGGAATACGGAGGATGTATTCGGGTTCGTATCGTCGTTCTGAGCAAGTTTCATGTATAAAATATTTTCATCGGAGTTACGGTTTAAAAGATATGATTTTCTAAAGTTTTTATTAATTTCTGAAATTTTAATTAATTATTTAATTCAACATTATCCGAAACAGTAATTGATGACGTCAGCATGACATCATGCTGACGTCAGCAGTTAATTAAGTTAATTACTAATTACTGTTTAATTAACACTAATCAGTTAATTAGATTAACCTAATCAGGATTAATTAACTAATTAATTAATTAATTAATTATTTTAATTATTTATTTTTATTTCTATTTTCTTAAAACTGTTTCTGGGCCGTGGGCCCCATTCGTCAGCGTCACAGGGGTTCGGGCCCCACTGAGCAGTGGCCCAGGGGCGGACATGTCCGGGGCGTGCCCCTTTCGGGACCGGACATGTCCGGTGCCCAAAGGGGACGCACGGGCGGTCGGCGGGCGCGGGCGCCGGCGAGGCCACGGCGGGGCCGGAGGCGGGGCGGCGGCGCGGTGGCTGGAGCGGCCGCGGGCGGCAGCGCGGTGGCTGGAGCGGCAGCGGGCGGCGGTCGCGCGGAGGCGAAGCGGGGGGGGCCGGAGCGGGCGGTTGGCGGCGAGGAGCGACGCGGGCGCGCGAGCGAGGGCAGTGGGCGGCGCGCGCGCGCGTGCGGCAGAGCGCGGCGAGGCTGCGGTGCGCGCGGGCGCGTGCGCGAGCAGAGAGGGGGGGAGAGGCCCGAGGCCTCACCGGGATCCGTAGGGACGGGCAGCCGGGGTCGGGGTGGTCGACGGGACGACGGCGATGGGGAGGCAGGCCGGCGGGACAAGGCGGCGACGTAGAACGAGGCAGACCGCGAGGGAGAGGCTCCCGGGCGGTGGCGTCGTGCGGCGAGGGCGAGGTAGCGCGGTCGGGCGCGTCGGGGCGAGCGGCGTCGAGGGAGCGGCCGGCGAGGGAGAGCGGGATCCGGGCGGCGGCGTCCAACGGCGACGGCGAGGCGGCTCGGTCGTCGCCGCGACGGACGGGGTCGTTCCCGACCTACGATCCTCATCTGGATCGGGAGGTGGGGGCTGACGAGGGGGAGGCGGGCGACGGCGGCGTCGGCGAGCGCGTCGACGACGAGGCGGACGGGATCGGGCCTGCGCCCGATCCAGATGGGGGGGGAGGAGGAGAGATCGAGGGGGAGGGGGGATCGGGGGTAGGGTTAGGGTTTGGCCGGGGGGGTTGGCCGGCTAAGTAGGTGCCGGCTGGGCCGGCCTGGCGGCCCGGTGGCTTGCTGGGCCGAGGCCCAGTCGGGGGGGGGGGTGTTGCTCTTTTTTTTTTTCTTTTCTGTTTCTTTTTTCTCTACTGTTAAATGTTTAGGCCTCAAATGGTTTTTGTAAAAAGTGTGACCTATTTCATAAATACCAGTGCATTATTCCTTAACACCTAAATTAGTTTGGACAAAACATAATTCCATATTATTATTTCAGATTTAATAAATGGTTATTAAATATTATCTTCATCCACTGTTTGAGGTTGTTCGAGTCACTTATCCAATTCCAATGATGTTGGTTTCAATTTTAGAATAGCCTCTGGAATATTTGTTATTTATCTGACATTTTAGTTTCTATGTTGGACAACTTTTATATCCCACTTTCATTTAAATTTGAATTTGACTTAGGAGTTGAAATGCAATATGATGCTAATGATGATTATGCACTATTAATCATGATGACATGGCCTCATCAAAAGGGTGATCTCTGTAGCTTAATACAGGGGGTGTTACAAATCTCCTCCACTACAAGAAATCTTGTCCCGAGATTTAGGAGGTAGAAAGAAACAAAGCGGGGTATTCATCGCGAAGACGATCCTCGCGCTCCCAAGTGGCTTCATCCTCAGAATGGTTTGACCACTGTACCTTGAGGAACTTGATAACCTTCTGGCGTGTGCGACGCTCGGCTTGATCGAGAATGCGGACCGGATGCTCTTTAAAGAGAGGTCTTGTTGCAGTTCAAGCAATTCGTGATCTACTCTGCGGATAGGGTCTTTGAAGCAGCGGCGGAGTTGTGATACGTGGAACACATCGTGAACCTGAGAAAGGTTCGGTGGAAGTTCCAACTGATATGCACTCCACCACGCCTTTCAAGAACAGTGAAAGGACCAATATAGCGAGGAGCTAGCTTGCCCTTGATCCCGAATCGGTGTGTACCTTTCATCGGTGGTGACTCGAAGATAAGCCTTTTCGCCAGGTTGATAGACCATATCTTTGTGTTTGCGGTCATACTGACTCTTTTGACGTGACTGAGCAGTCTTCAAATGCTCGCGACAACGCGAACTTGATCTTCGGCAAGTTGGATAATATCCGGACCGAAGAGTGGACGTTCCCCAGTTTCTGACCAATTTAGAGGGGTTCGGCACTTTCGTCCGTACAATACTTCAAAGGGGGCCATCTTCAGACTGGCTTGATAGCTGTTATTGTAAGAGAATTCGGCATATGGGAGAGATTCTTCCCATTTCCTTCCGAAGGATATGACACAGCTCGAAGCATGTCTTCGAGAACTTGGTTGACTCGTTCAACTTGCCCTTGAGACTGAGGGTGAAAAGCGGTGCTGAAGACAGATGAGTTCCCATAGCTTCTTGGAAACTAGCCCAGAATCTTGAAGTGAATAAGCTGCCACGGTCTGAACTGATAACCAGTGGAATACCGTGAAGTGAACAATTCGATCGGAATGTAGAGAGTTGCGAGCTGACTAGCAGTGATCGTCTCTTTGACGGCTAGAAAATGTGCAACTTTGGAAAGTCGGTCAATGACGACAAGAATAGCATCATTACCTTTCTGTGATTTGGGAAATCCAGTGATAAAGTCCATTTCAACATGGTCCCACTCCATTCGGAACAGCAATTGGTTGCAGAGTTCCGGCGGGCCTTTGATGTTCTGCTTGACGCGACGGCAAAATCACATTCAGCAACATAGCGAGCAATGTCTTGCTTCATGTTTGACCACCAGAATCTTTGACGGATGTCTTGGTACATCTTGGTACTGCGGGATGAATAGACAACGGAGTGTCGTGAGCTTCTTGCATGACCTCCTGAGTCATACCCAGGTTCCTTTAGAGGGGACCACTAGACGACTTTTAAAGAACAATGTGCCAGTATCATCAATAGTGAAGAACGAAGGCCTTCCTTCAGCGAGATAGCGCTTAATCTTGTGGGCTTGAGAGTCATAACCCTGCAGCGTCTTGATGCTGTCCACGATCTGGTTTAGCAACCAGGGTATTAAGAGAACCCTGGGAAACAACGTGGAGGTTCATTTTGTAGGAACCTTCAGGGGGGAGCGAGTGCTCCAGGAGGAACAATTGGAGATTCAGCTTTCTGAATTCTTCAATAAGCGAAGTTGAACTTCGTGAAACTGGAGGTGACTGCAATAAGACTTACGGCTCAAGGCATGGGCCATTACATTAGCCTTGCCAGGGGTATAAGAAATACCCAAGTTAAAATCCGCTACGGTCTCCATCCATCTCTGTTGACGGAGGTTCAGGCTGGCTGAGTGAACAGATACTTCAGACTTTGATGATCGGTGTAGATCTCGCAACGATTACCGAGAAGGTAATGTCACCACTGTTTTAGTGCATGGATGACGGCAGCAAGCTCGAGGTCATGTACTGGGTAATTCTCTTCGTGCGGACGCAATTGACGCGAAGCATAAGCAATTACTCTGCGGTCTTGCATTAGGACACCGCCTAATCCTTGACGGGATGCATCACAATAGATGACAAAATCCTTCTGGGAATCAGGAGGGGCAAGCACTGGGCAGAAGTCAGCTTGTCTTTGAGCGTCTGGAAACTTTCCTGACACTTTTCCGTCCAATCGAACTTGACGCCTTTATGAAGCAGGTTAGTCAGGGGCTTGGCGATTTGGAGAAGTTCTCGACAAATCGACGGCAATAGCTGGCGAGTCCGAGAAAACTTCAAACTTGCTTGACGTTCTTTGGAGGAGCCCAATCAAGAATAGCCTGAACTCGCTCGGGGTGACGGCAATACCATCCTTGGAGATACATGCCCAAGGTATGTTACTTCGGGAAGCCAGAATTCACACTTGGAAAACTTAGCATATAGTTGATGCTCTCGAAGTTTCTCCAGAACAAGTCGAAGATGTTCAGCATGTTCCTCTTTGTTCTTGGAGTATACTAGGATATCATCCAAGTAAACCACGACGAACTTGTCAAGGTATTCCATGAATATATATTCATCAGGCGGGAGAATGTGGCGGGAGCATTGGTTAAGCCGAATGACATGACAGTGTACTCGTATGAGCCATATCGATACGAACGAGCGGTCTTTGGGATATCCTCTACGAACACGGATCTGGTGGTAACCCAACCTTAAGTCGAGTTTAGAGAACACTGATGAACCCGCCAGTTGATCATACAGATCGTTTATCCGAGGAAGGGGATATTTGTTCTGGACGGTTGCTTGGTTAATAGGACGGTAATCTTGGACCAATCGGTTTGATCCATCCTTCTTCCTGACAAGAGAGAAGGTGCTCCCCAAGCGGAGGAACTTGGGCGAATGAAACCCTTACGAAGTGAAGCGTCGATTTCCTCCTTAAGTTCAAGGAGTTCATGCGGCGGCATCTTGTAGGGTCGCTTGGCGATAGGAGTGGTGCCTGGTTTCAAGTCGATGACAAATTCGACAGCTCGAGCAGGGGGTATCCCTGGGAGTTCTTCTGGGAAAACACCTTGGAATCGCGAACAACTGGAATGTTCTCGATGCCTTCAAGTGGTGATGCGTTTAACGCATTCAAGGCATAAAGTCTCGCCTCGGCATTTTGGATGATTTGAGCCTGGTAGCTTATTATTTCATCAGAAGGGTGTAGAAGATGGACGATCTTCGTGGCGCAAACTATAGAAGCAGTATGCGCTTTCAACCAATCCATTCCGAGAATGAGGTCGATACTACAAGACTTTAGTATGAAAGGGGAGGCATGAAACTCCAGCCCTTCAATTTCAACGGTGACGTCGTTGCTACCCATGGAGGTTGACATTGACCGCGGGGGTGTGTATTACTATTGCAGTGTTCATGACCTCACATTTAATGTCGTGTTTGTATGCAAATTCTTCGGACATGAATGAATGCGATGCTCCCGAATCAAATAAAACAGAAGCTGGTACTGAATTAACAAGGAGAGTACCCATCACGGTGGCAGGCTGGTCCTGAGCTTCTTTGAAATCGGTGTGGTTGGCCTGAATACCCCATAAGTCTTGGCATGTTGTTGCGAGGCTGATTGTTCCTACGGCCAGTTGCAGGAAGTGCCAGTTGGTTCTGGTTCTGAATGCAGTTCCTGGAAAAATGACCTGGCTGCCCACACTTGTAGCACAGACTATCATTGGGATTAGGAGCAGGAGCTCGGGGTGGTGGAGCTGGAAGTCCTGGCTGCCTAGGTGGTGGAGGCAGACGCGGTGCAGTATAGGACTGTCATCTCAATCATCACGCCTAATCCGTGAAAAAGGTGTAGCTCGGTGTCTGAGTTGTTCTGCTGATCATAAATCCGAACTTCAGCATAGTACTGTTCCTGTTGAACTCGGGTTACACCATAACCAAGTACTCAGGGTACCAACGGTAGCCAAGTCTGGTCATGAGAGCGATCAGGACAGCTGGAAACCCAGGGGTATTACGAGCCCAAGTGCGAAGCACAAGCTGTGTCGTGACGCGGTGGAAACAAACGGTCCATCTGAAAATAGAGGAAATTCAGGTTTGTCAAACGACAATAAGAGGTTTAACACAAACCGGAGAGAAAGGTTAAACAAAACAATGGAAAGGAAAATGATTATCAGACTAATCAGATCAACGACAGGGAAATCGCACAGATATCCAGCTCTCCGGGTAGACAGAATTTACGAGATCCTAAGTGTCGGCGTTAGTAAACTTCATTTAACCGAGTAGAAAGAGATCAGAGTCCCAGAGTATAGACGAGGAATAAAAGATCCTAATACCACCCAGTTGGCAATGTGGGCCCGTAAGCCACACAGCCAAGTTAGTAAAACGGTTTCCTTTGTCTAGACTCAACTTCGGCCAAGGAATTGGAAAGGGGGATTCCTTCAGGCAGTCGGCTCTGATACCAACTTGTGGCGCCCCCGGCTCGATCGTACACTAATCATGCACGCAAACGTGTACGATCAAGATCAGGGACTCACGGGAAGATATCACAACACAACTCTAAAACATAAATAAGTCATACAAGCATCATAATACAAGCCAGGGGCCACGAGGGCTCGAATACAAATGCTCGATCATAGACGAGTCAGCGGAAGCAACAATATCTGAGTACAGACATAGGTTAAACAAGGTGCCATAAGATGGCTAGCACAAACAGGGATACAACAGATCGAACAGGCGCAGGGCCTCCTGCCTGGGATCCTCTTAACTACTCCTGTCGTCGGCGTCCTGGACGTAGTAGTAGGCTCCGTCCTGGTGGTAGTAGTCGTCGTAGGTGGCGTCTGGCTCTGGCTCCAACATCTGGTTGCGACAACCAGCAAGAAGGAAAGGAGAAAGGAGGGGGAAAGCAACCGTGAGTACTCATCCAAAGTACTCGCAAGCAAGGATCTATACTACATATGCATGGTATATGTGTAAAGAGGCAATATCGGTGGACTGAACTGCAATGCCAGAATAAGAGGGGGATAGCTAGTCCTGTCGAAGACTACGCTTCTGGCAGCCTCCATCTTGAAGCATAAAGAGAGTAGTTGGAAGTTAACCAAGCAACAAACGTATAGCATAATCCTACCCGTCGATCCTCTCGTCGCCACCATGCGAGAGAGCGACCACCGGGTTATATCTGTCACTTGTAAGGGTGTGTTTTATTAAGTATCCATTTCTAGTTGTCATGAGGTCGGAATACAACTCCGGGTCGTCCTTTTACCGAGGGACACGGCTATTCGAATAGATAAACTCTCCCTGCAGGGGTGCACCACATATTCTCCAACACGCTCGATCCCCTTTGGCCGGACACACTTTCCTGGGTCATGCCCGGCCTCGGAAGATCCACACGTCGCAGCCCCACCTAGGCTCAACAGAGGTCAGCACGCCGGACTAATCCTAGGCACTCTGGGGTCTGGGCCCATCGCCCGTGCGCTCCTGCACGTTGCGTACGCGGCCGGGCAGCAACCACAACCCACACGATCACGGCGGTTACGTTAGCGCGGTCCAACACGGCGCGCGCCGCTCAGTCGCTGACGTCAAGAAGGCTTCAGCTGATACCACGACGCCGGGATACCCATAACTACTCCCCCCGCGTAGTTGGTTAGTGCGTATAGGCCAGTGGCCAGACTCAGATCAAATATCCAATCTCGTTAAGCGTTGTTATATGAAGTAAACGCGAACGCCGACCAGGGCCTGGCCCACCTGTCTCCTAGGTGGTCTCAACCGCCCTGTCGCTCCGCCACAAAGATCCACTCAAAGGGCCGTTGGGACAAAGGTCCTTTCAGCCCCCAATCCGTGAATCACTCGCGGGTACTCTTCGAGCCGACCGACTTTAGTCACCATTTGTATAGTAGTTATATATGTATAGTATAACCCGTGATCACCTCCCGAGTGATCACGGCCCGATAGTATAGCAAGCAGACTGACAAGAATGCAGGGCCAATGATGATATACTACTAGCATCCTACACTAGGCATTTAGGATTGCAGGTAGGAAGGTATCAACAGATGTAGCAACAGTGTCAGGCTATGCATCAGACTAGGATTAACGGAAAGCAGTAACATGCTACACTACTCTAATGCAAGCAGTATAGAGGAGAATAGGCGATATCTGGTGATCAAGGGGGGGGGGGGCTTGCCTGGTTGCTCTGGCAAGTAGGGGTCGTCAACAACGTAGTCGGTCGGGGCACCAGCAGCTGCGTCGGTCTCGTAGTCTACCGAAGAGAAGAGGGGGAAGAAACAGTAAACACACGGCAATAATGCAACAGGATGCATGACATGTCTAAATGATATGCCGGGGTGATATACAGCCTAACTAAGCGATTTAGTTAATTTAGGAATTTATTCGGATTTATTTAATTAAAGTTGGACACTATTCATTTATCGGAATCTGTCTAATTGTTCAACGTTCTCATAGCTGCGGGCGTCTGACGGGAATACGGAGATGTATTCGGGTTCGTATCGTCGTTCTGAGCAAGTTTCATGTATAAAATATTTTCATCGGAGTTACGGTTTAAAAGATATGATTTTCTAAAGTTTTATTAATTTCTGAATTTTAATTAATTATTTAATTCAACATTATCCGAAACAGTAATTGATGACGTCAGCATGACATCATGCTGACGTCAGCAGTTAATTAAGTTAATTACTAATACTGTTTAATTAACACTAATCAGTTAATTAGATTAACCTAATCAGGATTAATTAACTAATTAATTAATTAATTAATTATTTTATTATTTATTTTTATTTCTATTTTCTTAAAACTGTTTCTGGGCCGTGGGCCCCATTCGTCAGCGTCACGGGGTTCGGGCCCCACTGAGCAGTGGCCCAGGGGCGGACATGTCCGGGGCGTGCCCCTTTCGGGACCGGACATGTCCTGCCCAAAGGGGACGCACGGGCGTCGCGGCGCGGCGCCGGCGAGGCAACGGCGTGGGCGGAGGCGGGGCGGCGGCGCGTGGCTGGAGCGTCCGGGGCGGCAACGCGTTGGACGCAGCGCGGCGTCGCGTGGGCAAAGCGCCTAGCGTTCGTGCGAACACGTCGGCTCGTCCCCCCCGCTGCCTCTGCGGCCCTCCCCAGACTTCTTTGCGCAGCAGAGAGGGGGAGAGGCCGAGGCCTACAACCGGATCCGTAGGGACGCATCGGGGTCGGGTGGTCGACGGGGACGACGGCGATGGAGGCAGGCCGGCGGGGACAACGGGGCGACGTAGACGAGGCAACCGGCGAGGGAGAGCTCCGGCGGCTGGCGGTCGTGCGGGCGAGGGCGAGGTAGCGCGGTCGGCGCGTCGGCGAGCCCGAGGAGCCGGCCGGCAGGAACGAGTCCCGCGCCCAACGGCACGGCACCGCGTCGTCCCGCACCCGGGACGTAGGTCCTCCCATCCGCGATCATCCCATCCATCTATCGGAGTGGGGGCTGACGAGGGGGAGGCGGCGACGGGCGGTCGGCGAGCGGCGTCGCGACGAGGCGACGGGATTGGCCTGCGCCCGATCCGATGGGGGGGGGAGGAGAGGAAGAATCGAGGGGGAGGGGGGATCGGGGGTAGGGTTAGGTTTGGCCGGGGGGTTGGCCGGCTAAGTAGGTGCCGGCTGGGCCGGCCTGGCGGCCCGGGGGCTTGCTGGGCCGAGGCCCAGTCGGGGGGGGGGTTTTTGCTCTCTTTTTTTTTCTTTTCTGTTTCTTTTTTCTCTGCTGTTAAATGTTTAGGCCTCAAATGGTTTTTTGTAAAAAGTGTGACCTATTTCATAAATACCAGTGCATTATTCCTTAACACCTAAAATTAGTTTGGACAAAACATAATTCCATATTTATTTCAGATTTAATAAATGGTTATTAAATATTATCTTCATCCACTGTTTGAGGTTGTTCGAGTCACTTATCCAATTCCAATGATGTTGGTTTCAATTTTAGAATAGCCTCTGGAATATTTGTTATTTATCTGACATTTTAGTTTCTATGTTGGACAACTTTTATATCCCACTTTCATTTAAATTTGAATTTGACTTAGGAGTTGAAATGCAATATGATGCTAATGATGATTATGCACTATTAATCATGATGACATGGCCTCATCAAAAGGGTGATCTCTGTAGCTTAATACAGGGGGTGTTACAGTACCGTTATCGGTAATTATGCTGTGGGGGACACCATAACGGTGTACGACGTCAGATAAGAAGTCGATGACCGATCCGGATTCTGCCGAAGTGACGGGCCTTGCCTCAATCCACTTTGTGAATTTGTCGACCATGACCAATAGGGACTTCTTTTTCTTTGTGCCCCCTTTGAGTGGCCCGACCATGTCGAGACCCCAGACCGCGAAAGGCCATGTTATCGGTATCGTCCGAAGAGCTGTGGGGGGCATGTGACTTTGATTTGCGAACAGCTGGCATCCAACGCAATGTTGGACGAAAGCCCGGGCATCCTCACGGGCGGTAGGCCAAAAGAATCCTGCTCGGAAAGCCTTGCTGACCAAGGCCCGGGCTGCCGCGTGGTGGCCACCCATGCCCGTGTGTATTTCTGCCAGGAGTTGCTGCCCCTCTTCTTCGGAGATGCACCTTTGTAAGATTCCTGTGGTGCTTTTTTTGTAAAGCTCGCCCTCATGGACCATGTATGCTTTAGAGCGCCGGACTATACGTCGTGCCTCCGTCTGGTCCTCCGGGAGCTGTTGTCGAATGAGGTAGGCGAGCAGAGGTTCTGTCCTGGGGGCAATTACGGCCATGATTTCATGGGCGGAAGGTGTTTCCTCGAGTGCGGAGCCGCCGATGATATGGTCATCGGGCTCCTTTTCTTGGGAAACATTGTGAGCGGGCTCGTTGATTACAGCGCCGGCGTCACCGTCCTGCCATACTACGGAGGGCTTGAAGAGCCGCTCGAGGAAAGTGTTTTTGGGAACCGGTTCGCGCTTGGCATCCATGCGGGCGAGGACGTCCGCGGCTTGGTTGCTGTCCCTAGAGACATGGTGGAATTCTAGGCCCTCGAATCGGGCCGATATCCGGAGAACCGCATTTCTGTATGCCGCCATCTTGGGGTCCTTGGCATCGAATTCGCCGTTGACTTGAGAGATCGCTAGGTTTGAATCTCCCCTTACTTCAAGGCGCTGCACTCCCATTGACGTGGCCAGACAAAGACCATGTAGTAGTGCTTCGTATTCGACTGCGTTGTTGGAGTCCATGTACATTATTTGTAGGACATACCGAACAGTGTCGCCTATAGGGGAGATTAGGATGACCCCAGCCCCCAGTCCGGCTAACATTTTTGAGTCGTCGAAATACATCGTCCAGTGCGAATATGTACTGTACTCTCGGGGTAGTTCGGCTATAAAATCGGCCAGCACCTGAGATTTAATAGCTCGGCGTGGTTTGTATGTTATCTCGAAGGGAAGGAGCTCGATGGCCCATTTGGCGATGCGGCCCGTGGCGTCCCTATTGTTGATTATGTCATTCAAGGGGACCTCTGACGCCACTATTACCGAACATTCTTGAAAGTAATGTCGTAGGTTTCGGGACGCCATAAAAACCGTATAAGCTATCTTTTGATAGTGGGGGTATCGTGATTTGCATGGCGTAAGTACCTCGGACACATAATAGACTGGCTTCTGGACTTGGAACTTGTGCCCCTCAGACTCCCGCTCCACAACGAGCACTGCGCTAACCACATGATTGGTGGCTGAAATGTATAGTAGCATGGGCTTGCCGACGCTAGGTGCGGCCAGGATAGGGTTGCCATCAAGAAGTGTTTTAATCTCCTCAAGCGCCGCAGTTGCTTCGTCTGTCCATTGGAAGTTCTTGGTCTTTTTGAGCAGTCTGTAGAGTGGGAGCGCCTTTTCTCCGAGGCGAGATATGAAGTGGCTCAAAGCTGCCACGCATCCGGCCAATTTCTGGACGTGCTTGAGCTCTGTTTGTATCGCGAGCTAGGATAGCGCACTAATTTTGGCCGGGTTGGCCTCGATTCCTCTATGGGAGACGATGAATCCAAGCAACTTTCCGGCAGGGACCCCAAAGGCGCATTTTTCCGGGTTGAGTCGTATATCATAGGCTCGCAAGTTGTCGAAGGTTTGGTGGAGGTCGTCTATCAGCTGGTCGATGTTTTTGGTTTTGACAACCACATCGTCCACGTACGCCTCGACCGTTCTGCCGATTTGGTTTTCGAGGCATGCTTGAATCATGCGTTGGTATGTGGCTCCTGCGTTTTTCAGCCCGAACGGCATGGTGTTGAAGCAGAAAGGCCCGTAGGGAGTGATGAATGCGGTTGCCGTCTGGTCGGACTCCTTTATCTTGATCTGGTGGTATTCGGAGTACGCGTCAAGGAAGCACAGCGAGTCATGTCTGGCGGTGGCGTCGATGATATGGTCTATTCTTGGCAGGGGGAAAGGGTCCTTAGGGCATGCCTTGTTAAGGTCTTTAAAATCGACACGGAGCCCGCCAAGACTTGTCCTTCTTGGGTACCATAACCAGATTTGCTAACCACTCAAGATGCTTGATCTCGTGGATGAATCCGGCCTCCAGCAGTTTTGCAAGCTCTTCGCCCATGGCTAGCCGTTTGGGTTCGGAAAATCGGCGTAGAGTATGTTTCACCGGCTTGAAGCCTTTTAAGATGTTTAGGCTGTGCTTTGCTAGCCTGCGTGGGATTCCCGGCATGTCTGAGGGGTGCCAGGCGAATATTTCCCAGTTCTCACGCAGGAATGTTCTTAGCACCTCGTCGACTGCGGGGTCCAGCCGTGCTCCTATGGATGCCGTTTTATTGGGATCTGTTGGGTGCACTTGAAATTTTACTATTTCATCTGCTGGCTTGAATGATGTGGATTTTTGTCTTTTACTGAGGACCACATCATCCCTGTCGACTGTAGTGCGTAGTGCTGTCAACTCTTCGGCCGCGAGGGCTTCGGATAGTGCCTCTAGGGCAAGGGATGCCGTCTTGTTTTCGGCTCGCAAGGCTTTGCTCGGGGCGCTTTTAAGAGAGATTACCCCGTTGGGCCCTGGCATTTTGAGTTTCATATACCCGTAATGTGGTATGGCCTGAAATCTCAAGAATGCCTCACGTCCTAGCAGGGCATGGTATCCGCTGCGGAAGGGCACAATGTGAAATAGCAAGGGTTCGGATCTGTAGTTATCGGGTGTGCCGAACACAACGTCCAAGGTTATGCGTCCCGAGCAGTGTGCCTCCCTACCGGGTATTATACCTCGGAATGTGGTGTGGCTGCATTCGATGCGAGATCTGTTGAACTGCATCTTGTCGAGAGTATCCTCATAGATGAGGTTGAGGCCGCTGCCTCCGTCCATCAGCACTTTAGTCAGCCGAAAACCGTCGACAATGGGGTCGAGGACTAGTGCGGCTGGTGCGTGGTTGCTACGGGGACTTGGCTCGTCCTTCTCGTCGAAGGTAATAGGCGCGGCTGCCCATGGCTGTGCGGCCGTCACTTGATATATTTGGCTGAGCTCTCGAAGAGCCTTTTTCCTTTTATTGTTTGAGGCGAAGGTCTCGTAGACCGTAAGGACATTGTGGTCCTATGGTGAAGCCGCAGACTGCTTATCTGGAGGTGTAAGGCCCAAGATTGGCTCGCCATGTTTGGCCACTTGTCTTACCACTCAACAGGCTCGAAGTCTATGGGTTGGGTTTGCGTCTAGCAAGACCGAGTGTATTGGGCACGGTTATCCAGCAACTCGTCCAGCACTGATCTAGGTCTGGTTTTCTTTTCGTCGGGCTCGCATTCCGGCGACCGATGTGTGTATGCTCGTTTGACGCGAGACTTTCCGTGTTGCGCGGCGGGCGGTGACCCCATGTTCATCTGTTGCGCCCTCCACGTGTTTTCCATGGCGCAATACTTGCGTACCATGTTTGATAGTTCGGTGAAGCTTTGAACCCGGCGATGAGCGAGGGCGTTCAAAAGGCCCTCGTACTTGCAGGTGAACTGGAAATCTTTGATTATCTCTTTGTCGCAGCAAGGTGCCATCCTGTTTTTTACAAGGAAAAATCTAGCCCAATAATGATGGAATGTCTCGTTTGGCAGCTGTTTGACATTCATGAGGTCCCATATGTCCGGATTTCCAGAATCCGGGGAGTATTTCGCATGGTGGGTGGGTGGGAAATTTTTTGAGATTCCCTCCTGCGGCGGACCCGGACTATCCCCAATAGGAGGTTGAGTTGCGTCCGGCTCTGATCGCGCAGGGTTCGGATCCGGATTGATGTGTGGCTGGATCGGCTCGAGGCCGGATCCTGCTTCAGGGCTCAAGTCTGGACGTATTTCTGGGCTGGTGTTTGACTCCGAGCTAGAGACTCGAGTGTACACAGTTTTTAGCTTATAAGGTTGTGGCCCCTCCTTCGACGGTGGCGACGAGGTGCGTGACCGGAGGGGTGTTGATTTCTCGGTCTTCGGGTTTAAGCCCTACCTGATCATAGGCCGTGGGCCTGATAACGGAGATTCCCATTGCGCGGAATAGGCTTGCAAGGTGGTCCGCCGGCTGGGCACACGGGGGCGCCGAACACTCCAGCGATTCGGCGGGGGATCTTGTGGACGGTCTGTCAGAGTCAGGCTTCAAGGCCAGACCCTGGGAGACACTTGATTCCTTTGGGTCTACTGGCCCCGGGGTTGATGCCCCCGAGCCGGCGGGTCCCTCCATGGGGGCGAAGCCTTCAATCTAGTCGAGGCAACCAGTGTGATCGGCGCGCAATAATACGCCACCGAACACGAAGAGATGATCCGGGGCGGGGAAGCCCTCGACACGGCTGTGGTCTCTAACGACCGGTTGAGCCATCGATCCTTTCGGCGATTCAACAGCGAAACTCTCAATGAAAGCACCAATGTCGGTGTCAAAACCGGAAGACCTCGGGGTAGGGGTCCCGAGCTGTGGATCTGGGATCGATGGGGAACAAGGGACGATGAACACGGTGTTTACCCAGGTTCGGGCCCTCTCGAAGAGGTAATACCCTACATTCTGCTTGATTGTATTGGATGTATAATACGGTTACAGAGTAGATCTACCTCGAGATCAGCATGAGCTAAACCCTAAGGTGATGAGGTGATGAATGTAGCTCTCCCCGTAATGACTACAACCCTCGGTTTATATAGACACCAGTAGGTTTAGGGTTACCGGAGATAGATTACAATAAGGAATAAAGAGATCATGCCTATCCTTGACTTGGAGGGCACACCACGGCTTCATAGATCTCCTGTCGCTATACGGTTTCACCAGTCCGGCCCATATTCGATGGGCCGGCGCCCCGAGGACCCCTTAGTCCATAACTCCCTCAATGCTTATGCAATGTTTCCTTCTTGAAGACGTCGCTTTTGGAGAATTTGGATTTCGGGTGCTGCCTAGGTGATGGTTCGTGCTGTAGGTACAAAGAATTGATCGCTGTAGCGGGTTTTTTTCTTCTTAACCTTTTTTATCTTTTGACCGTGTGCATCCGTAATGTCTTTATGACATTACGTTGTTATATAGTCTGAATGTAATTGGTATCTCGGACGATATTAATATATTTCCTCTGTTGAAAAAATGTTAGTTTAGGTCATGGGTTCAGCCACCGTGTGTGTATTTCACTAGATCCGTAGTGCCCTTCGTTATCGTGGCAAGTGTATTTTCTTTACGAGCAGCCCATGGGAACTCTGCCTTTTTATATGGAAGACGAAAATTGAGCAGTGGCATATGGCCACAGATTATGCGACAAAGTACTCATAAACAAACAAGAGAGAGCGAGACTCCACGAACTAAGTAGGACAAAGAGGGTCCGGCGCATGAAAAGGAAAGAGGAAACAGAAAAAAAGGATCGAAGGAAAAGGCGACCAAGGAGGCGACAAAGTCCTCCCGTGCTCTGCCGGCGAGGCCGTGGCTTCTCTTGCCCTCCGGTCGCCGTTCCGGCGACGGATGGGTGAGGGAACCCTGGCTCTCCGCTCGGCTGTAGTTAGGGTTATGTTTAGTATGTTCCACGGCGGCGTTTGGATGGCGGTGACGCCGGCGTTTGGAATAAAAATTCCCCGATCTCAGCCCCATCTCGATGACGTCCTTAGTGGTGAAGTCGAGGGATCTGTGGGAACTATATTCCATTGTCTCCTTGATGCGATGGATCTGGTGGTGTTTGTTGTTTCTATGGCGGATCTCATCTCATGTGGTGCCGTCTTTGTTTGGGAGAAGATGAAGGTCCAAGAACAAGGTTGGAGGCTTGTGGGTGGCAGTTCTGGTGTTTTGCCTCGACGACATCGACGGCATGCGGCGGATCTGGGTTTCGAGGAGCACGGGGATGATCCCCGGTCGACGCGCCACAGCGACAATGGCCTTGCCGGTGGCAGGCCTTTTCTTCGGCTCACAAAGCCTTTATGGGCGATGGTGTTTTTTCGTCTCCGAAGATGGAGAGTGGCAACGATGGCTGTTACAGAATTCTACTTCAATGGAGTTTTCTTGCAATTGTTTCTGGACATGTGTCCTTTCTCTTTTTCTATCTTGGTTTTCGTGATTTCGTGTTGTAATATGACATCTGTTTAATGGTATATGAAATTTCTCAAAAAAAAAATTAAGTAGGACAAAGCGTATGCATTAATCAATATTAGAAAGATTACAGTGTACATTCAAGTGGTACTAAGTGTTAGAGTAAAATGGCAAAACGGTATACACAGTCTGCAAGAGGGTGGCCACAAGCAGGACGACCGCGGCAACGAGGGAGATGAACACCCAGGGATTCCTCAGGTACCTCTGAAAGAAATTGGCCCGCCACCTGTTCCACCTCATCCGGCAATGGGCCTTCACCCGCCGCTGCACATCATGAAGCCTACTAGACGGGCTCATCACCCCGCCCTTGTTCAGCGTGTTGTTGAGCAGCTTGGCCACCTCCTCGTCGCTCCCCAGCCCGCACTCGATGATGTTCTTGGACCTCAGCAGCGCCACGTCCTTGGCCGAGCTGATGATGTTGTCCATGAAGATCACGTACGCCGTCACATCGTTGCCGGCGCCGGGGTGGAGCCGCTCGAACGCCATCAGGTTTAGGAACTTCTTCTCGGTCCGGTCGTCGACCCTGATCGCCGGCATGCTCAGCACGCCGTGCTCGAAGTGGACGTCGAGGAGGCTGTCGGTGTCGCTCACCTTGAAGTGGATCCCGGCCTCGTAGATCTCCATCGCCGAGGGCATGACGTACGCCGTCGACCCGGTGCGCTCCTGGTGGTCGCCGTGGGTGAGGCTTGTGTACAAGATGTCCAGAGGGTGGAGCCCGAGGTGATTGATGCCCACCAGGTGCCGGCGCCACGGACAGAGAGAGTCGAGCACCAACCTGCTGACTCCTGAAGCATTCTATAGCAATCAGTTAGAACTAACATGGTTGCCTTGCCTCGGTCTCCATTAACCATATTTTTCAGTAAGATTAACAGGTTCAATATATAATGTTCTGATTAATCTGCATTACAGTTATCTCTTTTTACTTGATGAATTTTTTTTTTAGAAAAGGAGGATGTATCCTCGGCCTCTGCATCTGGACAATGCATGCAGCCATATAATTAATTATTCACAAAGACCATACAAGGTGATACATCAATAAGCCTGAAGCCACCATCTTGACAACACCGTTGCTACTCCTATCCCCTTGATGAAGGCGTGCCGAATGTCCGGGGCTAATACCAAACAGACATCGCACCAAAGCCTAACATCTAAAGCCGGGTGTCCCATCCAAGCCACTACCTGGATTGGGTCCCACACCGGTCTGGCACACTCCCAGTGAGCACCGCACGCTGCAAGGGCCGTCACCTCCATCTTCCCTCGGTCCATCCTCAGAGCAGAACTGATGCATCGACCTTACCAGGCCTCTCTGCCATCAACGCCACCATGACGCCAGACAACTTCCTCCTCCTGCGCGAGTCACTCTTCAATGCGCCCACCGCCGAACCTCCGCGGCGCCATGCCGCCGGGATCCGCCGTCGGCCTTGCGGTAGATGTAACACCGCTCCTCCTCTTGTCCCCTCCAGCCAGCACGTGCTCCAAAACAATGCCCCCAGGAGGGACAACGGCATCGAAGGTGCCATCATCGTCCGATCCGGTAGACCCAGATCTAGGGTTTCCCCGGAGCATCACGAGTGGGGCGCCAGGACCTACAACAACGATGCCTCTAGAAGGGAACGACATCATAGACACCGCCATCGTCCGCCATGACCGTAGTCGGCGCGATTTTCACCGGAAATCACGACCCCCCGATCTCGCAGCTGACTGAAATCGAACGGAGCTTCGCCGTGAATACCAAAGCCGCCGTCGGCACGCCGGCAAGGAGCCTCCAACCGCCCCTCACCGGTCCTCCACGCGCCACCGGTTGCCACGCCGGGGCGGATCTGGACGGGACGCCAGATCCGTGGCTTCCGACGCCCATCTCCAGACATAGACTCCACCGAGGGTAAGAACACCATGCCGGCCATGGATTTGGCCACCGCCGCACAGGCAAGGGACGCTGCCCTACCTGCTGCTCGCGGATCCAACACCGGAGTCGCCCATGTCGCCTCCGGGTGATCCCGCAGCCCCCGCCGTGTCCGGCCCTCCACGCGCAAGACGAGGCACCGCAGCACCGCCGCCAGACCTGCCCGCGCGCCGCCGCGCCCCAGATGAACGCGACGCCGCCGCCCGAGGACGCCCGCCCGCGCCGAGCCCTCGCGCGAGGAGGAGATGGGACCCGCTGCCGCCAGCACCTACCGGGCTTTGCCCGGTGGCGTGGATTGGCGGCGGCGAGGGGAGAAGAGGGGCGGGGGGACCTGAGGCGCCGGCGGCTAGGGTTGCCCCCTCGGTCGCTCGCGGGGAGAGCGACGCGAGGGGGACGCCAACAGTGTGCATTTCAACTTCTTAGAGCAAAAATGCTGGCATGCTTTAATTCTAATTCTACTTCTAAAAATAAACACTGAAAAAATAACTCGCCAAACTGGAATGTGAATTTAACAGGAACTTGTATATACATATATATTTTAATCAGACAACGTCTTGTAAAATCGCCTTGAAAATTTAACTCGACCAGCAGTTATTTTCATTTCATTCAGTTATTTTTTCTTACTGAAACGCTGTTCTTTCATTCCCCTTATTCCCTCTATCCATCAGCGTGCGAGCTCGACGCCGTACGAATCCATCACCACCGGAGGTATAGGGGAGGCTGGCGCGTGGTGGAGCGCCGTCGACGCGCCAACAGTAACGGATGAGAAGAGCTAAGATTACATCACTTTCACACAAAGTGTGCCGACAATCTATCATGTCTCTTTCATCCGTCGCCGTCGAGGTCGGCATGCAAGAACACTAGCTGAGCCATGCCTTCTACGCCAGTTAAACTGAAGCCAGCACCAATCCATTCAAGCCAACTAACTGAATCCAATTAGAATGCAGATAGAAGATCTTCCCGCAAAAAAAGGCAGATAGTACCAATCCGAGTGATCAATACTGCTATGTTATAGTCCAGAACAACTACTACGTAAAATCTACAAGTGAAGTGATAATTGTCGGTTTAAATCTGGTCGGTCGGAGTTGATAAGCCACAGAGGGGGAGGGGGGGATTAATGAAGAAGGAAGGAGCAAAAATTTATGGATCGATGAAATAAAGTGGAGTAGTAGTACGGTACCTGATATCTGTCATGGTCCATGACAACCAGGAGCCTCTGGAGGAGGAGAAGCGGCAGCTGGTTCTCCACGACGACCATGTCGGACTGGATGTAGTTCCAGAGGTAGAGATAGCCGTACTTGCTGAAGACGGGGTCGTTGGGCGCGTAGTCCTCGTGCACCTTCCCCCGCAGCGCGTCCATCCGCATCGCCTCCACCAGGAAGCAGCCGTCGGTGACCATGAGCTCCACGAAGCGCTCCCTGTTGTCGGCGCCGCGCCACTCGTCGCCCAGGTCCTTGTAGGCGTCCAGCAGCTGCGTGGCCACCTCGGCCACGGCGGCCACGAACTCCCGCAGCGGCTTCCCGGAGCGCTTGACGAGGTGCACCACGGCGCGGCGCTTGTGCTCCTCCATGGGGAGCAGCTCCGGGTCGCCGTGGTGGAAGGGGCCCAGCGAGACCAGCTCCGGCTGGTACGCCTTGCTGTTGTGCAGGTTCTTGATCCGCTCCGGGACGCGGTAGACGGAGTGGCGCTTCCAGCGCGCCATCTCCACCGCCGGGTCGATGTTCATGTCGCCGATCGTCTTCTCCATCTCCACCACCCAGCTGCCGCCGCCGCCGCCGCCGGGGCTCAGAGTCAAGGCCAAAGCCGCATCCGCCGCCTCCACCCTCGGGTACTCGACCTTATTCGGGCCCAAGGTTGCCTCCCCCATTAATCACGCGCGCTCGTATGTGGGTCTGGAATGCATGGCGCTCGGCTCAGCTCACTGGGCTTTGAAAGGTCCGACGGAACGGGGGGGCAGCCAAGTTGCACGTAGTACAATCACCAGTGGCCGGACGGCGACGTGGTGATGCCCAGTCGAGTCGACTGACGGAAACGTGCAAGTTGGCTGCGCCCCGTGTACCGATATGTCTCTGGACTCATCTTGGCCACAAGTTGCTTGCTTGCACGGGCCCCACCATACGCCCCTTTGTGCATTACTCCAACCTTTGTGTGTGAACTATGTATGGTATCGGCGGGAAAGCAGACCTGCCCGGCACGATCACTGTGACAGCAGCAGAGCATCTGCTAAATTGCTAATGCTGGTGGCCACCAATAATATAACCTGTAGTGACCGGCGACGTGTTGAGACTTGGCCGACTGTTGCTACATCAAAAGCAGATACTCCCTCAGTCCCAAAATAAATGTCTTGAGTGTACTAAAACTAGTACAAAGTTGAGACACTTATTTTGGGACGGAGGGAGTACTTCCCTACAGGAGAGACTGTTTTCTGTTTTTACCTTTGGTCCATTCAGCTTTTTTTCAAACGAGACCCTATCGTTTACAACAACTCCATTGTCTCAACAGCTCTCTTTAATTATCTGTGACTGACTGTGTCACGCGGACAGATCACGGTCTCCCCGTCGTTCGCTCTCTGTATCCTGCAGCCTGTCCACCAACACCAAGCATCCGATGCGTGGACGGCGAGGCGAGATCAGGGGCGGACCCACGTTGGCCCAGCGGGGGTCACAGGACACCGGGTAAGTTTTGATCTTACCTTGTATATGCGGCCCATATACGGGTGTGACACCCCATGTCTAATTACAGGGACACCGGTAGAGCCAGGCCATTAGAAATTCCAAGCATTGTGATCCAGCAAGCTGTCCAGCGCGACGCGAGGCGCTGAGGCCCAGTCAGCAGCGAGTGACCTGGCCCTGCGACCATGCGACCAAGGGAGCCAGTCCATCAATCGATCTCTATTGCCTCAAAAAAAAAATCAATCGATCTCTCTGGATGGATACGATATGTTCGCCTCTTCCTCTGCTTGCGCAACAGACAGACGCCGTGCGCCGCGCTTTCTTCCCTCGTCAGTTCGGCGTACTCGTGTGCAGATCCTGTCAACTCAAGTCGCCGGAGCAATGGAGAAAAAACAGGTATGATGATTTCTGCACCAAATCTCCATTGCGATGCACCTCTTTAGGAAATTCGATTTTTGCTTCTTTTCGAGAACCCCTAATTCTCTTTTCTCAAACTGTAGGGCAGTTGGACTAGGGCTAGCCGGCTAGGGATTTGATAATTGTTGGCCTGTTGGGAATTGAATTATTTGGAATTTGGAATAATTATTCTTTGCGTGCGGAGGAGATTGCAATATTCTTGGAGCGCCGGTCGGATGCACAAGCAGGTTTAATTGATTCACATTATAACGGTGTGAAATCCAAGTAGCATGTACATGTAACTTCATAATTCATTTCTTCTTTCTGCATGACCTAAGATTGATTCAACGTAAAGATGTTTCCCGTCACATTAACAAAATGATGATGCCTTATCCCATTTTGAAAGTAACGATCTTAACTTTTCATTTTTTTAGTTACACAAGTTACATAATGATTTTTACTAAGTGATTTTGTTTATATGTAGGCAATTGACATATAATGTTGCATTTTGCTTGGAGATTCGATGATCCATTATTGTTCATTTCCCACCGATCAACTACCATTTTAATTCAAACTCGTCATTTTGGATTTGTGTAAGTATTTTCACTATTACACGGTTTTCTATATATATAATATCGAACTGTCAGGTGTATTACTATATACATATTATTGTTTGATATCCACAAGTATGCCATAGACATAGGACACCGGGACATTTTTGTCCTGGGTCCGCCCCTGGGCGAGATCTGGCGGCGAGGCAAGGTACTGCTCAACGTATGACTTGCTAGGCTCCACCGGCGTCCGCCCTAATCCGTAGGGGTCCAACCAGACCATCACCATCCGCCCATGTCCCCACTAGTTTTTAAGAGCATCTCCAGCCGTTTGCCCCCCAGGGGCTAGAAAAAAGTGCCGTTTGGGGGCGAACCGGCGATATTTTCGGCGTGGGGCGATCGGGTTCCCAGCCGCCGCCCCAGGTCGCCCCCAGACGCCTTTTTTTATAAATATTTTTAAAAAGACATTCGGCCAAAATTCGGCAAACACGACATATAATCTGCGATATTTAGGCGTTCCACATTTTTTTACATATAGAAAAACATAAAATCTACTAAAAAAGAAAACAAAGGGCTGCTGTCGCGCCTACAGGTCGAAGAACTTGCTGAAGGCGGCGTAGTTGCCGTCGTCGCCGCCGTCGTCGTCCTCCTTCTCCTTCTTCACACGGCCGTCCCTGCTGGACCCCTGCCCGGGGTCGCCCTGGCGGACTGGTTTGGACGCCGGCGGCGCCTCGTCGTCGCTGTCCTCGAGGACGACGACGCCTCCCTCGTCGCGGCCACGGCGCCGTGCGGCGATCTCTTCTAGGGCGCGGCGCTGGCGCTCCATCTCTAGCCGCGCCCAGTCCTCCCGCGCCCACGTCATGGCGGCCTCGTCGTCGAGGGCGGCCATGTCAGCGTGCTCCGTCTTCACGGGGACGAGCCCCAGCTCCGTCTTCGGCATGACGAGGCGGGATGATGACGAGGAGGCGCGGCCGCCCTCGTTGATGAGGAGGGCGGCGCCGCGGGTGCGTCGGCTGAGCGGCGTTTCCACGGGCTCGGCCTTGACGCTGACGAGCGCCGGCGACCCGAAGGAGTGGGAGGAGGATCGGGAGGAGGAGGAGGAGGAGGACCCGCCCCCCATTCGCCTTGGCAGCCACGGGCCGCCGCTTCGACGGGGGGCCGGGGCCGCCGGGTACTCGAGCGGCCGATCGTTGCCGCCCTCGAGGTACTCGAGGATGGCGTGGAGCGTGCGGCCGGGGGCGCCCCACCACAGGCGGCGGCCGTCGCTGTTGTTGCGCCCCCTTACCATCGGCGCGTTGTTGATGGAGGCGAGCCGCTCCGCCTGCCGGCGTTCGAAGTATGCCGCCCACGCCTCATGGTTGCCGGCGTCGTACTCCGAGAGGGCCCACTCCTCCTCCGACAAAGAGGCCCGCACACGCTCGATCTCGGCGTGGAAGTAGCCGGGGTGTTCGACGTCGGGCAGCGGGGGGACTGGGACGCCCCCGGCGCTGAGCCTCCACCGCCCCGGCGAGCGCATGTCGGGGGGCGCCGGGTAGTTTGCCTCGTGGAGGAGGTGGGCTTCCCACTCGTGCAGAGAGCAGCGGCTGAAGCCGTTGGCCGCCGTCGCGTCGCCAAGGAACCGTTCACCCATCGCGGTGGCTAGACGGGGAGAGCGGGAAAGAGAGGGCGTCGGCGGCGAGAGAGGGGGGCTGCGGGCGGGTGCGTCCACCGGCGAGGGATGGGGCGGCTTTTATAGCGGCGGGGGGGGCGGCAACGTGTGTACGCGTGGTGGGAGGAGGCGTGTCGCCGCACTGCGCCGCCCGTGAGGAATCAATGAAAGGCTGACCGGCGGCAGCCTTGACATTGATTCCTTGCGGGAAACCGAGGCGATGAGGACGACGAGGCGCGGGGGTCGCTGACTCGGCGGGCCCGCCGTTCTTTCGCGCCAAAAACGATTGCCCTGGCGCCCCCGGGCGCCCCCCAGCGCGCCGGGTTCGGCCTGTGTCCGCTGGCGCCAGTTTCGGGCCTAACCGGCGAAAAATAGGCTCCTGGGGCACGACTGGGCCGAATTTTCGGCGCCGATGACAAAAAAGCGGCCTGATGGACGCGGCTGGAGATGCTCTAATCTGTCCAGGTCCTCGGGCCCGCGCTAACACAAGATGACGGACCTCCCACCCCGGACACGCTCCCGACGCGAAAACTGGTTTAGTATGGACTGAGTCACGTATGGTTTATGTGTTTTGGGGGAAGTGATACGTCTACGGCACTAACTATCGAATTCCAATAAAGCATCAACAATCAAAACTTAAGTTCTGCTGGCTGTTCCTTTTCAATAAGTGATCGCTTTTATTTTCTTAAATATAGCATCAAACGAATATAAAATATAATGAGCAGCACCCAGCCTCTGCATAAGCATAATTAAGATGCACACAATCAACTACCAACAGTGACAAAAGATAATATAAAAAGTGACATATAGACAACAAGAACCGGCACTATGCCTATGTTCAAGGAGGTGGTGGACAAATCCGAAGATTATGTTGCCACCCGTGTTGAATAAAAACCTTACTGCGCCATTCGCTTTAACCGCATACACACTGTCTTGAACAAGAGTTGTTGCTTCATTCGGTGTAGCATAGACCACGTACGAAGCGGGTGCGTACAGCGAAAAATGACATGCAATGGAGAAGAGTTTTTGTCATTAAAACCAAATCATTTCTACATAGCTAGATCGGCCATAATAAGGCATACACTCCCACCCTTATTAGCGTTCTAAACATATTTAGAATACCGTTCAACCAATGACCAAAAATATTGACAACACTTGTGAGGGAGTCCTGGACTAAGGGGTCCTCGGGCCGCCGGTCCCTCGCTTATGGGCCGGACTAAGGGGCTACTATGGAGCCAAGCTAAGGCGTGGACCCGTGGCCGGATAGGAGATCTTCGGAGTCGTGGTGTGCCCTCCAAGTCAAGATTTAGCGTGATCTTTCCTTATTGTAACCGATCGTATGTAACCCTAACCCTACCGGTGTCTATATAAATCGGAGGGCTTTAGTCCTTAGGGTTAGAGCAACATCCAATTCCCCATCAACCTAGGGTTTAGCTCATCTGATCTCGAGGTAGATCGACTCTGTAACCATATCATTAACATCAAATACAATCAAGCAGGAGGAAGAGTTTTACCTCTTAGAGAGGGCCCGAACCTGGGTAAACACCGTTTTCTTCGTCCCTTGTTCCCCATTGATCCTAGACCCACAGCTTGGGACCCCCTACCCGAGATCTGCCGGTTTGGACACCGACATTGGTGCTTTCATTGAGAGTTCCGTTGTTGGGTCGCCGAAGGGTCGATGGCTTGTCTGATCATCGGAGATGGCATTAGCTTCGTGGACCTCTTTGTCCCCGGCCAGCTTTTCGCGTTTGGCAGCATCGTGCTGCACGCCAATCCAACTGGTCATCTAGACCAAATCGACAATTTTGCCCCCGAGCACCGAATTAGATTCGGCAACCTGGAGTACATCGCGGATGCACGAGGTGATCTGGTCTTGGTCGGATTCGCAAGCTCACCCGGTACCCCCACGGGCCCCGCAGGGCCTGCTCCGGAGTTTGCTTCCAATCCGATCTACGGATCGGCCTCAACCCCTCAGGCGGCCTTGAGCTCGAACATATACGCTTTGTCCGGAGACCAGGAATCCCCATCGGCCACGCCAATGATGCCCACCAAATACCTAGCCTCAAGCCTCAGCGCAGGAGCGGTGTTCGGATGCCAGGGGTCACCCACGGCCGAACCCTCTCCTCACACCACAGATCTGGTCTTGAGCCCCAATGACGGGTCGACATTCGGAAGTCAAGAATCGTCCCCGACCGAACTCCCCCTCGCCAACTCGGCTTCGAGCCCCAGTACGGAGGTAGCACCCGAAGACCAGGCCTTATCCTCGGTCTCTCCCGCCTATCCGGCCACGAGTCCGACCCAGGGCCCCGAGATTAACTCGGCCCTGGGAGACCAGGCTTCTGTCCGGACCTGGATCGCCCCTCGCTCCGACGCAACGGAGGTCGGTCCTGAACGGCCGCCCCATGCCGGCTTGGCAAGCATTGCCTTGTTAAACGAGGCGCTCGACCGAAACCAGATAATGGCTATTCGAGACGACTCGCCCTCGGCCTGTGCTCAGCAGCTCCCCGAGGTGAATTACAGGGAATTTTACGACCCACCCACCACCCACCTAGTGGCCACAGTCGAGGACTTAACCGACATGCTAGGCTACGCCGATTCCATGGACGAAGATAGCAGAGCCACGGCCAACGCCGACGCCGCTCCCCCTGTCACCGGCCGCTGGACGACCACGTCCACTTACGACATTTACATGGTGAACACTCCGAAAGACGACGACGGCAAACCCAGCGACGAGCCGCCAAAACGCCGCAGACAACGCCGCCGCTCCAAGGCACGTCAAAGCCATGCGAGCAACACGGACACCGGAGAGAATGGTACTCCAGACAACACAGACAACCTCGGCGACCACGGTGCCGACGAACAACCAATAGATGACCACGAGGAGCATGAGGACCCACTCAATCTTGAAGACCTCAATGACTCCGAAGACAGTAACTACCTCCCCCTTTCCGAAGAGGAGGTTAGTTTGGGGGACGAAGATTTCATCGTCCCCGAAGAACCGCTGGATCAAGGGCGGTTCAAACGACATCTCCTTGCCACCGCGCGTAGCCTGAAGAAGCAGCGGCAAAATATAAAGGCCGAACAAGATACCCTCAACGACAGATGGACTAAGGTCCTAGCTGCCGAGGAAGAGTACGGCCACGTGCGACAGACCAAAAGCTACCCGAAGCGAAAACTACTGCTGCAATTCGACGACGAGGCCATAGAGCAAGCACCTCCAAGGCACACTCAGGCAGAACAGTCGGACCGCCCCCCTCGAGGACGGGACAGGACGGCTGATAAAGCCGAACAGCCTCCTGCTCCACCCCGCCGTCAAGGCAAGGAATCATCGCGACCAGTCTATGAATATGACCTACGGCACAACCTGGATGCTCGGGCAGGCCCGACGAGATCCATTTACAGACCCAAGGAGAACTCTCCCGTTAGACGAGACGGATATCAAACCCGGCTAGACCGAACCCGGGAACAGCAACAAGCCCGGATGACAGACAATCTCCGGCGCGATGTAGCCCGAGTAAGGGGTGCCGCCCACCCTCTGTGCTTCACAGATAGGGTGATGCAGCACCAATTCCCAGATGGATTCAAGCCTGTGAATATCGAGCCATACGACGGGACAACGGATTCGGCCGTCTGGGTCGAAGACTTTCTACTACACATTCATATGGCACGAGGAGACGACCTCCACGCCATCAAGTATCTACCATTAAACCTCAAGGGTCCAGCCAGACACTGGTTAAATAGTCTCCCCGAAGACTCCATAGGACGATGGGAAGAGCTCGAGGATGCCTTCCGAGCTAACTTCCAGGGCACTTATGTCCGGCCCCCGGACGCTGATCACCTGAGCCACATAATCCAGCAGCCCGGAGAGTCAGCCCGGCAATTTTGGAACCGGTTTTTGACCAAGAAAAACCAAATCGTCGATTGTCCGGACGCCGAAGCTATAGCCGCCTTTAGGCATAGTATTCGGGATGAATGGGTAGCACGTCAGCTCGGCCAGGACAAGCCAAAGACGATGGCAGCGCTTACCTCCTTGATGACCCGCTTCTGTGCCGGAGAGGATAGTTGGCTGGCTCGAAGAAGCACCAACCCAGAAGCCCCCGACACCTCTGAAGTCTGGGACGGGAACGGAAAGCCGCGGCGCAACAAGAACAAGCGCCGCCACAACGACGGCGAAGTCGACGAGACGACAGTAAATGCCGGATTCCGCAACCCGAAGTCCGGGTCATGGAAAAAGCCTTCTAAAGGTAACCAAGACGGACCAACCAAGTTGGACGTAATCTTGGACAGGCCATGCCAAATCCATGGCACCCCCAAGAAGCCTGTTAACCACACTAACCGCAACTGTTTGGTGATAAAACAAGCTGGCAAGCTCACAGCCGAGGACTTTGGTAAAAGTCCTCGGAGCGAGGACGATGAGGAGCCTCGCAGGCCGAACAGTGGAGGCCAAAAACCCTTCCCTCCTGAGGTCAAGACGGTGAATATCATCTACGCCACCCACATACCAAGAAAGGAGAGGAAGTGCACGCTACGAGATATTTACGCCGTCGAGCCCGTAGCGCCGAAGTTTAACCCATGGTCGGCTTGCCCGATCACCTTCGATCGTAGGGACCATCCGACCAGTGTCCGTCATGGAGGATCGGCGGCCCTGGTACTCGACCCCATTGTCTATGGGTACCACCTCACAAGAGTCCTTATGGACGGAGGCAGTAGCCTCAATCTGATCTATGCAGACACAGTGAGGAAAATGGGGATCGATCCGTCAAGGATCAAGCCTGGCAGCACCACCTTTAAGGGAGTTATTCCGAGCGTGGAAGCCCGCTGCATGGGCATGGTGACTCTGGAAGTAGTATTTGGCTCACCAGACAACTTCCGCGGCGAAGAATTAATCTTCGATATAGCTCCTTTCCGCAGCGGCTACCATGCCCTCCTCGGACGAATGACGTTCGCTAAATTCAACGTCGTCCTGCATTACGCATACCTCAAACTGAAGATGCCTGGCCCTTCGGGCGTCATAACGATCAACGGCAAAACGGAGCGCTCACTCAGGACCGAGGAACACACCGCGGCCCTGGCAGCCGAAGACCAAGCCGGTGTGACGACCCCGGCTTAATTGTGCACTAACCATACACGCAAATGTACACGATCAAGCCTAAGGACTCACTTGAAGATATCACAACACAACTCTAAAACATAAATAAAGTCATACAAGCTTTATATTACAAGCCAGGGGCCTCGAGGGCTCGAATACATAGCTCGATAGCATACAAGTGTCAGCGGAAGCATCAGATATCTGGGTACAGATATAGCAGAATTACAGATAGGCCTTTAGAAAGGCGGGGCAAAATAAAATACTACGATCGAAAGGCGTAGGCCTCCTGCCTAGGACACTACGATCCTACTCCTGGTCGTCGGACGGCTCCTCGTAGTAGTACTCGCCGGGAGGGTAGTAGTAGTAGTAGCCGTCGGCGGGGGCAGCTGGCTCCGGAGCTCCGTCGTCTGGTTGCGACAAATGGGTATGAGGGAAAAAGAAAGTAAAGCAAACGTGAGTACTCATCTGAAGTACTCAGCAAGCAAGGATCTACACTACATATGCAACATTTTCAAAGGAGGGCTGGATATGTGGACTGGGCTGCAGAAATGCCAGAATAGAGAGGAAGGCCTAGTCCTATCGAAGACTAGCATCTTCAAGCATCTTCATTGGTCTTGCAGCATTAGAAGAGTGCAGTTTAACATAATGTAAAGTAGTAGTAATGTCATCAACCTCGCCCAGGGATCCTTCCTCGACTCCCTGCGAGAAAGCAATCCCAGAGCCATACTATCCAATATCATCTCAAGTGTTCAGTTCTATTTGTACCGATCGGGATACAACTCCGAGTGTCCGTTACCGTAGGACAGGCTATCGATAGATTGTTTCTTCCCTGCAGGGGTGCACCAACTTACCCACCACGCTCGCTTAACTCCGGCCGGACACACTTTACTGGGTCATGCCCGGCCTCGGCTAAGCAACATGCCGCAACCCGACCTAGGCTCTAAAGAGAGGTCAGCATGCCGGGCTAACCTATGCCCCCAGGGGTCTTGGGCCTTCGCCCTGGGAACCCTGCATGTTGCGAGGACGCTCCGGAAGCAGACCTAGCCCCCTTAATACAAGCGCGGGCTTAACCAGTCCAATCCAAAGCGGGCCGCTCCTCGCTGACGTCTATAGAGCTTCGGCTAATGTATACGACGCAGAACGCCCATACTATGTCCACGTGATGGTTAGTGCTATCAGGCCAGAGGCCCCTCGGATCAAATATCCAAACCGTTAGCGTGTTGGTAGTGCGGTAACGAGCAGAGACTCATGAAAGATGTGACCCCGTCGCCCCGTCTCGAGGACTTGCGGCAAGGGCTAAGAATCCGAGGCATCACCCTCGTTGGATTCCTACCTGACATAAACGTCAAGGTGAACGAAGGAGGAATCACCCTCGAGCTCCACACTTGAGCAGTTGCATGACGATGTCGTTATCGGGGGTGGTGTTGGAGGAATCACCCTCGCTGACCACGAACGATTAACTAACCTACAAGGTTATCATCAGAAGTGCTGACGAGGTATCAACCTCGGCACTCGATAGTAACCCAGTAGTGTCGAACAACTAAGGGGGAGTGATGTGCGGTGCCGGGGCCTGGTCTTTGATCCCGTTGATCGGGTCTTCTGATGATCCAGCGGGGCAGTCGAGATACAGTGGGGTCTCTGATGGGTCTCTACCCAACCTATACTAAACAGTTTAGGATAAGCAGGTAGGTAACAATAGCAGGTTACAATAAACAGGCTATGCAGCAGAAATAGGATAACAACAGTAGCAGTAACTTCTAATGCAAGCATAAGGGAGAAGAGAGTAGGCGATATCGGAATGCTCAAACGGGGGGGGGGGGGGGGGGGGGGGGGGGGGGGGGGGGTGCTTGCCTCGAAGCTCGGCGGCAAGGGTCTGATCGTCAGGAGCGTAGTCGACCTCCGGAGCTGCGTCGGTCTCGGGAGCTACGTCGACGTCGGGGTCTACTGAGAGAGAAGAGGGGGAAGAAACATATAAATACACAGAAATATTGCAACACAGAGCGTGCCATGCCTAGGATGCAGTGCGGGGTTGCCTAAAGATGCATCTAAGACATTTTAGTTATTTTAGGATTAACGCGGGATTTATTATCCGATGATTATGCACTATTCATATACCGGAATCGGACTAAAAGTTACGGGTTCTCCTACGTAGGGGGTTCCCACATGGAAACAGACGACACAATTAGATTCGTCTCGTCGTTCTGATCAACTTTCATGTTTTAAGTTTTTCAATCTGAGCTACGGTTTAAAAGTTATGAATTTTCAAAGATTTAAACATTTCTGGAATTTATTTATTAACAGAAAAGGAATTATGACGTCATCATGAGGTCACCACTACGTCAGCAGTCAACAGGACGCTGACCAGGGTCAAACCTGACATGTGGGTCCAGTGGGACCCACATGTCAGCCTTTGTTAGTTAACAGAGTTTAAATTTAAACTAAACAGTGTTAATTAGGCAGTAGGCCCCACATGTCATAGGCTAATTAGTGTTTCTAATTAAGTTTTAATTATTAAATCATTTTAATTAAGCTAAATGTGTGGTGGGGCCCGCTTGTCAGTGACTGGGGCCGCCCAGTCAGCACAGTTGACCACGGTCAGGGGCCCACTGGCAGTGACCCAGGGGGTGGCCCGAGGTGTGCCAGCTCAGCGCGGCGGCCGGAGATGCGCCGGCGACCTCTCCAGCGGCGGAAGTTCGTCGGAGTTGGCCGAAATTCACGCATAGGGTGCGGGAGGGGGTGCGGCTTAGTGCGTTCGATCGGGCGTTTGACGCCGCATCGATCTACGGCGGTCCCGCGGCCTAATTTGGCCGGAGTTGGGCGCTACAACAACGGCGGCGGGCGACGCGTTTGGCCGGAGCTGGGAATCGGAGCTACGGCGCTCGTTCGAGCAAACAAAGAGGCCAGGCGGGGTCTACGGCGCTCCAGGAGCTCGTAGGAGCTACTGGTCCAAGCAGAAGAGCTCGGAGGTGAGCGCAACGACGACAATGGTGGACGGCGGAGCTCGGCACGCGGGCGAGCTAGCTACGGTGCACTCGGGGTCAACGGGGAGGAGCAGGGGACGGAGTAGCTCACCGTGCGTCACGCCGAAGGCCCTCGAAAGCTTAGGAGCTGCAGAGGAGTCGCCGGAGTCGGGGGAGATGGCGGCGACCGAACGGGGAAGGCGGCGTCGATCCGGTCGGTGTGGGGCGCCCGGCTCGAATGGAAGATGCCAAGCGACAGAGTCGAGCGAGGCGGAGCTTGCGGACTCGGAGAGGCGGCGCGGGAACGTCAGTGGGCGCGTCTACGGTGAGCTGCGGCGACGGCGGCGCTCGGCTGCGTGGACAGAGAAGAGGGGAAATCGAGTGAGTGCGCACGAGGGAGAGAGGGGAATGGAGGGAGCGACCAGGGGGGACGGCTCGGGGGCGAGCTTATCCCCTCGACCTCTCCTGTAGCGTCGGTGGTGTGACGCCCCCGGCTCAATCGTGCACTATTCATACACGCAAATGCACACGATCAAGCCTAAGAACTCACGGGAAGATATCACAACACAACTCTAAAACATAAATAAAGTCATACAAGCTTTATATTACAAGCCAGGGGCCTCGAGGGCTCGAATACAAAAGCTTGCGTACAAGCGTCAGCGGAAGCATCAGATATCTGAGTACAGATATTAAAAGAGAAACAGAAGGGCCTTTAGAAAGGCGGGGCAAAATAAAACACTACGATCGAAAGGCGTAGGCCTCCTGCCTGGGACCCTCCGAACCTACTCCTGGTCGACGGCAAGCCCGTAGTAGTATCCATCCTCTGGGTAGTAGCAGTAGTCGATCGACGGGGCATCTGTCTCAGGGGCTCCGTCATCTTGGTCACGACAAACTAATATGGGGAGAAAAGGAAAACAAAGCAACCATGAGTACTCAGAAGTACTCAGCAAGTAAGGATCTACACTACATATGCAACATTTTCAAGGGGAGGCTGTATAAGTGGACTGGGCTACAGAAATGCCAGAATAGAGAGAAGGCCTAGTCCTATCAGAGACTAGCATCTTCTTCGGTCTTGCAGCAATAGAAGAGAGCAGAACAGATCAATATAAAGTAGCAGTATCATTAAGTCTCATCCTCACCCAGAGATCCTTTCTCGACTCCCTGCGAGAAAGCAATCCCAGAGCCATACAGTCATCAACCTCGTCCTGAGATCCCTTCTCGACTCCCTGCGAGAATCAATCCCAGAGCCATAGTATCCAAGTATCCAGTTCTAAAATTGTATCAATTAGGATACAACTCCGAGTGTCCTTTACCGTAGGACCGGCTATCGATAGAAGTTTTTTTCCCTGCAGGGGTGCACCAACTTACCCAACACGCTCGATTAACTCCGGCCGGACACACTTTCCTGGGTCATGCCCGGCCTCGGCCAAACGACACATCGCAACCCTACCTAGAGCTCAGCAGAGAGGTCCCCGTCGGTCTACATCCTAAGCGCTCAGAGGTCTTGGGCCATCGTCCTGTGCACTCCGAATCGTTGCGTGCAGGAGGAAGCCAGGCACCAGGGGGGCGCCGGTCCGTCCCGGCCGCAAGGCTGAACTAGACGTCTGACAGAGCTTTCGGCTGGTGCTACGATGTAGAATGCCCATACTATGCCCACGTGATGGTTAGTGCTATCAGGCCAGAGGCCTGCTCGGATCAAATATCCAAATCGTTAGTACCTTGGGCTTGCGGTAACGAGCAGAGACTCACGAAAGATGTGACCCCGTCGCCCCGTCTCGAGGACTTGCTGCAAGGGTTAAGAATGCCCGGCCGCGCCTCGTATTCATCACTCGGGCACCATACAGGCAACCCGTCTTCACATCACACGCGGGTACCCCTCAGGGTCGACCCGCCTTCCAAGTAACAGTGTAAAGTCCAAGTATCCGTGTGTCTATAACATCAGGGGAATTCGAGGTATCACCCTCATTGAATTCCCACTCGATGTATCCGTCAAGGTGAACTCGGAGGAATCACCCTTGATGTGTGGCACGACAGCGTCGTTACCGGAAGTGGTGAAGGAGGAATCACCCTCGATGACCATGACCGAATAGCTACTCTACAGAGTTAACATCAGAAGTGCTACATGAGGTATCACCCTCGGCACTCGGTGGTAACGCTGCAGTGTCGTTACAACTAAGGGGGTGAGATGCGGTGCCGGGGCCTGGTCTTCAATCCCGTTGATCGGATCTTCGGATTATCCAGCGGGGCAGTCAGGATAAGTGGGGTCACTGATAGGTCTCTACCCAGCCTATACTAAGCAGTTTAGGATATGTAGGTAATTATCAACAGCAGGTTACAGTAAACAGGCTATGCATCAGAATAGGTAAAGCAGTAGCAGCAGCAATTCTAATGCAAGCATGAGAAAATAGAATCGGCGATATCGGGATGATCAAAGGGGGGGCTTGCCTGGTTGCTCGGCGGCAAGGGCAAGGTTGTCAATGGTGTCTTCGGGCTCCGGAGCTGCGTCGGCCTCGGGGACGACGTCGGTGTCGGGGCTACCGAGAGAGAAGAGGGGGAGGAAACAGTATAAATACACAACGAACAAGTGCAGCACAAAGCATAACATGGCAATACGCGGTGACGGAGGTGATCTAACGCAGTGCCGGGTGATACTGGCGAAGGTGGGATTCATCCGAGAATGTTTTCCCAGTTCCGGACATTTGTCAGACAGATGACCGGAGGGGAACGGTTGCATGTTCGGATAGTTAGGGACGTGTGACGGATGAACGGACCACGTATTCAAATTCGTCTCGTCGTTCTGAGCAACTTTCATGTACAAAGTTTTTCGATCTAAGCTACGGATTATTTAATATGATTTTATAAAGATTTAAACAATTTCTAGAATTTATTTAATTTATTTAAATTAACATTATCCGAAACAGTGTTATGCTGACGTCATCATGACGTCAGCATGACATCAGCAGGCGTCCTGACACGTGGGTCCCACATGTCATAGGCTGTTAGGTTAATTAGTGGTTAACTAATTAATTTACTGTTTAATTAACACTAACTACTTAATTAGATTAACCTAATCAGGATTAATTAACTTAATTAATTAATTAATTTTATTTATTTTATTTATTATTTTTTTAAACGTTTTGGGCGTGGGCCCCGCGTGTCATAGTCAGGAGGGCAGCGGGCCCATCTGTCGGTGGCCCATAGGCAGCAGGGCGTGCGGGCGCGGCGTGCGTGCGCAGCGCGGGCGCGGCCAGGGGGGACTAGGCGAGGCCGTGGCCTCGCAGGGGCGCCGGCACGCGCCAGCAGAGGCTGGTGCGGAGCGGCTCGGTGCGAGGCCGGGACCGGTGAGGTGCGCGCGCAGCAGAGGCAGGAGCAGAAGCAGGCAGCGGCGACCTGCGACGGAGGCGCGGCCACGGGGAGGAGCAAGCAGGCCAGCGGGGACGCGGTCGACGGCGGGTGCGAGCGCCGGGCGGAGCTGCGTGGGGGGGGGGGAACACGCGACCGGCACGAGAGCGCAAGCGGTGCACGGGGGTGGGCTGCACGGGAGCGCGGGCTCCGCAGGCAGAGCGCGAGCGCGGTCGGCGCGGGCGGGCGATGCGGCGAGCGAGGCCGCGGTGAGCGCGGGCATGCGGGTGTGCGTGTGGGGCGAGGGAGAGAGAGGCAGGGCGAGCTCACTGCGGGGCGTAGGGCACGGGGCAGTGGGCGCGGGGAGGAAGTCGGGGTCGGGGCGGCGACGGCGGTCGGCGACGGTATGGCGGCGTCGGCAACGAGGGCGAGGCGGCGGCGTCGCGGGCGCGGGGCGACGGGGTCGGGGGGCCGTTGCCCCGATCTGGATCGGGGGTGGGGGGGAGAGGGATTGAGCGAGTGGAGGGGAGAACTTTTCGTTTTGTGGTTGGGTTCGATGGCCACAGCCACTATAGGAGGGGGGGCTGGCCGGCCTGCTGGGGTCATGCCCAGTTGGGCCGGGGGGGGTCTTTTTCTCTTTTTCTTTTATGTTCTGTTTTTCTTTTTCTCTTTTCTTTTATTTATTTTCTTCTCTCAGTTTAGCAAATTGTTAGGCCACATATTGAATTTTGTAAAATATGGCAATTGCTCCAATAAATACTAGGCATCCTCTACTACTACCAAAAATTAGTTTGGAGTTAAATGGATCTTACACAATTTTTATAATAATTAAAATGCATTAAACCTTGCTGTTTTGATAATGTTTGAGCCACCTAATTATTTTATTAATTGTTGGTTTCAATTTTAGAATAGTCTCTGCAATATTTGCTATTTATCGAACATTTTAGTTTCTATGTTGCACAACTTTTATATTCACTTTCAGTTTAATTTCCATTTGAATTTGAAAAGAGATATGATACTAATGATGATTAAGCACTGTTGATCATGATGACATGGCATAATCAAAAGGGTGATTACTGTAGTTAACCACTGGGGGTGTTACAAATCTCCTCTACTAACAAGAATTCTCGTCCCGAGAATTAAGAGGTAGAAGGAAAAAGTTCGGGGTATTCCGCACGAAGATTATCCTCGCGTTCCCAAGTGGCTTCATCTTCAGTATGATTTGACCACTGCACTTTGAGGAACTTGGTAACCTTCTGACGGGTCCGACATTCAGCTTCATCGAGAATGCGGATCGGATGCTCCTTATAAGATAGGTCATCTTGCAATTCGAGCACCTCGTGATCCACAGCTCGGTGCGGAGATTCCTTGAAGCATTTACGAAGTTGCGACACATGGAAGACGTCGTGGATATGAGAGAATTGCGGCGGCAATTCCAATTTATACGCCACCTGACCACGTCTAGTAATTATGCGGAAAGGACCAATGTAGCGTGGAGCTAGTTTGCCCTTGATTCCAAAACGGTGAGTGCCCTTCATAGGAGTGACACGAAGATAAGCTTGATCACCGGGTTGATAAGTTAAACCCCATCGTTTGCGATCATAGTTGCTCTTCTGGCGGTCCTGAGCCGCCTTGAGGTTTTCACGGACGATACGGACTTGTTCTTCGGCGTGTTGAATAATATCCGGACTCACGAGCGGTCGTTCCCCGGTTTCTGACCAATTCAGAGGGGTTCGACACTTACGTCCATAGAGTACTTCGAAGGGGGCCATTTTCAAGCTGGCTTGATAGCTGTTGTTGTAAGAGAATTCGGCATATGGAAGAGATTCTTCCCACTTCTTACCGAATGAAATAACACAAGCTCGAAGCATGTCTTCAAGCACTTGATTGACTCGTTCGACTTGGCCTTGGGATTGGGGATGATAAGCTGAACTCCAGGTAATATGAGTTCCCATAGCTGTTTGGAAACTTTCCCAGAATTTGGAAGTGAAAAGACCGCCACGGTCCGAACTGATCTCCTTCGGAATACCGTGGAGTGAAACAATTCTGGAGATATACAACTCTGCTAACTGGCTAGCAGTGATAGTTTCCTTGACAGGCAGAAAGTGTGCAACCTTAGAGAGTTGGTCGACGACGACAAGAATAGCATCGTGACCCTTTTGTGACCTGGGAAGGCCAGTAATGAAATCCATTTGCACTTTATCCCATTTCCATAAAGGAATAGGTAACGGTTGCAGAATTCCAGCAGGTTTCTGATGTTCTGCTTTAACGCGACGACACACATCACATTCAGCAACATAACGAGCAATGTCCTGCTTCATTCTAGACCACCAGTACCTTTGACAGAGATCACGATACATCTTGGTGCTACCCGGATGAATAGACAGCGGGGTATCATGTGCCTCCTTCATGACCTTGTCAGTCATAAGTTCGAAGCGAGGTACGACAATGCGGTTTCTGAAATACAAGGTTCCATCTTCAGACAGCGAGAAATCCCTGTACTTTTGAAGGTGAAGATTCTTCTTCATCAGATCAATTTCAACATCTTTAGCTTGCGCATTCTTAACAGCTCTCTCAAGATCCGGCTGTATCACAAGGTTATTAAGAGAACCCTGTGGAACAACCCGCAGATTCAGCTTGCGCAGTTCTTCAAAAAGACGAGGTTGAGCTTGCCTAACCATGAGGTTGTCGCAATAGGTCTTGCGGCTTAAGGCATCGGCCATCACGTTAGCCTTGCCAGGGGTATAAGAAATACCCAAATCATAGTCCGCAATGGCCTCCATCCATCTTTGCTGACGGAGGTTTAGAGATGGTTGAGTGAACAAGTACTTCAGACTTTTATGATCTGTGATCTCGCAACGATTACCGAGAAGGTAATGTCGCCACAACTGCAATGCATAGATCACAGCAGCTAGTTCTAGATCATGTACCGGATAATTCTCTTCATGTGGGCGCAACTGACGAGAGCCATAAGCAATCACTTTACGCTCTTGCATTAGGACACAGCCTAATCCTTCACGGGAAGCGTCACAATAAATCACAAAGTCTTTGCGGGTATCTGGAGGAGATAGTACTGGGGCAGATGTCAGCTTGTCTTTGAGTGTTTGAAAACTTTTCTGACATTTTTCTGTCCATTCAAATTTAACGCCCTTGTGAAGCAGATCAGTCAGGGGTTTAGCAATCTTGGAAAAGTTCTCGACAAATCGACGGCAATAGCTTGCAAGGCCGAGAAAACTTCTCACTTGCTTGACGTTCTTCGGAGGAGTCCAGTCAAGAATAGCTTGAACTCGTTCTGGGTTAACAGCAATTCCATCCTTGGAGATCACATGACCAAGATAGGTTACTTCAGAAAGCCAGAATTCACATTTGTAGTATTTGGCATACAACTAGTGTTCTCGGAGCCTTTCCAGTACAAGACGGAGGTGTTCAGCATGTTCTTCTTTATTCTTCGAATATACCAGAATATCATCCAGATATACCACGACAAATTTGTCGAGGTAATCCATGAAGATGTAGTTCATCAGACGGGAGAATGTGGCTGGACCATTTGTTAGGCCAAATGACATGACCGTGTACTCGTAGGAGCCATAACGAGTAACAAATGCAGTCTTGGGAATATCCTCTTCACGAACATGGATCTGATGATAACCCAACCTCAAATCAAGTTTAGAGAATACCGATGATCGATCAACTTGCTGGATCCTACTCTCCGTGTGCACTCTGATGCAGAATCCGGTCTTATCGAATGACAACTCGGAGAGAAAGGTTAAACAAAACAATGGAAAGGAAAATGATTATCAGACTAATCAGATCAATATCAGGGAAATCGCACAAATATCCAGCTCTCCGGGTGGACGAGAATTACGAGATCCTGAGTGGCGGCGTTAGTAAATTTTTAACCCGAATAGAAGAGAGATCAGAGTCCTAGAGTAAAGGTCGAGGAGTAAAAGATCCTAATACCACCCAATTGGCGACGTGGGCCCGTAAGCCACACAGCCAAGTTAGTAAAACAATTTTTAGACCACTAGACTCAACTTCGGCCAAGGAGTTAGAAAGGGGGATTCCTAGAGGCAGTCGGCTCTGATACCAACTTGTGACACCCCCGGCTCAATCATGCACTATTCATACACGCAAATGCACACGATCAAGCCTAAGAACTCACGGGAAGATATCACAACACAACTCTAAAACATAAATAAAGTTATACAAGCTTTATATTACAAGCCAGGGGCCTCGAGGGCTCGAATACAAAAGCTTGCGTACAAGCGTCAGCGGAAGCATCAGATATCTGAGTACAGATATTAAAAGAGAAACAGAAGGGCCTTTAGAAAGGCGGGGCAAAATAAAACACTACGATCGAAAGGCGTAGGCCTCCTGCCTGGGACCCTCCGAACCTACTCCTGGTCGACGGCAAGCTCGTAGTAGTATCCATCCTCTGGGTAGTAGCAGTAGTCGATCGACGGGGCATCTGTCTCAGGGGCTCCGTCATCTTGGTCACGACAAACTGATATGGGGAGAAAAGGAAAACAAAGCAACCGTGAGTACTCAGAAGTACTTAGCAAGCAAGGATCTACACTACATATGCAACATTTTCAAGGGGAGGCTGTATAAGTGGACTGGGCTGCAGAAATGCCAGAATAGAGAGAAGGCCTAGTCCTATCGGAGACTAGCATCTTCTTCGGTCTTGCAGCAATAGAAGAGAGCAGAACAGATCAATATAAAGTAGCAGTATCATTAAGTCTCATCCTCACCCAGAGATCCTTTCTCGACTCCCTGCGAGAAAGCAATCCCAGAGCCATACAGTCATCAACCTCGTCCTGAGATCCCTTCTCGACTCCCTGCGAGAAGCAATCCCAGAGCCATAGTATCCAAGTATCCAGTTCTAAAATTGTATCAATCAGGATACAACTCCGAGTGTCCTTTACCGTAGGACCGGCTATCGATAGAAGTTTTCTTCCCTGCAGGGGTGCACCAACTTACCCAACACGCTCGATTAACTCCGGCCGGACACACTTTCCTGGGTCATGCCCGGCCTCGGCCAAACGACACATCGCAACCCTACCTAGAGCTCAGCAGAGAGGTCCCCGTCGGTCTACATCCTAAGCGCTCAGAGGTCTTGGGCCATCGCCCTGTGCACTCCGAGTCGTTGCGTGCAGGGGGAAGCCAGGCACCAGGGGGGCGCCGGTCCGTCCCGGCCGCAAGGCTGAACTAGACGTCTGACAGAGCTTTCGGCTGATGCTACGATGCAGAACACCCATACTATGCCCACGTGATGGTTAGTGCTATCAGACCAGAGGCCTGCTCGGATCAAATATCCAAATCGTTAGTACCTTGGGCTTGCGGTAACGAGCAGAGACTCATGAAAGATGTGACCCCGTCGCCCCGTCTCGAGGACTTGCTGCAAGGGTTAAGAATGCCCGGCCGCGCCTCGTATTCATCACTCGGGCACCATACAGGCAACCCGTCTTCACATCACACGCGGGTACCCCTCAGGGTCGACCCGCCTTCCAAGTAACAGTGTAAAGTCCAAGTATCCGTGTGTCTATAACATCAGGGGAATTCGAGGTATCACCCTCATTGAATTCCCACTCGATGTATCCGTCAAGGTGAACTCGGAGGAATCACCCTTGATGTGTGGCACGACAGCGTCGTTACCGTAAGTGGTGAAGGAGGAATCACCCTCGATGACCATGACCGAATAGCTACTCTACAGAGTTAACATCAGAAGTGCTACACGAGGTATCACCCTCGGCACTCGGTGGTAACGCTGCAGTGTCGTTACAACTAAGGGGGTGAGATGCGGTGCCGGGGCCTGGTCTTCAATCCCGTTGATCGGGTCTTCGGATTATCCAGCGGGGCAGTCAGGATAAGTGGGGTCACTGATAGGTCTCTACCCAGCCTATACTAAGCAGTTTAGGATATGCAGGTAATTATCAACATCAGGTTACAGTAAATAGGCTATGCATCAGAATAGGTAAAGCAGTAGCAGCAGCAATTCTAATGCAAGCATGAGAAAATAGAATGGGCGATATCGGGATGATCAAAGGGGGGCTTGCCTGGTTGCTCGGCGGCAAGGGCAAGGTTGTCAATGGTGTCTTCGGGCTCCGGAGCTGCGTCGGCCTCGGGGACGACGTCGGTGTCGGGGCTACCGAGAGAGAAGAGGGGGGGGGAACAGTATAAATACACAGCGAACAAGTGCAGCACAAAGCATAACATGGCAATACGCGGTGACGGAGGTGATCTAACGCAGTGCCGGGTGATACTGGCGAAGGTGGGATTCATCCGGGAATGTTTTCCCGGTTCCGGACATTTGTCACACAGATGACCGGAGGGGAACGGTTGCATGTTCGGATAGTTAGGGACATGTGACGGACGAACGGACCGCGTATTCGAATTCGTCTCGTCGTTCTGAGCAACTTTCATGTACAAAGTTTTTCGATCTGAGCTACGGATTATTTAATATGATTTTATAAAGATTTAAACAATTTCTGAAATTTATTTAATTTATTTAAATTAACATTATCCGAAACAGTGTTATGCTGACGTCATCATGACATCAGCAGGCGTCCTGACACGTGGGTCCCACATGTCATAGGCTGTTAGGTTAATTAGTGGTTAACTAATTAATTTACTGTTTAATTAACACTAACTACTTAATTAGATTAACCTAATCAGGGTTAATTAACTTAATTAATTAACCAATTAATTATTTTTATTAATTATTATTTTTTTTAACATTTTGGGCGTGGGCCCCGCGTGTCATAGTCAGGGGGGCACCGGGCCCATCTGTCGGTGGCCCATAGGCAGCAGGGCGTGCGGGCGCGGCGCGCGTGCGCAGCGCGGGCGCGGCGGGGCGCGGCCTGGGGGGACTAGGCGAGGCCGTGGCCTCGCGGGGGCGCCGGCGCGCGGCAGCAGAGGCTGGTGCGGAGCGGCTCGGTGCGAGGCACCGCGGTGCGAGGTCGGGACCGGCGAGGTGCGCGCGCAGCAGAGGCAGGAGCAGAAGCAGGCAGCGGCGACGGCGACGTGCGATGGAGGCGCGGCCACGGGGAGGAGCAAGCAGGCCAGCGGGGACGCGGTCGACGGCGGGTGCGAGCGCCGGGCGGAGCTGCGTGGGGGGGGGGAACACGGCGACCGGGCACGAGAGCGCGAGCGGCGCACGGGGGTGGGCTGCACGGGAGCGCGGGCTCCGCAGGCAAAGCGCGAGCGCGGTCGGCGCGGGCGGGCGATGCGGCGAGCGAGGCCGCGGTACGCGCGGGCGTGCGGGTGCTCGTGCGGGGCGAGGGAGAGAGAGGCGAGGCGAGCTCACTGCGGGGCGTAGGGCACGTGGCAGTGGGCGCGGGGAGGAAGTCGGGGTCGGGGCGGCGATGGCGGTCGGCGACGACGTGGCGGCGTCGGCGATGGCGGTCGGCGACGACGTGGCGGCGTCGGCGACGAGGGCGAGGTGGCGGCGTCGCGGGCGCGGGGCGACGGGGTCGGGGCGCCGTTGCCCCGATTTGGATCGGGGGTGGGGGGGAGAGGGAGTGAGCGAGGGGGTGGGGGGAACTGGGGGTGTCGGTGGGTGGCTGGGCCGGCCGGCTGGGCTATGGCCCAGTTGGGCCGGGGGGGGTCTTTTTCTCTTTTTCTTTTCTGTTCTGTTTTTCTTTTTCTCTTTTCTTTTATTTATTTTCTTCTCTCAGTTTAGCAAATTGTTAGGCCACATATTGAATTTTGTAAAACATGGCAATTGCTCCCATAAATACTAGGCATCCTCTACTACTACCAAAAATTATTTTGGAGTTAAATGGATCTCACACAATTTTTATAATAATTAAAATGCATTAAACCTTGCTGTTTTGATAATGTTTGAGCCATCTAATTATTTTATTAATTGTTGGTTTTAATTTTAGAATAGTCTCTGCAATATTTGCTATTTATCGAACATTTTAGTTTCTATGTTGCACAACTTTTATATTCACTTTCAGTTCAATTTCCATTTGAATTTGAATTTGAAAAGAGATATGATACTAATGATGATTAAGCACTGTTGATCATGATGACATGGCATAATCAAAAGGGTGATTACTGTGGTTAACCACTGGGGTTGTTACAGGTGGCGTCCGCCGTGTCGCTGTTCGACCGGCGCGCGCGCGCAGCCATGGCGGTGGCGACACGATGAAGGAGAGAGAGGGAGATGGGCCATGTGGGCCGGAATCGGGGCACTGTGCACTTAGGCCCAGTGCACAGTGCCTCGTTTTATTTTCTTTTATTTCTTTCCTCTGTTTTCTTTTATTCTTTTCTGTTTCATTTTATTTTTAAGTCCATTTGACTTTTCTAAAATATGTGACTTGCCAAATCAAATACTAGGCAATTGCTCGCACTGGCACAAAAAGTTTGGGCATTTTTTGAACCCATTTGAATTTATTCAAAAATGATTAGGGCATTTAAATTGCTGTTTTGACTCTGTTTCTAGCTGTTTGAGTCACTTAGCTAATTCAGGAATTGTTGGTTTTAATTTTAGAATTGTCTCTGGATTATTTGCTATTTAATGAACATTTTTCCCACAAGTTTTGAGCAACTTCATATTTCACTTTTGAATTTGAGTTGATTTCTAGAATAGAGTTTGAATTGATTATTTAACAAAAGTGATTAAGCACTGCAAATAAGAGTGACTTGGCATTATTAGTAGATGATCACAGTGGCTATTACATGGGGGTGTTACAGCCGGTGCCAGTGGGCCTAGGTATCAGCCCACCATAAAGGCCAGAGATGCAAGTAAACGGGCTCGAGCCTAATCCCCGTCATGGGAGCCCGCCTGCGTTCGTCGCAAATAGGGACACGCTCCCCATGGCACACACACACACACACCATGGTCGCGTCCTACATGCCTCGTCAGCACAACTTCGCGCTCAAGATACCATGGGCTGTCGTGGGGGCTTATATCGAGCAACAACACCATATGTTCGGATTAATCGAACTATGGGATTACCACGTCCTCGGACAGCAAAAGGGTACGACTCCGGACTCCCCCAGCGTCAAGTTGTGACTACGTGGCCACCTCCAAAGGTTCCTATTCAAGGCCTCCCTCGCCGGCACGCATTTTTCCACGCGGACGTCCCCCCTACCCAGCAGAAGCAAAGGCGCAGACGTGCAGCAGGGTACAACTGAGGCTTCGACCCACACTTCAAGGCCCTATGTAAACCTTTCCTCTGTAAAATTTTCATTTTTCTCATAATAAACGCCTCGGCAGTTCGAATTGTACGGATAGACGTCCCGAGCTTATGGAAGATAAAAACACCTTTTACGGTGTCCGGGCATCTGTATTGTCTAACCTTTCCTTCCCCCTTTTCCGCTCTTCGAACAGTTCGACATGCACACATTGTGTTACAAATCCAAAACGGTTAATTGACCAAGGGCTTGATCTCTCCATCAGCTCCAGGTACTAAGTCCGGCACCACTTTCTGCTGTGTGTGCGGCGCCTCGGATATTGCACTATATGCATCAGTTCCGAACTATGTCTTGGGTCAATAGTTGGGTTGCCCGGCTCCTGTGTTTACCTTCTTACGTTCCGCATGTTCGGCTAAGAAGGTAAAGGGAGAACCCCTGCGATTGTACTTCTGGCTAGCCCAGTTAAGCACCTCAGGGGAGAAAGCCGAAAACTGACCATCATAGTAGGCGCGAACTGGTCGGCGATCCGATGACAAGTGTTAAACTAAAAAATCGCTGGCAATTTATCCGTGTCATACGAAGGGTTTGTCCTAGCACAAACCACGTGATTACAAAGGCATGCCTAGGCTTTCCCGCATATCACAAAGCACTGGGGGCTAGTCATTAGCTCCCGCAGTCAAGCTCCTATGGCTAAGTGAAAGTAATAAAGCAGCATAGTCCGATTGCCTGGTCTCTCTCACGCACTACCGCCTTCAGGCACCGAGACGTCGGCTAAGGGTAACAGTGCGGAGACGAAACACCCCTCATATCATTCACTTGGGGGCTGAAGCCGACGACTGGCAACTTTCAGAATAACGGCCGCACAAGAGTCAAAATAAAATTACCATAGTATAAAACATACAAACGGGCCGCATTATAACGCAAAAGGTCCAGTTGATAACTTAATACATTTAGTCAATGATTACATCTTTGGGACACTGACCCTCTATGGCCCGAGCACCATCCATAACTTGCGGGAAGTACTGTTCGGGACAGCGATGCTCTCCAGTTGGCGGAGGACCAGTGGCCATATCCATTGGTTTAATCTTGGGCCAATGAACCATGGTCTTCGCAAAGGCCAACCTCGCTCCCTCAAGGCATGCAGAGCGCTTCACCGCATCAATCCGGGGCGACGCATCCCGCAGCTTCTGCACCAGGCCAAAGTAGCTGCTCGGAATCGGCTCTGCGGGCCATAGCCGGATACAAAGATCCTTCATGACAGGCCCAACCATCCGATGCAGCTCCATCAGTTGCTTCATCTGGTTGCCCAGGAGGGGAGGATGCTCGGGCGCCTGGAACTGCGCCCAGAATAGCCGCCGCTCGGCGTCTTCCTCCCGCTTGGCGTAGTGCTTTGTCGCATCCGCCACACTCCTTGGAAGATCGGCGAAAACGTCTGCGGAGCGCCAGACCCGCGTCAGCAAGGCGAACCTGTTGCCGCCAAATACACTCTGCAGTAAGTACGGCTTACCATCTGCAATCTGCCTTACTTGCCGGAGCTCCTCCCGTGCTCCACGCACCTCCGTTCTGGTCTCCCGGAGCTCTTTCTCCACCTTGGATAGCTCGGAGGACTATTTTTTTCTGTTTTTGCTCATGGTCCTCACATTTTGTGACGGCATCCTTGAGCTCCTGTTGCACTTCGGCCACTCGAGCCTCGTGCTTCTCGTCGACGGTCTTCGCCATCTCAAGTTCAGCCACCGCCTTCTTCTCGGCCACCTCGGCCTCGGCCTTCTTTAGTGCGGCCTTGAGGCCCTCGAGCTCCGCGGCTGCTGCTGCAGTCACCAAACACCATGCATTCAGCATACAATCCGGAACATAACTATCCGGCGGTATTAACTATACCTTTCGATAGGGGCTTACCTTGCGCCTCATCAAGCCATTTGTTGACAAGGTCAAGCTCTGCATCGGAGTGCTTAAGCTTCTGATCCATCTCCTCCAACACCGCGGCGTTAGCAGCCGCCGCCAAGGACGATACCTACAACATCAAATCAATTATAATGCTTCCATTGCGGCCCTGCGGATACTTGATCCTCTGTAAGGTTTCTACAATCCTCACAGAGTCTCGGGGGTTGCTATGCACAAGGCCCGCTCCAACTCTAGCTAAAAGCTAAATCCGTTCTACGGAGAAAGAACATTACTTGACTCACCTCGAAGCCTGTTAAAAGGCCTTGGACAACATCATTCAGTCTGGTCTTGGCGGACCGAACACCTTGTAGAACCACACCCATAAGGGCGCGGTGTTCGTTGACGATAACGGAGTTGTTCACCAACTCCTCCACCTCATCTGGCCAGCCTACCGCCGCCCGGTCGCGGGTGTTCGGCGCTGGTGGCGGGGTCCCAGCACCCCCTTTGGTGGAAGGCGGGATCGGCACCTCCGAGGGCCTTGGGGGCTCCGGTGCGGCTGGTTGAGACGGCCCGGACGGTTCGAATTCCCCTCTCGTGTCTACCAGGAGAGACGCATCCTCCTGGTCGTTGGCGACCGAGGCGTCAGCCTCGGCCATGATCTCGTCGCCGCCCTCCCTCGTGTTCGGACGGGGAGGGGCCCCTCGGGACACTACCTCCCCGAGCTCTTCATGGACCAGGGGAGGCGCGGAGTGCGACGAGGATTCGCTGTCTGCCAACCCGGTGGGCGGAGACGTCCCCTCCGAGCTCGGCTCGGCAGGGTGGCCGCGCGGTGGGCTGCGACATCCCGCGATCAATTTCTATCAGCAAAGGACTGGTGACATGAAGTAAAATAGAAATGTTGAAAATCATACCTTGTGGCAGGGGGCTTGACCCTGGGGTCCCTCTCCGAAACCTCTTCGGACGCCATGGACTCCTCATCGGAGTCCAAGCTATCAGGCAAGACCAACTTGGATCGGCACTGCCTCTTCGGGGCCTGAGGTGATTGCTCCTCTTTGACGTCTTCAGCCGCCGCCCTCTTCTTGGAGTGGGAGGAGGCACTTTCCTCCTCGTATTCGTCCTCTTCCCCGTCTTGAGCAGACGGGGCCGCAGCAACCCCGGCCTTGATGTCCGGGCGACCTCTTGAGCGAAGACCTTTCCTGGTCTCCAGCAGGTTCTTCTTCTTCTCCTTCTTCTCTGGCGCCTCGTAAGGCGCCACAACCAGCAGCTCCTCCAGTTGAGCTGTCCAGGGCTCTTAGAGCAGTGGAGCCGGACTGTTGATCTTCTTGGCCTTCTCAAGCCAGCCCTATGGAGGCAACAAAAAACTTAGATCGAGCTTTGTGCTGCATGAGCATACGAATACAAACAGGCAAAGGAACAATTACCTTCTTTGGGGGAGTATTGGCGTCAAGGCCAATATCTTCTTCCTCAGCCGACCAGTCCTTCTGGGGCTTAAATAGCAACCTCCACATCTTGTCGTGGGTGGTGCCAAAGAAATATTGCACGGTGGCGGGGTCCTCGTTTTTGTAGGCCCACATCGGAGCAGCCCTTTGTTGACAGGGGAGGAGGCGGCGATTGAGCATTACCTGGACCACATTGGTCAGCTTGGCGCCGATCTCCATCACGTTGGAGATGCGTTTCTACAGCATCTTCACCTCATCGGCGGGCCCCCAGTTAAGGCCTTTCCTGGTCCATGAGGTCAATCTCATGGGGGGTCCGGATCAAATTCGGGAGCCGCCGCCCAGGCCGCCCCTCGTGGTTCGGTGATATAGAACCATTCCTTCTGCCAAACTTTGACAGTCTCAATGAATATGCCCTCTGGCCATTGAACTCGGGTGAGCTTGCCAATCATCGCTCCACCACAGTCTGCCTGAGCGCCGCCGACCACATTCGGTTTGATGTTGAACACCTTCAGCCACAGGCCGAAATGCGGCTGGACTCGCAGAAGGGCCTTGCAAACGATGATAAAGGCCGAAATGTGGAGGAGGGAGTTGGGGGCTAGATCATGGAAATCCAACCCATAAAAGAACATCAAACCCTGAATGAAGGGGTGCAGAGGAAATCACAGCCCCCGGATAAAGTGGGGGAGGAATACTACCCTCTCGTCTGGCTTGGGCGTGGGGATGACTTGGCCCACCTCGGGGGCCCGGTGGGCGATGACGGCCGATAAGTAGCCGGCTCGCTTCAACTCTTCGATGTCACTATTGGTGACGATGGAGGCCTCCCACTTGCCATTGGCACCGGATCCGGCCATGGCCGAAGCTAGGAAGAAGCTGGGGAGGGACTTTCTGCGGAAAGATACGATCGGGCGCTGGAGCTCTGGAGATTGGAAAAGTGGTATCGAGAGGTGGAAGAAGGCGTAGGCTGGTAACTGCAGCTGTTCCCCTTTTATGGTCCACGGAGAAGCCAAAGGTTCCATTTTCCATGCCGCGGGCCTCTCCACTTCCCGATATGCTCACGGCATTATGCGCGGGTGGGATGATCAAAATCATTGATCATATCCCTTAAAAAATGGGGCACAATCCTTGCCTTGATGAGACATGCCAATGAAGGGGCGGCCTCGAGCCGCGTATCGAGAAATCCCAGCCGTTCGGCGACCGGACGCGACTCTTCGCCCAAAAGTTGTCAGGCAAGGGTACTATTCGCACTGGAATACTTTGACCTTCAGGGTTAAGTAAAGCCAATGCTCCGGATTCCGGACACCACTCAACTCTAAGCACGCATGGTACAGGATGGAGAACTCGCCTCGCAAGCCGAAGACTGCGGGATATGCGGATGCCGATCATAAACCCTGGCATTGGAGGCCTGTTTGGGGGCTACCGAGGGAGTCCAGGACTAAGGGGTCCTCGGGCCGCCGGTTCCTCGCTTATGGGTTGGACTAAGGGGCTACTATGGAGCCAAGCTAAGGCGTGGACCTGTGGCCGGATAGGAGATCTTCGGAGTCGTGGTGTGCCCTCCAAGTCAAGATTTAGCGTCATCTTTCCTTATTGTAACTGATCATATGTAACCCTAACCCTACCGGTGTCTATATAAACCGGAGGGCTTTAGTCCTTAGGGTTAGAGCAACATCCAATTCCCCATCAACCTAGGGTTTAGCTCATCTGATCTCGAGGTAGATCGACTCTGTAACCATATCATACACATCAAATACAATCAAGAAGGACATAGGGTTTTACCTCTTAGAGAGGGCCCGAACCTGGGTAAACACTGTGTTCTTTGTCCCTTGTTCCCCATTGATCCTAGACCCACAGCTCGAGACCCCCTACCCGAGATCTGCCGGTTTGGACACCGACAACTTGTGACACAAATTATACGCTATTTGGATGACTCGCCATGTAATCCAAACCAATCGAGATAACATATTTTGCCATGACATAAGACTGGGGGAGGGGGACATTTAAATCCTGCCTAAAAGAAATATCATATGAGAATGAACTGAGCACCTGCGCAAGAGTATCATTTTTATCGCGAACAATGCGGTACAAAGCTGGGTATTGTTCTCGGAGGCTGGCATTGCCTAGCCAGTTACCTCCGACTCGTCTTTTATCACGAAAGTTCCAAAGTGAGAAAGAAGTTTCTTTGCCGCCATTAGACCTGCCCAAAAGTGCGAGTTGTCGGGTTTTCAATAGGTGGGTGTGTGTGTGTGTGTGTGTCAGTGTTAAATCTGGCATATCTCGACATAGGGGTCTTAAACTAGGCATCTTGGAGCGATGGTAACATGGACACGTGATTTTATCTAGGTCCGGGCTCTCTTGAAGAGATACTACTCTATGTCCTGCTTTTGATTGTATTCATATGGGGTATAGTATAGAGTACAAGTACCTACCACGAGATTGTTGATCTAAGTTGTAATGTAATGATCTATTGACTAGCCTGGCCCCGGTATATATAATGTACCGGAGGCCTAGGATAACAGGAGTCCTCGTTTTCTGTGCCAAGTCTTGTGGAAACTATGGATTGCTGAAGAAGCCCTTTAGTGAACTGTCATGGGGGTCCTCGGCGCGACCCACCTGGTCAGGAGACGACGTGGTGAGTACCCCCTAGTCTAGGACTCCATCAGTAGCCCCTGAACTAGTCTTCAAGTTGGGGACGCTCCTCGATTCTTCCGAACTGTTCTTCGTCTTCGGTCGTCGGTCTTGAAAGCTGGTTCAACAAATCTTCCCATCTCCGATCTTGAGGATCGCTGAGGTGTACCCGAAGAGTTCACACATTAGACATCCGAGGAGTCCACATGTCGGGCATCCGATAAGCCCCTTTAAATTCCTGGCCTCTATCAATGCCTTGTTAATTTTACGCCACACTTCGGGTTCAAAGTTTTTCCCGTGCGGTGGTGTCCTCTTGCGGCCGAGCTCCAACACCGGACTACTTCTGAGGTGTCTTTTTGCAGCCGATCTCCCATGTCGGTCTGTCTCTGAGTAGTCATAGATTACCTTGGTCTTGAAAAAAGTAGAAGGAGTTCAACCAAGCTTAATGCCGGAAAAGTCCTCTAGGGAGCCAGCCACCCGCCTTTGAGCTGTATGCCGGACTGCTTCCGAGTTGGTGCACCACCTCGGCCTTGGGTTGATCTTTTTGCGGATTTTTTAATTAGTGCAATTTAGTTCTGCCGAGATGTATAGCCAGTAACCCTAAAGGTGTGTGTCAGCTCAAAGTCCGGGATGCACCTGAAGAATAGCATAAAATCACTTACCAAGTAGCCCCCGAGACTCAGGTCAATTAGCAAAATCAGCTTGAGGATCAAGCCCTTGCTCGGCAACATACTTTAGGAACAAAACCGTGGTGTGCAATAGCTTCTGAGACTCAGGTTGGGTGCGGCCGACCAACCTGAGGATCGTAATCTCTCCGGAAATTGTTTTTGCACTTTAAATTTCCGCATTTAATCATCAGCAAGGTTGTCAGAATCACGACTCAAGTCTTAGAATCTTACAACCTTACGATCCAGACTAGCCCCTCCGATTCTATGATTTTACTCATAGAACCTAAGTTTCTACAATCCTGGTAGTTATGATTCTATGATTCACGATCCTACGAATGGAGCTCCGATCCGATTCATAATCTCAATTCTGACAACTTTGATCATCAATCTAGTATCCCCCGAGCCACTTGTCGGGTGGCAACACCTGATCAGGGGATCAATTTATCCTTTTAATGGCTTTCAATTGAGAAGGGCCAAGCCCAGTAGCCCCCGAGCCTTAATTTGGGCACGGATGGACGAATTAAGGATCGACATGTGTTGGACACAAAATTTGGTTACGGTTGATACAGACTTCTCGGCAAGAGAATAAAGATCTCTTAGGAGCTAGAGCTAGCAAAAGCCAAGCTTGTCGAGTTGCAGAAAGAAGTGGCTGAAATCGAGAAATTCGCCCGCGAGGCACATGGTAAGTTTAATACTTGACCTACGATAACAATATGTTGACTGCCTGTATAAGTTGTATGCTTTCTATTAGGAGAGTAGATGACAGGTCAACTTGAAAATGACCTTGAGCAAGCTCGAGAAGCTGCTAGTTACATCGAAGCGCAAGAGGAGGCATGTCGTCGGACACATGCTCAGAAAATCGACGAATGTAATCAGCTCAAGGCTGAGAAGGACTGACGAAAATCCATGGAGAAGATTTTCCGAGCTCTATGGCCCAACGAACCCCTGCCAAGGGATATGATCGAGCTCTCTAAACGCCTGAAGGGAGCCAGGCTTCGTATTTAGACATGTAAGGTGTCATCCTGCCGAGAAGGAGCTCGAGAAGTATGGGCCATGGATAAGAGACACCATTGTCTCCTGAAGACCGAAGATCTTGATAAGGTCGACCTCAAGGGGCTTGATAGAAAGGAAATAAAGCCAACGGGAATTATAAGAGCGTCATGTCAGCTTCTCGGCTAACCGAGAAGGATTGTCTCCTTGATACCCTTATAGGTGGTCGTGAATATATTTTGTAAACATTCTATGATGAATGATGATTTTATGTATCTATGTACTTTTGTCATTTTGTATGCTCGTATTCATAGATTTTATACTCCGTTAACCAGCCATCGGCTTCTACCTCCTCGGCCAGAGGACGAGGAGTGCTCCCGGCGTTGGCCTGAGTCCTCGGGCAACGTTTACAGGGAACGAAGCAATCCGACCATAAGGTCAAAATAAAAGCCTTGCAGAGAGTTATGTTATATTGCTGTTTAACACAAGTCACATCTTCGACGAAAAATAGTTCCTCTAGCAGTTCCTTTTCTCGGTGTGTCATGTTAATCATGACTAATTAGTCGTTATCCCAATATACTTGCTCAAAGGCCTCAAATCAGGAATATCTTCGGCGTAATAAGTAGGTTCTACACCCTACATCTAGTGCCCTTTAAAAAGGCTTTTATTTTCACTTCCTCCATTGCCAACAAATTATATTCTTGTGACCGCTAGCTCTCGGCTTCACCTGTTTGAGGTACTTGCCAGTTTGACCCAGAAGTAACAATCGCAGAGGTGCTCCCTTTACCCCTTAGCCGAACTTGTCGAAAACATAAGGGGTAAGCACAGGAGTCAGGCAACCCAGCTTGGCAAAAAATCTCAAGTCAAATTGATGCATATTGTAGCTTTATAATGATTTGTGGGAAGGCATCGCTCGTATATGGAATGCAAACGCTGAGGATATGTTGGAATCTCTAGGAGTCCCGAGGCAACTGCGTCGAGGTGCCTCAAGGAGCCCCCGGTAAGGTTTATAAGACTCTTTGATAGGTCTGAAGTGTTTTATACCAAAAAATCGAGGTAAGTGTTGCGTAGTATTTTCAAAGACGGTCGAACTACTTTTTTATTAGTGATCTCAGACAAGCCGAACACCTTTACGAAAGCAAGCTTTTTAACTTATCCAAAAATCATTTGTTTTACACAGGCAACCTTTATGGTTAATATTTCCGACCGGCCGATCGAATTTGCGCATGTTGTGACCGTCAGCTTTTAAGCTGTATTTTGCAGCTTTATGTTATATGTTATTTTGAGTTGACCATGACTGTTTAAGATGTGTAGTTGGCCAGTCGTTGGCTTCCACCCCTTAGTAGAAACTACTTAGGGTGTCTCGGTGTCCGGAGGTGGTTTTATCAAAAGAAACAAGGCAATCAGACCATGAGGCTAAAACCTACACTTAGTCATAGGAGCGTATGTTTGGGGGCAAATTAATAGCCCCCGACATGTCGACCCCCCGGATAATCGAGGTCAAACCACCCACAACTTGGCCTTTTAGAGAAAAAAGAGTCCCTTCATTTTACTCGGATAATATCAATTGACTATATTTGGTTTAACACCGCCAGTGGTTCACTGACCAATTTACGCTTATTGTGACAGTCAGCTTACGGCTTTCTCCAACTGAGGCACTTAATCAGTTAAACTGGAAGTGACAATTGTAGTGCTTCTCCCTTTACCCATTAGCTAAACAAAGTGGAAACATAAGGGGTAAGCACAGGATCTTAGCAATCCAGCTATTGACCAAACACGCAACTCGAAATCGATGCATATATACGCGAAGTACCGAGGACTCCGCAGAGTACCTTGTCTTCTGGTGGGTTTGGCTCTAGTCGCAGCCCCCTTTTTAATATTGTCGATGCTTTAAAGGCGTCTAGCGTCGTATCACGAGAGCTATGCTCGAAAAACCAAAAAACTTACGCAAAAAATTTACGTCTAAATTAAATCAAGTTTTTTTGTGCCAATCCAAAATTGGTCTTAAAAAGAATTTGTGCTTCTGTCGTGCTTTAACATGATGCGTCCAATCTCAAGGCTTCAAGTTGGCCAGCCTTCGGCTTCAACCTCATTTTCTCGAAGGCGAAGTGTTTCTCAGACCAGTTTAGTGAACTAAACTCGAGCGGCCATATAGATAAGCCAGGTTGTCGGCTATTGACCGTAACTCAAGCCGAAAAAGGAGTAGTAGAAAAAGACTTTGCAATGACTAGAAGAAAATACTTAAAATCGGCGCATATAAGTTTAAGAGCCCAGTTAACTTGGATAAAGGAAGTTGTTTTTAACAAACAAATTTTTTAACAAAAAACTTTTTTGTTTAACAAGAATATAATGCTTGGTCGAACCGAGCATTTTTTAAATTTGAGCATGAGAGCGACTTAGCTGATTCATGTGCTCAGCGTTGATGATACAGTCCGGGCTTGTGGCGGCGCGAAGCCCCCGGTCCAGCTGTCGTGACGAAGCTGGTCGGCTGGTGACGCCAAAGTCCCCGGAGTAGGTTGATGAAGAGATGACGAAGCCCCCGGCCCAGCCAAGGTGTCAGAGCGGGTTGGTAAGGTGACGTTGGAACCCACTGACAGCCGAGGTGTTAAACCAAGTCGGCGTGGCGGACATCGGATTGAAGAAGAGGTGGCACGGCGATGCCGATGCAGGTCAAAATTTGAGACACGGTCGATGCCGACTTGCTGAAGTGACCATGTGACGATGTCGGTGTGCCTGCCCTGTGTAATCCGTGGGGCGGCGATGTTGGTGATCATTTAGCCTTCACGATGTCGAACTCTTGGTTGGCTCGTCGGGTGATGATTTGATGAGGTTGACCTCGGCTCGGCGAAGCGACAACCTGTCTAGCGCAGGTCGGCAGCCGTCGAGCAACATTGTCGGGCTGGTTTGTGATACGTCTCCAACGTATCTATAATTTTTGATTATTTCATGCTATTATATTATTGTTCTTGGATGCTTTGTATGCATTTATTTGCTATTTTATATCTTTTTTGGGACTAACCTATTAACCCAGTGCCCAGTGCGAGTTCTTGTTTTTTGCTTTTCAGAAAATTAGTACCAAACGAAGTCCAAACATGATGAAACTTTACCGTGATTTTTTCTGGACCAGAAGGGACCCTAGAAGCTTCGTGAGGAGGCCAGAAAAGCTATGAGAGAGCCACGAGCTCACAGGGCGCGCCCCCTGAGCACGTGGGCCTCACGTAACTCCGTTTGACCTAATTCCAAGCCTATAAATTCACAAATATTCTCAAACCAACAGAGAGCCACCCGAAACACTTTTTCCGCCGCCGCAAACTTCTGTTCTTCCGTGATCCCATCTGGAGGCATTTTCCGATACTCTGCCGGAGGGGGGATCGATCACAGAGGGCTTCTACATCATTCTTGCTGCCTTTCGATGATGCGTGAGTAGTTCATCACCTACGGTTCCATAGCTAGTAGCTAGATGGCTTCTTCTCTCTATTTGATCTTCAATACCATGTTCTCCTCGATCTTCTTGGAAATCTATCCGATGTAATCTTCTTTTGCGGAAGCAGTCGTCAAAACAATGCTCAAGGAGGCGGGGACGGCAAACACGAATCTGTTGTCCAGAAAAAACTGCACGATCGCACGAGGGCAATGTCGATGCTGCGCCCCCGAGCTCCATGGACGATTCTTGCAAGATCTCGGTTGAGATTTGAGTTGATGTTGATGAAGGCACCCATCCGATCTTGACAATCCAACGTGAAGCGTAATTCTTGGTCTAGCCAAGGTGACTAGTTGAGTCAGCGACGAAGATGTCGATGTCGATAACGAAGCTTGTTTCCGACGCGTAGATCGCGTCAGAACCGACCTGAATTCCCATCGCACCGCGGCAACTACCAGCAGGAACCTGCATGGGCCACCAATGTCGATGCTAAATCCATCATATCTCGATGTAGGGGTTCTAAGCTAGGTGTCTTGGAGCGATGGTAACATGGACACATGATTTTACCCAGGTCCGGGCTCTCTTGAAGAGATAATACCCTACGTCCTATTTTTGATTGTATTCATATGGGGTATAATACATAGTACATGTATCTACCACGAGATTGGTGATCTAAGTTGTAATGTAGTGACCTAAGTTGTAATGTAGTTATCTAAGTTGTAATGTGATGATCTATTGACTAGTGTGGACTCGGTTATAATGTACCGAAGGCCTAGGATAACAGGAGTCCTCGTCTTGTGCGCCAAGTCTTGTGGAAACTTCCTTTTATACATCATGGGCTTCCTGAAGAAGCCCTTTAGTGAACCTACATGGGGTCCTTAGTCCGACCCACTTGGTCGTGAGACGACGTGGTGAGTACCCCCTAGTCCAGGACTCCATCAGCGTGACACATTTTTTTGGACTAGATGCCTATTATGCAATATGGTTTGCCAAACACCATCCTCCGTAAGTAGTTTGAACAATTATTTACTAAGCATGGCATTATTCTTGACTTGAAGGTCATGAATTCCAAGATCACCTTGGTCTTTCGGCCTACAAACCATGCTTCATTTGGCCAGCATGTACTTTTTCTTTTCACTATCTCCTTGCTACAAGAATCTGAATCTGAAATAATCCAGCCTTTGCAAGATCCCTTTAGGGAGTTGAAAAAATGGAAGTATATAGAGAAACACATTTGTGAGGACAAAATTGATCAAGACCGTCCTCCGACAGAGAGTAACTTTCCTTGCGAGCTGCTCAACCGTTTCTCTAGAAAAGTGCTCCTCTACATGTTTCCACTCGGCATAAGTGAGATACCGATAATCTACCGAAATTCCCAAATTTTTAATCCGGAACTGGCCTTGCGCACAACCAAACAGGTCATTGTAATCAGCCGCAACCTGACTGACTTCTCCAAAGCAGAATAATTTGCTTTTATGGAATTTAATTATAATGTCAGACATTTTCTCAAACGCTGAAAGGAAAAGATTTAGGTTTCGAGCCTTATCCAGGTCATGTTCGATAAAATGAATCATATCATCAGCATATTGCAAAATGGGGAGCCCACCATCAACAAGGTGTGGCACTACTCCTGCAATCTGACCATCTTGCTTGGCGCGATTAATCAGAAGAGCCAACATGTCAACAACAATGTTAAATAACATTGGAGACATGGGGTCACCCTAAAGTACTCCTTTTTTGTCTGAAAGTAATGGCCCATGTCATCATTGGCTTTGACAGCCACACTACCTCCAGTAACAAATTTTTTGATCCACTGGCGCCATTTATCAGAGAAACCTTTCATTCTCAGGGCCTATTGAAGGAAAGATCATTTGACCTCATCATAAGCCTTTTCAAAGCCAATCTTGAAATTACCCCACTCATGCGTTTTCCGGTGCATCTCGTGAACAATCTCATCTAGGTTACTACTCTGTCGAGTATATTTCTTCCTTGCATGAAAGTTGTTTGAGATGGTTGGATGGCATGGTTAGCAACCGTGTTGAGCCAGTTAGTAGCCACTTTTGTGAATATCTTGAAGCTGCATTAGGGAGGCACATGGGTATATATTGCTGGATCTACTCAGACTCCTTAGTGTTCGTCAACAAAATGATCTCACCAAAATCAAACATGAACAGGTCAAGTTGGTCAGCATGAAGAAAATTTAAAAATTCTAAAATGACAGTCTTGATGACATCACAAAAATTCTGATACAATTCTGCGAGGAAGCCATCAGGGTCTAGATCTCTGTTATTTGGAATACTATGGCTCTCACCTCTTCCTCACAGAAAGGTGTCGTGTGGATATCGTTCTCTTCTGCTATGACTTGTGAAATATAATCTGTTCGCATCTCGTCAAGGATGAAATTCCCTTCATCTGGTGCCCCGACCAGAGATCTGTAATATCTGGTGATCTAACTCTTGAGCTCTGCCTCATCTTCGATCTGCCCTCATCTTGTTGGACACGAAAAATGCTCTTCTTCAACCAATTGGAAGCATCCTGTATTATTATCTCCCTTCAAGATAACGTTGGCCTTGGATCTTTGGTAATATATGATTTCCTCTTCCCGCAAAAGGTGTGTAATCTTTTCATTGGAATGATTTTTCAATTCATCTCTTGTTGCAATAATATGTGAGTCTCTGTGATTTTGTCGAGGTCATCAAATCATGGAGAGGCGTTGTATTTCTTTTCTTATATTCCAATGGTGTGTTTAGCCCACCCAGATAGGTATTGCCTTGTGGCCCTTAAATTTTGGTTGTAGTTTCTTAAGTTTCGATTGTAATTGTGTCCCCTTTTACATGCGGCAGCGCTAGGCGCCAGTCGACCGGCGGAAGCCTTGACTAGTCACATCCTGCAATGTTGAATCACATCATTATGGGCCATTTGATCAACCCCCTTTCCACCACTCGTAGGAGCCCACGGCCCTGGCGCCTCCGTGCTTGCAACACTCATGCTCGTCCTCGGGGCCGCCCCCGTGCTCGCGTCGGAGGCTATAGAGCCCTCCGCCTTCTCGCAACACCTTGTCCATGCTATTCCCAGCAATGACTCATGTCAATTGCCATACCGGTGGACGCCCTTCCCGGTGTGGTGTCAGTGTCTGTGTCATTTTATTGCTCGTGGTTTTCTCAGTTGCAGCATGCGGGCGAGCCCTCTGTCTACAATGTCGTTGGTTCTAGCTCTGTGAGGTGTCAGTCGCAGCATCATGAGGTGCTGGTTCCAGCACTACAACATGCTGGTCACAGCATCGTGGCATGTCGGTTACATCAGAAAAATAGTCTCGCCGGTCCCAACAAATCATCTCGCCAGTTGCAGCTTGTAGTCTTGCCGGTTCCGATAGTCGATTCCAGCTCGTGGGAACCATGGTTGCAGCTTTCAATTGCCGGTTGCAGCAAATGGTGGCCATCATTCCAGCATCGACGGGTACTAGTTGTAGCACCACGACACCTGCGCGCATCTTTTTCTCCGGCACCGACAGCAGCCCCGTCGCAACTTTTTAGCACGCTAGTTCCAGCTTCGCCATCAGGAGGTTACAGCTTGGCGCCCAATGTGACCACCAATTTTAGCACGAGGTGACCATCGTCGAAGAGTCATGTTGCATATTCCAGCTTGTGGTCACCACAATCGCGTCACGCCCAACTGCTAGTTCCGACACCAACTCACATGGTCGTTGATGCCTCCGCCCACCGCACTTCCAGTTGTGACATGTCATGCATCCGCCCCGCTGTGCGTTAGTTTTAGCACCAGGAGACGCAGCTCGATGCAAGCCGCATTAGCGGTTGTATCCATAGGCTTCCACCCCTTGGCAGCGAGCGGTGGTGTCATCCTCGGCTTGGCGTAGCTGTCATCGCCGACGACTAGCAACCAGCCCTGACCCCTGCCTCCTCCCTCTCCAATATATACGTAGGAGCAGGGTAAAGAAGGAGGAGGGAACAAGCTTGCATCGCAGGAGCATGCCATTTCGTCGACCGTCGGCTGCCCTAGGCTACCATCCCCTTGGAACAAAAGGAAGTGAGAGGCTGAGAGAGGAGAGATGGAGGAAACGGGTGGAAGAGATCACTGCCTCTGAGAGAAGAGATAAGGAAAGTCGACATTTCAATGAGTGGGCCCCGCCAGCCACGTGGCACCTACGCGTAGTGGTCGAGCATGAATTGTTGCGTGATTCAGAGGGCGCACATGTGGCCGGGATGGCGCTTCGGCCGGTTGGCCGATATAGACCATTATCATTTTACATGGCACTCTCGTTTTACGTGATTTAACTTTGATCATATTTTGATTAACAATATAGTGTTATATGTCATAAAAATTATATCACTGAATTTGATGATATACTTTCTTTATAAAATACAACCTACATTTATCAATGGTAATACTTTTATCATGTCTCTCTCCCTTCTCGATAGTCAACTAAATAACTAATCACTGATTTCTATCCATCAAAATACATCTTACTATCACAATGTGGTATATTTCCTATCAGAGCAAACTAGATTTTTCTTAAAAGGAGGTTCACGTCTGACCTCTACATCATTAATGATGTACAGTGGCGTATCTAGAAGCAGGTTGCGCCTGGGGCTGTGCTATGCTGACTGATAAACTTCTATGATTTTCTATACTTTTTATGAAGGAATTACAAAGGAAGTTGTTACTAGGCGTGGAGCTCAAGCCCTAGGTGCCCCAGGCCTGTCTCCGCCACTGATGATGCACACGACCACATATTATTTATTATCGAAAACAATGCTAAGCAAGGCCAAATATTGATCCAAAATAAACCAGCATAAAAAAAAAGCATTCTTTCGGTACACTTCCATTTAAAAAGTTTACAAATGTTCGATGCAGTTCAATGGGTGAGATTAAAGCACACCCTCTACTTATCAAAATAATGACCTTTATCTAATCAAATAAAAAGCACGGCTTTCAGTAAAGAGTTGTTTATCTATATCTATATCTATACCTACTAATAAAGTAAGGTGCGTTTCGCCAATTTTTTCATCCGTTCACCACCGAACTTTTTTTTTTCTATCTGAGGTGGTACTAAATACTTATGCGTTTGTGTGCTAGAAAAATAAGTTTCATACGTGGGCCGCGCGCTGTGGCCCAGCGAAGCCAGCCCACTTATTTTTCTGCTCATGCAGTTGGAAAATTCTATTTACCGCACTGGGCGACAAATAGTTGGCATTTCACACAGGACAACCAATAATGGGCTCGCCCATTTTCCTTTTTTTTTCTGTGTTTTACTTTTATTTTTATTCTCCTTTCCCTATCTCTTTTGTCCCTTACAAATTTAGTTTTCTTTTATAATTTATTTCATAAGTTATAAATTTTCAAAAAACATACATAATTAAAAAAAACAAATTTAAGAAAATGTTCAGAATTACAAAATTTTGTTGCTATTTCGAAAAATATTCGGAACTTGCAAAAAGTTGCCCATTGTTTCAAAAAAATATTATTATTCTAAATTGTTCGATATTTCTATAAAGAAAATGGCGTTTCAAAAAATGCTCCAAATTCAAAAAATATTCTTTTTTAATGAAATTTTCAAAATTAAAAATAATGTTCGTGTATAAAAGATACACATTTTCTAAAAATCTTATGACTTTTCAACACTTTCTAAAAATCTTATGAATTTTCAACACATGTTCCAGTTTTAAAAAAATGTTCAAAAATTTAAATAATGTTCATGTTTTTATAAAAAAATTGGTGTTTTCAGAAAATATTTGTGAATTTAAAAAGATGTTCCCTTTCATATTTTGTTCGCATTTTATGAAAGTGTACATAATTTTCAAAAACTGTTCAGGATTTAAAAAATTATTTATGTTTCTAGAATATTCAGAAACTCCATACCTTAAAATCCCCTCAATTGAAAGGATTGAAAGGAGGAAGAGTAGATTCAATAACTCATGGGCCTTCTCTAGCGTACGATGACGTAACAAAACTCTTAAATGCCCTTGATCAATGAATGGAAAAATAACGGATTGATTCATTCACACGCGGTGAAACCGAGAAGCTAAATATTTATTTTTCATGTGCACACTGAGTTTTGCTTGCACATATAATTCTCATTGATTTTAAATGCATACTATATTATCTCCCGTTGCAACGCACGGGCATATGTGCTAGTACCATCTAAAAAAAGAGTTGTCTAACATATCCTTAGCCAGGGTCCATTACCGTCTGCGAACTTTCTCCGTGATGGGTGAGTGTGGAATTTGTGTAGGACCGGAATTTGTGCAGGACCGTATAGTATATCTGTGCGCTCTTCAAAGTAGTACAATTCCGAAGTGCAGAAGTGGCACATGCAGCGGAGCATATGAAGGCGTAGAATAACGGTAGTAGTGCAGAAGTGGCACGTAGTACTTCCCCAAAATGTGGTGCAGAGCATATGGAAGCACAGTGGTCGTAGCAGGCTACATATGGTACGAGAGGACAGCTGCGTGTAATGATGGAGCAAAAGTAGCCAGTCACCGACACAGGCCGCTTGTGGCCAGAAAACTACTCTGCGCGATGCGCGGGCCGCGGGGCCAGTTGGTCCCGGTCCCGGTCCCGGAGTCCCTACGCATGCGACGCAACTGTCGTGTTGACAAGACTTAAGTAGTGAGTACTTAGGGCATTTGCCTACAAAAAAGTACTTCGGGCAGCCTCGTGATGATGCCTCGAGTGCCACGTAGAATTGGATGATAGGGAAAGTAGATTGGAAGTGGGATTCTCTGCCAGAGACGGATATTCGAGAAGAAAAAGTATGGTCCGATGTAAAAAACTGAAAATGTTAAGTGAAGAGTAGAGACGTGTATGTATTAAAGTTTCTATTTTTTATTTTTTGATGAGGCCCACTAGCAGTAGCTTATGTTGGGGAGAAAAGATCAATGTAGTTGTCTCAAGCTACTTTTTGTCATGGGGCATTTGTATCCATATGCTATTATTGTTCATGCCCTTGTTGAGGATATCCCCATAAATTCCTCCGGTATATGTCCGTTTTTTGTGTCCGGACGTGGTCCGCGGACATGGATATGGGAGAGCCATCCAACACCAATTATAAAGTATCCGGTCGGGAGGAGAAAAAATAGGTGAAAACCAAGCATATGGTGGCTATTTGTGGTGTGGTGCCCGGTTGAGGGCAAATTCACTGTTTTGACCTTTATGCAAAAGTTTAGCCAAATTTGACCCTGTTTGTGATTTTTTTTCGAATCTGACACTTTTGCTACCACCGTAGACCTTGGCGGTAGGATATAACGGGCTACCGCCCTAGTCAACGGCGGTAGGCTTTTGATCAACACAGTGATGTGGCAACTGGCTACCACCACAGCCGCAGGCGGTAGCTGCTGGGGCGAGTTCAACCTATAAATAGGACGAGTCAAGCTAGCGTGTGTGGGTAGATAGCAGTAGGTCTTGGGTTCGACTCTTGCCAGAGGCAATTTTTTTTTATTTCTTTTTTTTACCCATAAAAATAGCAATAATGTCTAATAAATGTTAGATATGAATTATTGTCAACTATTTTTTACTTATCTGTAACTATTAGATCTCCATCATTGATTGACTGAGGATAATTTTGACCATGTAAATATCATTTATAAAGAAAAAGAGTTTTTTAAGGTATGACAGGAAAAGATCTTCTCTCTTTCCTCAACACAATCACACAAGGCATATTTCCTTATGTACGGGATATGTGCTAAAACAAGAAAACGTTTCCATTTTCTTTTTTTACCATACTAAAAAAGGTTGGAGCACTTGATGTTAAAAATATATTTGGAGTACCACTCTCATATGTGTGAGCTATATTCATATAGCAGAAATATATGTATGCACTTACAACTTTAACATGCGTGCAATCTAATTATATTCATGTATGTGATTTATAATTTATGTGAATATTTTAATCAAATTGTATATTTATTTTTTTGTTCACGACACAAACATGTGCCATGTCATATGTATCCACACTTTAAATAACATTATAACATTCACTCGATTAGTAACATCTTAATTAATGTAATTATCTTAGACCGGTTGAATAACAACTTTTTTTTGAAATTACTTAGCGTACGACAAACTCTTATCCAATTTTGGCATGACTAATTGATGTACCGTGAAGCTAATGAATGAAGATGCCACCAATGGTGTGTATTCTCCATCGTATAGAAGAGGTTTATTTTTATCGTAAGTGAAGCAACGTGCAAGAGAAATACTCCATGCTCTAAAAGAATATGCTACGCTATGAACCCAAGATTTTAATGCCCAATCAAATTCTATTACCATTTATCATGTCTTTCCTTAATTAATATTTTTTTTCATTAATATTATTTTGTTTCCATATTTGGAAGTAGTACAATATCCATACCGGCCCTGTGGTTTCAGTGATAGAGACCTTCCAATAGATAATACTAACATCATTCGTTGGATCTAAGATAGTATTAACAACCCATGTTACTTTGGGACCATCTTAAAATTGCTCATATGTTTATATCTTTTGGGATTTTTCTAAAAATAGCTACAGATAAGTAAAGTAGATGTTTTTTTTACAATAATCCGTATCTAACATTTTTTAAAACTAGTTACAGATAAGTAAAAGAAATATGTTTGACAGTAATTCATATCTAACATTTTTTAGACATTTTTTCTATTTTATGGGTCAAAAAAAAGAAATCATAAAAATATGCATTCGTCATGATTCAAACCCAAGACCTACTGCTCTGAAGCAACACACGCTAGCCAGCAAGCCATCTTGGAGATCCTGTACAATAAGGAAACTCAGCCTATTTATAGGTTGAACTCGGCCCAGCAGCTACCGCCTTTGCCTGTGGCGGTAGCCAGTTGCCACGTCGTTGCCACATCACCGCGTTGGCCAGAAGCCTACCGCCGTTGACTATGGCGGTAGCCTGTTATATCCTACCGCCAACGTCTACGGCGGTAGCAAAAGGGTCAGATCCGAAAAAAATTCACAAGCAGGGTCAAATTGGGCTAAACTTTTGCACAAGGGTCAAAACAGTGAATTTGCCTCCCGGTTGATAGGAGAGAGGGACCATGCATGTGAAGAGAGAGAAAAGAGAGGAGGACCAACCAGAGGCTTTTGGTTGGTCAATTGGATGTCCGAACTCCGGTATATCTCCCCTACTTTTATCTCCACATTACCAGAAAACGGACATCCGGACCGCTTCGCGGGGTGATACATGTCCCCATTGGATCAAAAGTGAACAAATGTGTCCGGTCAGACATATACCGGAGTTTTGCGGGTCTGCCTTGGAGATGCCCTGAGAACAACATTTTGGAGCTCGGCCTCTATGGAGGCTGATTTTTTTTGAAAAAAATCAAAATTTATACTTTTTGGTTTTAGAAAAATCTAAAGATAATTGTACAAGTATACAAGGATGTGATGTGTATGTGTGTAAAATTTCAAAATGAAATACCTTGAGATGCGATTTGTGCAAAAAGAACAAATTCACGCACTTTTCGGATGAATAATATCATGTGTGAAAAGCCACAGATTTGTCTCTTTTGCACAACTCTCATTTTAACGGATTTTTTCCTGAAAATTTACACACATGTGTGTTATGCCTCCATTATGTTTGTATTTTTCAGAAATTTTTGAATTGTAAAATATGAATTTTGTTGAATTTTAAATTTTTCAAAAATCATCCTCCATGGAGGCCGAGCACCAAAAGCAATTTTCGGTACTTGTTTCTTTTCTCGATTTGCAGGCAAGATGCGTGCTGCTTTAGGGCGACTCCAACGCGCGAACCCATTTCGTCCGTCCTGTCCATTTGAATCGAAACAGACAGATGAGACGGCTCAACGTGTGACCCCATTCCGAAATTGTGTCTTGTTCGTGTCTGACTTGACCTATTTCCGGAAGAAACTTGCCTCGGGTTTGCGTCCAGATAGACAGTGAACGAACGCGCACAGGTCCTCTCCTTGTCCGCCCACGGGCCTGCGTGTCGGCGTCGAACTACTTCCCACCGGCCACATTTAAGCCGCACGCGTGGAAGGACCCGCTTGTCAGCCACCCAGCCTCCCCCAAGCGTCCTTCTAAATGTCCAAGCCGTGGACCGGCCAGTCCACATCATCTTCACACACTGTCGCTTCGCCGCCTTCCACACCCTTCCTGCCCCCTCCATCCCCGACAAGCCCTAGAGCACCACGCCGACCGCCGCCACCACGCACAATGGGTATGTGGAAGTGGGTCCCCGGCAAGAAGGCCAAGCACGACCATGTGGTGGGCTCATCCTCTACTTCGCAGGCACTGAGGAGCACCACCGGCTTCTCCATCTGCCCGGCAACCGCCCCGTCGTGCATCAGTCCATACGTGAAGGTCGAGATCTGCCAGCGGTACTCGGAGACGGCCACCCCGCTTCCTTGGACGGATGCGCACCTGCCCAATTGGTGGCATTTCACCCCGGATCGGGTGCCCGTGCCGACCGTCCCGGCCAGCGGCCGCGCCTGCCTCTTGGAGATCAACCGCCGGCGACGTCAGATCCCGGTGCATCTCCTCGACGACCGAAGGTACGACGTGGACTCACCACTCCGGGATACTTGGTTCCCTGATGAGCAGGACGTGCGGCAGCAGACCCTTTTTGTCGGCTGTGCTCATAGCCCGCTACTGACCCGTGAGCGTGCTCCCAGCCCTTCTCGTGCGTGCGGGGGTGCTAGGGCGCGCGTGCACACGTTCTCGCCGCCCCCGCCACCATTGCATCACCTAATGACGGCCGAGGAGGAGGATGAGATCGTGCGGAGGGTGCTTGAGGACTCCAAGAGGGAGTACGAGCGAAGCCAGCGGGGGCAGTGGGACGACCTTGAGGTGCCGATGGTACTCTCGGCCGTCGGAGATGTCGCCATCCCGGAGCTCCAGGGGATTGAGGAGCCGGACGACGCGGAGGCACGGTGGAACCCTGCGTCGGTGGGCCATTCCCGATCGTGGACCTCGACCCTGTCGTCCACGTCGGAGTTTGTGTCAGCGCCGACCGTGTTGGTTGGGGTCGACACATGGTCACCACCCCACGTGCCACCGCCGTCCCCGGCAATGCAGCTGCCGCAGGCACCACCAGCCCACCTGCAGTAGGCGCCTCCCTTCGTCGACTTCAGCGCGGACGAGGGAGACGGCAACGACGACATGGAATGAAGACGACGGCCAGGACGACGGCGACAACCGATCTGGGGTTTCATTTGGTGTTTAAGTTCATTTTTAAAATGTAAGTTTAATGCATGTGGACACTTTGGCCGTGAGAACTTTAATGTAATATATAGTTATCGTTTAAATTTATTTTTAGTGTCTTTTTTACCCAGACGCTTTTGCCAAATGCGTTGGGCCATTGGGTGCGCTGACCCGTGGACGACCGTAAATGGAAAAAACAGACGCCTGTTTGCGGTCGTGCGTTAGAGTTAGCTCGGTCGTGCGTTAGAGTTTGGCTGCTTGTACGAACGACCCAAATGGACATCCATTTTGTCTGGATTCTGTCCGTTTGTGCCGGTCAAAGGGGTGCCGTCAAGCCTCTTCTGTGGTTGCATGGGCAATGCGCCCAACTGGCCGACACATTTGGTCCGTCTGGCTGGCCGGAGGCCAAATGCACACTTTTTTCATGCATATGTCTAACTAAAGAAACATTGCATATAGTTTACAACCAAATAAATAACATGACACCACAATATTAAATAGTTTACAACCGAATAAAAATCTCAAAGTTAAAAACTAAATTTAAATTGTCACAAATACATCAAAGAAATGAACGGATACGTCTATTGGTGGTCACGGTGAGTCCACATGTCTCCACCAAGTCATTTTGTAGTTGACTGTGAGTTGCCCAAACACGCATTTCTGTATGAAATTGGGTGAACTTGGATGTCTACTATACAACTTTATTCTTGTAGACTCTGTTGGGCCTCCAATCGTAGAGTTTTGTAGGACAACAGCAAATTTCCCTCAAGTGGATGACCTAAAATTTATCAATCCGTGGGAGGTGTAGGATGGAGATGGTCTCTCTCAAACAACCCTGCAATCAAATACAAGCAATCTCTTGTGTCCCCAACACACTAAATACAATGGTAAATTGTATAGGTGCGCTAGTTCGGCGAAGAGATGGTGATACAAGTGTGGTATGGGTAGTAGATATAGGTTTTTGTAATCTGAAATACTAAAAACAATAAGGTAGCAAGTGATAAAAGTGAGCACAAATGGTATTGCAATGCTTGAAAACAAGATCTAGAGTTCATACTTTCACTTACGCAATTTCTCAACAGTGCTAACATAATTGAATCATATAAAATCATATAACAATCTCTCAATGCGCGACAAAGAATCACTCCAAAGTTCCTATTGGAGGAAGTAGGATGAAAACATGTATCAATCTTTGTGCCTAGATTACCCCAATGTCACCACGGGAATCCGCAAGTTGATTACTAAAGCATATACCAAGTCACTCAATAGAATACCCCATTGTCACCACGGGTATCCACATGCAATACATACATTAAGTGATCTCAAATCCAAAATATTCAATCCGATAACAAGGAAACCTCAAAGAGCAAGACTGAATTCATCACAACAAAGATAAAGAGGGAAGAACACCATATGATTCCACTAAATTAACAAAGCTCATGGTAGATCAAGATCATGCCCTATCAACATCACGATAAAGAGAGATCAAACACATAGCTATTGGTACATACCCTTAGCCCCGAGGGTGACTACTCCCTCCTCGTCATGGAGGCAGTGTGGATGATTGATGTCTACTACACAACTTATTCTTGAAGACTCGTGTTGGGCCTCCAAGCACATAGTTTTGTAGGACAGTAGCAATTTTCCCTCAAGTGGATGACTTAAGGTTTATAAATTCATGGGAGGCGTAGGATGAAGATGGTCTCTCTCAAACAACCCTGCAATCAAATACAAGAAATCTCTTATGTCCCCAACACACCCAATACCATGGTAAATTGTATAGGTGCACTAGTTCGGCGAAGAGATGGTGATACAAGTGTAGTATGGATAGTAGATATAGGTATTTGTAATCTAAAAATATAAAAACATCAAGGTAACAAGTGATAAAACAGAGCACAAATGGTATTGCAATGCTTAGAAACAAGGCCTAGGGTTCATACTTTCACTAGTGCAATCTCTCAATAGTGCTAACATAATTCAATCATATAGCAATTCCTCAACGTGTGACAAAGAGTCACTCCAAAGTTCTTATCTAGCGGAGAACATAAGATGAAATTGTTTGTAGGGTACGAAACCACCTCAAAGTTATCCTTTCCGATCAATCTATTGATCTATTCCTACAAGTGTCACAAAAAACCCTAGAGTTCGTACTAAAATAACACCATATGATACACATCAACCAACTCTAATGTCACCTAGATACTCCAATGTCACCACAAGTATCCATGAGTTTATTATACAATATGCATAAAACAACTTCAGATTCATAATATTCAATCCAATACAAAGAACTTCAAAGAGTGCCCAAAGATTTCTACCAGAGAAAGTAGGACGAAAACATGCATCAACCCCTATGCATAGATTACCCCAATCTCACCTCGGGAATCCGCGAGTTGAGTGCCAAAACATACATCAAGTGAATCAATATAATACCCCATTGTCACCACGGGTATTCATATGCAAGACATACATCAAATGTTCTCAAATCCAACAAATATTCAATCCGATAATAGTGAAACCTCAAAGGTAAAAAACTCAATTCATCACAACAAGATAGAGAGGGAGAAACACCATATGATCCAACTATATTAACAAAGCTCGCGGTACATCAAGATCATGCCAAATCAAGAACATGAGAGAGAGAGAGAGAGAGATCAAACACATAGCTACTGGTACATACCCTCAGCCCCGAGGGTGAACTACTCCCTCCTCATCATGGTGGCCGTCGGGATGATGAAGATGGCCTCCGGTGATGATTTCCCCCTCCGACAGTGTGCCAGAACAGGGTCCCAATTGATTTTTTGTGGATACAGAGGCTTGCGGGGGCGGAACTTCTCATCTAGGGTTCACTCTGGGGTTTGGGTATTTATAGGAATTTTTGGCATTGATTTCACGTCAAGGGGGCCCACGAGGGAGCAACAAGCCTGCCCAGTGCGCCCTTGGGGGGAGGGCGCGCCCCCTAGGCTTGTCGCTTCCTCATGAAGCTTCTGCTTCTTCCTCGATGCTTCGGGGGTCTCTTTTGGTCCACAAAAAATCACCGTAAATTTTCAGCCCATTCCAAGAATTTTTATTTCTGCACAAAAAACAACACCAAGGTAGTTCTGCTGAAAACAGCGTCAGTTCGGGTTAGTTCGATTCAAATCATACCAAAACCATATAAAATTATTGTAAACATGGCATGAATACTTCATAAATTATAGATACGTTGGAGACGTATCAGCATCCCCAAGCTTAATTCCTGCTCGTCCTCGAGTAGGTAAATGATAAAAGAAATAATTTATGAAGTGTGAATGCTAGCATAGCATAGTGCATAAGTTTGATCATTGATAATTTCAATCACTTTTTCTAGCAATAAATCATAAACAGTAACTCATCTCATAAAACTTCTCATGATCAAGTAGCAAGTTATTCACATGTTAAAGTATAGACCATAAACTTTCTTGAAAACTAACAAACTATCTTCTCAGTCATCAAACAATTACAATTCATCTTATTGTTTGGAAGGGTCTATGTAGGACCTTTGATTTAGCAAATTCCACATACTCAACTATCATATAGTCTTCCATGATTGCTGACACCCAAAGAATATTTTTAGAACAAATAGCATCCATCGAACACAGAGAGAGAAAGGGGCTTAATGTTTCGCCTCCCAACTTATTTATCATAGAGATAATTGTCAACAATAATAACTCATGATCACCTATATTCAACTGGATATATGTGCCCGGATATTTCCCCACCACATGATGCTTGCAAAGAGAAAAAAAATGGAATAGAGAAGAACACTATTGACTCTTGCATAAAATTAAATACATAAAGTAAAAGATAGGCCCTTCGCAGAGGGAAGCGGAGATTGTCATGCGCTTTTTATTTTTGGATGTGCAAGCTCTTAATGCAAAGGAACGTCACTTTATATTGCCCCTTGTGATAGCAACCTTTATTATGCAGTCCGTCGCTTTTATTTCTTCACCATCACAAGTTCGTACAAAGCTTATTTTCCCTTACAATAAAAGATCATACATATTTAAGAGCAATTTTTATTGCTTTTTGCACTGATGACAACTTACTTGAAGGTTCTTATTCAACCCATAGGTAGATATAGTGGACTCTCATGGCAAGAAACTGGGTTTAAGGGTCTTTGGATGCACAAGTAGTATTTCTACTTAGTACGAAATTTTGGCTAGCAAAAGATTATGAGCAAGCACCACATGATAGAGGATCCGTGACAATATAACTTCTATGTGAATATAAACAAACATAACTCATTACATTGTCTTTCTTGTCCAACATCAACTACTTGATCAAGTTTGAAACTAATTAATGGGGGCTCACAATAATAGAAGATGTCCAAGATAGTATATTTATATGTGAAATCTCTCTTCCTTCAATATTCTTTCATGAATTGTTCAAGTAACCAATGCTGTGTTTGTTAACTTTCAATAAATTTTACCACCTATACTTCTTATATGTGAAGTCATTACTCCCCATGGGACGAGCAGATGAAACATATATAATTTGAGAATTATGATATTCAATTCATTCAATAATTTACTCAAAGGATATAAGTGAAGCACAAGAATGGATGACAAACTACTCCAAAAAATATAAGTGAAGATCAATGAGTAGTCAAACAATTAAGTAGCTATGTGAAGACTCTCTCCAAATAAAGATTTCAGATCTAAGTATTTTATTCAAACAACAAGCAAACCAAAATAAAATGACACACCAAGGAAAGCACATCTCATGCGAAGAAGCAAAAACTTAGGCTCAACCGATACTAACCGATAATTATTGATTACGAAAGGCGGGATGCCTACCGGGGCATCCCAAAGCTTAGATGCTTGAGACTTCTTGGAATATTATCTTGGGATGCCTCGGGCATCCCCAATCTTGAGCTCTTGTGTCTCCTTAATTCCTCTCATATCACGGTTTCCTTGAGTCTTAAAAACTCCATCCACACAAAACTCAACAAGAACTCATGAGATAAGTTAGTATAAATCAATGCAAAACCTTATTATTACCTACTGTAACAAATTACTAAAATTATTATTTAACATGGCATAGTAAATGCTTCTACATATTTAATACTCCTATCCTCCAATAGAATCATTAAACAAGCAAACATATGCAGACAATGCAAACATAATAGCAATCTGTCTAAACAGGACAGTTTGTAAAGGATGAAGAAGGATCCATACTTATTTAACTCAAACAATTCTGAAAATTTACACACTGTAGAAATTTATCATAGCTTATTGTGTCAAAATTTCAACATTTTATCACATTCTAACTTTTCTAGAGAATTCACGTAATAGCATGCAACTTTCTGTTTTGAAACAACAACTCATATACTTGCATACTAAGCATGGTGAAGGCTATCCTTGACACTTTTATTGGAATAAAAGATACAAAAATATATTCTAAATAACAGAAAGAAAATTTCAACAAAAGAAAATGACGCTCCAAGCAAAACTCATATCATGTGACGAATAAAAATATAACTCCAAGTAAGGTTGCCGATAATGTTGAAGACAAAAGAGGGGCTGCCTTCCGGGGCATCCCCAAGCTTAGTTGCTTGGGTCTTCCCTGAATATTACCTTGGGGTGCCTTGGGCACCCCCAAGCTTAGGGTATTTCCACTCCTTATTCTCCTCGTATCGATATCTCACCCAAAACTTGAAAACTTCAATCACACAAAACTTAACGAAACTTCGTGAGATAGGTTAGTATGATAAATAGAAAATCATTCACTTTGGTACTGTCAAATACAAGATTCATAATTTTTTCTCACACAATGCCTACTGTACCTTATAATTTCCACAATTTATATTAAGCAATATAAGCCATAGAAACTACAAAACAAGCAAACTATGCATTGAAAGCAGAATCTGTCAAAAAATAGAAAAGTCTGTAAAGATCTGAATAATGACTATACTTATGTAACTTCAAAAATTCTAAAAACTAAGGAAAAAGTAGGAAATTCGTATATCCATCATGTGTAAAAAATTCAGAATTTTATCACGTTCCTGTAAATTTTAGAAATTCCTGTACTTGGCGTAAAAGTTTCTGTTTTTGCATAGAATCATGTCAACTATCATCCACACTATCCCAAAGGCTTTACTTTGCACTTTATTGAAACAAAAAATATATAAAATGATTACTACAGTAGCTCAGTCATGTGAACACAAAAAAAACAGTAGGTATAAGTGTTGGGTTGTCTCCCAACAAGCGCTTTTCTTTAATGCCTTTTTAGCTAGGCATGATGATTTCAATGATGCTCGCATAAAAGTAAAGAATTGAAACACAAAGAGAGCATCATGAAGCATATGACTATCACTTTTAAGCCTAAACCACTTTATATGCATAGGGATTTTGTGAGAAAACAATTTATGGGAGCAAGAATCAACTAGCATGGGAAGGCAAAACAAGCAATACTTCAAAACTTTAAACATAAAGAGAGGAAACTTGATATTATTAAGATATGTAGAAGCATCTATTCCTCTCTCATAATAATTTTCAGTAGCATCATGAATTAATTCAACAATATAACTTTCACATAAAGCATTCTTTTCATGATCCATAAGCATAGAGTTTTTATTACTCTCCACATATGCAAATTTCTTCTCATTCATAACAGTGAGAGCAAACTCAACAAAATAGCTATCATGAGATACTTGATTGAGATTGTAACACCCCTATGTAATTGCCACGATGATCAGCTGATGATGATGCCAAGTCATATCATTTGCAGTGCTTAAATATAGTGGATAACCAAAGCAATTCAACTCCATTCTAAAAATCAACTCAATTCAAAAGTGCAAAATAAAATTTGCTCAAACACCTTTCGAAAAATGTTCACTAAATAGCAAATATTCCAGAAGCACTCTTAAAATTAAAACTAATGCTACTGGGATTAGCTAAATGACTCCAACAAGTTGAAACAGCACCAAAACAACAATATTCAATCCATTTAAAATCATATCAATTTCAAATGAAACCCAACTTGGCTCAAACCAATTTTTGGTAAAGTCTAATACTACACATCAATATTTGGGTCAACTCTCACATTTTACAAAGGGATAATTATATTTATGCCCCTAGTTGTGTCCCACTCGTCTGTTTTACCCCTAGTTCCCAAAAGTCACCGGTTCTGTCCAAGTCACTTTGCTCCTCATATGCTTTTGCCCTTTGACCGTTTGACCGTCAATTTGAAAACTTCATAACTAATTCATACTAAATCAGAAAAATGCAAATAAGATACCAAAATGTTCAGAAAAACATCACCCATATGCCAGTGTCATTTGCATTCATAAAAAAGTGTTGGAAAGTGCACATCTGAGTTTTAGCTCTTTTGATACCACCATGAATAGTAAAATCTAAAAAAAATCAAAAAAATTCAAAAAAAATATGGTGGCAAAGAACGACAAATGTTCTAAGTGCTTGCCAAGTTTCATCAGGGAACGACATTCGTGGAAGTCGTGGCAAAAAAATAATCTATTTTGGAGTGCTGATTGTTTTTTTTGCCGCGGCACCCACGAATGTTATTCCTTGATGAAACTTGGCAGACACTTAAAACATTTGTCATTCTTTGCCACCAATTTTTTTTTTGAATTTTTTTAAATTTTACTATTCATGGTGGTAGCATTAGAGCTAAAACTCGGATGGGCACTTTCCAACACTTTTTTCATGAATGCAAATGACACTCACATATAGGTGATGTTTTTCCGAACATCTTGGTATCTTATTTGCATTTTTCTGATTTAGTATGAATTAGTTATGAAGTTTTCAAACTGACGGTCAAACGGTCAAAGGGCAAAAGCATAAGAGGAGCAAAGTGACTTGGACAGAACCGGTGACTTTTGGGAACTAGGGGTAAAACAGACGAGTGGGACACAACTAGGGGCATAAATCTAATTATCCCTTTTACAAAAGTGCTAAAGTGTGCTAACTATTTCGAAACAGAAAATAAATAAAGAAAAATCAATACAGAAAACAGGAAAATAAAACGAGGCACTGTGCACTGGGCCTAAGTGCACAGTGCCCCGACCGCAGCCCACCTGGCCCAACCTCTCTCTCTCCCTCGCGTGGCGTCTCCTCCATGGCCGAGCGCTCGCGCGCCGTTCGCGCGGCGACATGCCGGCACCGCCGACACTACAGGGGCGCGGGAGGGGATAAGGATGAGCTCGTCCATCTCCCCTGGCTTCCCATCGTCACTCTTCCCCCTCTCCTTCCCCTTCACGCACGCGCTCGCCTCTTCCCCTCTCTGGCCGAGCGCCACCGCCGCCGCATGTCCGTCATTCCCGTGACCACAGCCACCGCCTCGTCGCCTCCCCGTGCCTGTCAGCTCCGCCGTCGAACGCTGCATCGTACAGTGCCACCGGGCGGAGCTGGGAGCCTCTACATCGAGCGCACGCTCTCATCTTCCTCCTCGGATCACCGGGCGCAGCCGACGTCGATTCACCGATTCTGCTACTACTAAACTGTCAACGGCCTTCAGCGTGCCGCCCGGTGAGCTACGCCATCCCCTGCTCCTCCCAGTTGACCCCTCGAGCACCGTAGCTACCTCGCCGCCGTTGCCATGAGCCCGACGCCGCAGTTCGCCTAGCTGCCGTGGCCATGGCCTCTGTCGTGCTCGTCTGAGCACGACATCATGTTCTTGCTGCTTCCAGGAGTTGAACGCGCCCGCGCCTGCGCTCTCCCGTACTCCCTAGCTAGGGATTCGTCGAAGCCCGAACTCCGGCGCCGCCTTTGCTCGTCGCTGACGCCGTTCCAGCCACCCCCACGTCCCCGCGCTAGCATAGATGGATGCGGCGCTCGAAGCTCGTTCGAACGAGCCTACGCGCGAGCCGAACGGCCCCCTATGGGCGATTTCCGCCTAACTCCGGCGGTGGACCGCCGCGGCAGTGGCTCGCTGGAGCTCTCTCCGGTCGCCGCCGACGTGGCTCGGTGGCCCCCACCTCTGGGCCACTGACTGTGGGGCCCCGCGGGCCCCTTTGACCCCGCTGACCCGGGTCAACGTCGACGTGGCCACCCTGTGGCTATGACAGGCGGGCCCCACCGCAAATAGTTAATTAAAATGTTTTAAAAATTAAAAGATAATTAGTTTAGACTAATGACTCACTGACATATAGGGCCCACCCCACTAATCACTCTGTTAGTTTAGATAATCCACTGTTAGTCTAACAGAGGCTGACATATGGGTCCCACTGGACCCACATGTCAGGTTTGACTGGTCAGCCGACCTGCTGACTCGATGATGTCAGCATGGCATAATTCAATTCTGTTAATAAAAATTCCAGAAAATCATTTAAACTTCGAAAATTAATAACTTTTAAACCGCAGCTCAGATCGAAAAAGTTAAAACATGAAAGTTGCTCAGAACGACGAGACAAGTCTGATCGTGCCGTCTGTTTTCCTGTCAGAACCTCCTACGTAGGAGAACTCGTAACTCCGAGCCCGAATCCGGTAGATGAATAGTGCACACATGCCGATTAATAAATCCCCGGTTAATCCTAAAGATAACCAAAATGACTTAGATGCATATTTAGTCAACTCTGCACTGCATCATAGCATAGCACGCACCGTGTTGCATTTGATTGCATTGTATTTACTTGTTTCCTCCCCTTCTTCTCTCTCGGTAGACCCCGATGTCGACGTAGCTCCTGAGGCAGACGCCGCTCCGGAGTACGACTACGTCCCCGACGACCCTGCCCTTGCCGTCGAGCAGACAGGCAAGCACCCCCATTTTGAGCATTCCGATATCGCCCACTCTCTTCTCTCTTATGCTTGCATTAGAAGTACTGCTGCTACTGTTGTCCTATATCTGCTGCATAGCCTGTTTTATTGTAGCCTACTTTTGATACCTGCCTGTTCTCCTAAACTGTTTAGTATAGGATGGGTAGAGCCTTATCAGAGACCCACTTGTCCCGACTGCCCCGCTGGACTCTCAGAAGACCCGAGCAACGGGATCGAAGATCAGACCCTGGCACCGCACATCACTTCCCCCTTAAATTGCTCGACACTACTGGGTTACTATCGAGTGCCGAGGGTGATACCTCATCAGCACTTCTGATGATAACCTTATAGGTTAGTTAATCGGTCGTGGTAAGCGAGGGTGATTCCTCCTACACCACCCCCGATACCGACGCCGTCGTGCAACACCTCAAGTGTGGACCTCGAGGGTGATTCCTCCTTCGTTCACCTTGATGATAGCATCGAGTGGGATCCCATCGGGGTGATTCCTCAGGGGTCCCCCTTGGTGTCAGACACACGGAGACTTTGGTTACTATGACTGAACACTGAACCTTGATACTAAAGACGGGTCGGCCCTGAGGGGTACCCGCGCGAGCATGAATGCGAAGTGATGTGGAGTCGGGTTGACCTAAGAGGTGCCCGCGAGATAACTACGAGGCGTGGCCGGGCATTCTTAGCCCTTGCCGCAAGTCCTCGAGACGGGGCAATGGGGTCACATCGATCGTGAGTCTCTGCTCATTTCCGCGCACTCCTAAACCACTAAACGGTTTGGATATTTGATCCGAGGGGCCTCTGGCCTGATAGCACTAACCATCACGTGGGCATAGTATGGGCGTTCTGCGTCATATACTTCAGCCGAAGCTTAATGGACGTCAGCGACTGAGCGGCGCGCGCCGAGTTGGACTGGTTAAGCAACTGCGCTTGTATTAAGGGGTTGCTAGGTCTGCTCTCGGCCGCCCTCGCAACGTGCAGGAGTTCCCGGGGCGATGGCCCAAGACCCCTGGGGGCATAGGTTTAGTCCGGCGTGCTGACCTCTCTGTTAAGTATTTGGTCGGGTTGCGGCGTGTTGCTTAGCCGAGGCCGGGCATGACCCAGAAAAGTGTGTCTGGCCGGAGTTAAGTGAGCGTGGTGGGTAAGTTGGTGCACCCCTGTAGGGAAGAAACTAATCTATCGATAGCCTGTCCTACGGTAACGGACACTCGGAGTTGTATCCCGATCGGTACAACTAGAACTGAGATGAGAACTGGATAGTATGGCTCTGGGATTGCTTTCTCGCAGGGAGTCGATAAAGGATCTCTGGCCGAGGTTGATGATGCTACTACTACTTTACATTATGTTATTCTGCTCTCTTCTAATGCTGCAAGACTGATGAAGATGCTAGTCTTCGATAGGACTAGGCTTTCCCCTCTACTCTGGCATTTCTGCAGCCCAGTCCACATATACAGCCATCCTTTGAAAATGTTGCATATGTAGTTTAGATCCTTGCTTGCTGAGTACTTCGGATGAGTACTCACGTTTGCTTTATTTTCTTTTTCTCCCCATATCCAATTGATGCCACCAGACGTCGGAGCCTCTGAGCCAGACGCCCCCGTTGACAACCACTACTACTACCAGCCCGGAGAGTACTACTACTACGAGGAGCCGACTGACAACCAGGAGTAGGATCGGAGGGTCCAGGGCAGGAGGCCTACGCCTTTCGATCGTAGTTTTTTTTATTTTGCCCCGCCTTCTAAAGGCTTATCTTCATTTCTGTAATATATCTGTACCTAGATATCTGATGTTTCCGCTGACGCTTGTATGCCATCGAGCTATGTATTCGAGCCCTCGAGGCCCTGGCTTGTAATATAAAGCTTGTATGAATTTATTTATGTTTTAGAGTTGTGTTGTGATATCTTCAAGTGAGCCCTTAGGCTTGATCGTGTGCATTTGCGTGTGTGATTAGTGCAAGATTAAGCCGGGGTCGTCACAGGTTGGTATCAGAGCCGACTGCCTCTAGGAATTCCCCTATCCAATTCCTTGGCCGAAGTTGAGTCTAGTGGTCCAAAACTGTTTTACTAACTTGGCTATATGGCTTACGGGCCCACGTCGCCAACTTGATGGTATTAGGATCTTTTATTCCTCGATCTTTACTCTGGGACCCTGATCTCTCTTCTATTTGGGTTTAATAAAATTACTAACACCGACACTTAGGATCTCGTAAATTCTATCCACCCGGAGAGCTGGATTCAGTGCGATTTCCGTGTCATTGATCTGATTAGTTTGATAATCATTTCCTTTCCATTGTTTTGTTTAATCTTTCCATTCGAGATCTGTTATATTTCTCATCGTCGAATGACAATCCTGAATCTTCTCTGTTTTAGATGGATCGTCTGTTTCCCCCGCGCCCTACGACGCAGCTCGTGCTTCGCACCTGGGCTCGAGACGTCCCTGGGTTTCCAGCTGTTCTGATCGCCCTCTTGATCAGGCTGGGATACCGCTGGTGCCCCGAGTACATGGTCTATGAGGTTTATCGTGAGTTCAACCAGGAGCAGTACTATGCTGATGTTCACATCTATGATCAGCAGGATAGCTCCGACACTGAGCTACACCTTTTCCATGGTATCGGCGTGACGATTGAGATGGCAGTCCATGATGCCGCTTACTCTGCTGTCGCACATCTCCGAGGAGAGCACAGCGCCAGCTTGGATGCTTCTGAGTATCGGTACATTCTATATGCCCCTGGTGGAGATGCTACTGGATACTACACAGCTGTCTGTGCCCCGTACGAGCCTCGTCGCTACGATCAGCGAGTTCTGATTCAGTGTACTCAGGCTCTGGATCGCACTGTTCGCGCTCTTGCTGTCGAGTTGTTTGCCACTCGAGCACGACTCTACGAGGCTATGACACAGTTGCTACCAGTTGTTCGTGCAGGGATACATCCGGAGCACATTCTTTACCCGAGCAGGACCGAGATGCCGTCAGGGATCGATTGGCCTACTGTGGGAGGTCACACGCCTGCACGTGGACCCCTTCTTTCAGCTTGAGACCGGGTTCTGCATCAGAGTGCACATGGAGTGCAGGATCCTTCTGCGACGAACGTCCATCGTCCGCACTTGCAGCTACCCCGTTTCAGTGGTTTTCTCCGACGTTGATGTAGCCTTTGCTATGTCTCGTTGTGTACTTCCTTACCGCATGCCTCCGCGCCGCCTAGCATGTCTAGCTTTTAAGTTTGCGCCGTTATGCTGCCCAAATGTAACCGACTCTGTATGGATCTGTATGATATAATGACTATTATTAAGCATCTGTTGTACTACTTAAATTCCATCGCGTTACATCATGCATGTCGCCAAACACTCGCATTGGCTTCTGCTAAACTACCCCTGTTGACTTAGCAGGATGGGTGATAACAATCCACCTCCGCCGCCACCGCCTGACTATATGGCTGCGATGATGCAACAGTTTGAACTTAATCGTCAGTTCATGACGGGGATTATGCAACAATTCCCCCGTCCCAATGCCGACCAGCCGCAACCTTCCATCACCTTGCCAGAATTTATGCGACTCAATCCATCGTTCTTTCGCAACACAGTCAACCCACTGGATGCCGATGATTGGCTGCGTGACATATCCTATGAGATGGAGTCTGCTGATGTCGCCCCGGCCAATTATGTCACCTTTGCGACATACCTTCTGAAGGGTCCCGCATCACAATGGTGGGCCACTCACCAACAGACCCTACCACCTGGTAGCGTCATCACTTGGGCAGAATTCAAGATTGCTTTCCGTGCCCGCTACATTCCTCAAGCTATCACAGCCCGGAAGAAGGCCGAGTTCCGTAGTCTCGTTCAGGGCAATAAATCTGTGGAAGTTTATCAGCGTGAGTTTCTTGACTTGTCTCGCTACGCTGAAGAGGACGTTCCCAGTGATGACCGAAGGAAGGAGAAATTCTGTGAAGGGCTGCATCATGATATTCAGTTAGCTCTGCTTGTCCAAGACTATCCTGATTTTGCCACCTTGGTGAATAAGGCTATCATGGTCGAAACTGGTCTGAAGAAGCACAAGGAAGCAACCAGACGCACCCGTGAGGCAGGCTCATCTTCGGGCTCGTCTTCCCAGAAGCGCCGCATCTGGATACCACAGAGCATGTACCGTCCAGCAGCTCCAATGTACAGGCCAGCACATGCTGCACCTCGACTGCCTCCTCCACCATCGAGGCAGCCTCTTCGAGCTCCACCACCTCGAGCTCCTGCACCACGTCCTGACAGTGCACTCTGCTTCAAGTGTGGCCAGCTAGGTCACTGTGCCAGAGATTGTTCTCAGAATCAGAATCAACTAGCTCTTCCTTCTACTGGCCGTGGTAATGGCCGTGGGAATTCTCAGCCTCGTTACAGCAATGTCAGACCTTCTTATGGTCGTGGGCAGAACTACCACGTCAACATGGCTGAAGCTCAAGACCAACCTGAAACCGTGATGGGTACACTTCTCGTTAATTCAGTACCAGCATCTATTTTATTTGATTCAGGAGCATCGCATTCATTCATGTCAGAAGAATTTGCATTCATGCATGGCATTAAATATGAAAGCTTGCAATATCCATTAGCGGTTAACACTCCCGCGGGCCAATGCCGAGCCTCCTTATTCAGCCCTGAAGTCACTGTTGAAATTGAGGGGTTGAAGTTCCAGGCATTTCCCATTATTCTGAAATCCTTCAAGATTGACCTTATCTTGGGAATGGATTGGTTGAAGGCTCACTACGCCTCAATCAATTGTGCCACTAAAGTTATACACCTCCTTCATCCATCAGATGAGTTAGTGAACTACCGAGCTCATATCACTCAGAACGCCGAGGCTCAGATTTATGCCTTGCACGCGTTGAATGCTTCTCCGCTTGAGGGGATCGAGAACATCCCAGTTGTCTGTGACTTCCCGGATGTTTTTCCAGAAGAACTTCCAGGAATACCCCCTGCTAGAGCTATCGAGTTTGTCATCGACTTGAAGCCTGGCACAACTCCTATTGCGAAGCGTCCTTACAAGATGCCTCCGCACCACCTTATTGAGCTTAAGGAAGAAATCGATAAATCTCTTAGGAAGGGCTTCATCCGTCCTAGTTCCTCTGCCTGGGGAGCACCGTCTCTCTTTGTCAAGAAGAAAGATAGTACGAATAGGTTGGTTCAAGATTACCGTCCTATCAACCAGGCAACCATTCAGAATAAATATCCGCTTCCCCGGATCAATGACTTATATGATCAACTTGCTGGATCTTCGGTGTTCTCTAAACTCGACTTGAGGTTGGGTTATCACCAGATCCGTGTCCGTGAAGAGGATATTCCAAAGATTGCATTCGTTACTCGATATGGCTCCTATGAATACACTGTCATGTCATTTAGCCTGACGAATGCTCCAGCTACGTTCTCACGTCTGATGAATTATATATTCATGGATTACCTCGACAAATTCGTTGTGGTGTATCTGGATGATATCCTAGTATATTCGAAGAATAAGGAAGAACATGCGGAACATCTTTGCCTTGTTCTGGAGAGGCTTCGAGAGCACAAGTTATATGCCAAGTACTCCAAATGCGAATTCTGGCTTTCTGAAGTGACCTACCTTGGACATGTGATTTCCAAGGATGGTATTGCCGTTAACCCGGAGCGTGTTCAGGCTATCCTTGACTGGACCCCTCCGAAGAATGCCAAGCAAGTCCGCAGTTTTCTCGGTCTAGCCAGTTATTGCCGCCGATTCGTCGAGAACTTCTCCAAGATCGCCAAGCCCCTGACTAATATGCTCCACAAAGGCGTTAAGTTTGAGTGGACAGACAAGTGTCAGGAAAGTTTCCAGACCCTCAAGGACAAGCTTACTTCTGCTCCAGTGCTTGCTCCTCCAGATTCACGCAAAGATTTTGTGATATATTGTGACGCCTCTTGTCAAGGATTAGGCTGTGTCCTAATGCAAGAACGAAGAGTGATTGCGTATGCTTCACGTCAATTGCGTCCACATGAAGAAAATTATCCAGTGCATGATCTTGAACTTGCTGCAGTGATCTATGCATTAAAGTTATGGCGACATTACCTTCTTGGTAATCGGTGTGAGATTTATACCGATCATCAGAGTCTGAAATACTTGTTCACTCAACCGGATCTTAATCTCCGTCAGCAACGATGGTTAGAAACAATTACGGACTATGACTGCGGTATTTCATATACCCCTGGCAAGGCTAATGTGATGGCTGATGCCCTGAGCCGCAAGTCATATTGTAACAACCTCATGGTTAGGCGAGCTCAACCTCGTCTTTATGTAGAACTGACTCAGCTGAATCTGCGAATTGTTCCCCAAGGTTCTCTTAATAACCTTGTGGTACAACCAGACCTTCAAAAGGTTGTTAAGGAAGCGCAAGCCAAAGATGCTGAAATTGACTTGATGAAGAAAGAGCTTCACCTTGATAAGTACCGGGATTTCTCAGTTGCTGAAGATGGAACATTATATTTCAGAGACCGCATCGTAGTACCTCGCTTCGAGCTTATGACTGACAAGGTCATGAAGGAGGCTCATGATACACCGCTGTCTATCCATCCGGGTAGCACCAAGATGTATCGCGATCTCCGACAAAGGTACTGGTGGTCCAGAATGAAGCAGGACATTGCTCGATACGTTGCTGAATGTGACGTATGTCGTCGCGTGAAAGCAGAACATCAGAAGCCTGCTGGAATTCTTCAACCACTCCCTATTCCTCTATGGAAATGGGATAAAGTGCAGATGGATTTCATTACTGGTCTTCCCAAGTCTCAGAAAGGTCACGATGCTATTCTTGTCGTTGTCGACCAACTTTCCAAGGTTGCTCATTTTCTGCCTGTCAAGGAGACTATCACTGCTAGCCAACTAGCAGAGCTGTATATCTCCAGAATCGTTTCACTCCACGGCATTCCGAAGGAGATCAGTTCGGACCATGGCGGACTTTTCACGTCCAAGTTCTGGGAAAGTTTCCAAGAAGCTATGGGAACTCACATTACATGGATTCAGCCTATCATCCTCAGTCCCAAGGCCAAGTCGAGCGAGTAAATCAAGTGCTTGAAGATATGCTTCGCGCTTGTGTTATATCATTCGGTAAGAAGTGGGAAGAATCTCTTCCGTTTGCCGAATTCTCTTATAATAACAGCTATCAAGCCAGCTTGAAAATGGCCCCCTTCGAAGTGCTTTATGGACGTAAGTGTCGAACCCCTCTAAATTGGTCAGAAACTGGGGAACGACCACTTGTGGGTCCAGACATTATTCAACATGCCGAAGAACAAGTCAGAATTGTCCGAGAAAATCTCAAGGCAGCTCAGGACCGCCAAAGGAGCAATTACGATCGCAAGCGATGGGGTCTGACTTATCAACCGGGTGATCAAGCTTATCTGCGTGTCACTCCTATGAAGGGCACCCGTCGTTTTGGAATCAAGGGCAAGCTAGCTCCTCGCTATATTGGTCCCTTTCGCATAGTTGCCAGACGTGGACAGGTGGCATATAAATTGGAGTTGCCACCGCAATTCTCTCATATTCACGATGTCTTCCACGTGTCGCAACTTCGTAAATGCTTCAAGGAATCTCCGCACTGCGTAGTGGATCACGAGATGCTTCAGTTGCAAGACGACTTATCTTATAAGGAGCATCCGATCCGCATCCTTGATGAAGCTGAACGTCGAACTCGTCAGAAGACGACCAAGTTAGTATAAATCAATGCAAAACCTTATTATTACCTACTGTAACAAATTACTAAAATTATTATTTAACATGGCACACTAAATGCTTCTACATATTTAATAGTCCTATCCTCCAATAGAATCATTAAACAAGCAAACATATGCAGACAATGCAAACATAATAGCAATCTGTCTAAACAGGACAGTTTGTAAAGGATGAAGAAGGATCCATACTTATTTAACTCAAACAATTCTGAAAATTTACACACTGTAGAAAATTTATCATAGCTTATTGTGTCAAAATTTCAACATTTTATCACATTCTGACTTTTCTAGAGAATTCACGCAATAGCATGCAACTTTCTGTTTTGAAACAGCAACTCATATACTTGCATACTAAGCATGGTGAAGGCTATCCTTGACACTTTTATTGGAATAAAAGATACAAAAATATATTATAAATAACAGAAAGCAAATTTCAACAAAAGAAAATGACGCTCCAAGCAAAACTCATATCATGTGATGAATAAAAATATAACTCCAAGAAAGGTTACCGATAATGTTGAAGACAAAAGAGGGGATGCCTTCCGGGGCATCCCCAAGCTTAGTTGCTTGGGTCTTCCTTGAATATTACCTTGGGGTGCCTTGGGCACCCCCAAGCTTAGGGTATTTCCACTCCTTATTCTCCTCGTATCGATATCTCACCCAAAACTTGAAAACTTCAATCACACAAAACTTAACGAAACTTCGTGAGATAGGTTAGTATGATAAATAGAAAATCATTCACTTTGGTACTGTCAAATACAAGATTCATAATTTTTTCTCACACAATGCCTACTGTACCTTATAATTTCCACAATTTATATTAAGCAATATAAGCCATAGAAACTACAAAACAAGCAAACTATGCATTGAAAGCAGAATCTGTCAAAAATAGAAAAGTCTGTAAAGATCTGAATAATTACTATACTTATGTAACTCCAAAAATTCTAAAAACTAAGGAAAAAGTAGGAAATTCGTATATCCATCATGTGTAAAAAATTCAGAATTTTATCACGTTCCTGTAAATTTTAGAAATTCCTGTACTTGGCGTAAAAGTTTCTGTTTTTGCACAGAATCATGTCAACTATCATCCACACTATCCCAAAGGCTTTACTTTGCACTTTATTGAAACAAAAAATATATAAAATGATTACTACAGTAGCTCAGTCATGTGAACACAAAAAAATAACAGTAGATATAAGTGTTGGGTTGTCTCCCAACAAGCGCTTTTCTTTAATGCCTTTTTAGCTAGGCATGATGATTTCAATGATGCTCGCATAAAAGTAAAGAATTGAAACACAAAGAGAGCATCATGAAGCATATGACTATCACTTTTAAGCCTAAACCACTTCCTATGCATAGGGATTTTGTGAGAAAACAATTTATGGGAGCAAGAATCAACTAGCATGGGAAGGCAAAACAAGCAATACTTCAAAACTTTCAACATAAAGAGAGGAAACTTGATATTATTAAGATATGTAGAAGCATCTATTCCTCTCTCATAATAATTTTTAGTAGCATCATGAATTAATTCAACAATATAACTTTCACATAAAGCATTCTTTTCATGATCCATAAGCATAGAGTTTTGATTACTCTCCACATATGCAAATTTCTTCTCATTCGTAACAGTGAGAGCAAACTCAACAAAATAGCTATCATGAGATACTTGATTGAGATTGTAACACCCCTATGTAATTGCCACGATGATCAGCTGATGATGATGCCAAGTCATATCATTTGCAGTGCTTAAACATAGTGGATAACCAAAGCAATTCAACTCCATTCTAAAAATCAACTCAATTCAAAAGTGCAAAATAAAATTTATTCAAACACCTTTGGAAAAATGTTCACTAAATAGCAAATATTCCAGAAGCACTCTTAAAATTAAAACTAATGCTACTGGGATTAGCTAAATGACTCCAACAAGTTGAAACAGCACCAAAACAGCAATATTCAATCAATTTAAAATCATATCAATTTCAAATGAAACCCAACTTGGCTCAAACCAATTTTTGGTAAAGTCTAATACTACACATCAATATTTGGGTCAACTCTCACATTTTACAAAAGTGCTAAAGTGTGCTAACTATTTCGAAAAAGAAAATAAATAAAGAAAAATCAATACAGAAAACAGGAAAATAAAACGAGGCACTGTGTACTGGGCCTAAGTGCACAGTGCCCCGACCGCAGCCCACCTAGCCCAACCACTCTCTCTCCCTCGCGTGTCGTCTCCTCCATGGCCGAGCGCTCGCGCGTCGTTCGTGCGGCGACACGCCGGCACCGCCGACACTACAGGGGCGCGGGAGGGGATAAGGACGAGCTCGTCCATCTCCCCTGGCTTCCCATCGTCACTCTTCCCCCTCTCCTTCCCCTTCGCGCACGCGCTCACCTCGTCCCCTCTCTGGCCGAGCGCCACCGCCTCCGCATGTCCGTCGTTCCCGTGACCACAGCCACCGCCTCGTCGCCTCCCTGTGCCTGTCAGCTCCGCCGTCGAACGCTGCATCGGACAGTGCCACCGGGCGGAGCTGGGAGCCTCTGCATCGAGCGCACGCTCTCATCTTCCTCCTCGGATCACCGGGCGCAGCCGACGTTGATTCGCCGATTCTGCTGCTACTAAACTATCAACGGCCTTCAGCGTGCCGCCCGGTGAGCTACGCCATCCCCTGCTCCTCCCAGTTGACCCCTTGAGCACCGTAGCTACCTCGCCGCCGTTGCCATGAGCCCGACGCCGCGGTTCGCCTCGCCGCCATGGCCATGGCCTCTGTCGTGCTCGTCTGAGCACGGCATCGTGTTCCTGCTGCTTCCAGGAGTCGAACGCGCCCGCGCCCGCGCCTGCGCTCTCCCGTACTCCCTAGCTAGGGATTCGTCGAAGCCCGAACTCCGGCGCCACCTTTGCTCGTCGCCGGTGCCGTTCCAGCCACCCCCCCGTGCTAGCATAGATGGATGCGGTGCTCGAAGCTCGTTCGAACGAGCCTACGCGCGAGCCGAACAGCCCCCTATGGGCGATTTCCGCCTAACTCTGGCGGTGGACCGCCGCGGCAGTGGCTCGCCGGAGCTCTCTCCGGTCGCCGCCGACGTGGCTCGGTGGCCCCCACCTCTGGGCCACTGACTGTGGGGCCCCGCGGGCCCCTTTGACCCCGCTGACCCGGGTCAACGTCGACGTGGCCACCCTGTGGCTATGACAGGCGGGCCCCACCGCAAATAGTTAATTAAAATGTTTTAAAAATTAAAAGATAATTAGTTTAGACTAATGACTCGCTGACATATGGGGCCCACCCCACTAATCACTCTGTTAGTCTAGATAATCCACTGTTAGTCTAACAGAGGCTGACATGTGGGTCCCACTGGACCCACATGTCAGGTTTGACTGGTCAGCCGACCTGCTGACTCGCTGATGTTAGCATGGCATCATGCTGATGTCATAATTCAATTCTGTTAATAATAATTCCAAAAAATCATTTAAACTTCAAAAATTAATAACTTTTAAACCGTAGCTCAGATCGAAAAGTTAAAACATGAAAGTTGCTCAGAACGACGAGACAAGTCTGATCGTGCCGTCTGTTTTCCTGTCAGAACCTCCTACGTAGGAGAACTCGTAACTCCGAGTCCGAATCCGGTAGATGAATAGTCCACACATGCCGATTAATAAATCCCCGATTAATCCTAAAGATAACCAAAATGACTTAGATGCATATTTAGTCAACTCTGCACTACATCATAGCATAGCATGCACCGTGTTGCATTTGATTGCATTGTATTTACTTGTTTCCTCCCCCTCTTCTCTCTCGGTAGACCCCGACGTCGACGTAGCTCCTGAGGCAGACGCCGCTCCGGAGTACGACTACGTCCCCGACGACCCTGCCCTTGCCGTCGAGCAGACAGGCAAGCACCCCCATTTTGAGCATTCCGATATCGCCCACTCTCTTCTCTCTTATGCTTGCATTAGAAGTACTGCTGCTACTGTTGTCCTATATCTGCTGCATAGCCTGTTTTATTGTAGCCTACTTTTGATACCTGCCTGTTCTCCTAAACTGTTTAGTATAGGATGGGTAGAGCCTTATCAGAGACCCACTTGTCCCGACTGCCCCGCTGGACTCTCAGAAGACCCGAGCAACGGGATCGAAGATCAGACCCTGGCACCGCACGTCACTTCCCCCTTAAATTGCTCGATACTACTGGGTTACTATTGAGTGCCGAGGGTGATACCTCGTCAGCACTTCTGATGATAACCTTGTAGGTTAGTTAATCGGTCGTGGTAAGCGAGGGTGATTCCTCCTACACCACCCCCGATACCGACGCCGTCGTGCAACACCTCAAGTGTGGACCTCGAGGGTGATTCCTCCTTCGTTCACCTTGATGATAGCATCGAGTGGGATCCCATCGGGGTGATTCCTCAGGGTTCCCCCTTGGTGTCAGACACACGGAGACTTTGGTTACTATGACTGAACACTGAACCTTGATACTAAAGACGGGTCGGCCCTGAGGGGTACCCGCGCGAGCATGAATGCGAAGTGATGTGGAGTCGGGTTGACCTGAGAGGTGCCCGTGAGATAACTACGAGGCATGGCCGGGCATTCTTAGCCCTTGCCGCAAGTCCTCGAGACGGGGCGATGGGGTCACATCAATCGTGAGTCTCTGCTCGTTTCCGCGCGCTCCTAAACCACTAAACGGTTTGGATATTTGATCCGAGGGGCCTCTGGCCTGATAGCACTAACTATCACATGGGCATAGTATGGGCATTCTGCGTCGTATACTTCAGCCGAAGCTTAATGGACGTCAGCGACTGAGCGGCGCACGCCGAGTTGGACTGGTTAAGCAACTGCGCTTGTATTAAGGGGTTGCTAGGTCTGCTCTCGGCCGCCCTCGCAACATGCAGGAGTTCCCGGGGCGATGGCCCAAGACCCCTGGGGGCATAGGTTTAGTCCGGCGTGCTGACCTCTCTGTTAAGTATTTGGTCGGGTTGTGGCGTGTTGCTTAGTCGAGGCCGGGCATGACCCAGAAAAGTGTGTCCGACCGGAGTTAAGTGAGCGTGGTGGGTAAGTTGGTGCACCCCTGCAGGGAAGAAACTAATCTATCGATAGCCTGTCCTACGGTAACGGACACTCGGAGTTGTATCCCGATCGGTACAACTAGAACTAAGATGAGAACTGGATAGTATGGCTCTGGGATTGCTTTCTCGCAGGGAGTCGAGAAAGGATCTCTGGCCGAGGTTGATGATGCTACTACTACTTTACATTATGTTATTCTGCTCTCTCCTAATGCTGCAAGACTGATGAAGATGCTTGAAGATGCTAGTCTTCGATAGGACTAGGCTTTCCCCTCTACTCTGGCATTTCTGCAGCCCAGTCCACATATACAGCCATCCTTTGAAAATGTTGCATATGTAGTTTAGATCCTTGCTTGCTGAGTACTTCAGATGAGTACTCACGTTTGCTTTATTTTCTTTTTCTCCCCATATCCAATTGATGCCACCAGACGTCGGAGCCTCTGAGCCAGACGCCCCCGTTGACGACCACTACTACTACCAGCCCGGAGAGTACTACTACTACGAGGAGCCGACTGACGACCAGGAGTAGGATCGGAGGGTCCAGGGCAGGAGGCCTACGCCTTTCGATCGTAGTTTTTTTTATTTTGCCCTGCCTTCTAAAGGCTTATCTTCATTTCTGTAATATATCTGTACCCAGATATCTGATGCTTCCACTGACGCTTGTATGCCATCGAGCTATGTATTCGAGCCCTCGAGGCCCTGGCTTGTAATATAAAGCTTGTATGAATTTATTTATGTTTTAGAGTTGTGTTGTGATATCTTCAAGTGAGTCCTTAGGCTTGATCGTGTGCATTTGCGTGTATGATTAGTGCACGATTAAGCCGGGGTCATCACAGAGATAATCCAATTGAACACCAAAATCATGATGACAAGTTTCATAGTTATCATTACCGTTTATAGCATACATGTCATCACAATAATCATCATAGATAGCAACTTCATTGTCAAAATCAATTGAAACCTCTTCCAAGATAGGGGAATCATCATTAAATAAAGTCATGACCTCTCCAAACCCACTTTCATAAATATTACAATAAGATTCAACACCCTCCAAAATAGTGAGATCATTACCTAGAGTTGACACTCTTCCAAACCCACTTTCATCATTGTATCATCATAAATAGGAGGCTTGCAATCATCAAAACAAATTTGCACATCAAAACTAGGGGGACTAAAAATATCATCTTCATCAAACATAGCATCCCCAAGCTTAGGGCTTTGCATATCATTAGCATCATGGATATTCAAAGAATTCATACCAGCAACATTACAATCATGCTTATCATTCAAAGATTTTATGCCAAACATTTTATTGAATTCTTCTTCTAACACTTGGGCACAATTTTCTGATCCATCATTTTCAAGAAAGACATGATAAAGATGAATAATATGAGGCAACATCAATTCCATATTTTGTAGTTTTATTTTTATAAACCAAACTAGTGATAAAACAAGAAACAAAAAGATTCAATTGCAAGATCTAAAGATATACCTTCAAGCACTCACCTCCCCGGCAACGGCGCCAGAAAAGAGCTTGATGTCTACTACATAACTTATTCTTGTAGACTCGTGTTGGGCCTCCAAGCGCAGAGTTTTGTAGGATAGTAGCAATTTTTCCTTAAGTGGATGACCTAAGGTTTGTCAATCCGTGGGAGGTGTAGGATGAAGATGGTCTCTCTCAAACAACCCTACAATAAAATACAAGAAATCTCTTGTGTCCCCAACACACCCAATACAATGGTAAATTGTATAGGTGCACTAGTTCGGCGAAGAGATGGTGATACAAGTGTAGTATGGATAGTAGATATAGGTATTTGTAATATGAAAATATAAAAACAATAAGGTAGAAGTGATAAAACAGAGCACAAACGGTATTGCAATGCTTAGAAACAAGGCCTAGGGTTCATAGTTTCACTAGTGCAATCTCTCAGCAGTGCTAACATAATTAAATCATATAGCAATCCCTCAACGTGCGACAAAGAGTCACTCCAAAGTTCTTATCTAGCGGAGAACATAAGATGAAATTGTTTGTAGGGTACAAAACCACCTCAAAGTTATCCTTTCCGATCAATCTATTGAGCTATTCCTATAAGTGTCATAAACAGCCCTAGAGGTCGTACTAAAATAACACCATATGATACACATCAACCAACTCTAATGTCACCACAAGTATTCATGAGTTGATTATACGATATGCATCAAACAATTTCAGGTTCATAATATTCAATCCAACACAACGAACTTCAAAGAGTACCCAAAGATTTCTACCGGAGAAAGTAGGACAAAAACATACATCAACCCCTATGCATAGATTACCCCAATGTCACCTCGGTAATCCGCGAGTTGAGTGCCAAAACATACATCAAGTGAATCAATATAATCCCCCATTGTCACCATGGGTATTTGATGCTTGTAATCCGCATTGGTATTTTCCCGAAGAGGAGAGGATGATGCAGCACAACAAAGGTAAGTATTTCCCTCAGTTATGAAACCAAGGTTATCAATCCAGTAGGAGAACCAAGCAACACTATGTAAACAACACCTGCACACAAACAACAAAAACTAGCACCCCAACGTGTAAGAGGGGTTGTCAATCCCTCAACGGTATTGAGATATGTATAGGTTTTGATAAATAGATCTAACAAAAATACAAAATAAAACAAATAAAGAAAAAATGCAGCAAGGTATTTTGGATTTAATATATGATAGGAAATAGACCCGGGGGCCATAGTTTTCACTAGAGGCTTCTCTCAAGAAAATAGCATACAGTGGGTAAACAAATTACTGTTGGGCAATTGATAGAAAAGCAAATAATTATGTCGATATCCAAGGCAATGATCATGTATATAGGCATCACGTCCAAGATTAGTAGACCAACTCCTGTCTGCATCTACTACTATTACTCCACACATCGACCGCTATCCAGCATGCATCTAGTGTATTAAGTTCATGGAAAAACGGAGTAATGCAATAAGAACGATGACATGATGTAGACAAGATAAACTCACGTATGAATAAACCCCATCTTATTACCCTTAATAGCAACGATACATGCGTGTCATGTCTCTTTCTGTCACTGAGATTGAGCACCGCAAGATCGAACCCACCACAAAGCACCTCTTCCCATGGCAAGATAAATCAATCTAGCTGGCCAAACCAAACCAATAAATCGGAGAAGAAATACGAGGCTATAACAATCTTGCATAAAAGTGTTCAGCAAAGACTCAAATGATATTCATGGATAGAACTGATCATAAACTCACAATTCATCGGATCCCAACAAACACACCGCAAAAAAGAGTTACATCAAATTGATCTCCAAGAACATCGAGGAGAACATGGTATTGAAGATCAAAAAGAGAAGAATCCATCTAGCTACTAACTACGGACCCGTAGGTCTGTGGTAAACTAGTCACGCATCATCGGAGGGGCAACAAGGATGATGAAGAACCCCTCCGTGATCGTGGCCCCCTCTGGCAGAGTGCCAGAAAAGGCCTCTAGATTGGATCTCGTGGTTCTGGAACTTACAGCGGCGGAAAAAGTATTTCGTCGACTCCCCTCTGGTTTTTGGGATTTTAGAGTATTTATAGAGGTGGAGGTAGGTCAAGGGGGTGCCCATGGGCCCCACTACCCACCAGGGCGCGCCGGAGGCCCACGGCACACCCTGGTGCCTAGTGGGCCCCACGAGCGTCCCCTCGTGCCCTCCAGAAGCTTCCTGTGTGTCTTCCTACCAGAAAAAATCTCCAAAAAGTTTCGTGGCATTTGGACTTCGTTTGGTAGTGATATTCTGCAAAGTAAAAAACAAGCAAAAAAAACAGCAACTGGCACTGGGCACTTTGTCAATAGGTTAGTCCCAAAAAATGATAGAATTGGCTAGTAAATGAATATAAAACATCCAAGATTGATAATATAACAACATGGAACAATAAAAAATTATAGATACGTTGGAGACGTACCAGCATCCCCAAGCTTAATTCTTGCTCGTCCTCAAGTAGGTAAATGATAAAAACAGAATTTTTGATGTGGAATGCTGCCTAACATGTTCATCACATATTCTTTTCTTTTGTAGCATGGACATTTGGACTTTTAGATGATTCAAAGCAATAGTCTATAATTGACATGAGGACATCAATACTCAAGCATATCAACAAGCAATCATGTCTTTCAAAATACCAACGCTAAAGAAAGCTATCCCTAGCCCATTATGCTCAATCATTGATCCATTCATGAAACACACTCAAATATTATCTATATCCAATGCACAAGTATGATAATAGTGTTCCCTAGTTGGTGCTTTATAAGAGATGATGGAGACTCAATAAAAATAAAAATTGCATAAAAGTAAATAGATAGGCCCTTCGCAGAGGGAAGCAGAGATTTGTAGAGGTGCCAGAGCTCATAGCTTAAACTGAGAGATAAAATTATTTTGAGAGGCATGATTTTCCTGTCAACGAAAATGACTGATAATTCCCAATATCTTCCATGCTAGGTAAATCATTGGCGGTTCCCAAACATAAAATAAAGTTTATTTCCTTTTCCACCATTCTTTCACAATCCATGGCTAGCCGTATCCACGGGTGCCTTCCATACCAAAACTTTCCAAGGAATTTCTTATGAACAACATAAGTAAAAAAACTCATTTCGGGACTGGGCATCCCTATTACCTGCCACACTCTCGTGCAATGACAAGTGAATAAACACTCATCTTGAGAATAACCTACCTAACATGGAAAATATTGGCCACCCCTGCTGCTTCATGAGCGGTACGGGCACACAAAAAGGAAATTCATTTTGAAAATTAGAGTTGGCACATACAAATTTACTTGGAACCACATGGAAATACCGCATATAGGTAGGTATGATGGACTCATTTGGCACAACTTGGGTTTAAGGAGTTGGATGCACAAGTTGTATTCCCGCTTAGTACAAACGAAGGCTAGCAAATAGATTGAGAAGCGACCAACCAAGAAACAAAAATGATCATAAACAAGCATTTAACATAACTAACACCGAATAAGGCACCACAAGTAGGATGTAACTTCATTGCATAACTATTGACTTTCGTGCTTGCATAGGGAATCACAAACCTTGGCACCAATATTCTTACTAAAGCATAATTACTCACCAACATGACTCACATATTACTATCTCCATATCTCAAAACTATTACAAGGAATCAAGTTTATAATATCCAATGATCTTCATGAAAGTTTTTATTATATCCCCCTTGAATATCTATCACTTTGGGACTAAATTCATATATTACCATTGCTACTAACAAGCTCTCAAATAAATTTAAGTGAAGCACGAGAGCATAAATTTCTTCAAAATAATTTCCTTTTTCAACTCTCAAAATAATCTAAGTGAAGCATGAGAGCATATTTCTTCAAAATTTTACTAACTCTCAAAATAATCTAAGTGAAGCATGATAGCATATTTCTTCAAAATTTTACTAACTCTCAAAATAATGTAAGTGAAGCATGATAGTATTTATTCAAAAATTAAACCACCACCATGCTCAAAAAGATATAAGTGAAGTACTAGAGCAATTCCATAGCTCAAAAAATTTAAGTGAAGCACATAGAGCAATTCTAACAAATCATAGCATCATTATGGCTCTCTCAAATAGGTGTGTCCAGCAAGGATGATTGTAGAAAACTAAAAAGAAAAACAAGCAAAGACTCATATAATACAAGACGCTCCAAGAAAAACTCATAATATGTGACGAATAAAAATATAGCTCCAAGTAAAATTACCGATGGTCGTTAGAAGAAAGAGGGGATGCCTTCCGGGGCATCCCCAAGCTTAGTTGCTTGGTACTCCTTGAATATTACCTTGTGGTGCCATGGGCATCCCCAAGCTTAGGCTCTTTTCACTTCTTATTCCTTCATCCATCGTGATCTCGCCCCAAAACTTGAAAACTTCAATCACACAAAACTTAACAAAACCTTCGTGAGATCCATTAGTATAAGAAAACAATTCACTACTTTAAGTGCTGTTGCAACCCATTCATATTTTGTTATTACATTATTCCTACTGTATTCTAACTTTACCATGGCTTATACCCCCCGATACAATCCATAGATTCATCAAAATAAGCACACAATGCAACGAAAACAGAATCTGTCAAAAACAGAATAGTCTATAGAAAACCAAATTAAGCTCATACTTCTGAAACTCCAAAAATTCTGAAACATTAGGAAGACGTGTGCAATTTGTATATCAATGATTTGTAAACAATTCAGAATTTTTCCACGCTCCAGCAAATTTTAACAATTCTGGTACTAGACGTGAAACCTTCTGTTTTCCAACAGGATCAAGTCAACTATCATCCAACATAATCCTAAAGGCTTTACTTGGCACAAACACTAATTAAAACATAAAAACACAATCATAACAGTAGCATAATTGTGTAAACACACTAGAACAGAAATGAAAAGTGAAAAAATTATTTTATTCATTGGGTTGCCTCCCAACAAGCGCTATTGTTTTATGCCCCTAGCTAGGCATAATGCATAGATTCAAGTATTGTCTTCTTTGGTTTCCAACTCCTCAATCACACAACCATAATTCCTTAGAGATCTAGCATGCATATTTTCAATGATCACGCTCCTAGGGATAAAGTTAAAGAATTCACTCTTGCAAGTAGGTTTCTTTATCAATTCAGCAAAGTCAGGGTCAACACTAATCATTTTAAGATCTTCATTGTTGCTACTAGAAGTAGCACCCTTGTTCTTAGGAGCATGGGTGGACTTGCAATTCTTACTAGGAGGAGTTTTTTCAATAGTTTTGATGGAAGAAAAAACTGAGCTCAAGTTACTAAAAACTTCCAATTTATCAATCCGAGTAGGGCTCTCCTCTACCCTTTCGTCAACTATGGGTATTTTTTCTTTTAGTAATTTAAGAGTATCTCCTATCTTCGACCCAATTCGATTAGCAAGATTATGGATCTTTTTATCCAAATTTTCAATATGTTCTACGGTGAGCATTTTCTTTTCAATAGCATCTAGCCTTTGCATAACATGCTCAGGAGTTAAAATCGTTCCATTGATAATGATAGGAGGTGATCCCACTAAATTGTCTAAAAATTTCAAATCAAAATTTGAAACATTGCTCGAGATACAAAAATGACAAATTTGACATCAATGTGATAATGGGCCAAATCTAAAGCCCAATACTATTTACTGTCGAATTTGTCATTTATGTTTCTTGAGCTATGTTTCGATTTTTGATTTCAAATTTTGTGACAACATACATTGATGTTGTGTCAATGTGCTAATTTTTTTTAGAATTTTTCGAACATTTTAAAATGTGATACCGAGTTCGGAGCATTGGGAGCACCCTAGGGGTGGGAGCACCCGATACATTCCCGTTGTTATAGTCTGTCACGCTTAAATATTCAGTGGCACCTTTGTGGTCGAGTGGGTAGTTGGTCATGGTCTACTCTGTGGTGTGCGCGAGATGGTGGGATCAAATCCTAGAGTAGCCAACCTGTTTGTCGGGGGGGGGGGGGTAGGTCGCGCGCGGTACAGGAAACACAGGTGGCTTTCGCGTCGATGGGCCGGCCCAGTCGTGCATGTGACCTCCTATTTGCCGCTTTTTGCGGCAAATAGTCGATGGTTCGCATAGGGGATAAGTGACCTGGGCCGGCCCATTTTACGGTAGCACGCTGTGAAAAATCAACAAAAAAATGGCGTCCTTGATGGGAATCAAACCTGCGACCTAGAACATACAGGACAGCGCACCTAGCCAGTGCAACCAGCTGACTCTAATTGAATGTTTGCAACACGATACATAAAGGAATGAAATGCAATTGCAAAATTTAGAGAACAGCTAGCAAAAAACTAGCCAAAACGTGTGTGTATAGGATAGAACCCACGGCCTCCAATGACTGAACCATGTCGCTAGCCACTGGGTTCATAGACTTGTTTGTCTAAAAATGCCAGCTCAATTTATATAAACTATAGGCGGGGAAAGAAAATATTTTTTTTAAATTTGAACATGGTTTCCTTTTTCACAAATGTTAATATATTTAGAAAACCGAACATTTTCAAAATTCGCTAACAAAATTTTCATAACTCAAACATTTTTGGGAATCTCGAACATTATTTGAACTGCGAGCAACTTTTTCAATATGTGTTTTTTTTTAAAAAGGAACAAATTTGAAAAACTCCCACAATTATGAACATTTTTAAAAAATATATTCTTTTATGAAATTCTACCGAACATTTTTAAATTTGCGAACAAATTATGAAAATGTGATTTTTCTTGAATTTTTGAACAAATTACTAAAGCAGAAACATTTTTTCAAAAGACAAACATTTTACATAATTACCCAAACATTGAGAACATTTTTAAAAATCTACAAACATTTTTTAATTTGTGATCAAAATTGAAAAATTCAAAAGAAATCATACTCTAATTTTTTTGAATTTTTGAACATTTTCTGAAAAGAAGTGAACAAATTTTGAAAAATAAAAAAACTTTTTTGGAATTTTCACAAACTTTGAAAACAAGAACAGATTCTGAAAAAATGAATAAATTTTGAAAAATACAAAACTAGTTATATTTCTGAAAAATGAAAAATTGTCGGAGAAAGGAATAAACGTGAAAAGGAAAAAAGAAAATAAAAGAAAGCAGGAAAGAAACAAAAAAGAAAAGAAAAAGAAAAAAAACACGATTCAGAACCCTTCTAGAAGGTTGCCAAAACCGGTAAAAACCAGCTGGGAACTTAGAAGGTTCCCAAAACCGAAAACTGAGAAAGCTGTACGTACGTTATAGACGGGCCGGCCCAAATGGATCGCTAGGTTAGGTCGCATGTGCGATTGGCCGAAAGTTTGACGCAGAATGCGTCGAATAGGAATTTCCGCCTGGGAACGCAGCGAGCGCGCAACGCCCGCTCCCCCTTCGCGCCCATATGGGCCGGCCCATGTGCGGGTCAGGAGGCTGTCTGTATTTTTTTTCTTTTCCTTCTTTTTTTTTCTTTTTCTCAATAATTCGGGATATCAAAAAGTTTTAAATTTCAGAAAAAGTTGCTATGTTCGAATAAAACCATCATGATTTCAAAAATTATTCATAATTTCAAAAAAATATTTGGGAATTCCAAAAATGTTTACGAATTTGTAAAAAATGTTCATAAATTTAAAAAATGTTCATGTTTTCAAAAAATATTTGTGAATTCTAAAAATGTTCACAAATTTCTAAATAATGTTCATGATTTAAAAAAATTATTCATGATTCAAAAAAATCTTCATGATTTCGAAAAATCTTCTCGAATTCCAAAACATGTTCATTATTTGAGACAATGTTAACAATGTTCATGATTTCGAAAAATCTTCTCGAATTCCAAAAAAATGTTCAACATTTCGAAAAAATGTTCAGGATTTCGAAATAATGTTCTTGAGTTTTATTAAATATTCACAATTTCTAAAAGCAGTTCATGAATGCTCACAATTTCATAAAAATGTTCACAATTGTAGAAAAATGTTCATGATTTAGAAACAAATGTTCACGGTTTTGAAAAAATGTTCACAATTTCAAGAAATGGTTCGTCGGATTTAAAAAATGTTCACAGTTTTTAAAAAATGTTCGTGATTAAATAGAAGAGGTCCTGCGGCAAAATAGCTCGATGCCAGAATGATAAAAAGCTTAACACCTCTTATTTGACTTTTTCACTATTTTGAAATAAGAAAAAGATCCAAATCTAAAACGGTCAAACAAGACCTAAGACTTAATCTAAAAGAAATTACTAGATTGAATCTATTTTCACGAATTTGCAAAAGCAAAACCCCAATTTTTAAAAAATCACATATTTAAAAAAAGTTTGTAATTAAAAAATCATGAATTTAAAATATTTTTTCAAATTTAAAAACAAGAATAAGAATGATAACAAAAAAAGAAGAAAAAAGAAAAACTAAAAGAAACTGAAAAAGGATCAAAAAAGAAAAAAAAATCGAGAAAAGGAAAAGAAAGAAAAAAAAACGAAACAAAAACAGAATACCCGGTTCAGGGAATGTTCTAGAACCTTCCCAAAACCGGTTGGGGTGAAACCCCGAATGGGCCGGCCCACAGAAACAGCAGCGGGCGAGGGGGGTACGCGTCGCATGGCAGCGACCTACGCGCTATATAGGAAGCGCCCTCCTAACTAGCGCTTTAAGCGCCGGGTCAGGCAGCTGTCGCGCCCAGCTGGTGGGCCGGTCCACGGCAAGTTGTACAGCGGGGAAAAAATTATATCGCAAAAAAAACCCAGTAAATATTCTGCTTCCGTGAGGATTCGGGCCCACGCAGTCAAGCTTTTCAGACATTGTTGCCCAACCACTAGAACAACCAGGCGTTACTGAGTAAAATACAGCGCGAAAGGTTCAAGAGTAAGTGCAGCCACGCTGTTTACTGCATATATGTTTTGGAAAAAGGAGATTTTTTTAACAAAAATTTGAAAGTTCACAAATTTCAGAACAAATCACGAATTAAAAAAAAGTTCACGAATTAGAAAAATATCACCGATTTAAAAAATTTCACAAATTTGAAAAAAGTTCAACAATTTTGAAAAACAGTTCATCGATTCTAATTAATTGAAAAAACATTCATAAATTGAAAAAAAGTTCATGGATTTAAAAAAAAAGTTCATCGACTTGAAAATAGTTCATCAAGTTTGAAAAAAGTTCACCCAATTTGAAGAAAAAAATCATCGAATTTGAAAAAATGTTCATCAAATTTGATAAAAAGTTCATCAATTCCCAAAAATAGTTCATCGAGTTTGAAAAAAAGTTCAAAATTTGGAAAAAGTTCATCGATTTGAAACAAAGTTCACCGGTTTTCCAAAAAAGTTCACAAATTCAAATTTTTTTATTGATTTTCAATAAAGTTCATCAATTTTCAGAAAAAGTAAACAAAATCCGAAAAAAATGTTCACAAACATTCAGAAAATTTAAGAATTTGTTTTCAAAAGGAAAAAGTTAATCAAATAAAAAAAGTTCATGTATTCAAAAATAGTTCATCGATTTTCAAAAAAAGTTCATCTATAAAATGAAAAGGTTCATCGATTTGAAAAAAGGTTCATCGAATTTGGATAAAGTTCATCCAAATTGAAAAAAAAGTTCATCGAATTTCAAACAAAAGTTCATCAACTTGAAAAAAGTTCATCCAATTTTTAATAAAAGGTCATCGACTTTCAAAAAAGTTCATTGAATTTGAAAAAAGTTCATCAAAATTTAAAAAGTTCATGGATTTTCAAATAAATCAAAAAATTTAAAAAAAGTTCATCGAATTTAAGAAAAAGTTCATTGAATTGAATAAAAAATCATCAATTTTGAGAAAAAAGTTCATCAATTTTAAGAAAAGTTCACGAATTTGAAAGAAATCATCAAACCACGAAGAAGAAAAAAGAAAAAAATAGAAAAAGAAAAAAAGGAAAAAGGAAAAAATGAAAAAGAAATAAGAAAAGACGGAAGAAGATGTTATATACTCCCTCTGTTCCTCAATCTAGTGCGCATACAGGGCATGTTGGCGTGGTGGTTGTCACTCGTTTGATTCCCCGTAGGGGTGCATTTTTTACGTAAAACAGAAAAAAGAGGGCAAGATGGGCCGGCCCAAAGCAGGGCGCTGCAGGCGCCCGTTTGCAGAATACGCATTAACGGGCGCCTGCAGCGCCAAATAGGATTTGCCCCTGTACGGCGCCTTAGCGCCATTTTCCCTTGCTGGTGCTCAGGTTCGCACACATGGGCCTGGCGCAGTCACTCCCTTCCTTTTGCTTTTCTTTCTAGCGCTCGGCTGCTTGGGTCGCTCCGTCCTTCCCTTGTCTCGGTCGACGTTAGAAAACCAGACCTTGCCCCGCGCGTTGCTGCGGGAACCTTGTTAAAAATTATATGGATAAGTGGTAGAAGACAAAAATTAATGCAAAAAAATATATAATCATGCATGAGGTGGTATGTTTTGCATGAAGAGATTAATGAAAAAAGTAACTTTTGAGTACATGCATGAATTTGGTGATGTGGCATTGTTGCATGGAGAGGAAAATTAGGTAGTGGGTTGTACCTATTTAAGAATAGAGGATGTCAATTGTTGACCAGTCAAAAGGTTTGGCCGATAACCTGTTCAACAATTTGTCTTTTTGGAAATCTTTTTAAATTTAATTGTGTAAAAAAACTTTATTACAAAAAAAGTTCATAAATTTGCAATAAGAAATTCACGAGTAAGGAAAAACGTTCAAGGATATCAAAAAAAGTTCGTAGATTATTAGCAAAATGTCTACACATTTTAATAAAGTTCATCGATTTTCAAAAAAAAGTTCATGATTTTTTACGAAAAGTTCAGAAAACCTGAAAAAGTTGATCGATTTTTACGTTCATAAATTTTGGAAAACGCTCGTCATTTTTCAAGAAAGTTCACAAAACCTAAAAAAACTTCATCAATTTTGAAGAAAAGTTCACAAATTTTAATAAAAAGGTCTTCAATTTTTCAAAAAACTCACAAATTTGAAAATGTTCATCGATTTGAAGAAAAGTTCACGGATTTTGGAATTTTTTTTGATCAATTACGGAGAAAAATTCCAGTAGTTTAATTTTTTTTCGTAGAATTTGGAAAAAAAATAACGAAGAAAACACGGCCAAACAAAATGAAAACCAGACTGGGAACGTGGGTGCTTTTCTTAGCGTTATAAGTACCAAACAAAAGAAGAAAAGCAGAAAAGTGGCCACAACCATTAGTTGTCCCAGTTGGCTAGCTGCGTTGGAACTACGGCCGAAGGTATGGAGTTCGACTCCGGCAGCAAGAACGTATTTTTTGGATGTTTAAAGAACGAAAAAAAAGTAAAACGGGCCTGGCCCATGACGGGTGGGGGGGTGGGGGGGTGCGCCTGTTTGTGTATCAGACTATAACGGGCGCTGTTTAGGAATTGCCGTACTTACGAGCGGCAGATCCTATTTCTCGCACAGGTCATTGGATAGTCAGGTACCTCGTACCACAAAAGCACTAGTGCAGTACAAGGGCCGGCCCATATGCGGGCTTTTAGCAAGCCTTTCTTCTATCGGGTTTTAGAAAGGACCTTCCTTGAATATGTTTTTTCTCCTAGTTTATCATTTTTTGACTTCCTTTTCAGGTTTTCATTTTTTTATTCCATAAAAACATTTTTAGAAGTTTGGAATATTTTTGAAATCTGTCGGCATTTCGAAAATTCATGTACGTTTTTTGAAACTCGGCAATATTTATAAATTATGTGACCATCTTTTTTGAAATTTCACAACAATTTTTAATTCATGAATTTTTTGAAGTCTGATAAGTCAGTCAAATTTATGTAGAATTCGGAACTGGGAATAATACTTATATTTACGAATATTTTTTAAATTTAGGAATAAATTTTCAAATTCATTACCCATTTTTAAAATATGGGAACAATTTTCAAATACATGATCATTTTTAAAAAAATTCAGGATAAATTTTCAAATTGCTTAACAGTTTTTATTGTGCAGGAACAATTTTAAAATTCGTGAACATGTTTTTGAAAGTTGAGAACAACTTTCAAATTCATGCAGATCTTTTCAAACCAAGGAACAGTTTTTCAAATTCATGAACATTGTTTAAATATGGAATAATTTTACAATTTTATCAATTTTTTCAATTCAGAATATCTTTTTTAAATCCGAAAGTATTTTTCAGTTCAGCAACATTTTTCGTAGTTGGAACATTTTTTCAAAATAGTGAAACATGTTTTAAAATTCAGAGCTTCTTTGTAATCCCAGAGGTTTTTTTTAATAAGCAAGTGAAAAGCAAAAAAGAAAAGGAAAACAGGTGCTTCTCGCACAGTTCGGGGAAATTAGAGCTGATGTACTTACAGCCAGGAGATATGTCTCCGCCGGAGGCTCTCGCTTATTGCGAGGTATAACTCGGACTAGCCTCTAGCGCAATTCTAGCATGCCTCTATGTAAGTTTTTTTTTTCGGTTTTCACTGTTTGCATTGGATCTCCTTGTTCTTTTTTTGCATCGGGTTTCATTGATTCATTTTTTTGTTTCTCTCTTCTCGTTTTACCGATTTTCTTTGATTTTCCTTATTTTTTATTTTATTTTACTTTTGTTCTTTCCCCCCCACACATGTCTACCTATTTTGTACACATTTTTCATTTCTCGTATACATCAAGAACATCTTTTATACATGTTTAATATTTTTAATATAGGAGTAACATTTTTCTAAATATATATTTTGATGTCTACTTTCTCATATATACTACTGTACATTTTTTGTATGCATCAGCAACATTTTACATATTCAAATACATGATTAATATTTTTTAAATACATTTTTTTTAAATATATATGTTTATGTCAAATTTTTCTTGACACAAGTTGTACATTTTTCATATACATCTAAAATATTTTATACACATTAATATATTTTTAAATACATGTTTTGAATATATTTTTACGTGTACTGATTTTTAATGGGACGAAACCATTTCAAAAACTACATGAACATTTCCTTATATTGGATAAACATTCTTTAAAACATTCCTGAACATAATTTTGTAACGACTGAACATTTTTTTTAAAACATGATGTGCAATTTTTAAATTTGTATGATTTTTTTCTGAATTATGCAAGCATATTTCCCCATTATATAAATATTCTTTTGGAAATGCGTGAACATTTTTTAATGTCATATTATATTTAATGGTACAAACATTTTCTAAAAGTTTCGCAAGTATTGTTTTACATTGGATGATCATGTTTCTAATGTGCGATGAAATGTTTTGAAAACTAACTTGCATAATTTCTAAAATCTATATATTTAAAATATTTCAAAACAAAAAGAACCAAACGGAACAGATGAAAAGGGGAAAACTTGTTACATATATGCTTTTTAGGCAAACTCGCAAAGCTTTATTTGTATTGTCACAATGTTAACGGGGTTGAATCAAAGATCGCCAGGTTGGCCTAATCTGACATGGCGGCCAACCCTAAAAGATGAAGCATGCTTTGGGAGGTTGTGAGCTTCGAAATTTGAGCTCCTAAACTCATGACCGAAATTACAAACTGCAAAAACTCCAGATTGATCAACAATCTCCTTATGATAGCTCCATATGCCGCTGAAGTTCTCCGCTGAATATCCTCCACCACAATCTTTGCAGTTTAAAGCCACATGAACTTTCCGGACACTAGAGGATTCCCCGCGCATGGCAGCAGGAAATTTAACAATGATTTGGATAGATATGAAAAAGATGGAAATTGTAATATCTGCTATTTATTCCGGGTGACACATTTGAAAACAGGAGTCAACATTGATTTATCTTCTCAATTCCAATCTCATGAAAGTGAAACAGAAATCTACATATATATCTCATTCAGGGGATTTAAGAAGATTACATTTTGTCCATTAAATAGCGAGTTATGTTAAATAGCAATAGTCCTCTAAATCGGCTATAGTGGGGCCATGGCCCGCTATTTTATAACTTTACTGGACAACCGTACATAAATACCATTTTGCGGCACCTACTCAAACAACTATAGTGGCGCTATAACCGACTATTTGAAAATTTGATTGTGACATCAAGTGAGGGAAACTATTTTGAAGTAGGCTACAATGTGACTTACAATAAGTTAGGGAACAACATAATATTTAACCGAGGATGATAAAAGAAAGCAACTGCTAATTACCCCAACCCCAACTCTCACCTACCTAATAACCTACAAATCCAAAAGGCGTCTTAGAAGATTCATGTAAAAACAATCATTGTTATGAAAAGAGCAAGCTAAATCACGCGAAACAAAAAGAATACCAGTTATCGAAAATAGGGGCATATAAAATATAACTCTCATGATAAATGCCATAGTAAATCTGAGTGTATAACACATGGGACAAATACCTCAAGAGAATAACTGCACATAAAAGGAGCTTTATATCTCATGAGGCCAAAACATGTGGACTTTGACACCCTTGTCTACTAATATCATATCCTGCACGAAGTGGGTTAGGCAGAGAAAGGTTGGAGGAAACAATACAATTATGAGCCAGCAAATACAGTAAACTGAATTGCTTTAAGACCAAGTGACTTGTTGTACATCCAGAAAATAGAAAAATAAGAAATAGAAATGGGTTAGTATATTTGGATAGATATCTTGTATGGTAGCGATCGCAAGATCTTATGGTCAGAAAATGGGGAAACAAACATAGGTTAGTGCTGGTAAATTCCAAATAAGTTTGAGGGCAAACCATGCTATTGTACATGAAACATTGATTGTTGACTGGAATGAATCAACCCATAAATGTTGCACTTCCTTTAAGTTTGTCTAAAATGAACATAATATTACTCTAAGCTAGCTATGTTACCTTGTTCTTTTTTAGTGCTAGCAACTTTTCAAACTTTGAGGGCAAACCATGTTGCAGAATCCCCTGAAATATTCAAAACAGAAAACTCAACAGTGGGCACCAAAAATCTCCACCTCAAATAAATGTACATGCATAATGCATGCATTTTAATGATTGAGACATAATGCTAGCTTCTGCTGGTGGCTAAGAAACCACCGCTGCAATGCCTCCTACATCTGCCTACCAACAGGCACAGAAAAATGTTACAGGCAAATACAAGAACTGAACAGATTGAAGCAGTCAACATTGAAGAAATGGATCTATTTATTCACCTCAACTTCGTGAGCAGATGGGAGCTGGAGAACCCTCCGAGATCAAAGGCACCCGAAGTGAACCTGACGACTTTCTTGTAGGGACAATGTCTCTCATGACATAGAGTCAGTTTGGTTTGCATCCTCAACTTTGTGCCTGGGATAAACATGTGCTTGGATTGAGCCTGGAGAGGTGATGGTTTTCTGCCTGACCAGGCTTGCATGTGATGGCAGTGTTTGATTCGTGCCCCGCATGGTGGAGTATCACCTAGACCCCATATATGTGCTAGTTACTTTATTAGCAATCCCAGGCAGGTGTGGTAGAAGCCAGGTGATACGTCCATTTTGCATCATGCTTTTATGTTAATATTTATTGCATTATGGGCTGTTATTATACATTATGGTACAATACTTATGCCTTTTCTCTCTTATTTTACAAGATTTACATGAAGAGGGAGAATGCCGGCAGCTAGAATTCTGGACCGGAAAGGAGCAAATCTGAGAGACCTATTCTGCACAACTCCAAAAGTCCTGGAAATTTACAGAGAATTATTTTGGAATATATAAAAATTATTGGGCGAAGAAACTACCAGAGGGGACCCACCAGGCGGCCACAAGCCTGGGAGGTGCGCCCCCAGGGCTTGTGGCCCCCCTAGCAGGTCTCCGGTGCCCATCTTCTGCTATATGAAAGGTTTTGACCTGGAAAAAAAAATCAAGAAGAAGCTTTTCAGGACGAAGCGCCGCTGTCTCGAGGCGGAACCTGGGCAGAAGCAATCTAGGGCTCCGGCAGAGCTATTCTGCCGGGGAAACTTCCCTCCGGGAGGGGAAAATCGAAGCCATCGTCATAACCAACGATCCTCTCATTGAGGGAGGATCAATCTCCATCAACATCTTCACCAGCACCATCTCTCTCAAACCCTAGTTCATCTCTTATATTCAATCTTTGTCCCAGAACCTCAGATTGGTACCTGTGGATTGCTAGTAGTGTTGATAACTCCTTGTAGTTGATGCAAGTTGGTTTATTTGTTAGAAGATCATATGTTCAGATCCTTAATGATAATTAATACTCCTCTGATCTTGAACATGAGCATGCTTTGTGAGTAGTTACGTTTGTTCCTAAGGACATGGGAGAAGTCTTGTTATAAGTAATCATGTGAATTTGGTATTCGTTCGATATTTTGATGAGATGTATGTTGTCTTTCCTCTAGTGGTGTTATGTGAACGTCGACTACATGACACTTCACCATGATTTGGGCCTAGGGGAAGGCATTGGGAAGTAATAAGTAGATGATGGGTTGCTAGAGTGATAGAAGCTTAAAACCTAGTTTGTGTGTTGCTTCGTAAGGGGCTGATTTGGATCCACATGTTTCATGCTATGGTTAGATTTATCTTAATTCTTCTTTCGTAGTTGCGGATGCTTGCGAGAGGGGTTAATCATAAGTGGGAGGCTTGTCCAAGTAAGGACAACACCCAAGCACCGGTCCACCCACATATCAAATTATCAAAGTAACGAACGTGAATCATACGAGCATGATGAAAACTAACTTGACAACAATTCTCATGTGTCCTTGGGAGCGCTTTGCTTTATATAAGAGTTCGTCCAGGCTTATCCTTTGCTACAAAAAGGATTGGGCCACCTTGCTGCACCTTTGTTACACTTGTTACTTGTTACCCGTTATGAATTATCTTATCACAAAACTATCTGTTACCGATAATTTCAGTGCTTGCAGAAAATACCTTGCTGAAAACCGATTGTCATTTCCTTCTACTCCTCGTTGGGTTCGACACTCTTACTTATCGAAAGGACTACGATAGATCCCCTATACTTGTGGGTCATCAAGACTCTTTTCTGGCGCCGTTGCCAGGGAGTGAAGCGCCTTTGGTAAGTGGAATTTGGTAAGGAAACATTTATATTACGTGCTGAAATTTACTGTCACCTGTCACTATGGAAAATCATCCTTTGAGGGGCTTGTTCGGGGTTTCTTCACCTCGACCGGAAGAGCAAAGAGTTGCTCCCCAACCTACTGCACCTACTGGAAATATTTATTATGAAATTCCTTCGGGTATGATAGAGAAACTGCTAGCTAATCCTTATGCAGGAGATGGAATACTACATCCTGATTTGCATCTAGTCTATGTGGATGAAGTTTGTGGATTTTTTAAGCTTGCGGGATTGCGCGAGGATGAAGTCAAGAAGAAGGTCTTCCCTTTATCTTTGAAGGGAAAGGCATTGACATGGTATAGGCTATGTGATGATATGGGAGCTTGGAATTTGGAATTTCATCAGAAGTTTTATCCTATGCATCTGGTTCATCGTGATCGGAATTATGTATATAATTTTTGGCCTCGTGAAGGAGAAAGTATCGCTCAAGCTTGGGGGAGGCTTAAGTCAATGTTATATTCATGCCCCAATCATGAGCTCTCAAGAGAAATTATTATTCAGAATTTTTATGCTCGGCTTTCTCGTAATGATCAATCCATGCTCGATACTTCTTGTACTGGTTCTTTTCTGAAGAAGACTATTGAATTCAAATGGGATCTCTTGGAAAGAATTAAACGCAACTCTGAAGATTGGAGCTCGATGAAGGTAAGGTGTCAGGTATAAACCTTGAGTTTGATTGTGTTAAATCTTTTATGGATACCGATGTCTTTCGTGAATTTAGCACTAAATATGGACTTGACTTTGAGATAGTAGCTTCTTTCTGTGAATCATTTGCTACTCATGTTGATCTCCCTAAGGAGAAGTGGTTTAAATATCAACCTCCCATTGAAGTAAAAATAGTAGAACCCATTAAAGCTGAAGAAGAAACCATTACTTATAATGTTGATCCTGTTATTCCTACTGCTTATATTGAGAAACCGCCTTTTCCAGTTAGGATAAAAGAACATGATAAAGCTTCAGCTGTAGTCCGTAAGAGTTACACTAGAACACCTACACCCCCTGAATAAATTAAAGTTGAACCTAGTATTGCTATGGTTAAAGATCTCTTGGTCGATAATATTGATGGGCATGTTATTTATTTCTGTGATGAAGCTGCTAGAATTGCTAAACCCGATGATAAAGATAAACATAGACCTATTGTTGGCATGCCTGTTGTCTCTGTTAAAATAGGAGATCATTGTTATCATGGCTTATGTGATTTGGGTGCTAGTGTGAGTGCAATTCCCTTTACTTTATACCAAGAAATTATGAATGATATTGCACCTGTTGAAATAGAAGATATTGATGTTACTATTAAGCTTGCTAATAGAGATACTATCTCACCAATTGGGATTGTTAGAGATGTTGAAGTCTTGTGTGGGAAAGTAAAATACCCTACTGATTTTCTAGTTCTTGGTTCCCCACAAGATGATTTTTGTCCCATTATATTTGGTAGACCTTTCTTGAACACTGTTAATGCTAAAATAGATTGTGAGAAAGAAACTATTAGCGTAAGTTTCGGGGATGTGTCTCATGAGTTTAATTTCTCCAAATTTTATAGACAACCCCATGATAAAGAATTGCCTAGTAAAGATGAAATTATTGGTCTTGCTTCTATTGCCATGCCTCCTACTGATCCTTTAGAACAAAACTTGCTAGACCATGAAAATGACATGTTCATGAATGAAAGAAATGAAATAGATGAGATATTCTTTAAACAAATGCCTGTTTTGAAACACAATTTGCCTGTTGAGACTCTTGGAGATCCTCTACCACCCAAGAGTGATCCTGTGTTTGAGCTTAAACAATTACCTGATACTTTGAAATATGCTTATCTCGATGAGAAGAAGATATATCCTGTTAATATTAGTGCTAACATTTCAGAGCATGAAGAAAAGAAATTATTGAAAACTCTGAGGAAGCACCGTGCCGCTATTGGATATACTCTTGATGATCTTAAGGGCATTAGTCCCACTCTATGTCAGCATAAAATTAATATGGAACCTGATGCTAAACTAGTCGTTGATCACCAGCGACGGTTGAATCCAAAGATGAAGGAAGTGGTGAGGAATGAAATACTAAAGCTTCTCGAAGCAGGTATAATTTATCCTATTGCTGATAGTAGATGAGTAAGTCTTGTTCATTGTGTCCCTAAGAAGGGAGGTATTACTGTCGTTCCTAATGATAAAAATGAATTGATTCCGCAAAGAATTGTTACAGGTTATAGAATAGTAATTGATTTTAGAAAATTAAACAAAGCTACTACGAAAGATCATTATCCTCTACTTTTCATTGATCAAATGCTAGAAAGACTATCAAAACATACACACTTTTGCTTTCTAGATGGTTATTCTGGGTTTTCCCAAATACCTGTGTCACAAGAGGATCAAGAAAAAACTACTTTTACATGCCCTTTTGATACCTTTGCTTATAGACGTATGCCTTTTGGTTTATGCAATGCACCTGCTACTTTTCAAAGATGTATGACTGCTATATTCTCTGACTTTTGTGAAAAGATTGTTGAGGTTTTCATGGATGATTTCTCCATATACGGAACTTCTTTTGATGATTGCTTAAGCAACCTTGATCGAGTTTTGCAGAGATGTGAAGAAACTAATCTTGTCTTGAATTGGGAGAAGTGCCACTTTATGGTTAATGAAGGTATTGTCTTGGGGCATAAAATCTCCGAAAGAGGTATTGATGTTGATAAAGCTAAAGTTGATGCTATTGAAAAAATGCTGTGTCCTAAAGATATCAAAGGTATAAGAAGTTTTCTTGGTCATGCTGGTTTCTATAGGAGATTTATTAAAGACTTCTCTAAAATTTCTATGCCTCTCAGTAATCTTTTGCAAAAAGATGTTCCATTCGTTTTTGATGATGATTGTGTAGAAGCATTTGAAATACTTAAGAAGGTCTTAATCTCTGCACCTATTGTTCAACCACCTGATTGGAATCTACCCTTTGAAATTATGTGTGATGCTAGTGATTATGCTGTTGGTGCTGTTCTAGGACAAAGAGTTGATAAAAAATTAAATGTTATCCATTATGCTAGTAAAACTCTAGACAGTGCTCAAAGAAATTATGTTACTACTGAAAAAGAATTTTTAGCAGTTGTGTTTGCTTGTGATAATTTCAGATCTTACATTGTTGATTCCAAAGTTACTGTTCACACTGATCATGCTGCTATTAAATATCTTATAGAAAAGAAAGATGGTAAACCTAGACTTATTAGGCGGGTTCTCCTGCTACAAGAATTTGATTTACATATTATTGATAGAAAGGGAGCTGAGAACCCCATAGCAGACAACTTGTCTAGGTTAGAAAATATTCTTGATGACCCACTACCTACTGATGATAGCTTTCCGGATGAATAGTTAGCTGTTATAAATGCCTCTCGTAGTACTCCATGGTATGCAGAGTATGCTAATTATATTGTTGCTAAATTTATACCACCTAGTTTCACATACCAACAAAATAAAAAGTTTTTTTTTATGATTTAAGACATTACTTTTGGGATGACCCACACATTTATAAAGGAGTAGATGGTGTTATTAGACGTTGTGTACCTGAGCATGAACAGGAATAGATCCTATGCAAGTGTCACTCCGAGGCCTACGGAGGACACCATGTTGGAGATAGAATTGCACATAAGGTATTACAATCTGGTTTTTATTGGCCTACTCTTTTCAAGGATGCTCGTAAGTTTGTCTTGTCTTGCGAAGAATGTCAAAGAATTGGTAATATTAGTAGACATCAGGAAATGCCTATGAATTATTCACTTGCTATTGAACCATTTGATGTTTGGGGATTTGATTATATGGGACCTTTTCCTTCCTCCAATGGGTATACACATATTTTGGTTGCTGTTGATTATGTTACTAAGTGGGTAGAAGCTATTCCAACTACTAGTGTTGATCATAACACCTCCATTAAAATGCTTAAAGAAGTTATTTTCCCGAGGTTTGGAGTCCCTAGATATTTAATGACTGATGGTGGTTCACACTTTATTCATGGTGCCTTCCGTAAATTGCTTGCTAAGTATGATGTTAACCATAAAATTGCATCTCCTTATCATCCTCAGTCTAGTGGTCAAGTAGAATTAAGTAATAGAGAAATAAAATTGAGCTTGCAAAAGAATGCTAATAGATCTAGAAAGAATTGGTCTAAGAAACTTGATGATGCATTATAGGCTTAGAGAACTGCTTATAAGAATCCTATGGGTATGTCTCCATATAAAATGGTTTATGGAAAAGTGTGCCACTTACCTCTTGAACTAGAACATAAAGCTTATTGGGAAATTAAAGAGCTCAACTATGATTTCAAACTTGCCGGTGAGAAGAGGTTATTTGACATAGCTCACTTGATGAATGGAGAACCCAAGCCTATGAGAATGCCAAATTGTTTAAAGATAAAGTTAAAAGATGGCATGATAAAAGGATACAAAAGCGTGAATTTAATGTAGGTGACCATGTCTTGCTATACAATTCTCGTTTAAGATTTTTTGCAGAAAAACTTCTCTCTAAATGGGAAAGGCCTTACATTATCGAGGAAGTTTATCGTTTCGGCGCCATCAAGATCAACAATGCCGAGGGCAATAACCCGAAGGTGGTGAACGGGCAAAGAATCAAACATTATATCTCAGGTACTCCCATAAATGTTGAAACCAATATTATTAATACCATAACACCGAAGGAGTACATAAGGGAAACCTACCAGAACGCTCCAGACCCCCGAAAAGGAATAGGTATGTGATACGGTAAGTAAACCGACTCCAAAACTTCCCCCAAAGCAATTTTACTCCGTTTTGGAATATTTAAAAATTAGGAAAATAAGAAGCAGTCCGAAAAGTGCACGAGGAGGCAACAAGCTATGGGGGTGCGCCCTACCCCCCTGGGAGCGCCTCCCAGGCTTGTGGCCACCTCGTGTGCCCTCCGGACTCTGTTTTCTCCCAGAATACTTGTTTTGCACGGTAAAAATTCATTATATAATCTCCCGAAGGTTTTGACCAGCCGCACCATGGCAATATTCTCTGTTCTTGTTTCGAGCTATTTCTGCAGCAGTTTTAGAGCAAGATGTCTTCGCAAGAGTCGGTCGAGGAGAGTCGTGTCTCTCACCCGACACCGGACCCAAGAGCATATAGCGAAGCTGAACCCTTTGGGTGGTCAACAGAGGAAGAGATGGAAGCCGACCTGAAAAGAGTGGACGCTATAGAGGAGGATCAAGAAGTTACTTCTCTTCCCCGACATAATGGCTGGCATGAGGAATTCATGAGCTCAGTCCTGCCTGATTCAGTCAAACCACCCGGTGCTAAGTTTATCTCTTATAATAACATGAAAAAGAGTGTTGCTTTTTCCCCCGCAGCTAAGATGCATCCATGGGTGCACGGCGCTCTAACTGTCACAGGCAAACTCCGGAAGGAAAATATAGACCTCAAGCAGCAAAATCAAAAGCTTGAAGAGGAGAATCATATTTTGAAGGGCATTATTGCCAAGAACATTGCACCACCACCTCCGAAGAAAGAGACTTGAGTACATGGGTATGGGCACTCCCCTTGGATTGTGCCAAGCTTGGGGGAGGTGCCCCGGTATCGTATCATCATCACATCTTTACCTTTATCGCTTTCCTTAGTTCGATCCTTTTGGTTATATCTTGGTTTAGTACAATATTTTTTTTAGTATGATCTAGCTTTGAGTTTTGCTTTGTGTCCCCTCTATGTAATCGATTCCGAGAGTTATATAATAAAGATTAGTTTTGAGTTGAGGGCTTTGCTTTCTTGCTATGATCTTAAGAAAAAATAGAGATAAAAGAAATAAAAAGATTATATAATAATCTTATGGGAAGTGATGACTTCACATATAAGAAGTATGTCGCATGAAACTTGTTGGGATTTGACAAACATAGTTTTGGTCATTGTTGCAATTAATAGGAAGTAATAAAGAAAGAGAGGTCTCACATATAAATACACTATCTTGGACATCTTCTGTGATTGTGAGCACTCATTAAAATATTATATGCTAAAAGGTTGATGTTGGACAAGGAAGACAACATAATGGGTTATGTTTCCTTATATCTGAATAGAAGTTATATTGTCATGGATCCTCCAACATGTCGAGCTTGCTTCTCATCCTATGCTAGCCAAATCTTCTGCACCAAGTAGAGATACTACTTGTGCATCCAAAATCCCTTAACCCAGTTTTGCCATGAGAGTCCACCATGCCTACCTATGGATTGAGTATGATCCTTCAAGTAAGTTGTCATCGGTGCAAGCAATAAAAATTGTTCTCTAAATATATATGATCTTTTAGTGTGAGGAAAATAAGCTTTATACAAACTTGTGATATGGAAGAAATAAAAGTGATGGACTGCATAATAAAGTTCTTTATCACAAGCGGCAATATAAAGTGACGTTCTTTTGCATTAAGATTTTGTGCATCTAACCATAAAAGCGCATGACAACCTCTGCTTCCCTCTGCGAAGAGCCTATCTTTTACTTTCACCTTCTACCTTTATACAAGAGTCATGGTGATTTTCACCTCTCCTTTTTATACTTTTTCTTTTTGGCAAGCACTATATGTTGGGGAAGATCCAGATATATATATCCACTCGGATGTAGGTGTTCATAAACTATTATTGTTGATGTTACCCTTGAGGTAAATGGTTGGGAGGCAAAACTATAAGCCCCTATCTTCCTATGTGTTTGATTGAAACTTTGACCTCATAAGTATCGCATGAGTGTTAGCAATTATGAAAGATTAAATGATAGTTGAATATGTGAACTTGCTAAATAAAAGCTCTTACATTGACTCTTTCCGATGTTATGATAAATTGCAATTGTTTCAATGACCAAGATCATAGTTTGTTGGTTTTCAATAAAGTTTTTGATTCATACTTTACCTTGTGAATGAATTGTTACTTTAGCATAAGAAATTATATGACAATATATGTAGCTGTTCTAAAGATGATCATGATGCCCTCATGTCTGTATTTTATTTTATCGACGCCTCTATCTCTAAACATGTGGTCATGATTATCGATTTCGGCTTTCGCTTGAGGACAAGCGAGGTCTAAGCTTGGGGGAGTTGATACGTCCATTTTGCATCATGCTTTTATGTTAATATTTATTGCATTATGGGTTGTTATTATACATTATGGTACAATACTTATGCCTTTTCTCTCTTATTTTACAAGATTTACATGAAGAGGGAGAATGCCGGCAGCTGGAATTCTGGACCGGAAAGGAGCAAATCCGAGAGACCTATTCTGCACAGCTCCAAAAGTCCTGAAAATTTACGGAGAATTATTTTGGAATATATAAAAATTATTGGGCAAAGAAACTACCAGAGGGGACCCACCAGGAGGCCACAAGCCTAGGGGGCGCGCCCTACCCCCCAGGGCGCTCCCCCAGGGCTTGTGGGCCCCTTGGCAGGTCTCCGTTGCCCATCTTCTGCTATATGAAAGGTTTTGACCTGGAAAAAATCAAGAAGAAGCTTTCGGGACGAAGCGCTGCTGTCTCGAGGCAGAACCTAGGTAGAAGCAATCTAGGGCTCCGGCGAAGCTATTCTGCCGGGGAAACTTCCCTCCGGGAGTGGGAAATCGAAGCCATCGTCATCACCAATGATCCTCTCATCGAGGGAGGGTCAATATCCATCAACATCTTCACCAGCACCATCTCCTCTCAAACCCTAGTTCATCTCTTGTATTCAATCTTTGTCCCAAAACCTCAGATTGGTACCTGTGGGTTGCTAGTAGTGTTGATTACTCCTTGTAGTTGATGCTAGTTGGTTTATTTGGTGGAAGATCATATGTTTAGATCCTTAATGATAATTAATACCCCTCTGATCTTGAACATGAGCATGCTTTGTGAGTAGTTACGTTTGTTCCTGAGGACATGGGAGAAGTCTTGTTATAAGTAATCATGTGAATTTGGTATTCGTTAGATATTTTGATGAGATGTATGTTGTCTTTCCTCTAGTGGTGTTATGTGAACGTCGACTACATGGCACTTCACCATGATTTGGGCCTAGGGGAAGGCATTGGGAAGTAATAAGTAGATGATGGGTTGCTAGAGTGACAGAAGCTTAAACCCTAGTTTATGCGTTGCTTCGTAAGGGGCTGATTTGGATCCACATGTTTCATGCTATGGTTAGATTTATCTTAATTCTTCTTTCGTAGTTGCGGATGCTTGCGAGAGGGGTTAATCATAAGTGGAAGGCTTGTCCAAGTAAGGACAACACCCAAGCACCGGTCCACCCACATATCAAATTATCAAAATAACGAACGCGAATCATATGAGCATGATGAAAACTAACTTGACAATAATTCCCATGTGTCCCCGGGAGCGCTTTCCTTTATATAAGAGTTCGTCCGGACTTATCCTTTGCTACAAAAAGGATTGGGCCACCTTGCTGCACCTTTGTTACACTTGTTACTTGTTACCCGTTATGAATTATCTTACCACAAAACTATCTGTTACCGATAATTTCAGTGCTTGTAGAAAATACCTTGCTGAAAATCGCTTGTCATTTCCTTCTGCTCCTCGTTGGGTTCGACACTCTTACCTATCAAAAGGACTACCATAGATCCCCTATACTTGTGGGTCATCACCAGGCATTCATGTCCGGATGCCTGGGCCAGGCTAACTAAATGCATGCAGTTTTGGACCCAGCTAAATACATGCAGATATTTTTTTAACCAGACTAAGCACGAGACATGCCTCCCAGGCTAGGTTAGTACAGGCATCTCGAGGATGCCAACCAAACAACATCTAGGCAGCTTTCAGGGATGACTCAGGTCAGGCACAAAGCACCCAGGACACAAACCAAACTGACCCATAGTCCGGGATGCCAAAGATGCCGTAGTGTGGTCCTACTGCCCTATCGGACCCTTCTCCTTGGTAGTTGCCACATTTAGCACCGCATCCAACCTTAAGCTGCCCTACAGGTTCACGTACCAGGCAAGGTTGTTGGACTTCTCCATCTCTTCACCCGCGCCCACCAGAGCAGCCTAATGAAGATCACCGCCAGGAACTACACAATCTTGTCTGACAACTTGTTCGGTTGGGCCTAGAGTAGCCTGATGAGGATCACCACCAGGAACTACATGATCTTGCCAGACATATTGTTTGACTGGGACTTGCTCTGTCCGTCCCTCTTTGGCGGCACAAGTGTTAGATGCGATGATTGTTGGGAGATCTTGGAGATTTTTCACGTGCTCAGGTAGGAGTATTAAGTGTTGTTTTAGGTCCAAATCTATCAAATTGTCCTAAAATGTAGCATAACGGAACAATAAACTCAGATTGCATGAAGACAAACAAATACTTCTAGAGAAGAAACAATATTTGGCCTTGTTCATTGATAAATGTTGCATAGCTAGGTTGAAGACACACCACGGGCCAACAAACTAGCTACAGTGGTAAATAGTGTCCAATAGTGTTACTATTGCTACGGTAAATGAACGGTGCAGCCTCCACGCCTCAGGACATGGCCCATGTAGACTGGGGTATGGCTACGCCCAATGCTTAGGGAATGGATTTATTCATTCACAATCAGATATGCACTACTTCGAAATAATTAGGAAAAAATGACTTGAATTCGAAGGGAGAAAAGATAGGTAGAAAGAAGACCTGAGGCTGAGATACACAAAGGAGATAAAAGCCATGAACTCTGATTTCGTAGGTGCAGTAATCAGGCGCACATCAGGAGGTCGACAAACTCTGATTCCTTAGGTGTGGTGATCCATCTTGCGGTTGACAGTGGCAATCCTGTATAGGAGGTCGACAAAAATGGCGTGATTATCCCTAAGAACTCCATAAGATAAGGCAAGAAGGTGAAGGAGTTGGGATCAGAAGCAAGATGGAATGCCTTTTCGAGTTCTTATCTAATATCAATTGATAGTGATGCACGGGGGTTCTCGTTATGGATATCAGCCATGATGCGGGATATGAAATAGAGAGTTGGTTGAAGGATAATGGGGATTGGGGAGAGCATACAACGTAGAAGATGAGGCCTCCTATGGTATGTTTGGAGGAATTTTGTACGGATTCTATAGGATAGGATTTCTATAGAAAAGCAATAAAATCCTATTACTATCGAGGAATTCTTCCTATCCACCACATTTCATAGAAAAAAAACATCATCCTACACTCAGTGAAAAAATTCCTATGATGTGAACCAAAGGACATCTCTCTTCCTACAAGTTTCCTATTCCTATGATATTCCTATCCTATGAATCAAATGAGGCCTAAATTGGGGAAGGAAGTGAATCGCTGGAAACTATGGCCCTTTTTTGTGGCAAGAGATGGTTGCGCCTGTTGGCCTTCGATCGAAGACAGCATTGCGGAAAGTTTGAATTTTTTTCGTGGGTGAGATATTGGCCTTTGATCGCCCGTTACGGTTGTAGTCTTGGAAATGAAACAATCAACATGAACAGGAACCCTGCTAATGTGGCACTGTGCTGAGGTGGATAGGCTGCATGTCAAGAGAAATAAGATAGTGGGGATGAACTATTTAGGTATTATACATACATGTCTTGCCTAAGGGATAAAGCTTCCCTTACTGCAAGGGCTTCCAACATCGTTGGGTCCATGATTCCTCTAAACATCATTGATGAAGCTCCCAAAAAAGAGCCACCATAGTCATGGCAAACTATGCCTATAGCACCACACTCCTCACTTTTTGCCACCGTAGCATCCCCATTGAATTTCACAGGCTCCTCAAGAGGGGCTGGCCAGACTGTCGGTCTCACCACGATTCTTCTGTTAGGTGTTGTTTGGACCTTAGCAAGAATATGAATGTCACTTAGGAAAGAATTTATGAATAAATGCGTCGACAAAGGGCTCTGGAAAATCTCCTTTTGAATAGCCTTCCTCCTTGCACTCCATATAGCCCACAGAGTCACTACCATACGAGTGAAATCTTCATGGAATGAAGTCTCATGCAACAAAAATATCCAATTCTTTGTGTTCACCTCCTGGTTAACACACCTATGCTCAACCATCTCCTCGAACGATAGAGACCAGATGCTTCTGGCCGTTGGGAAATTTAAAAGAGAATGACGGCATGAATCTTCAGCTCCATAGAGATGACACACATAAGTGGCCATGTGACGATAATGATGGAGGTCCCCTGTTGGCAAAGATTGTTGGCACAACCTCCACAAAAACCTTTCAGCTTAGAGGGAACTTTGATTTTCCACAAAGAAATCCACCCATCAGATTCAGCCGACATGTCTGACTATCCCGCCCTATTCTCAAGACAATTATCCCTACTAATTTTTGTTCGTACCAACATATTATAGGTGAAATGAACCAAAAAAAGCCCACAGCCATCTTCATTCCAAGCCCAAAAGTCATCGACGCATGTCATATATAAGGGAATTTTCAGGATCACATCTGCATCAACTAGAAGAAATACTTCGCGCACCAAATCATCTCGCCTGGCTGATTTTTTTGAAATGGCAGGATTCCTGCATTCATTAAGAAGAAAAGAGTTGCTCGGTTAATTAGGGAAAACTAAGTGAAAACCATATTGCCTAGTTAATTATGGAAAACCGAGCGAAAAACCATCACAACCGCTGAGCAACACACATAGGTTACCACACTCACACCACAACAAAGAGGGTCTCGCTCAGGCAGCACACATGTGTCATCGTCATCACTCCTCCCCTAGAGGCGTCATCACCATCCCTAAACTTTGAGCAAACGACTCTGACTTCGCCGCTGGCGACCCCACACTTTAGAAGCCAGGTGTAGCTAATGTGGCTGATGTTGTAGAATCTATGAGATCGCCCACCACTTGAGGAGGTTGTGGTACTTGTGAAAACATCGGTCTCAACATACCCGTGCGTGGTATCCACTTTTGTGTCCTGATGTTGGTACTTTCTCCTATTCGAATCCTCTTTATAATACCTAGAGCCAGTACATCTCTCCCATAAATTAACGCACGCCAAACTTGTGAGGGGTGAGCGCCCAGTTCGGCTCCAATAGATATACCGCCGGAAGCAAACATCTTTTAGAATTTTCGTACTAAGAGACGTTGGTTACTCGATAATTCGCTAAGCTTGCTTGGCATAAAGAGATAGACTAAAAACCTCAAGGTCTCGAAAACCAAGCCCACCCAACTTTTTTTTGCCTTGTTATAACATCCCAGGAGAGCCAACAAGATTTTCTCTTTCTCCTCTTACTACCCCACCAGAGCTGCCTTACGATGGACATAACGCTTTCACAAAGTCCCCTCAGTAATCTGAAACATTCCATTTTAAAAACAGGGATAGCATGTGCCACTGCCTTAATGTATACTTCCTTTCCTAGATAAAATTTTCTCCATCCATCCCTTTACATTCTCCCAAACTCTATCCCTCACATATTTGAACGTCCCATTCTTCAAGTGTCCTACATCCATGGGCATACCCAAGTACCTCTGATACATCCATTTTGCATCATGATTTTAATTCTAATGCCTTTTCTCTCATAAAATGCAAGGTTTACACAAAGAGGGAGAATACCGGCAGCTGAAATTCTGGACCTGAAAAAGCTACGTCAGAGATACCTATTCTGCACAACTCCAAATAAGCTGAAACTTCATAGAGAATTATTTTGGAATATATGAAAAATACTGAGCAAATAACTACCGGAGGGGGCCACCTGGTGACCACAAGACACCAGGACGCGCCCTGGTGGGTTGTGGTCAGCCCAGCCCACCTCCGGTGCCCATCTTCTGGTATATAAGTCATTTTGACCTAGAAAAATAATAAGGAGAGGACTTTCGGGATGGAGCACCGCCGTCTCGAGGCAGAACTTGGGCAGGAGCACTTTTGCCCTCCGGCGGAGCGATTCCGCAGGGGGAACTTCCCTCCCGGAGGGGGAAATCGAAGCCATCATCATCACCAACAACCCTCTCATCTTTGGGAGGCCAATCTCCATCAACATCTTCAACAGCACCATCTCCTCTCAAACCCTAGTTCATCTCTTATGTTCAATCTTTGTACCGGAACCTCAGATTGGTACCTGTGGGCGACTAGTAGTGTTGATTACATCTTGTAGTTGATTACTATATGGTTTATTTGGTGGAAGATTATATGTTCAGATCCATTATGCTATTTAATACCCCTCTGATCTTGAGCATGATTATCATTTGTGAGTAGTTACTTTTGTTCTTGAGGTCACGGGAGAAGTCATGTTGCAAGTAATCATGTGAACTTGATATGTGTTCGATATTTTGATGATATGTATGTTGTGATTCCCTTAGTGGTGTCATGTGAACGTCGACTACATGGCACTTCACCATATTTGGGCCTAAGGGAATGCATTGTGGAGTAGTTATTAGATGATGGGTTGCTAGAGTGACAGAAGCATAAACCCTAGTTTATGCGCTACTTCGTAAGGGACCGATTTGGATCCAAATGTTTAATGTTATGGTTAGATTTTATCTTAATACTTTTCTCTTATTTGCGGATGCTTGCGAGGGGGTTAATCATAAGTGGGAGGTTTGTTCAAGTAAGAACAACACCCAAGCACCAGTCCACCCACATATCAAATTATCAAATTAGCGAACGCAAATCAAACCAACATGATGAAAGTGACTAGATGAAATTCCCGTGTACCCTCAAGAACACTTTGCTAATTATAAGAGACCGTTTTGGCCTGTCCTTTGCGACAAAAAGGTTGGGCTACCTTGCTGCACTTTATTTACCGTTACCGTTACTTGCCCGTTACAAATTATCTTGCTATCAAACTACCTGTTACCGACTATTTCAGTGCTTGTAGAAAATACCTTACTGAAAACCACTTGTCATTTCCTTCTGCTCCTCATTGGGTTCGACACTCTTACTTATCGAAAGGACTACGATTGATCCCCTATACTTGTGGGTCATCAACCTCTCATTTAGTGTTTCATTTTGCACATTGAGAGTGTTCTTTACATTCTCCATGATCGCTTGAGGGGAGCCTTTACTAAAGAAAATAAAAGATTTGTCATGATTCACTCTCTGACCCAAAGCAAGGCAATAAGTATTCAAAAGGTTTGACACAACAGTAGCCCCCTAAACACTAGAATTACAGTAACATGATGTCAACCGCGAAACAATAGGTGGTTGACCATCGGGTTAGTCGGAGCCACTTTTATTCCACTAAGATGCGATGACTATGAACTGGATTTTAAAAGGCACGACAGGCCCTTCGCTGCAATTAAGAAATGATAAGTGGAAATTGGGTCTCCCTGTCGAATACCTCTTGTAGGTTTCAAATAGTCAAGTCTCTCCCATTTAACAACACTGAAAATGAAACTAATTTGATCATATGCATCACCACATTTATCCAAGATGTCACAAAACCAAGCTTACCCATAATAGCCTGCAGATAGTCCCACTCGAGTGTGTCATAGGCTTTCATCATGTCGAGTTTGAGAACACAAAAGCTATTGGTCTTGGACTTGCTTTGCTTCTAATAATATTATCTCTAATCAGTCTACCAGGCACAAAAGCTGACTGTTACTTAGAAATAATATCAGGAATGATTTGCTTCAAAAAGTTTTGCCACTACCTTTGATGCAAGTTTGTATAGAACGTTGCAAAGGCTTATGGGTCTAACTTGTGCCAGAAGTGTGGGATTCATTACCTTGGGGATTAGAACTAGGATTGTTTCATTTATACTCTTGAGATTCTCCTCCCCTCTCACAAGACTTTGCTGGTTACTTCATCATCACAAATGTCCCAGTGTCACTGGTAAAAATGAGTTGGGAAGCCATCTAGTCCCAATGATTTAGTCAGGAACATCTGGAAAAGGAGAGCCTTTTTAACCTCCTCCACCATATATGTGTGGTGTTTTCACATGCGACACGCCTGTTGGGCCGGCCCATATATCCCTTGCTATACGCAAGCACGAATTGTAGCTCGCATTAAGTGGGGCATATCCCATCATCTATGTCTCGCCTATTGCAAGACGATAGCTCGTCTCGCCTCTAGCGCGGGCGCTACGTGATAGGCATAACGTGTGTCCCTGTAGCTTCTCGGAGCAGTTTTCAAAAGATTCTATGGACCGATTCAAATAGGTTTTAGAAGCTTCCGCGTAGTTTTCCATTTTTTTCTAAGTATTTCCTTTATTAGTTTTCACTATTTTTTTTTGCTTTTTTTGCTTTTCTTCATTTCTCAAATACAAGCGGGTCCTTTTCAAAAACACGTTGAACATATTTTCAAAATACACATTGATTATTTGTTAAATGTACATTCAACAATATTTTAATACACGATGCACATTTTTTAACACACATTGAATATTTATCATCAATGCCATGAACTTTTTTTGAATGTGCAAAGATTTGTTAAGTGCATACATTTTTGAAATGTGATGAACATTTTTTAAATGGTGCAAATCATTTTTTATAAAATCATGCAAACATTGTTTTTACATTTTATAAAGATTTTTCAAAAATATCACTAACATATTTATGAAATGTGAACATGTTTCTATGTTTCTCTCTCCGGTTTTCTCCCCTTTTTCGTTTTTCTATTTTCTCGGTGTGTTTTATTTTTACTTCATTTTTGCTGGATTTCCTTTTATTTTTTATTTAATATTTTTTAATAAATGTCTACTTTTTTCAACACATGCTGTTTATTATACATCTGAAACATTTTTCTTGATACAATTTGATTATTGTTTCAAATATGTGATTTAAAAAAATACATGTTATGAATATTTTTTCGAGTAGGTTGTTAAATTTTTTTCAAATACACATTGAAACATTCTTTTGAATGATATGGAACATTTTTATTAGGAAACTACGCAAACATTTTCTTATATTGTATACTTAAAAAAATCCAAGATCCTATTTTAAAATGTGTTTTTTTAAATGTAACGTATATTTTTTTGAGTGGTATGGAACATTTTTAATCAACACGAACATTTTATGACATTGCACCTACATTCTTAGAAAATGTCAGTTTTCTTCTAAATGAGTGAACATTTCTTTAAATGTTACATTTTTTGAATGGTTCGAAACATTTTTTTAATTACGCGAGTGTTTTCTTCCTTAAATAACTTTTTTAAATATCACGAATATTTTTTGAAAGGTGTGGACATTCTTAAAATGTCACATACAATTTCTTTAAGGCTATCCACATTTTTTTAGATTAAGCACACATTTTAAACATTGTATAAGTATTCTTTTCAAGATGTGATTATTGTTTTTTAAAACTTTAGAAATTATTTTCCATTTAAAAAATATAAGTAAAATGAAAGAGTATGTGGGCTGGATATCCAGCGCACCTCCCGCGCTGGGCGGCCCTTTTAGGCGGCGCCTTGGGCGAGCGCCACGTTTAGGTCGCAGCAGGCCAGACATATCCCCTCCCGTAATTGCATCGTTGACCCCACTCACAACAAAAAAAAACTTGCATCGCTGACGTCCCCAAAAACCAACTTACGTCGCTGACGTCTGCCCATCTCAATCGATTGAGATAAAGCTCAAGTCGCTCCCAAATTTGAAATGAAAAAAAAAAGTTGCCTCCGAAGAGGAAGCGCAATTACACACTGCAATCAGATATAGAAATAGAATTGCCTTCGTTAGATACGAATCGTCCTGCAGCTAGCGGCAGGTGTCAACACGTTGTCAAGGATGACAAGTCGCTGCCTCTGCGCACCACCTCGATTTTGATCGTGGGTGCACAGCAGGCGTGGCCGCGTGGGAGTTCATGCCGCAAAGTATAAATTGAGATCAGGGGACGGCTGGTTTCGGCCTTCTGTGAAGAGCTGCTGTCTACGACTAGCGGAACCATGTTGCTGTCCGCAGTTCACATCGGAGGCATCTGCATTTTCCTTTGTAGTAACAGTTGGGCAGGCATTCGAGCACTTCCCTGTAAACTGGTGAGCAGTTCATTGTCAGTGGAGCCGCGTTGTTGGGTATAGAGTATTAGAGTATAGACAGTACTGACAGCTTGGATTGATCCGCACAAGCTGGTTCAATTCTATCGCAAAGTCCAAACGGGAGCCAGTAACTAAATCGTTGTAACGAGCCAAGAACTGCCCTCGCATAAAAAAACCGAGCCACTGCTTTCAGTAAGCTGGATGGGAAGTTGAAGGGAGTAAGCAGAAGGTTTAGTTTGGGAAGGAAGAAAATAAAAATAGGGGCATTCCGAGAATTGAACTCGGGACCTCTCGCACCCTAAGCGAGAATCATACCACTAGACCAAATGCCCTTTGCTGTACATTATTACCGTGTCATGGAATTAGAACATAATAGTACGATGTCTATAAATGGTACATTACTTCTTCCATCTATGGAAAGGAGACATCGATTAATTAGCGGTATTGTCAGCCAAGCAGTTCGTATATAGTATATGTACTGCCTTTGATCTTTGTGCAACCCTGCATGGCTTGACCTACAGGTTTTTGTGATCCCTTGAGTGATTAGCAGAAGAGCTAAGATCGTGAACAGAATCACCAAGTTTGATTTTCTCGCTCTTCAAGTAAAAAAAGGTGCATTTATGCAATACGTAGCTCATCTTAATGTATAATCCTCCTCAGAGCTCAGGCCTCAACAGAAAGACTAATGCCGCGTAAACCATTGCATGACAACTTAAGAAAAATACACATATGCGGTGATCAAGCTGTAGATCACCGTATCTCCGGTGGATTAAATACGACACGCTTAATTCCTTCGAGCAGAAGTGGTTCGCATGTACATGACGGGAAAAATGGAACCACATATGTGCAGTCCAGCTAGCTAGTAGTCAAGCACCTAATGCATTAGTTAACCAGATGCACCTAGCAATTATACAACTTGCAGCACCAACTAAAACGAATCAACAAATAAATCAATTTCATATCTCATGGGTGCACCGGTTATTACAATTAATGTACAGCAAGAACTGCAAACAAGGTAAAAAAAAATCAAAATCAAACACATAAAATCAATACTGCAAGAACCTAGATTATTAATTTACAGCTTTGCCGAACCAGCCTAGACAACACCGGGCCAATTTGATCATCTCGTGTGTGAGGCGAGCGAGCATGCGTGTTCATCATGCAGAAACCCTAATGCATAGTATTAGGTTGGTAAGACTTCTGACCATGTCGCCGTCGGCTGAGGGTTGACCTGATCATTGCTGCTGAGACGAGAGCGGCCCGAAGATGTCGAGGAAGCCGGACGGCGAGCCGAGCGCCGACGCGCCGCCGGGGCTCAAGAAATGGTCGCTGGTCTGGTGCAGCCACGGGGAGACCATGGGCGCCTCGCCCTTGAGCGCCCCGCCGCGGAGCGGGCTGAGGTCGTGGAACAGGAACCCCGTCGTCGGCGACGGCGACGGACCGGCCCACGACGGCGGCACGGCCTGCTGCTGCTCCCTCGTGGCCGTCACCGAGACGGACACCGCGGGGCCGGGCCGGTTCAGGGCGCGGGCCTTGACGCGCACCGGCTGCGCCGCCCTCCCGGCCCTGTCCGTCGCGGTCCTCGGGGAAGACGACGATGTCGACGCCCTCTCCCGCCCGTCCTCCCCGGCGACCTCCGGGCCGGTGAGCCGCTGCACGAGCGACATGAACTCGTGGGCCTCCACGTGGATCACCTTGGGGGACACCATGTAGATGATGACCGGCTTCCGGTTCTGCTGCTGCGCCTGCGACGACGAAGACGGCGCCGGCTTGCCGATCTTGCGCGACGCGCCGTGCACGCCGAGGGCCCTGTGCCGGACGTCGGCGTTGTCGTAGCTCGTGGTGGTGGCCATGGGGGTGGAACAGAAGGGCGCGCACGGGCCGGCGACGACGACGGACGGATAGCTACGTACCGGCGGGGGGTAATGGATAGGTGCGACTTTGAGGCAGGCAGGCAGACGCGGATGATCTGAGGGGGACAGCTAGAGGTTAAACGTACCGATCTTCTATCATCTGCGGGGGCAGAACGGCTTATATAGCCATGGACAGCGTCCTCGCCTCCTGGCGTTTTAAAGGCTAAAATCGAATGAGACAAGAGTGGAGCGGCGTGGCACGTGCCTCGTGTTCCATCCTGTGTGGTCGCCTCTCTCCGCAGCCCTGGTTGTGCTCTGTCGTCGACACATGCATCGTCTCTTTTTTTACTGCTCGAACAATCCCATTTGAAGTGCAATACCCCGGTTTTATTTACAGAGAAATATGATGTTTGGTAGCCGCACGTTGCCTTTTGTTCAAGTCAATTTTCCATTCTTCAATTTGTACTCTATACAGGGTTTTTTTTTTGTTTTTTTTTTGCGGGGTGTACTCTACAGTGCTGTCTCCCCTTTGATTCACATGAATGGATGGAACGACTAGAGGATATTCTTATCTCATCTCAGCTTCAAGACAGAAGTACAAATGAATGAAAAAAAATCGACTCATGCCTCGGTCCAATCTGGTCAGTTTTCTATATTGTTTTTTTTGCGGCAAAAACTTTCGATGTATTCATCAATTGTCAAGGTAGTACACAGAACACCGGAAGTAAAAATTACATCCTTGTCCGTAGACCATCTAGTGACGACTATAAGCACTGGAGCGAGCCGAAGACGCGTCACTATCACCGTACCTCCCTCACTAGAGCCGGGCAAACCTTATTGTAGTAGACAGTCGGGGAGAAAAAGGAGCGGAGCACGTCCCATGCCTAGTGCTTCCAATCTCCAGATCGAGCGATGTTCGGGACGGGACGGTCACCGACGGCTTAGTTGGTACTCGGGATCTGCCGGTTGGCTCAAAGCGCTTTGATGGTCTCTCGAGTGTCTGGATGCAGGGCGGCGCCCTTGGTGGTGGGAGCTGTGGGCTCGTGGGCGGAGCTCATGGCGCGGGTGCTGACGGGCTCGCTGTCATGGTCGTGTGCGTGGCATGGTGGTGGATCTTTGACGGTCTACGGTGGTGGTGCGGCTGCCACTTGCGTGTCGGGCCGTACCCCGAGCGAAGGCAGAGGGTGGTGGCCGGGGGTGAAATCCTCGTCTGGCTCTGGCCAGACCGACGGAAGCGGCGTCCATGCGTAGTTCCCTTATTGAAGGCACCATCGCGTCGGCCCTTCGTCCTTCGTGTTACTCCAGGTGAAAACTTCGAGCAGTGGTGGCACTCCGGTGTTGTATCTTTCTTGAAGGCACCGCTTTGGACTCTCTGGTCCGTCAAGTTTAGGCTCCGTCTCCTTGTGGTGACACATTAATGATTGAAAGCTCCATAGGTTCCTAACTGTGCTCTATCTGCCCACTTGATGAACACTTTGGGGTGTTTGGGGTAGTGTTGTTGTTTGCCAGACTCCTTGTATTTGCCTTGGGTGTGTGTGGTACCGCGGTGTATGCATTCTGTAGGTTGGTTGTGGCTTTACATATAAAGCGGGGTGAAAGCCATTTTCGGTAGTAAACAGACGGGACGTCGTCATACTAAGGCCCTACAAGACAGCACACTAGAACAGCAACCGCCGCTGATGAAGAGAAGCGTAGATCGAAAGGATCCAACCTGTAGACACACGAACATAGATGAACGAAGACTGAATCCACCGAAGACAAACGCCAACCAAATCTCGCGAGATACGCTAGAAACAAACCTCCACACATCTCTTGATGACACTAGAATCATCGCCGGGGCAGGGGCTAGGCGGGGAGAATCTTATTTCATCTTCAAAGATCCACAATCGTCTCACCTTTCTGAGCAGGAAACAAACCCTAACAAAAATAAAAAAAATAAAAAAAGGGAGCCCTTCCGCCAGCAAGGGCCGAGATCCGCTGTGTCTTCATGGCCCTAAGACCACATGAGACGAGGCAGATCGGCGACAACGCCAACAAGAGGCACAGGAAACCCTAGCGGTAGGTGCCCTTCGTACGAGCAAAGGGGTCAGTTTTTTGACAAGTGTCCTAACTCGGTTTGGCAATTCTATATTTGGTGCTACGTATATGTGTTTTTCCTTATGGGTGAAGAAAATTATGTGTTGTTGGTCTCGCAGCAGTTTGCTAGGAAATCTTGAATGTGCGCAACAAAGCAACCTTTTGACAAAATCGTGATCAAAACTGCCTTCTAGATTGTGTTCTTTGCATGTTCCTATCTACTATGTTGGATAGAAATGATCCTTCCAAATGTTGTGAACATGATGTGCATGCGCATGCATGGATGGGATGATGCTTGGGTACCCTTTGGTGGCACGCAACTAAGGGCATATACATATACAGTGGTTGATAAAATAATCATATCTTAAGCTTTGCATATAATTTAGAGATAGCAATAAAAGCATATATACAATGAGTTATCTCTTATCTTATCTTGAAAATCTAGCTATTTCTAAAAACGTGGGACATACTGTGCTATTAAATAAGAAAAGATAAACATTTTTTTTATGATTTCTCTCTCGTACATCTCAATATTTATCCTAGGTGACACTTCTAAAAATAATATCATTGTACATGGAAAATAAACCTTTGTTCCTGGGTGTATATACAAAAGTCAAAAAAGTTCAGAAGTTTTCTGAGTAGCGCTACGCGTCCGCCAACGATAATCTGCAAAGATTCACCGCCTCAGCAACCGTTAGATCTGGTCCATCCAGCGGCCCAGCCCCGTCCTCATTATTGCAACAAAGTCAGTGTCGCAGAACCCATTGCAATAGAGCTCATGTTGCAGAAATATTCAACAGAGGTTGTGTTGCAAAGAAAATCGTTTTCACTTTTTTGCAACATAGATAATGTTGCGAATGGACTTTTGCAACATGGATGATGTTGCAGAAATTAAGAGGTAGAACGTCATGTAGAACGTGACCTGCACGCGGTCCACATCGGCATGCTTGCAGCCGGCAAGTCGTTGATGGCAGCAACGGGAGCAGCGTAAGGAGGGGCACGACTTGACAAGGAGCAACATGGGAGGCCGCTAGAGATAATGCTAGGGATCCAGATTCAGATTCTGCAACAAACAAGTTGTTGCGGTGGGGAGATTGCAACAATGGCTTAGTGGCAAAACCGCTAGAAACGTTTCCCCATTTTTTTTAGAATAAACTTGACTTTCTTTTATACTAGTATATGTAATTTTCCGTCAACCAAAACCCAACGTTGATATCAGGGCGAAAAAGAAAACAAAATTTTGGTCAAAATAGTGTGAATGGTGTCTTTTATATAGCAGTAATTTTTGTTTTTCTGCCAGAAGTCAACGCTGGGTTTTGGTTGATGAAAAACGACATGCTGGTGTAAAAGAAAGTCAATTTTATTCCAAAAAAATTTCTGAACTTTTTTTACATTAAAAAAATCAATTCCTGGATGTATATACATCCAAGAACCAAAGGTCCGCACCGTATTATGCATGCTCTTAGAGTATCTATAGCCGGACGCCTCAAACCATCCCTCATACGTTCGCGGACACGCCCGGTCAGTGATCGGACAGGAGAGAGGGGGAAAAACATGACTCAACCGAACCCCTCATATCATCCCTATACGTCCGGGCTATCCGCGAACCCTCATATCCATCTCAAATATGGGGAAGATATGAGGGCTCGCGGACGCGCCCGGGCATTCCGCCACGTAGGACGCGGCCCCACTCTGGACCACATTTTCACTTTCTTTATTCATTATTTTATTTCTCTCTCTTCACCTCCACCAATCACGTGCAAGTAACCGGACATATGAGAAGAAAAATAAAAAGTGTGGCTGCGCGGACGAATAAATAGAAGCTTAAAACGGACACGCCCGGTCACTGATCAGACGCGTCCACGGGCGTTTAAGGGTCATATTTGCTATGTCCGGTTGTAAATACTCTTCCTCGTGCTGGTTGTTGATCCAGACCGTGGACAATGTTCAATCCTTTTGCTTAGTCGATCGATGTTCTGTTATCGGCCCTTGGCGACGTCCGTTGGCCACGCAATCTCTGTTAAACTATGTTCGCTAACACCTTGGTGCTATTTGGCAGCCACAATAGATCCTGCCCCCGAATGACGCAATAGGCCTTTTGACAATGCGTATCCACCCCTGTGGGGCCCACCCGCAGCCGCAGGCAGGATTTAGCCGACGACCGGGCAAGGCATGGTATGGTAGAGTGCTCCGGGCCACCAAACCACCAGAAAAAACTAATTTTAAAACGCAACTCGACGGCCCCTCGCCATTTTCATATGCTTGCTGTCCACTTCAGCTGAGCAAGCAGATGAGAGGCGCCCGTCGATGATGGATTGGACGTAGACGCGGAGCACTTCACCTCGCGCCATTGGCTCCCCGGAACCGCCACAAAGTCAGCTCGCACATGGCGACGACTAAGGGATCCAGTGCCGATCGAGCAGCTAGCCGTGGTTATCCCAGTGGCGGATTGGCAAGTCGAAACATGCATGTGTATACAGTACTGTGTTTTTGCAGCAGGACGGCCGGCCGGCCGGCGACGTGGCGCGCGTGAACTCGCTGGGGTTTAATCCGCTGGCGGGGCCAGGATGCCATTTTTGTGATGGATGTGCGTGCAGCGAGGGTACGACGTTTCGTACGGATGGGGTCGGTCAAGCACACGATCGGAGACTGCGCAGCGAAGGATGACGGCTTGACTTGACGGACGGACGGACGAGGCGAGGGCTGAATTTAGCGAGGCTGGACCCGAAGAATTTGGGAGGACGGACGTACGTACGAGCTAGTGCATGCATGCACGCATGGGGAGATTCGAACTCGTTTTTTTGCTTGCAATCGCCTTGCCTGCGACGGCATTCCGCTTCCTAGTAGCACTAGTATTTATTTGTCCCTGGATCGATCGTACTAGTGTCGAAGCTTCCACAAGGATGGGTGTTTGATTAGGTTAGGTGATGAATCTATGGCCGAATTGTCGCTAAGATATATAGTAGTAGTGATTAAACAGTTTTGCTAGAACTCATCTAGATGAGATATAATTTGGTCTCATTCACCTTTTATAGCCATTGGATGTGATGCTATAAGATGCGTGTGTGCTGACGTGGGTTGTATCTGTTCTTGTTTTTTAGGTGAATGAGATCATATTATATCTCATCTAGATGAGTTTTAGGTACTCCCGTGATTAAAACACTTGACACGGACAACGGGGCAAGCGTTGTAGAAGCAACCTCATCATCACACAAATTTATGTCCTAAACACTTGACAGGGTATCTCTTTTAAAATGGCACGCTGGACGTATACACCACGAACGGCTTAACCTTCGAAAGAACCGCGTACGTACCCACGGGCTAAAACGTGCCATACACACCGTGCGTCAACGTCATAGATGAGTGTGGTTTTGATCGATTTTTTACCGCCAAAAGCCAAGGCACTTCCCTCCAGGGCTCCCTCGTATCGCTCCCTCCAGGGCGATCAAGGGCCAACCCTAGTGCCCCGGCCGCCGCACCCTCCCCCTCGCCTCCACCTCGTCGGCGGCGCCTCCGGTCAGATCTAATCTGACCGGTGCCGCCGGCGGTGGTGGGTATCTCCTCCGTCGGAGGTGGTCGGCCTGAGGCTAGATGGTCAGATCTCGAGATCCGTCATCTAGTTTCGGCTGCGAGTCGGGAAGACATAGTTGCCGATGAAAACCGAGCCGATGGCAGGCGATGGCGGCGTTCTGCGTCGTTACCTTGATGAAGGCATCGTCGTGTAACTACTGTCGATCCACTCGTGCTGCTCCGGGGGAAACCCTAGGATCTGGTCTTCCAGATCGGACGATGGCGGTACTGCGGTGTCGTTTTCTCTCTTGAGAGCATCGTTTGTGGAGCAGAGCTAGAAGATAGAGGCAGGAGGTGGAGCGGCTTCGTCTTGCACGGAGCTTTCGGTGAAGATGTCAAGTCATGCCTGGCCGACAGGTGCTACGCTGTGTCATGCCTGGTCGGCAGGCGCTACGCACGACAGATCTTCCAGAATCTTCGCGTCTGGGCGGACGAGCGCGTGGCGGTGGCGCCGTTGGGCGTCGTGGTGGCGTCAACGGATGGACGGACTGACAAGGATGATGCCGATCTCTCTTGAAGATGGGTCAACGGTCGATGATGATGACGGCGTCTAAAACGTGTGCATGTGGTGTAATCTGTTGCACCAGCTGTTGGTTCCGATACGTTATGTGGATGGATCGACGACGGCATCGGTTTTAGATATGAAGAGTGAGAGCACTTCACATTATCGAGTTTTGTAGGTGTGATGGATTGGGATGGCTTGATGTATATTCTTGTTAGACCTATGTTAAATAATAAATAAAGATAGTCTTAACCTCTTTTAAAAAAAAAACCAAGGCACTTTTGGGCACCTTCGGGGGTGCTTCAATCTGTACGCGCGTACCCTACAGGCGGGCGGCCGGCCGGCTTCGTCGCCGGAAAGAAGACCATCAGCAGGTGGAAAGCGCAACGTAGCACGTCTTTCTCTCTCACGGCCGCCGCCATGGCGCACCACCATCTGATATAGCAGTAGTAGACGATCTATCAGCAACAGGGCTGCCGCAATCGTTCCTGGGCTAGGCGTCTCTTTCCCCCGGTTAAGTTTGACAATGCGGGGCAGCAGGGGACGTGAGGCGTCACCTGATTCGGCACACAATACAAGCCGTGCAAGAGAGCGCCGTGCGTACGAAGGATCGAAGAAGGGGCTAGCACGTTGTAAGTCAATAAACTACTCCAATTAAATATTAAATCGCCTTTGTAGGGTTCCTGGAAGATGCTGGGCGCTTTTTATTTTGAAAAAGAGGTGTCAATGATCTTTTGCCCGGAGGTAGCACTTCCGCTTTTTTTACCCTTTTTTTTATTGCGGGGCAGCACATCCGCTTTTTTTTTTTGAACACAGTACAAACGCAATCGTCCATATACATGCGCATACACTCACCTCTATGAACGCACACGCACACACGCACACCCCTACCCCTATGAGCACATCCGAAAGACTAAGCCGACATATCATCTTGAAATTTACGAAGTCGCCGTAGGCACCTCGTCGTCGACGGGAACGTCTCCTCCCACTGAATGCGCATCGCCGGAAATCCTGAAATAAATCCAGGAATAAATGCGAGCACCAGGATTTGAACCCTGATGAGCTGGGGATACCACAGTCCCTCTAACCATCCAACCACAGAATGGTTCGCAGCACGTCCGCTTTCGGCTGGTAGACAACAAGGGATCGGCGAGGTTTCGTGCGGAGAATCAGAATGGGAAATTGTTGGAGAACGTACGTACCTGGGGGGTGGGGGCGGACGAAGCATTGGGGTCAATCGACCCGGTGACTTTTGCCAACTGCTGCATATTTTCTTTTGAGAAAGCCGTGCATGACGCCTGCAGTTACACTTGCACCAAGGCATAGTTCTTTTCAGAGAGCATCGACATTTTATTGATTAAGCAATGAGTTTGAAGTTATGCAAAGTTTTCTGAATACACTCCGAAGCAGAATGTGAACACAAAGATTACTAGAGTTCATGCCTCATGCAAGACTTGGTTAAAACATGAGCCACAGTATTACTATGCCGACGGATGTGTTTGAAAGTCGAAGAAGTGAAGCCCAGCGCCGCGATGGAACCAACAAAAAAACCGTCACGAGCCTTGGAGTTGAGCCTTTGCACCCAAGAGAGGCAATCTGTAGCGAACACCACATGCATGAAGTGTTCATCGCGTGCCAAACCGACTGCTCGGCGAAGCGCTAGAGCTTCAGCCAATTCAGGGGCGAGCACACCATCCAACAACTTAGTGCGCACACTGATGCACTGACCGTCGTGGTTCGGAGCCACCATGCCAACGTCGGACTTGTTGAGGTCTGCAAAGATAGATGCATCAGAGTTTAGAAGGACATTACCTGGTGGCGGTGGAGACCAAGTGGAGCTAGAAGTTAGGGGTCTTACACCCTATGCGCAGGTGCTAGCTCATATAGATGCTCGAGGATCATCTCAACATACACTCGAATTCTTGCAGCGGTACTCCGCGGATGAGGAGCTTCGAATTGTTCCTAGCTTCATTCCTGACATCCCAGATGTGCCAAATAGTCATAGCCAACACAATAGCCTCACAAGCTGGAGAGCATGAAAGGAAGTCCAAGAGCAACTATTTCGATGACCTAAAAGCACCACACCACAACTTGACGTTAAAGGATTTCTTCACTTCGCTCCAAATGTGCCTTGCATGATGATAGAAAAGAAGAGCATGCTTGATGCTCTCCAGCCTGCAACAAAAGGCATAGTTCACTGGAGCAGGAACATGGCGCCTTTGGAACTTTCCCCAGATGGTAGTCAGTCATGCGTGAGGTGCCATAAAACGATCTTCATCTTGTTATGAGCAATGGCAAACCGGATCGATTTCCACTTCTTTTCCTCCGCCGCTCTGTCAGATGAGTGGTCCCACCCATCGCATCTCCGCATCACCATGAAGCGTTTCGAGCGGGCCATGTTGTAGGCCGAATGGACATAATACTGCCCAAACCTAGTAGCTAGCCAACAAGCAAAAATAACAACACTATCATACTGATCGAGACCTGGAGGATTATAGCTACCACGTCCAACCGGAGAAAGCATGTACAATTTCTAGGTTCAAAGTGTCGGTGTCCTCATTCAGCAAGAAGTGAACATTATCATTAGCTGGGATTGGAGAGGATGGCCAGAGCATACCATGAGGGAAAGACAATATCCAATTATCAGGGAGGACATGGGTGTTCTTGCCATCACCGATACCCCAACAAACACCTTGTTTCAGAAGCCCCCAACCGTGTAGGATGTTGCACCAAGTGATAGATGCAGACCGAGGTGCGGCAGCGTTCCAAAAAATCCCCTGGGGGAATATCACTGTAACACCCCCTGTCATTAACTACAGTGATCACCCTAGGTTAATGCTATGTCAGCAAGCTTAATAGTGCATAATCATCATTAGCATCATATTGCATTTCAACTCCTAACTCAAATTCAAATTTAAATGAAAGTAAAATATAAAAGTTGTCCAACATAAAAACTAAAATGCTCAGTAAATAACAAATATTGCAGAGGCTAGTCTAAAATTGAAACCAACAAATAATAAAATGTTTAGGTGGCACTAACATGATTAAAACAGCTAGGATTAATGCATATTAATTATTGTAAAACTTGTGGGAGCTCCAATTGTCTCCAAACTAATTTTTTGTAGTGTTAGGTAATGCCTAGTATTTAATGGAATAATTGCCATGTTCTATAAAAATCATTTTGAGGCCTAACTTTTTACTAAACAGGGAAATAAGAATAAATAAAAAGGAAAAGAACAAAACAGAAAAACAAAAGAAAAGATAAAGGAAACACCCCCCCCCCCCGGGCCTGTCGGCCCAGCTGGCCACCAGGCCGACTAGGCCGGCCCACCCTCACTCCCTTATCCCCCAAACCTAGCCGTTCTGCCCCCCTCCCGCTCGCCCCACTCGCTCCCCCCCCCACTCTCCCTCACTCCCTCGATCCAGATCGGGATCGAGGCGACCGCGCCCCCGACCCCGACGACACCGCCCCGGATCGCCGTCGCCGTTGCCTCCTCGCCCTCCTCGCCCTCGCCAGCGCCGACGCCGCTCGTCCCCCTCGCCGACGACCGCGCCCGTGCGCTCGCCCCGACGCGCCCGACCGCGCCCCGTCTCCGCCTCATCCCCGACGCCTCGCCGGACCCCGTCGCCGTCATCCCCGGCCGCCTCCTCGAGCCCATTGCCCCGACCCTGCATCCGCGGTGAGGGCCACGCCCTCCCTCTCTCTCTGTCGCCGCCGTCGCCCCGCACCGCTGGCCCCGCCTCGCCGCTGCCGCTCGCGCGCCCACGCCCCGCTCTCGGCCCCGCACCGCGTCCGCACCTCGCCCGCTCCAGCCGCTCGCTGCGCTCGTTCCTCCCGAGCCGCACGCGCGCGCGCGTTCGCGCTTGGCCGCGCCACGGCTCGCCGGCGCGCGCCCACGCCTCACCGCTGCGCTGCTGTGCTGCCGTTGCCGCGGTGCCGTCCCCCTGCTGCTGGTGCGCCGCCGCGCGCCCGCTCGTCGCCGGCCCCGCACTCCGCCTCCCCGTCGCCGGCAACCTCGCCCCGCACTGGGCGGGTTGCGCCCGTGCGCCCGACGCCCGTTTCGCTCGTGCCCAAACCCGCTAAGGCCCCCAGGGCCTATGACAGTGGGGGCCCACCCCCAGAACGTTTTAATAAAAAGAAAATAAAAATAAAAATAAAAATAAAAATGATTAAAATAATTAATTAATTAGTTAATTAATCCTGATTAGGTTAATTTAATTAACTCATTAGTGTTAATTAAACAGTAATATAATTAGTTAACCCTAATTAATTTAACAGTCTATGATAGGTGGGACCCACCCTGTCAGGACGCCTGCTGACGTCAGCATGATGTCATGCTGACGTCATCGCAGCACTGTTTCGGATAATGTTGATTTAAATAATTAAATAAATTCTAGAAATTAATAAAAACTTTAGAATCATATTAAATAAACCGTAACTCCGATGAAAATACTTTATACATGAAACTTGCTCAGAATTCCGATACGAACCCGGATACGCCCTCCGTATTCCCGTCAGACGCCCGCAGCTATAAGAACATTGAACTTTTAGACCGGTTTCAGTAAATGAATAGTGCCCAACTTTAATTAAATAAATCCGAATAAATTCCTAAATTAACTAAATCATTTAGTTAGGCATTAGAACACCCCGGCACTGCATATTGTCATGTCATACTTTGTGTAGCATTGTTTGCTTTGTATTTACTGTTTCCTCCCCCCTCCTTCTCTCTCGATAGACGCTGAGACCGCTGACGACGCTGCCGTGAACGACTACTACGTCGACGACCCTTCTCTCTCGACACAGCTTCCAGGCAAGCCCCCCCCCCTTGATCAACCCGATATCGCCTATTCCTTCTCTCTACTGCTTGCATTAGAGTAGTGTAGCATGTTACTGCTTTCAGTTAATCCTATTCTGCTGCATAGCCTGTCTTTGCTACTACTGTTGATACCTTACCTGCAATCCTAAATGCTTAGTATAGGTTGCTAGAATTACATCAGTGGCCCTACACTCTTGTCCGTCTGCCATGCTATACTACTGGGCCGTGATCACTTCGGGAGGTGATCACGGGTACATATACTTTATACCATTACATACTTATGTTACTGTTCGGAGATGGGGGCTGAAGGGGCAGGTGGTTCCATCCAGGCAGAGGTGGGCCTAGGTTCCCGACGGCCCCCGAGTGTTACTTTGTGGCGGAGCGACAGGGCAGGTTGTGACCACCTAGGAGACAGGTGGGCCTGGCCCTGGTCGGCGTCCGCGGTTACTTCAAATTAACACGCTTAACGAGATTGGGTATTTGATCTGAGTCTGGCTACGAGCCTATACGCGCTAACCACCACGCGGGAACAGTTATGGGTACTCGATGTCGTGGTATCAGCCGAAGCCTCCTAGACGTCAGCGACTGAGCGGCGCGCGCCGGGTTGGACCGCGTAACGCAACTTCCTTTGTAATGGAGGTTGCTAGGTCTGCTCTCCGGCCGCCCACGCAACGTGCAGGTGTGCAATGGGCGATGGGCCCAGACCCCTGCGCGCATAGGATTTAGATCGGCGTGCTGACCTCTCTGTTAGGCCTAGGTAGGGCTGCGACGTGTTGATCTTCCGAGGCCGGACATGACCCAGGAAAGTGTGTCCGGCCAGAGGGATCGAGCGTGTTGGGTAATGTGGTGCACCCCTGCAGGGAAGTTTATCTATTCGAATAGCCGTGTCCCTCGGTAAAAGGACGACCCGGAGTTGTACCTCGACCTTATGACAACTAGAACCGGATACTTAATAAAATACACCCTTTCAAGTGCCAGATACAACCCGGTGATCGCTCTCTCACAGGGCGACGAGGAGAGGATCGTCGGGTAGGATTATGCTATACGATGCTACTTGGTGAACTTACCATCTACTCTCTTCTACATGCTGCAAGATGGAGGCTGCCAGAAGCGTAGTCTTCGACAGGATTAGATATCCCCCCTCTTATTCTGGCTTTCTGCAGTTCAGTCCACTGATATGGCCCTTTACACATATACCCATGCATATGTAGTGTAGCTCCTTGCTTGCGAGTACTTTGGATGAGTACTCACGGTTGCTTTGCTTCCCCTTTTTCCCCCTTTCTTTTCTTTCTGGTTGTCACAACCAGATGCTGGAGTTCAGGAGCCAGACGCCACCGTCGACGACGACCCCTACTCTGGAGGTGCCTACTACTACGTGAAGGCTGCCGACGACGACCAGGAGTAGTTTAGGAGGATCCCAGGCAGGAGGCCTGCGCCTCTTTCGATATGTATCCCAGTTTGTGCTAGCCATCTTATGGCAACTTGTTTAACTTATGTCTGTACTCAGATATTGTTGCTTCCGCTGACTCGTCTATGATCGAGCACTTGTATTCGAGCCCTCGAGGCCCCTGGCTTGTATTATGATGCTTGTATGACTTATTTTACTTTTAGAGTTGTGTTGTGATATCTTCCCGTGAGTCCCTGATCTTGATCGTACATGTTTGCGTGTATGATTAGTGTACGATTGAATCGGGGGCGTAACAAGTTGGTATCAGAGCCGACTGCCTGTAGGAACCCCCCCTTCCACACTCCTTGGCCGAAGTTGAGTCTAGACAAAGAAAACTGTTTTACTAACATGGCTGTGTGTCTTACGGGCCCACATCGCCAATTGGGTGGTATTATGATCTTTTACTCCTCGTTCTTTACTCTGGGACTCTGAACTCTCTTCTACTCGGGTTAAACGAATTTACTAACACTAATAATAGGATCCCGTGACCACATTCACCCCAAAGTTGGATAAGCCATAGTTAGTCCTTAGAATAGTATTTTGGACAATATCCACACTGTCATATGACTCCTTTGAAACATCTTTGTTTTCAGATGGAACCCACGAGGCAGGTCGTGCGCCACACGGCGGCCATTGGTGTTCAGGGTTCACCTGCTGTGTTAGCTGAGATGATGACCTATCTGAGTTATCGCTGGCACCCTGAGTACACCGTGTACGAGCAGTACCAGGACTTTAACCAGGAGCAGTACCGTGCCATCGTCCACCTCTACTCTCGGGAGTATGACTCCACTACTGTGCTGCACACCGCTCATGGTGTTGGCGTGACCATCAATATGGCAGTCCACGATGCTGCTTATGCAGCTCTGACACGTCTTCGTGGAGAGTATCGGGTGTTGGACACCTCCCCTTTCAGGCACGTTGCTATCGCATCTGACGATGGTGCAGAGGGATATTACACTGCTGCCTACTCCACCGTCACCCGAGAGCCCTTCCACCATCAGACCCTGGTTCTGCATGCTGATGGGCTGGATCGAGCTAACCGAGCTCTTCGCCACGAGTTATACACCACCCGTCAGCACCTTTACAGTGCTTTGACGCTGTTGCACCCCTTTGTCCGATCTGGTGAGCTGCCGCAATCTGCGATCTACCCAGTCAGGACCGTGATGCCCCAGTGTGTCGGTTGGCCAGATGTGGGAGGCTACACTCCCGCACTTGGTCCTCTTTTGCCACCTGGACGTCGGGTTCTACACCAGAGTGTTCACGGACCGCGGGCTACTGACGCGGAGGACTTCCCGTCGCGTCACTACCAGCTGTCAGGCTACACCTACCTCCACAGTTCCTCCTGGGACTGATGTAGTCTTGCTTATTAGCATTAGATGCATTCGCCGCGAGCCTGCGTGCCGCCTATGATGTCTTTAGTCTTATGTACTGAACTCTATGCATGATCCCTTTTGTAAGATATGCCAGCTACTATGTAGTATCTATCGTGCTCCTTTCATTATGCATGTTTCACCAAGAATGATTCTTGTCTTTGCAAATTTCTCAATGCTGAACTACCCCTGTTATATATTAGCAGGATGGTTAGACCAGGTGGTCGTGGTCGTGGTGGCAACGCCCCACCACCGCCTGAGTATATGGCTGGTATGATCTAACAGTTCGAGCTGAACCACCAGTTCATGGAGAATATGATGGCTCAGTTCCCGCGCCCCAATATGAACCAGCAGCCAGCCCAAATAACTCTGCAGGATTTCATACGCCTCAACCCAACCATTTATCGCAGCTCAACTCAGCCTCTGGATGCTGATGACTGGCTCCGTGACATCACCTATGAGATGGAGTCTGCTGATGTAGCCCCTGCCAGCTATGTCACCTTTGCTTCCTTCTTTCTGAAGGGACCTGCTGCTCAATGGTGGGACAGCCACAGGCGTACTCTGCCGGTTGGAGCGATCATCACCTGGCCAGACTTTCAAGCTGCTTTCCGTGCCCGCTTCATCCCACAGGGAATCATGGACCGGAAGAAGCGCAAATTCCGCAACCTCACCCAAGGCAACAAAACTGTGGAAGCTTATCAGCGGGAGTTTCTGGACTTATCCCGCTATGCTGAAGAAGACATTGCAACTGATGCACGCAGACAGGAGAAGTTCCGTGATGGCCTTCAAGCTGACATCAAGCTTGCACTACTAGTGCATGACTTTCCCGATTTCGCCACCTTGGTGAACAAGGCCATCAATGTTGAAACTGGTCTGCAGGAACACCAGAGCTCTCACAGACGCAACCGTGACACGGGCTCATCTTCGGGCCCGCCCTCGCAGAAGCGTAAGATCTGGATCCCGAACAGCATGTACCGTCCAAATGCACCTGCTCCAAGGCAGTCTTATGCTGCACCACGTCTGCCTCCTCCACCGCCCAGGCAGCCAAGACTTCCAGCTGCACCACCCCAAGCTCCTGCTCCCACCCCCAATAATGGTCTGTGCTACAAGTGTGGTCAACCAGGTCACCTTGCCAGGAATTGCTATCAGAACCAGAATCAACTGGCCCTTCCTGCAGCTGGCCGTGGAAGCAACCAGTCCCGCAACAACAATGCCAAGTCTTATGGTCGTGTTCATGCCAACCACGTTGATCTCAATGAAGCTCGAGACCAGCCTGCTACTGTGATGGGTACACTCCTCGTAAATTCAGTACCAGCATCCATTTTATTTGATACAGGTGCATCGCATTCATTCATGTCGGAAGATTTTGCATGCTTGCATGACATTAAATGTGAGGACATGAACGCTTCGCTATTAGTACACACCCCTGCGGGCCAATGTCGAACCTCCATGTTTTGCAAGGACGTCCCCGTTGAAATCGAAGGACTGGAATTCCTTGTCTCTCCCATCGCACTGAAGTCCTGTAGCATTGATCTCATTCTGGGAATGGAATGGTTGAAAGCGCATACTGCTTCTATAGTTTGCGCCACTAAGACCGTCCATCTGCTACACCCTTCCGATGAAATAATAAGCTACAACGCTCGTCTGGTTCAGAATGCCGAGGCAAGGCTTTATGCGTTGAACGCATTGAACGCTGCACCACTCGAGGGCATTGAAAACATTCCCGTTGTTCGTGAATTCCAAGACGTCTTTCCTGAAGAACTTCCAGGGATTCCCCCTGCTAGAGCTGTCGAATTCATCATCGACTTGAAACCAGGCACCACCCCTATAGCCAAACGACCTTACAAGATGCCGCCACATGAACTCATTGCGCTTAAGGAGGAAATCGACACATCTCTTCGCAGTGGTTTCATTCGCCCCAGTTGCTCTCCTTGGGGAGCACCTTCCCTCTTTGTCAAGAAGAAGGATGGGACAAACTGATTGGTCCAAGACTACCGTCCTATTAACCAAGCTACCATTCAGAACAAATATCCTCTTCCTCGGATCAATGATCTGTATGATCAACTAGCTGGCTCATCAGTGTTCTCCAAACTCGATTTAAGGTTGGGATACCACCAGATCCGTGTTCGTGAAGAGGATATCCCAAAGACCGCATTCGTGACTCGATATGGTTCATATGAGTACACTGTCATGTCATTCGGCTTAACCAACGCTCCAGCCACCTTCTCTCGTTTGATGAACTATATCTTCATGGAATACCTCGACAAGTTCGTCGTGGTTTATCTGGATGATATCCTTGTGTACTCCAAGAATAAAGAAGAGCATGCTGAACATCTTCGTCTTGTCCTGGAGAAGCTTCGAGAGCATCAACTCTATGCTAAGTATTCCAAGTGTGAATTCTGGCTTCCCGAAGTAACTTATCTTGGGCATGTCATCTCCAAGGATGGTATTGCCGTCAACCCCGAGCGAGTTCAGGCTATTCTCGATTGGACTCCTCCGAAGAACGTCAAGCAAGTTAGGAGTTTTCTCGGTCTCGCCAGCTATTGCCATCGATTCGTCGAGAACTTCTCCAAGATTGCCAGGCCTCTGACTAACCTATTGCATAAGGGCGTCAAGTACCAATGGACAGACAAATGTCAGGAAAGTTTCCAGGCACTCAAGGACAAGTTGACTTCTGCCCCAGTGCTTGCTCCACCTGATACTAAGATGGACTTCGTCATTTACTGCGACGCTTCCCGTCAAGGATTAGGCTGTGTCCTAATGCAAGAGCGCAAAGTGATTGCCTATGCATCCCGTCAATTGCGCCCTCACGAAGAGAACTACCCAGTTCACGACCTCGAGCTTGCTGCTGTCATACATGCACTGAAACAGTGGCGACATTACCTTCTCGGTAATCGTTGCGAGATCTTCACCGACCACCAAAGTCTAAAGTATTTGTTTACTCAGCCAGACCTGAACCTCCGTCAGCAGAGATGGATGGAGACTGTTGCAGACTTTGACTTGGGTATTTCCTATACACCAGGCAAGGCTAATGTGATGGCTGATGCCTTGAGCCGTAAGTCATATTGCAACCACCTCCAGGTTCACAAAGTTCAAACCTCGCTTGTTGAAGAATTCAGAAAGCTGAACCTCCATATTGTTCCTCCTGGAGCACTCGCTCCCCCTCCTCCAGAGTTCCGCAAGATGAACCTCCGTGTTGTTCCCCAGGGTTCCCTCAATACCCTGGCTGTCGAACCAGATCTCTTGGGCAGCATCAAGACACTGCAGAAGTATGACTCTCAAGCCCACAAGATTAAACGCTACCTCGCGGCAGGAAGGCCCTCGTGCTTCACCCTTGAAGATGATGACACCTTATTCTTTAAAGGTCGAATAGTGGTCCCTACGAAAGACAACCTAGATATGACTCAGAAGGTTATGAAAGAAGCTCATGAAACGCCTCTGTCTATTCATCCCGGTAGCACCAAGATGTACCAAGATGTCCGTCGAAAATTCTGGTGGTCTAATATCAAGCAAGACATTGCTTGTTATGTTGCTGAATGTGACGTTTGTTGTCGAATCAACGTAGAACATCAAAGGCCTGCTGGAACTCTGCAACCTATCTCTATTCCTGAATGGAAATGGGACCATGTTGAAATGGACTTCGTCACTGGTTTTCCCAAATCGCAGAAAGGTAATGATGCTATCCTTGTCATCATTGATTGACTCTCTAAAGTTGCACATTTTCTGGCGGTCAAAGAAACGATCACTGCTAGTCAGCTTGCAACTCTCTACATGTCCAGAATTGTTTCACTTCACGATATTCCACTGGTAATCAGTTCGGACCGTGGCAGTTTATTCACTTCAAAATTCTGGGCAAGTTTCCAAGAAGCTATGGGTACTCATCTGTCTTTCAGTACTGCATTTCATCCTCAGTCGCAAGGGCAAGTGGAACGTGTCAACCAAGTTCTCGAAGACATGCTTCGAGCTTGTGTTATCTCTTTCGGCAAGAAATGGGAGGAATCTCTCCCGTATGCGGAGTTCTCTTATAATAATAGCTACCAAGCTAGTCTGAAGATGGCCCCCTTCGAAGTGTTATATGGACGAAAGTGTCGAACCCCTCTGAACTGGTCAGAAACTGGGGAACGTCCACTTTTCGGTCCGGATATTATCCAACACACCGAAGAACAAGTCCGCATCATTCGTGAGAATCTCAAGACTGCCCAGTCACGTCAGAAGAGTCAGTATGACTGTCATCATAAAGACATGGTCTATCAACCTGGCGAAAAGGCTTATCTTCGAGTTACACCAATGAAGGGTGCTCACCGCTTCGGGATCAAGGGCAAGCTAGCTCCTCGCTATATTGGTCTGTTCACTATTCTCGAAAAGCGTGGAAAAGTGGCATATCAACTGGAGCTTCCGCCGAACCTTTCTCAGGTTCACGATGTGTTCCACGTGTCACAACTCCGCCGCTGCTTCAAGGACCCAATCCGAGCAGTGGATCATGAAGTGCTCGAATTGCAGCAGGACCTCTCCTATAAAGAGCATCCGGTCCGCATTCTCGACCAAGCTGAACGCCGTACACGTTAGAAGGCAATCAAGTTCCTCAAGGTTCAGTGGTCAAATCATTCTGAAGATGAGGCCACTTGGGAACGCGAGGATCGTCTTCGTGAAGAATACCCCACTTTCTTTCAGTCTTCCTCTTAATTCTCGGGATGAGAATTCTTGTTAGATGAGGAGAATTGTAACACCCCCTGTCATTAACTACAGTGATCACCCTAGGTTAATGCTATGTCAGCAAGCTTAATAGTGCATAATCATCATTAGCATCATATTGCATTTCAACTCCTAACTCAAATTCAAATTTAAATGAAAGTGAAATATAAAAGTTGTCCAACATAAAAACTAAAATGCTCAGTAAATAACAAATATTGCAGAGGCTAGTCTAAAATTGAAACCAACAAATAATAAAATGTTTAGGTGGCACTAACATGATTAAAACAGCTAGGATTAATGCATATTAATTATTGTAAAACTTGTGGGAGCTCCAATTGTCTCCAAACTAATTTTTGATAGTGTTAGGTAATGCCTAGTATTTAATGGAACAATTGCCATGTTCTATAAAAATCATTTTGAGGCCTAACTTTTTACTAAACAGGGAAATAAGAATAAATAAAAAGGAAAAGAACAAAATAGAAAAACAAAAGAAAAGATAAAGGAAACCCCCCCGGGCCTGTCGGCCCAGCTGGCCACCAGGCCGACTAGGCCGGCCCACCCCTCACTCCCTTATCCCCCAAACCCTAGCCGTTCTCCCCCCCGTCGCCCCACTCGCTCCCCCCCCACTCTCCCCTCACTCCCTCGATCCAGATCGGGATCGAGGCGACCGCGCCCCCGACCCCGACGACACCGCCCCGGATCGCCGTCGCCGTTGCCTCCTCGCCCTCCTCCCCCTCGCCAGCGCCGACGCCGCTCGTCCCCCTCGCCGACGACCGCGCCCGTGCGCTCGCCCCGATTGCGCCGACCGCGCCCCGACGCGCCCGACCGCGCCCCGTCTCCGCCTCGTCGCCGACGCCTCGCCGGACCCCGTCGCCGTCATCCCCGGCCGCCTCCTCGAGCCCATTGCCCCGACCCTGCATCCGCGGTGAGGGCCACGCCCTCCCTCTCTCTCTGTCGCCGCCGTCGCCCCGCACCGCTGGCCCCGCCTCGCCGCTGCCGCTCGCGCGCCCACGCCCCACGCTCGGCCCCGCACCGCGTCCGCACCTCGCCCGCTCCAGCCGCTCGCTGCGCTCGTTCCTCTTGAGCCGCACACGCGCGCGCGCGCGTCCGCGCTTGGCCGCGCCACGGCTCGCCGGCGTGCGCCCACGCCTCACCGCTGCATTGCTGTGCTGCCGTTGCCGCGGTGCCGTCCCCCTGCTGCTGGTGCGCCGCCGCGCGCCCGCTCGTCGCCGGCCCCGCACTCCGCCTCCCCGTCGCCGGCAACCTCGCCCCGCACTGGGCGGGTTGCGCCCCTGTGCCCGACGCCCGTTTCGCCCGTGCCCAAACCCGCTAAGGCCCCCAGGGCCTATGACAGTGGGGCCCACCCCCAGAACGTTTTAATAAAAAGAAAATAAAAATAAAAATAAAAATGATTAAAATAATTAATTAATTAGTTAATTAATTAGTTAATTAATCCTGATTAGGTTAATTTAATTAACTCATTAGTGTTAATTAAACAGTAATATAATTAGTTAACCCTAATTAATTTAACAGTCTATGACAGGTGGGACCCACCCTGTCAGGACGCCTACTGATGTCAGCATGATGTCATGCTGACGTCATCGCATCACTGTTTCGGATAATGTTGATTTAAATAATTAAATAAATTCCAGAAATTAATAAAAACTTTAGAAAATCATAATAAATAAACCATAACTCCGATGAAAATACTTTATACATGAAACTTGCTCAGAATTCCGATACGAACCCGGATACGCCCTCCGTATTCCCGTCAGACGCCCGCAGCTATAAGAACATTGAACTTTTAGACCGGTTTCAGTAAATGAATAGTACCCAACTTTAATTAAATAAATCCGAATAAATTCCTAAATTAACTAAATCATTTAGTTAGGCATTAGAACACCCCGGCACTGCATATTGTCATGTCATACTTTGTGTAGCATTGTTTGCTTTGTATTTACTGTTTACTCCCCCCTCCTTCTCTCTCGATAGACGCTGAGACCGCTGACGACGCTGCCGTGAACGACTACTACGTCGACGACCCTTCTCTCTCAACACAGCTTCCAGGCAAGCCCCCCCCCTTGATCAACCCGATATCGCCTATTCCTTCTCTCTACTGCTTGCATTAGAGTAGTGTAGCATGTTACTGCTTTTAGTTAATCCTATTCTGCTGCATAGCCTGTCTTTGCTACTACTGTTGATACCTTACCTGCAATCCTAAATGCTTAGTATAGGTTGCTAGAATTACATCAGTGGCCCTACACTCTTGTCCGTCTGCCATGCTATACTACTGGGCCGTGATCACTTCGGGAGGTGATCACGGGTACATATACTTTATACCATTACATACTTATGTTACTGTTCGGAGATGGGGGCTGAAGGGGCAGGTGGTTCCATCCAGGCAGAGGTGGGCCTAGGTTCCCGACGGCCCCCGAGTGTTACTTTGTGGCGGAGCGACAGGGCAGGTTGTGACCACCTAGGAGACAGGTGGGCCTGGCCCTGGTCGGCGTCCGCGGTTACTTCAAATTAACACGCTTAACGAGATTGGGTATTTGATCTGAGTCTGGCTACGAGCCTATACGCGCTAACCACCACGCGGGAACAGTTATGGGTACTCGATGTCGTGGTATCAGCCGAAGCCTCCTAGACGTCAGCGACTGAGCGGCGCGCGCCGGGTTGGACCGCGTAACGTAACTTCCTTTGTAATGGAGGTTGCTAGGTCTGCTCTCCGGCCGCCCACGCAACGTGCAGGTGTGCAATGGGCGATGGGCCCAGACCCCTGCGCACATAGGATTTAGACCGGCGTGCTGACCTCTCTGTTAGGCCTAGGTAGGGCTGCGGCGTGTTGATCTTCCGAAGCCGGACATGACCCAGGAAAGTGTGCCCGGCCAGAGGGATCGAGCGTGTTGGGTAATGTGGTGCACCCCTGCAGGGAAGTTTATCTATTCGAATAGCCGTGTCCCTCGGTAAAAGGACGACCCGGAGTTGTACCTCGACCTTATGACAACTAGAACCGGATACTTAATAAAATACACCCTTTCAAGTGCCAGATACAACCCGGTGATCGCTCTCTCACAGGGCGACAAGGAGAGGATCGTCGGGTAGGATTATGCTATATGATGCTACTTGGTGAACTTACCATCTACTCTCTTCTACATGCTGCAAGATGGAGGCTGCCAGAAGCGTAGTCTTCGACAGGATTAGATATCCCCCCTCTTATTCTGGCTTTCTGCAGTTCAGTCCACTGATATGGCCCTTTACACATATACCCATGCATATGTAGTGTAGCTCCTTGCTTGCGAGTACTTTGGATGAGTACTCACGGTTGCTTTGCTTCCCCTTTTTCCCCCTTTCTTTTCTTTCTGGTTGTCACAACCAGATGCTAGAGTTCAGGAGCCAGACGCCACCGTCGACGATGACCCCTACTCTGGAGGTGCCTACTACTACGTGCAGGCTGCCGACGACGACCAGGAGTAGTTTAGGAGGATCCCAGGCAGGAGGCCTGCGCCTCTTTCGATATGTATCCCAGTTTGTGCTAGCCATCTTATGGCAACTTGTTTAACTTATGTCTGTACTCAGATATTGTTGCTTCCGCTGACTCGTCTATGATCGAGCACTTATATTCGAGCCCTCGAGGCCCCTGGCTTGTATTATGATGCTTGTATGACTTATTTTACTTTTAGAGTTGTGTTGTGATATCTTCCCGTGAGTCCCTGATCTTGATCGTACACGTTTGCGTGTATGATTAGTGTACGATTGAAACGGGGGCGTCACAATCACCCTTTGAGAACTCAAGCACATAAATAATTAATCCGACTCCATGAGTAGGCGGCATCCCTGTCTTCTGAGCATAACTTGGCTGAATAATGCAACATTCCATCGAGTGACTTAGGCGTTGAGAGCCAATCCCAAGAGTGCAACTGTTTTCTTCCATTCTCACCGCCCTACCAGTTCAGCAATGATATGAAAGGTTTCTCACATGTGGCGACCATGAGTTGAAATCAATTCATTATGTACGCCAAGATTGCCTGGATAACCGACTTACGCGAAGTTTCTTCCCTTGCCCGAGACATAGGCCTACCAGACTGTATGTGAAAGGATCGATACGGTCGACTAGAGGGGGGGGGGGGGGAATAGGAGACTACAAATTTTAATCTTTCTTGTCAATTTTAAGGTTTAGAGGATAAATAGGGTTCACTAGATATGCAACTAGGTGAACACAACCTATATGACAAGCAAGCTTAAAGCTAAATATGGTAGGAAACAATCTAATTAGCAAGCCAACAAGCATACAAGGCAAAGTAAAGTGCGGGAAAGGATTAACCACAAGTGAGGCGAGGACACGGATTTTATCCCGAAGTTCACTCTTCCTTGGGAAGAACTACTCTTCGTTTAGAGCGGTGCCGGAGCCAAAGCTTGTGGAATGCCATGAAGGCTCACCGTAATCTCTTTCGAGTCACCCCCAATGGATGAGCCTCGAATCACTCGGGGTTGGTCTTGAAGGCGACCACCACACCTTTACAAACTTCTCCAGAGCACAACACAAGCAAGGAAGCTTCCGGAGGAACCTCTAACTGCCTAGGAGCCCAAGCTCCAAGAGTAACAAGTCAATGGGGAATAAATGTTGCGGGGAACGCGATTTGGTTTGGTCAAGATGTAGATCGGGTCTTGCTCTCCCAATCCCCAAAGTTTCAACAAGTTTGGGTGGAGGGACTGAGAGTATTGAGAAAAATGGGGTGTAGCAATGGTGGAGCTCAACAAGACATTGGGGTTAGGGATGGAGGAGGAAGAAGGGGGCTTTTATAGTGTTCTTGGTCGGGTGGCCGTTTCTGCCCGTTGGACCCCGTGCACACGGTGTACCCACGGAGTTACGCAGTACCCCTGTACCCAGGAAGTTACGCAGTACCCCTTGCGCACGGGGGTCAAAAGACCCCGTGCGCACGGGCTACCCAGAAACTTTCTGTTGCAAACTTTCTGAGTACCACACACAAGCACACTACTGATATAAGTGGTAGGAGTGGGTAGGCTGGTGTTTAGGTTTTGGCAATGGCATTCACAGATCCACACCGACCCCTCTTAATAGTGCGGTCTTTCCTACGACTCAAATCGAACCAAAAAGAAAACCTTCGAATTGCCAGTAGACCACGCCTTTGATCTTTTTGAATTGGGGGGTCGCACACCTCCATCAAGAACAACTTGGAACCAATATCCCGAGATAAACTTTTGCACCCGATATTAGTTCCTCTAACCATATTGTCATCACACCAAAATATACTTTAAGTGACACTTGCACTTTCAATCCCCCCTTTTTGGTGCATTGATGACAACATGGTTAGGACATGGCATCATAATATATAACTAAGCAACAAGCCATGCGACAATGATTGATCATAGTAGCTCCCCCTATATGTGCGCCCGGATAAAATATATGCTTGAGTATGCATCAAGCACACACATAAGAGGCTCCCCCAAGATCAATATTGTCAAGACATGAGATCAACATAATAAACCTATAACAGTGCCTAGATCTCATGTAACGGTGTAGTGAGCAATTATCGTGAGATAACATAATAAGCACAATATGATCATAACATAGGCATATAAGGTTCAAGATAAATAACTAGAGTCTCACGAGCTAACAACCAGTAGCTGATGTCTACTACACAACTTGTTCTTGTAGACTCGTGTTCGGCCTCCAAGCGCATAGTTTTGTAGGATAGTAGCAAATTTCCCTCAAGTGCATGACCTAAGGTTTATCAATCCGAGGAGGCGTAGTATGAAGATGGTCTCTCTCAAGCAACCATGCAACCAAATAACAAAGAGTCTCTTGTGTCCCCAACACACCAAATACAATGGTAAATTGTATAGATGCACTAGGTCAGCGAAGAGATGATGATACAAGTGTAGTGATGAAGAGTAGATATTGATTTTTGTAATAGGAACAATAAAAAACAGCAAGGTAGCAAGTAACAAAAGTGAGCACAAACGGTATTGCAATGCTTGAAAATGAGGCCTAGGGTCCGTACTTTCGCTAGTGCATTCTCACAACAGTGCTAATATAATTGGATCATATAACTATCCCTCAATGTGCGATGAAGAATCACTACAAAGTTCCTATCTAGTGGAGAATATAAGAAGAAATTGTTTGTAGGGTACGAAACCACCTCAAAGTTATCCTTTCCAATCGATCTATCCAAGAGTTCGTACTAAAATAACACCAAGTTATCCTTTTCGATCGATCTATCTAAGAATTCGTACTAAAATAACACCATATGATACACATCAACCAACTCTAATGTCACCTAGATACTCCAATGTCACCACGAGTATCCATGAGTTGATTATACGATGTGCATCAAACAATTTCAGATTCATAATACTCAATCCAACACAAAGAACCTCAAAGAGTGCCCCAAGATTTCTACCGGAGAAACAAGGACAAAAACGTGCATCAACCCCTATGCATAGATTACCCCAATGTCACCTCGGGAATCCGCGAGTTGAGTGCCAAAACATATATTAAGTGAATCAATATGATACCCCATTGTCACCACGGGTATTCATAGCAAGACATACATCAAGTGCTCTCAAATCCATAAAAGTATTCAATCCGATAAAAACAAAATCTCAAAGGGATAACTCAATTCATCACAACAAGATAGAGAGGGGAAAACACTGTATGATCCAACTATATTAACAAAGGTCGCAATATATCAAGATCATGCCAAATCAAGAACACGAGAGAGAGAGAGAGATTAAACACATAGCTACTGGTACAAACCCTCAGCCCCGAGAGTGGACTACTCCCTCATCATGGTGGCCGCCGGGATGATGAAGATGGCCTCCAGTGATGATTTCCCCCTCTGACAGGGTGCCGGAACAGGGTGTAGATTGGTTTCTCGTGGTTATAGAGGCTTGCGGCGGTGGAACTTCTGATCTAGGGTTATTTCTAGGGGTTTCTGTATTTATAGGATTTTTTGGCGTTGGTTTCACGCGAAGATGGGCTTCGAGGGGCCCACCACCCACCAGGGAGTGCCAGGGGGGTGGCGCGCCCTGGTGTCTTGTGGGCAGCAGGGGCCCCCCTCTGATGGTTCTTTGCTCCATTATTTCTCTTTTCTTCCGAAAAAAATTGTCAAAAAGTTTCGTCCAATTCTGAAAACTTTTATTTCTACACAAAAAACAACATGACGGTAGTTCTGCTGAAAACATCGTCGGTCCGGGTTAGTTCCATTCAAATCATATCAAAACCATATAAAATTGTTGTAAACATGGCATGAATACTTCATAAATTATAGATACATTGGATACGTGTCAGCATCCCCAAGCTTAATTCCTGCTCATCCTTGAGTAGGTAAATGATAAAAGAAATAATTTATGAAGTGTGAATGCTAGCATAGTGTGTAAGTTTGATCAATGATAATTTCAATCACTTTTCCTAGCATCATAACAACAACTCTTTCTCATGTTAAAGTAGCAACCAATTCACATGTTATGGTTCAAACAATGAATTCTCTTGAAACTTAACAACATATGTTCTTAGTCACCAAACAATTGCAATTCAACTTATTCTCAACAAAGTCTAAGTAAGAGCTCCACCTACTCAATCATCATATAGTCTTCTATGATTGCTAGTACTCAAAGCATATTTTTAGAACAAATGGCATCCATCAAACATAGAGAAAGATAGGGGCTTAATGTTTCGCCTCCCAACTCATTTATCATAGAGATAATTATCAACAATAATAAATCATGACCAAATATATTTGACTGGCCATATGTGCCTAGATCTTTCCCCACCACATGATGCTTGCCAACTAGAGAATAATTGAGTTTGAAATGAGAATCCATACTATTGACTCTTGCATAAAAGTAAATACTGAAAAGTAAAAGATAGGCCCTTCGCAGAGGGAAGCAGAGGTTGTCATGCGCTTTTTATTTTTTGGATGCACAATCTCTTAATGCAAAGGAACGTCATGTTATATTGCCCCTTATGATAGCAACCTTTATTATGCAGTCTGTCGCTTTTTTTACTTTGCCATCACAAGTTTGTACAACGCTTATTTTCCCTTACAATAAAAGATCAAACATATTTAGGAGCAATTTTTATTGCTTTATGCACCGATGACAACTTACTTGAAGGATCTTATTCAATCCATAGGTAGGTATGGTAGACACTCATGGCAAGAAACTGGGTTTAAGGGTTTTTGGATGCACAAGTAGTATCTCTACTCAGTACAAATTTTTGGCTAGCAAAAGATCCTAAGCAAACACCACATGTTGGAGGATCCATAACAATATAACTTCTATGAAAATATACACAACCATAACTCATTATGTTGTCTTCCTTGTCCAACTTCAACTAATTTGCTCAAGTTTGAAAATAATTAATGGGTATTCACAATCATAGAAGATGTCCAAGATAATATATTTGTATGTGAAAGTTCTCTTCCTTATTCTAATAATTCATGAATTGCTTGTATGGCCAATATTGTGATTGTCAAGCTTCAAAAGATTTCACTTTCTAAACCCAATGTGAATCTACTACTAGGCATGATATGAACATATAATTTCAACTTCATGATATTCAATTCATTCAATAATTTACTCATAGGATATAAGTGAAGCACAAGAGTAAATGACAAACTACTCCAAAAAGATATAAGTGAAGATCAAGTGAATAGTTAAGTAAATGGGTAGCTATTTGAGGAATCTCTCCCATTTAAAATTTCAGATCTAAGTATTTTATTAAAATAGCAAGCAAAACAAAATGAAATGAAATTCTAAGAATAGCACACATCATGTGAAGAAGCAAAAACTTAGGCTCAACCGAGGCTAACCGATAATTGTTGATGAAGAAAGGTGGGATGCCTACCGGGGCATTCCTAAGCTTAAATGCTTGAGACTTCTTGGAATATTATCTTGGGATGCCTTGGGCATCCCCAAGCTTGAGCTTTTGTGTCTCCTTAATTCCTTTTATATCACGGTTTCCCTAAATCTTAAAAACTCCATCCACACAAAACTCAACAAGAACTCATGAGATAAGTTAGTATAAATCAATGCAATAACCTTATCATTCTCTACTGTAGCAAATCACTAAAATTATTATTTAACATTGCATACTAAATGCCTCTGCATATTTAATACTCCAATCCTCAAATAGAATCATTAAACTATCGGGACCCCGATCCTAAGTCACACCGATCTAGCATGTAACACATCATATCACTTTGCGGCCTCACGCACGGTATTCCCACGGCCGCAGCCTTACCTTGGCCGGGACCGTTTGCACCTTTTGGCTCACGTATATGATTGTGTCGCTAGCATCCATATGACAGAGAACCCGGGTCGACATGGTTAGTCGTGAATCAAGGTGGCATAGTCGTACAGGGACAGGCATACGTAACCCAGCAATGAACGTGTCGGTCAGCAACGAGTGTAACCGGGCTGTAGCAAGCTATCAGGACTCCGGTAAACACCGCATGACATTTCCCCGAAGGGACAGACACAGGAACAAAGAAGGATACATGCCGGCCAATCCCAGTGTTCTGGAGCAGTAGCGAACTACTATGGCTCAGTGGAAGCACTAGGGAGCATTTCCCCATAAGAAAGGCTACCAAAGGCAAACAACTAAGTGTCGAACCCCACACATAGCAATACACATTACACGTACGCATAACATGCAAGTATGTGGTGTACAACATGGCATCACAACATAACTCAACAACTCATATGGATAAAGGCCCAGAAGAGCCAACATAGCATTATATTACAAATAGGGGTCGCATGACCCAACATATAGAGCATACAGGCAATGGAAGTATAACATGTCTGAGTATAGACAACTACAAATGAAAAGGCTGAGAAGCCTGACTATCTACAAGACCCTCCCAAGGGTACAAGATCGTAGCTGAGGTAACAAGCTACTTGTTGAAATCCATGCGGAACTACTACTGAGACAGAAGTCTCCTCTGCAAAACATAAATTAAGCAAACATGAGTACAAAGGTACTCAGCAAGACTTACATCAGATCCTATCATACATGCATTAGTATCAAGAAGGCAATGTGAGGTTTAGCTGCAACAAGCCAGCTTTGACTCACTGGCTATCTTGAACTACAACTATCAGTAAATCCTTTGAGGTGAGAAAGCGCACACGAGTCCACTAATCACCACAACAATACACTACTATGGATTCTACCCCGTCTCCCTACGAGAAGGCCATCCATAGCACTCACACTTATCTTGATCATTTTAGAGTATCCACTTCAAGTATCTATGTACCATATAAGTCTCCAAGTAGTCCATATCCGAGGACGTGGCTATTTGAATAGATCATTACCCTACAGGGGTGTACTTCTTCACACACGCTCTCGCCACTTACCGCCATGTACATGTCATGTATCTCGGCAACCTTCAAGTGGAAGCCTAGCGAGGGTGTCGGCCACGACCTGACTAACCACACAAGACTCTAGTCCAGGTTTATCGCCTATCTGAGTTGAACCCACAAGGGAAGTCCGGCTGAAGTTTCCATCACGGCCCCAAACGATGTGAGCAGGGTTCCCAAGCCCACCATCCGGGTGCCACTTGGTACACCGTGCCACTGTGCCTAGTCTGTCCCAAGTCCACCCTGCCGGGTGCCACTTGGTAGAAAAATAACACTGCCTACAAACACCGGAAACTAGTTGCAACTCCTGGACAGAGATCAAGTCGGTTAATAAGTCGAGAGAGTCAATTAAGGATCCCAATGTGTGGTAGTAGCTATTCTTGGATAACATACACATAACTCAGTTCTTAAGGACGGTTCCAGTGAGACAACCCACCATGTACTTTTACATGGCCTCTCACCGCTACCTTTACCAAATCGTGTTCACACACTTAACTCTCAGCATTAGAACATGGCATAACACTCCAATTCATTCCCAATGAATCAGACATGACACAACTCTAAGCAATAGCAGGCATGACATGGTAGGAACACAACATGGCTCAATCAACTCCTACACATGCTAGTGGGTTTCAACTATTTACTGTGACAATGACAGGTCATGCAGAGGAATGGGTTCAACTACCGCAACATAAAGTAGCAGTTGAATCGTTGTTGTCCTAATGCAATAAAAGAGAGCAGGAGCATAAGAGTGGGGTTTGTATCGGAATGAACAAGGGGGTTTTCTTGCCTGAAAGATCAGCAGGGGGCACTGCTCCTCAGACAGGTACTCGGGAACAGTCTCCGGAGCAGGACCTATCGAGAAGGATGGTGCCAGCAATCAATACACAACATATGCAACAATATGATGCATAAACATGGCATGTAGATATGATGTTGTTTTAGCTAATGCATCTGGCATTCATTTTGGATAAAGTCCATTTGAACCAAGGGTTCAAATGCAACTCCAAATTAAACATTTATAAATGCCATTTATGTGTTTTCATATATTCAGTAGGTATAACTTGGTTTGTCACACATGCAAATGGTACAGATGGATAGATTGAATTTTTCTGATAATTTTTCATATATAAATTATTTCAATCTGAGCTACGGTTGTTTTTATATGATTTTTGAAGTTTATAACAATTTCTGGAATTTCCTGAATTATTTTAAATCCAGAAAATGATTAATTGCGTCAGCACTGTGTCATGCCTGCGTCAGCAGGTCAACTGCACTGATTGGGGTCAAACCTGACATGCAGGGCCCACACGTCAGTGACACAGGGTTAAACAGAGGGGTTATCCAGCCTAATTATTAATTAGTGGGCTCCGGGGCCAACCTGTCGGTGTCAGTGGGTTTGGTTAAGTGGTGATTAGTCCTAAACTAATCACCTGGCAGGACGGGGCCACATGGCAGTGGCTCAGGCGGCTGGGCTCGTCGCCGGCGACCTCTGGTCGCGGCGGAGTCCGCGTTTCCGGCCATGGGGACGGCGGATGAGGGCACCGGGGCGTAGCCCGGGCTCGCCCGCATCTAGGAGGGTAATGTAACACCCCTATGTAATTGCCACTATGATCAGCTGATGATGATGCCAAGTCATGACCATTTGCAGTGCCAAGTCACTTGGTTTAATGAAACACTTCAAATTCAATTCTGAAAATCAACTCAATTTCAAAAGTGCAAAATAAATTTTCTCAAACACTGTTGCAAAAATGTTCACTAAATAGCAAATATTCCATAATCGCTCATAAAAATATAAACAATGGAATTGGAACTAGTTAAATGGTTCAAACCACATGAAACAGCACCAAAACAGCAATATTTAATCCATTTAAAATCATAACAAATTCAAATGAAACCCAACTTTGCCCAAACCAATTTTTGGTGAAAACTAACATTGCACAGTAGCATTTGGGTCAACTCACATGTTTTACAAAAATGCAAAAGTGACCTAACTAATACAACACAGAAAAGAATAAAAGAAAAGGTAAAACAGAAAATAGAAAATTAGAAAAGGCCACTGTGCACAGGCCTAAGTGCACAGTGCCTGGAGGCCCAACCCACTGCGGCCTCTTTCTCCCTCCTTCTCTCTCTCTCTGCCGCCGTGTCGCCTCGCGCCTGGCTGCGCCGGTGAGCGCGCGACACCGCGACGCCAACCGACAGCCCCGACACGCGGGAGGATAAGGGCGATGCCCGTTCACCCCCCCTGGACCCCCTCGACCACTTCTCCCCTCTCCCCTCGCTCTTCCTCTCTGGGTTTCGACGATGCCCGACGCGGTCGCCGTCGCGCCCTGCTCGCAGGCGCGCCCACTGACGATCCCGTGCTGCTTCACCGAGTCCGCGAGCTCCGCCTCGCTCCTCTCCGTCGACTGGCGCCTTCCGTTCAAGCCGGGCGCCCCTCACCGACTGGATCGACGCTGCCTTCTCCGTTCGGTCGCCGCCGTTCTGCTCCGCCACCGGCGACGTCTCTGCGGCTACTATGCACCCGAGGGCCTACGTGTGCCGCACCGTAAGCCCCAGTTCCCCCTCTGCCCCGTTGCGTAGTCCTAGGTCGCGCCGCGCCGCCGATTCCCCTAGTGCCCGAACTGCGAGCCGCCGGCTCGCCACCGTAGTCACGCGCGCCGCCGAGCTTAGCCGAGCACGGCATCATACTCAGCACGCTCGCAGGAGCCCGGCGAACCCTCTAGCTCGCTTTGCCGTGGCCGTTTTCGCCGTTGTCAGCAACACCCGAACTCCGGCGCCGCCCTCGCTCGACGCCGGCGATGATTCCGGCCGAGTCCGGCCCTGCCACCACCACCAGACGACGCGGCGTTGAGTCCTCGATCGAACACAGTCAACCGCGCGTGAAATGGTGCACTATAACGCAAATCCGACGCGCTCCGGCGATCTCCCGCCGCGGATCTGGTCGCCAGCGTATTTTCGGCGATGCCGCTGACGTGGACGCGTGGGGCCCACCCCTTGAGAGACTGCCAGTGGGCCCCAGCATCTCCATTGACCATGTTGACCTGGTCAATGTGGTTACTGTTCAACCACGGTGGATGACATGTGGGCCCTCTCTGTCAAATTTAGTCTAATTAAACTGTTTAACTAAAAATCTAATTAGCTCAGCCTAAACACTCACTGACAGAGGGGCCCCACCTGTTTAATTAGTCCTGTTAGTTAATTTAAATACACTGTTAAATAACAGAGGCTGACATGTGGGTCCCACTGGACCCACATGTCAGGTTGGACTGGTCCGCCGACCTGTTGACCTGCTGATGTCAGCATTACCTCATGCTGACGTCATATATCATTTTCTGTTAAATAAAATAATTCCAGAAAATCATTTAAACTTTAAAAATTAATAACTTTTAAACCGTAGCTCAGATCGAAAAAGTTAAAACATGAAAGTTGCTCAGACCAACGAGACGAATCTGATCGTGCCGTCTGTTTCCATGTCGGAACCTCCTACATAGGAGAACCCATAACTTTTAGCCCCATTCCGGTAGATGAATAGTGCATAATCACCGGTTAATAAATCCAACACTAATCCTAAAATAACTAAAATGACTTAGGCCTACGTCAGGCAACCCTGCACTGCATCATAGCATGGCATGCCCCGTGTTGCATTTGATTGCATTATATTTACTTGTTTCCTTCCCCTCTTCTCTTTCGATAGACCCCGACGTTGCCGTAGCTCCTGAGGCAGACGCCGCTCCGGAGTACGACTACGTCCCCGACGATCAGACCCTTGCCGCCGAGCAGACAGGCAAGCACCCCCTCTTTGAGCATTCCGATATCGCCCACTCTCTTCTCTCTTATGCTTGCATTAGAAGATACTGCTGCTACTGTTATCCTACTTCTGTTGCATAGCCTGTTTATTGTAGCCTACTATTGATACCTGCCTGCTATCCTAAACTGTTTAGTATAGGATGGGTAGAGCCATATCAGAGACCCACTTGTCCCGACTGCCCCGCTGGACTCTCAGAAGACCCGAGCAACGGGATCAAAGATCAGACCCTGGCACCACACGTCACTTCCCCCTTAAAGTGCTCGACACTACTGGGTTAATATCTAGTGCCGAGGGTGATACCTCGTCAGCACTTCTGATGATAACCTTGTAGGTTAGTTAACCGGTCGTGGTAAGCGAGGGTGATTCCTCCTACACCACCCCCAACACTGACGTCGTCGTGCAACACCTCAAGTGTGGACCTCGAGGGTGATTCCTCCTTCGTTCACCTTGACGATAACATCAAGTGGGATTCCGTCGAGGGTGATTCCTCAAGGTTCCCCTTGGTGTCAGACACACGGAGACTTTGGTTACTGTGACTGAACACTGAATTATGATACTAAAGACGGGTCGGCCCTGAGGGGTACCCGCGTGAGCTTGTTGCGAAGTGATGTGGAGACGGGTTGACCTGAGAGGTGCCCGCGAGATAATGATGAGGTGTGGCCGGGCATTCTTAGCCCTTGCCGCAAGTCCTCGAGACGGGGCGACAGGGTCACATCTTTCGTGAGTCTCTGCTCGTTACCGCACTGCCAACACACTAACGGTTTGGATATTTGATCCGAGGGGCCTCTGGCCTGATAGCACTCACCATCACGTGGGCATAGTATGGGCGTTCTGCGTCGTATACTTCAGCCGAAGCTTAATAGACATCAGCAACTGAGCGGCACACGCTGGGTTGGACTGGGAACGCAACTGCACTTGTATAAGGGGTTACTAGGTCTACTCACCGGTGGTGTACGCAACGTGCAGGAGCGTCCGGGGCGATGGCCCAAGACCCCTGGGGGCATAGGTTAGTCCGGCGTGCTGACCTCTCTGTTAAGTATTTGGTCGGGTTGCGGCGTGTTGCTTAGCCGAGGCCGGGCATGACCCAGTAAAGTGTGTCCGGCCGGAGTTAAGCGAGCGTGGTGGGTAAGTTGGTGCACCCCTGCAGGGAAGAACTAATCTATCGATAGCCTGTCCTACATTAACGGACACTCGGAGTTGTATCCCGATCGGTACAACTAGAACTGGTGACTTGAGATGAAATGGATAGTATGGCTCCGGGATTGCTTTCTCGCAGGGAGTCGAGGAAGAATCTCTGGCCGAGGTTGATGATACTACTACTATTTTACATTATGTTATTCTGCTCTCTTCTAATGCTGCAAGACTGATGAAGATGCTGACGTTGCTAGTCTTCGATAGGACTAGGCTTTCCCCCTCTATTCTGGCATTTCTGCAGCCCAGTCCACTTATACAACCCTCCTTTGAAAATGTTGCATATGTAGTGTAGATCCTTGCTTGCTGAGTACTTCGGATGAGTACTCACGCTTTCTTTACTTTCTTTTTCTCCCCATATCTATATATCGCCGCCAGACGATGGAGCCCCTGAGGTAGCTGCCCCCGTCGACGACTACGGCTACTACTACTACCCTCCCGGCGAGTACTACTACGAGGAGCCGACCGACGACCAGGAGTAGGATTCGAAGGGTCCTAGGCAGGAGGCCTACGCCTTTCGATCGTAGTATTTTGCTTTGCCCCGCCTCTGTGAAGGCTTATCTCTGTTCTGTAATATATCTGTACCCAGATATCTGATGCTTCCGCTGACACTTGTATGCCATCGAGCTATGTATTCGAGCCCTCGAGGCCCTGGCTTGTAATATAAAGCTTGTATGACTTTATTTATGTTTTAGAGTTGTGTTGTGATATCTTCAAGTGAGTCCTTAGGCTTGATCGTGTGCATTTGCGTGTATGATTAGTGCACGATTAAGCCGGGGTCGTCACAGGTAAGTGGGAGGTCGCAGGGATGTCGGAGCTCGCCGGAACAGAGCTCGCGGCGGCGGCCGGAGTTCGGCCTCGAGCGGGATCGCGTTGTGGTGCACGGAAGGTCGAGTGGGTGGGTGTGTTCGGCTCCTGGGGGCTTCCTGAGCATGGTGACATGCGTGGGCGCGAGCTGCGGTGACCCTGGCCACGGTGGCGACATGGCCAGTGGCGGAAGCTTTCGGCCGCGGTGGCTAAGCTAGTCTAGGGGGCGCTAACGAGCTCAGGGAGAGAGGGGTACGGTGCAGCGGCTCACCATGGGTTCAGCGGAGGCGAAGGCGAGGCCGGGGGCGCGTTGGAGATGATGTAAGTTCACCGGAGATCTGGGCGGCCGGAGATAGAAGGCGGCGGTGGTGACGACGATTCACGGCGTCCGGCGTCGCGTGGCTTGACGGAGAGGACGAGGGAGACGCGGCGATGCTCTTGGATACGTCGAAGAGGCGAGGCCGTGGGCGCGACAACAACGAGAGGCGGCGATGGGGGCACTCGGCCGTTCGCGGGGGAGAGAGACATAGGGGAGGATAGGGACGGGGGAGAGTGAGAGAGTCCAGGGGGTTGCGTGTTGACGTCCAGGGCGTCCAGAGGGAGAAGGGGCAGCCAGGCTACGTGGAGGTGGCCGGGCGCATGGTCGTGCGCGTCGGGCGCGTGCCCCTATCCTCCTGGCGCGAGTAAGGGGATGACTGGCGCTGGCCAGTCGGCTGGGGGCTGGGCCAGATGGGCCGCATAGTAGGCGCCAGGTAAGTAGGGCTGCCAAGTTCTGTTTTCTATTTTCTGTCATTTGTTTTGATTTAGTTTTAGGAACTAAATCATTTTATTTTCTTCTAATAATTTTGTAGGGACTAGGTGGATTATTCCAGAGCCCCACACAAAATATAAGAAATATTGAAGCAATAAAAATATTTATAGCATTTATTTGCTCCAATTCAAAGTAGCATATGAATTAATTCAAAATCCAACATAGCTAGGAAAAATGTGCATCACCTCTGGTTGCTGTTTCCAGCATTTTCCAAAAATGATGAACATTTTTGAAAGCCATTTTGTGTAGGCTGAAAATATTTTAGTTGAACCTATTGAATTCCTTTTGATGCTAGGGTTTGATCATCCCCTATTTCAAATTCCATGAAAACTAAACATGATGCACACATGACTAGCTAGCCCAGAGCATTACCAGAACTAAGGATGTGACATAAACAAGCAAACATATGCAAACAATGCAAACATAACAACAATATGTCTAAACAGAACAGTCTGTAAGGAGTGCAATTATACTCATACTTCACTAACTCCAAAAATTCTGAAACTTACCACCCTGTAGAAAATTTGTCATATCTAACCGTGTAAAAATTTCAAGATTTTATCATGTTCTGACTATTCACAAATATTCAAAACATAACAATAAACTTTCTGTTTTCAAACAGCAACATATAGACTTGCAAAATAAGCATGGTAAAGGCTATGCTCGACATTTTTATTGAAACAAAAGATGAAAAACATTACTCTAAATAACAGCAAGCAAATACAAACAAAATAAAATGGCGCTCCAAGCAAAATGCATATCATGTGACGAATAAAAATGTAGCTCCAAGTGAGGTTACCAATAATGTTGAAGACGAAAGAGGGAATGCCTTCCGGGCATCCCCACTCTTAGTTGCTTGGATCTTCCTTGAATATTACCTTGGGGTGCCTTGGGCATCCCCAAGCTTAGGGTCTTGTCACTCCTTATTCTCCTCATATCGATATCTCACCAAAAACTTGAAAACTTCAATCACACAAAACTTAACGGAACTTCGTGAGATGGGTTAGTATGATAAAGACAAATCGTTCACTTTGGTACTATCAAGATAAGATTCATAATTGTTCTCACACAATGCATACTGTACCCTACAATTTCTACAACTTATATTGACCAATATAAGCCATAGAAACTGTAAAACAAGCAAATTATGCATTGAAAACAGAATCTGTCAAAAACAGAACAGTATGTAAAGATCTGAATTATGGTCATACTTATGTAACTGAAAAAATTCTTAAAAATTAGAAAAACATATAAAATTTATTTATCAATCATTTGTAAAAACATTCAGAATTTTTTGACGCTCCAGTGATTTTAAACAATTCTGTTACTGGCCACAAAAGTTTCTGTTTTTGCACAGAATCAAGTCAACTATCATCCACACTATCCCAAAGGCTTTACTTGGCACTTTCTTTAAACAAAAGCTATAAAACATGATTACTACAGTATCTTAATCATGTTAACACACAAAAACAGTAGGGTTAAATGTTGGGTTGTCTCCCAACAAGCGCTTTTCTTTAATGCCTTTTTAGCTAGGCATGATGATTTCAATGATGCTCACATAAAAGTTAAGAATTGAAACACAAAGAGAGCATCATGAAGCATATGGCTAGCACATTTAAGTCTAACCCACTTCCTATGCATAGGGATTTTGTGAGCAAACAACTTATGGGAACAAGAATCAACTAGCATAGGAAGGCAAAACAAGAAAAACTTCAAGATTTTCAACACATAGAGAGGAAACTTGGTATTATTGCAATATGTAAAAGCATATGTTCCCCTCTCATAATAATTTTCAGTAGCATCATGAATGAATTCAACAATATAGCTATCACATAAATCATTTTTTTCATGATCCACAAGCATAGAAATTTTATTACTCTCCACATAAGCAAATTTATTTTCATCAATAGTAGTGGGAGCAAATTCAGCAAAATAATTATCATGTGATTGAAAATTAAAATCATGATGACAAGTTTCATGGTTATCATTATTCAATATAGCATACATGTCATCACCATAATCATCATAGATAGCAACTTTGTTATCATATTCAATTGAAACCTCTTCCAAAATAGTGGATTCATCACTAAATAAAGTCATGACCTCTCCAAATCCAATTTCATCATTGTTACAATAAGATTCAACACCCTCCAAAATAGTGGGATCATTATTACCTAGAGTTGACACCCTTCCAAAACCACTTTCATCAATATAATCATCATAAATAGGAGGCATGCTATCATCATAATAAATTTGCACATCAAATCTTGGGGGACTAAAAATATCATCTTCATCAAACATAGCATCCCCAAGCTTGTGGCTTTGCATATCATTAACATCATGGATATTCAAAGAATTCATACTAGCAACATTGCAATCATGCTCATCATTCAAAGATTTTATGTCAAACATTTTATTGAATTCTTCTTCTATCAATTGAGCACAATTTTCCTTTCCATCATTTTCAAGAAACACATGATAAAGACGAATAATATGAGGCAACCTCAATTCCATTTTTTTGTAGTTCTATTTTATAAACCAAACTAGTAATAAAACAAGAAACAAAAAGATTCAATTGCAAGATCTAAAGATATACCTTCAAGCACTCACCTCCCCGACAACGGCGCTAGAAAAGAGCTTGATGTCTACTACACAACTTGTTCTTGTAGACTCGTGTTGGGCCTCCAAGCGCAGAGTTTTGTAGGACAGTAGCAAATTTCCCTCAAGTGGATGACCTAAGGTTTATCAATCCGTGGGAGGTGTAGGATGAAGATGGTCTCTCTCAAGCAACCCTGCAACCAAATAACAAAGAGTCTCTTGTGTCCCCAACACACCAAATACAATGGTAAATTGTATAGGTGCACTAGTTCAGCGAAGAGATGATGATACAAGTGTAGTGATGATAGTAGATATTGATTTTTGTAATAGGAACAATAAAAAACAGCAAGGTAGCAAGTAACAAAAGTGAGCACAAACGGTATTGCAATGCTTGAAAATGAGGCCTAGGGTCCATACTTTCACTAGTGCAATCTCTCAACGGTGCTAATATAATTTGATCATATAACTATCCCTCAACGTGCGATGAAGGAGCACTCCAAAGTTCCTATCTAGTAGAGAACATAAGAAGAAATTGTTTGTAGGGTACGAAACCACCTCAAAGTTATCCTTTCCGATCGATCTATCCAAGAGTTCGTACTAAAATAACACCAAGTTATCCTTTCCGATCGATCTATCTAAGAGTTCGTACTAAAATAACACCATATGATACACATCAACCAACTCTAATGTCACCTAGATACTCCAATGTCACCACGAGTATCCTTGAGTTGATTATACGATGTGCATCAAACAATTTCAGATTCATAATACTCAATCCAACACAAAGAACCTCAAAGAGTGCCCCAAGATTTATACCGGAGAAACAATGACGAAAACGTGCATCAACCCCTATGCATAGATTACCCCAATGTCACCTCGGGAATCCACGAGTTGAGTGCCAAAACATATATCAAGTGAATCAATATGATACCCCATTGTCACCACGGGTATGCATAGCAAGACATACATCAAGTGCTCTCAAATCCATAAAAGTATTCAATCCGATAAAAACGAATTCTCAAAGGGAAAACACAATTCATCACAACAAGATAGAGAGGGGAAAACACCATATGATCCAACTATATTAACAAAGCTCGCGATACATCAAGATCGTGCCAAATCAAGAACACGAGAGAGAGAGAGAGATTAAACACATAGCTACTGGTACAAACCCTCAGCCCCAAGGGTGGACTACTCCCTCCTCATCATGGTGGCCGCTGGGATGATGAAGATGGCCCCCGGTGATGATTTCCCCCTCTGACAGGGTGCCGGAATAGGGTCTAGATTGGTTTCTTGTGGCTACAGAGGCTTGCGGTGGCGGAACTTCTGATCTAGGGTTATTTCTGGGGGTTTATGTGTTTATAGGATTTTTTGGCGTTGGTTTCACGCGAAGATGGGCTTCGAGGGGCCCACCACCCACCAGGGCGCCAGGGGGGGTGGCGCGCCCTGGTGTCTTGTGGGCAGTAGGGGGCCCCTCTGATGGTTCTTTGCTCCATTATTTCTCTTTTCTTTCGAAAAAAATCATCAAAAAGTTTCGTCCAATTTCGAGAACTTTTATTTCTGCACAAAAAACAACACCACGGTAGTTCTGCTGAAAACAGCGTCAGTCCGGGTTAGTTCCATTCAAATCATATCAAAACCATATAAAATTATTGTAAACATGGCATTAATACTTCATAAATTATAGATACATTGGAGACGTATCAGTAGCTCACAACCACAATAAGGAAAGCAAATAAGAGTATCTCAAGCCAATGAAAACATGAACAAAGCGAAATAACCATGAGGATTGAGATCTCACCACACTCTAAATAAAAACACACTACTTCTTCCCCTTTGTCATCAAGACAACAAAAAGGGAAAAGGCAACACAAAGACCCACTAGACAAGAGGAGGCGCGCTCGAAGCATCATCATCATCATCATCAAAGCGCCACCCTGCTATCAGAAAGGAATGAGCTGTGGGCACACTATCGCTGTCCTCAGACCCTAGGGCAACCTCCTCACCAGCTGCAGCACGCTCAGCCTTCTTCTGACGCCTCACAAGCTTGTCCTTGTTGATCTCCTTGACTTGACGGTGCTGGATAGACTAGCACATCTTGAACAAGTTGCTTATGGTCTTGAACAAGGACTTCTCTCCTCTGGTGAAACTAGCCTAAGACTCTACCTTCTTGCCCTTTCCACGAGGGATCCGAGCAGTGGAGGACATACCAGGAGTGTATGTTGATCGATCTTCGGGCCTAGGATTGCGCCCCTTCTTGGGAGGCACATATGGAGCAGGAGCAGCAGGGGTCCAGTTGGAGTTGCACTTAGGAACTGACGTCTTATACTGAGAGATGTACCTGGCTGGGCAGACTGACTCAATCAATGCCTGGATGAATGGAGCATAGATCAAAGACTTGTTCTCTTGCACACACTGGCGAAGCTCATAGAACATGAAATCCAGAACATAAACCTTCTTCTTCTTATGCAAATACACAAACACATCCAACATGGAACTCCTCACATTGTGAGAATCACCTGCCTTAGTTGTGAGAGTGTACCTCAGGATATGGCGCATCATATCATAGATGGGCACAAGGTCTTTGATGGAACCGGTGATAAAGGGCTTCTCTTGCTTATAGGCAAACACAATCTCATCCTTGTGGCGCTGACCACACTCACGAACACGGCCAAACTCCTCAGATGCTTCTTCCTCATCAATGAATGGGTACGAAATGATCTCAGAGAACTTAGCCATAGAAGCAGAACACTGATGCGACCCAGACATCCAAGTGAGGGTGCGAGCTGAGTCATTGGTGAAGTACACGGTGGCAAAGAACTGCATCACAAGATCCTCATTGTACGGATGGTTGAAGGTGACAAAAGGCAAGAGGCCCAACCTCCCAAGAGCAGAGTATACACCGGGATAGAGGTGATCATTATCTCGAAGACTCTCAACATTAACTTGATTGTGTGGAGCAAACTTCTTGGCCTTCGTCATGAGCAGCTCATGGTACACTCTCTGTTGGAACTCATTCTTGAACTGGGGGTCCACCCCCAAACCGGTAGCAGCTTCATACGGATGTGCCCACCTCTCTGCCCAGATCTCTGGCTTGCTCCATTGGGTAAGAGGAAGGCCACTGAGATCGCGCCCGCCGGGAATGGCTTGCTCGGGACTAGACATCTCTTCTTCTTCTTCTTCATTACCACTATCAATAAGATCATCCTCAACCTCTATCTCTGCATCTGCGGGGTTGATATAGTGAGCACCTTCCTGTGAGTCATACTCCTCATCTAAATCCTCAGAGGCCTCAACAACCGGCTGCTTGGTGGCAGCACGGCGAGCACGACCCTGCCTAGAACCGTGACCAATGCCTTCAGACGGCTGGCGACGAGCAATTGTGAACTCCTTGGAACCTGCCTTTGGGCGCTTGCGATGATGCTCGGACCTCTTGTCGGCAGAGTCTAAAACACACAACCACCAACAACACAAAACGCAAAGAAAAACAAATGAGTACAAGTTCTGGAGATGACGGGTAAGGAAGGAACAGAATAGAACCAGTGTAGTCCCCTCTGTGTACCCCGTGCGCACGGGGGATAGACCCCCATGGGCACGGGGGTCCCATGCGCATGGTACACAACCCGTGGACACGGGACCCCATGCGCACGGGCGTCAAACACCCCGTGGACACGGGGGGTCCCCCAGCGGCACCCACTTCCAGATCGAGATCCGGGAGTGAGTGCGACAGAGGGACCAACGGATCTGCACTTGAGTCTATTCCATAATAAGGGGAACAAAAGCCCTAGACTAGAGATTAGGAAGGAACCCTAGATGCTAGCAAAGGATGCATGGAGAAACAATAAAGAGATAGGGATGGGATATACCAGAGGAGGAGCCCATCCCGAAGGATCTCCAAGGAGCAAGGAGCCCCGACGGTGCACGGAGGAGTACCAGCGAGAGGAGGCGACGACGGCGGCGCTGGATGTTTCCTGGGGGGTGGAAGGGGCGATGGGTGGGAATGAACCCAACCCCCTCCACGCCCCCACCTCTTTAGAGCCAGAACTGCAGACCCCGTGCGCACGGGCTAAGTGAGCCCCGTGCGCACGGTACAGAAACCATGGACACGGGGCCCTGTGCGCATGGTACATGCCCGTGGACACGGGGTACTCGGGAACTATTGACCATAGATGATCCTTGAAGGCACGGCTGAATGGAAATTCTTACCAAGCCTTGAAGAAGAATTTTAGTATAAGTTTTTGAATACGTCGCACGTGAAATCCAACACTACTAGAAGGGTATATGTGGAGCACTTGCACTAGATGAGAAAAACAACAAAAACCAAAACACGGGAGAACCAAAAAAACACAAAAGAGAGAACAACAACACACACGGACTTCCAAAGGAGGGCGGTGGCCGGAGCCACCATGTTTGAGTTTGTTTGGTATGGCACCGCGAAGATATGAACCTTGGGCCCAAGACCAACACTCATCTTTGAAGCACAAGTGCCACCTAAAAGTGGCTAGTGTGAAAGATTTTGTTCAATTTATGCACTTCTAGGATGAGGTAGCTCATGAATTGAGCTAGCTCCCCCTAGATGTGTGCCTACATCTAAACAAGATATTACATGAGTATGTGTGCATGAGCAAGAATTTAAACCCAAGTTACTTATATCCACAATATTTAGCTCATGCCTTAACTCGCGGAATCTCGCTTCATCAAGTGGCTTGGTGAAAAAATCGGCAAGTTGCTTCTCGGTGTTGACATGGAATAAATCAATGTCCCCCTTGGCCACATGATCCAGAATGAAATGATGACGAGTCTCAATATGCTTGGTCTTGCTATGTTGCACTGGATTCTCGGCGATCTTGATTGCACTTTCATTGTCGCACAAAAGAGGCACTCTATCACATTTGACACCTATTCCATCAAAGTTTGCCTCATCCATAATAACTGTGCACAACAACTTCCGGCGGCAATGTACTCGGCTTCAGCGGTTGAGAGAGATATATAATTTTGCTTCTTTGAAGACCAACTTACCAAAGATCTCCCTAGGAATTGACATGAACCAGAAGTGGACTTGCGGTCAACCTTGTCCCCGGCCCAATCCGAATCTGAGTATCCCACTAACTTGAAAGTTGATCCTTTGGGATACCAAAGACCCAAGTTTGGGATATGAACCAAATATTGAAGGATTCTTTTCACCGCCGAATAGTGGCTCTCCTTAGGAGCGGATTGAAATCTTGCACACATACACACACTCAACATAATATTCGGTCTAGATGCACAAAGGTAAAGTAAGGAACCAATCATGGAGCGATAAACCTTTTGATCCACTTCTTTACCATTGGGATCAAGATGAAGTTGGCCATTTGTGGGCATTGGTGTCTTCATGGGTTTGACATCTTGCATTTTGAACCTCTTGAGCATGTCTTGAATATAAAGAGATTGGTTGATGAAGGTTCCTCCTCTCAATTGCTTCACTTGAAAACCGAGGAAGAACTTCAACTCTCCCATCATGCTCATGGCAAATTCCTTAGTCATAATATTCTCAAACTCAATGTTAATAGCATGGTTAGTGGAACCAAAGATAATACCATCAACATATATTTGGCACACAAACAATTCTCCTTTTACCCTCTTTGTGAAGAGAGTGGAATCTATTACCCCAATCTGGAACCCCTTCTCGCTTAGGAATGCCGTAAAGTGATCATACCAAGCACGAGGTGCTTGTTTAAGTCCATAGAGCGCCTTATGGAGTTCATAAACGTGAGAGGGGTGATCGGGGTCTTCGAATCCGGGAGGTTGCTTGACATACACCAACTCCTTAAGAGGACATTAAGAAATGCACTCTTCACATCCATTTGATACAATTTAAAATCATGATGAGAGGCATATGCAAGCAAGATGCAAAAGGATTCAAGACGGGCAACAGGGGCAAAAGTTTCACCAAAGTCCAATCCTTCAACTTGGGTGAAACCTTGTGCCACTAGCCTTGCCTTGTTCCTAGTTACTTATCAATGTTCATCTTGTTTGTTCTTGAAGATCCACTTGGTTCCAATGACATTATGATGCTCTTTGGGTCTCCCCACAAGAGTCCATACTTTGCTGTGGGTGAAGTTGTTGAGTTCTTCATGCATGGAATCTACCCAATCCGGGTCGTCAAGTGCATCTTCAACCTTAAGGGGCTCAACACAAGAGACAAATGAGTGATGTTCACAAAAGTTTGCCAAACGTCTATGAGTAGTTACCCCCTTTTTCATGCTTCCATAGATGTTCTCGGTGAGATGTTGAAGATGCTTTAACTTGGCGGCCACTTGTTGCTCTTTGAGTGCAAGCTCTTCTTCACTTGGTTTTGGACTTGATGAAGAAGCTTGTCCTTGAGATTGTTTTAGCCTTGGAGACACCCTTCTCCTTACAACCACAAGTTATTGTTCATTGGGAAGTGACGATGATGAAGACACTTGTGGTTGGGTTTGATATTGATCTTGATCGAGAACTTGAGCTTGATCTTGAGCCTCAATAATTGGTTCTTCACCATTTGAATGAGCTTGCTCTTGATCTTGCTCGGGAACATGAGGGAATTGATCTTGTTCTTGGATAGGTTCATGATCTCCCATAGCATCTTGTACAAGTGGTGACGGTGATGACTTCCCTTGTGGAGACTCCATAAGAGGGGCTCTTACTCCTTATTCTACTTGGACTTGGGGTGTTTCTTGTGGAAGAATGTGGCCTATTCCCATAGTCCATATAGCTTGTGAAGGAGCCTCATCACCTACAACACTAAGAACAATTTGCTCCACACGGGAGCCGTTATCTTCATCAAACTCCACATTCATTGTTTCCTCAATACATCCAGTGGATTTATTGAGAACTCGGTAAGCATGAGAGTTTGACGCATATCCAACAAATATGCCCTCATAAGTTTTAGGCTCAAACTTTGCTAAACGGGATTTTTTGTTTAGAATGAAACACTTACAACCGAATACCCGAAAGTATTTGATGTTAGGCTTTCTCCCAATTAGGAGTTCATATGGGGTCTTGTTCTTGAGCTTGCGAAGATAAAGCCGATTCGAAGCATGGCACGCGGTGTTGATGGCTTTGGCCTGAAGCTTATATGGAGACTTATACTCGTCAAGCATGGTCCTAGCCATCTCAATGAGAGTCTGATTCTTCCTCTCCGCAACACCATTCTATTGGGGAGTATATGGAGCAGCATATTGATGCTTTATACCCTCTTCACTCAAGAACTCGTCCATCGTGTAATTCCTGAACTCGGTGTCATTGTCACTTCAAATTGCCTTGATTTCACAATTATGTTGATGTTGAGCTTCTTTAGCAAAGTTGATGAAGGTTTCTTGAGTTTCATCTTTAGTCTTGAGAAAGAACACCCAAGTATATCTTGTGTAGTCATTGACAATGACAAGGCAATACCTCCTCCCTCCCAAACTATCATAAGTTGGAGGCCCAAAGAGATCCAAGTGGATAAACTTGAGAGGCCTCAAGGTGGTGATGATAGTCTTCACTTTATGAGCTTTTTCATGTAGTTTTCCGGCAATGCAAGCACCACAAGGACGATCTTTGGCAAAAGACACATTGGTTAGTCCAAGGATGTGCTCCCCCTTTAAGAGCTTGTAAATTTCTCATGCCAACATGAGCTAGACGTCGATGCCATAGCCACCCCACGTCGGCCTTGGCCATTAGGCATGTTCCAAGATGAGTTTTCTCTTTTGAGAAATCAACCACGTAAAGGTTGTCTTCAACATGCCCAACAAAGACCAATTTGAGACTACTTCTCTTAAAGACGGTCACATGGAATTCACAGAAATGAGAATCATAACTGGCACGTGCCAATTGAATTGTTGAAAGTAAATTGTAGTGAAGGGATTGGACAAGCATGACATTTGAAAGTGATGAATCATTAGAGGTTACCACCTTGCCCAAACCCAATACCTTGCCCTTGCTATTGTCATCAAAGGAGATGTTTGAAGAGGCCTTGAGTGAATCAATGAACTCCACAAGGATCTCCCTCTCTCCGGTCATATGATTGGTGCATCCACTATCGATCACCCATTGTTTTCCACCGGAGATATAGTCCTACAAGAATCAAGCTTTGGTTTTAGGTACCCATTTTGAAATGGGTCCTAGAGAGTTAGCAATAAGGGTATTAGGAACCCAAATAGTCCAAGCATAATCATCATAGTTAGTGCCAACAAATTTTGCAAAAGTACAACCATCATCTCCTCTGATGAGGACATAAGATGGATTATTCTTGCCGACAAAATCCTTGGGAATGGCCTTGTCCCTAGTGACCTTGCCATTCCCAACAACCCCTTTTTCCTTCTCCTTCTCCGCGTGCCCTTCTTGCACAAATACTACCTTTTGGGGAGGAGGAGGAGTCGGACCGATCTTCTTCTTGATGCTCTTCTTCTTGGATGCGGGGTCAAATCTGATTCCCTCCTTGGCAACACACTCCTTTTGGTTACTCAAGAGGTCATTGAGGTTTTTCTCCCCTTGAATGCATGACACAAGACCTTTATCAATTTGGGCCTTTAACTTCTTATTCTCCTCTTGGAGAGAGAAGCAATCATGAACAAAGTTAGCCATAGAAGATTCATCATTTAACTCCGTATGAGGTACGAAAGTAAGTGCCTTAATGGTTGTAGCTTTAAGTTGAGTATAAGACTCGGTGAGGGCAATGAGGTCACCTTTGACAACTTTGGAACTAGTCACAAGGAACTCATGTTCCTCAACAAGTCTAGTGTGATCAACTAGAAGCTTTTCAACTCTAACATTAAGGGCATCCTTGTTCTCAAGAGCAAGTTGCAAAGCATCATTGGTTTTAATTAAGTCAATTTGATGAGTTGACAAGGCTTCCTCAAGTGATGCTCTCATGACACTCCCTTCATGTAGTTCGTGCTCAAGGAGTTCGACTCTCTCTTTTTCCTCTATGAGGAGGTTTTCAACGTTCTCAATAAAATCATCGCATTCGGCGAGTGACTTAAGAAGATTGCCAAAATGAACATGAGCTTCACCATGAAGAGTTTTCATGAAATCCATCAAGGATTCCTCATCATTATCCACGCCCTCTTCACACTCATCCTCCACTATCTCACATGAGACATTGGGAGTGTAGATGGCGGGTTTTTGAGATTTGGACTTGGTTTTTACCTCTTTGGCCATAAGGCACCAATGAGTGAAAGGCTTGTCCTTGTTTGGAGAGTCGAAGAGGCCGGTGGTGGAGGAGGAGGTAGTGGCATGCACGACAATGGCGGCCATGCCCACTTGATCATCGTCACCGTCATCTTCATCTCCGGACATGTATTGTTCATGGACTAGAGCCTTGTAATCTTTCCTTTTTGTGAACTTGGTGAACTTCTTCTTCTTAAGCACAAGCTTCTCGGGCTTGTCTTCACGCCTCTCATACAGACAATCATGCACAAAGTGTCTTGGGCTATCACAATTGTAGCATTTCCTTCATCCAAACGATCTTCCTTGAAGATTTTTTCCTTTGTTTGCCATGGTCCCGGAGTACTTTTTGACTAAGAGAGCCAAGTCTTCCGCAAATTCATTTGCCGGGCATGAAGTGTCAACATCTTCCTCACATGTCTCTTCAATCACTTCTTCATCCCTTGAAGGTTGACTAACCACTTTCTTGGCCTTCAAGGCAAGATTGGAGTTCATGGTTTCTTGAGCAATTGCAAAGGTCTTCTTGGACTTGGTCTCCAAAAGAACATGAGTGGAGAAAGTGGAGACAACTTGAGCCGCGGTCAACTTGTGATAATCCAGACGTTGATGAATCATCATGACCATGGTATGTTCCGTGAGAACCATAGCATCAATGAACTTGTCCTTGATGAAATCATCATTTGCCCAAGTACACCCAAAGGTTCTTAAGTTGAGCACAAGGGACTTCAACCTTCGGTAGACCTCTTCAGCGGACTCACCCTCATTTCTCACAAACAGATTGACTTCTTGCTTGAGCAAAGCCAACCGAGATCTTCGGATTGCTTCATCTCCTTCGAGAGCTTCCTCAAGGCAATCCCAAATTTCCTTGGCGGTCTTAAGGAGAGCAATGGAGTCACTATAGTCATCGGTCACCACGGTGCGCAACATGTCGTGGGCGGTTGCATTGAGTTGATCATCAACCACTTCTCTTGGACTGAGATTCATAGGGCCCTTGGGATTGAATCCATTGACCACAATCCACCATAGTTGAGTTGATGCACTGCGAATGTGAGACTCCATATCTAGCTTCCATTTAGCAAACACATTAGCTTTCAAAGGGGGCGGAGGCCCAACAAGATTAATGCGAGGGTGTTGCAAGGTTTGGGGTGAGTAAAAGGGTTCCACGACATTGTACTTGGGAACTTGAGTATGAGTCGGAGATGCAAGGGGTTCTCTCGAATCATCCGCATCATGAATGGCATTTGGATCAAATGAGTTCTATGCGGATGTCGAGGGCTTTAAGCGAGCATCAATTTCCTCCTTGACTAAGGAACAAACTTCTTTCAACATAGCGGTTTTGAGGTCCGCAAACATTGAAAAAATATTGGCCGCCGTTAAGGGGGCACCCGGGTTAACGGGAGCGGCAGGAGCAATGAACGGAGCACCAAGTGCATCGGACGCGGTGGGGGGGGGGGGGGGGGGGGGTTAGGTTTTCACCATCCTCCGCAACGGGTGGTGTTGGGGATATGACTCCATGATATAACCCGCCATATTGGGCCGGGTCATCCAGGTGGCAACTAATGAGCAAGACTCAAAACAGGCCATGGCGTTTAGAAGCAAGACCAACAGGGCGGATCACAGAGTGGGCTGACTCAAGGCCCAACATCCGGAAGATGGCAGCTCTTGGCCCGGAAGATAAGTCGCCCGGAGTTTCCTTGCTTAGAGAACAAGACAAGTTAGAAACAGACTAAGTCAAGGATCATAATACGACCCAGACTCTTGTAAGCCCAGGGCCTCGACCTATATATAAAGACGAGTCCCTGAGGCAGATAGACTAGGTTACAATCGATCAATAGCTAGGTCAAGCGAATCTGCTCCCTTGTAATTGATCCTCAAGCAATAAGCAGGAAGTAGGATATTACCTCGATCGTGAGGGGCCGAACCTAGGTAAACTCATGTCTCTCAGTTCTGATCAACACCGACAAGCTAACCTCCCAGTTGCGATGGCCTCGTGACTAAGTCCTCACACTAGGACATCTGCCGTGACAAAACCACGACAGTTGGCGCCCATCATGGGGCCAGCGCACGGTGGTTTCGAGTTCACAAAGGGCTCTTTCCCAGGGATCGAGGGATATGCCATCGGCAGGATGACGATGAGTCACCGCGGCAAGCTCTACATCGACGACGCCGGCTCGGGCCCCAAGGTCGACTCAATCGAGTACGGGTACCGGGTCTCCTTCGGCAACATCCATGTCTTCATCGGCAAGATCGGCGGATCGGAGCCCGAGCCAGACATCTGCACCGACTTTGTCGAGCCGGCTTGGCACGCGCGACCCACCCAGATTCCAGCCGGCTGGAAGCATGTCTTCGTTGGCTTCACGCAGGGTGTGGAACTTGCGGAAAATTCTACATCTGGAGGAGAGACTCTTGTTTATTCTGATGATGAGTCCTCAACCGGAGATACGGAGTCGATCTATCTGCTTCGTGACGGCGAGCTTGGAGGTTGTTCCGATGGCAACATTATTCTGGACCCCTATGAGCCGCCGTGCCGAGCCGCCATCTACATGGTGGGGACGACCCGGCTCTCAATTCAAGGGCGGCTGGAGCGACAGCAACAACTGACCCTTCGACACCGGCTTCCAGAATGTCTGGCTCAGGCAGGCCGCCGACTCAAGACCTATCTGAGCTGGTGACCACCCTGACGACCTTACTGGGGACCGAGATCACTACAAAAAAGTAGGCATAACACAATGCGGAGATTGCAAAGCTTCAGGAGCAGATGACCAAAGTCCAGGAGGATATCAATGCTGAAAATACCCGAACAGCTGCGTTACAGGCACAGATTAATGCAGAGGTGGAGCGCCTGAAGGCAGAGGCTAGGCGCCTAAACCTCGATCAGAACATTTCCAATGCAGTTCACCGGAGGAGGCACCAGACCCATTTACATCTGAGTTACGAGCCCATGCATTTGTTCAACACGCCGGGGGCAGGCCCAAGTACTCCGGGAGCACTAGTTATACCCCAATTAACCTCTGATGTGCCTGGGAGCAGGGTAGTGGCTCAACCTCACCAGCCAGAGCCGACCCGAAGGAATGAGCCGAGCCCTGACCTTGTCCAAACACCGCCGCAGCATTTTCTGACACCGCCAGGTCACTTCTCCAACCCGGTGGATAACATGGTAGCAGCGGCAACTCGGTTTACTGCGCTTCCTATCATCGGTGAGTCGCCGATCGTGGTTGAAGCCTGGAACGCCATTGGATTTTTACAGACGGCGATTGCTCAGCAAGCTAATTACTCTTATAGTCGGCATCGTGTGCACTCAACTCCACTACCGAGCCGTAGCTACAGCCGACATGCTGAGTCGCCGGCAGTGTCTAGCAGTGAACGATGCCGTAACCCACCCTGGGATAACCCGCCCCATAATACGTGTTCAGATGCTCAAGCAATCATGGATGAGGCAAGGGCCCGCCGCGAGGCGGAGGCAGCAAACCAGGGGGCTCACCAGCCGCCCCCGATAAGCCCTTTAACCTCTGTGAGAGTCGGGTCAAATACCAGAACCATCGGAGTGTCATGCCTAGTGCTGGCTTTAAGTAATGAGTGCATGCCTAAAGACTTTAAGGGTCCTCGCAAAGTACCCAACTACACGGCGGCTCTTGAGCCGGCGGCTTGGATTGAGAGCTATGAACTAGCCATGGATATGTTGGACGTCAGCGATGCGGTCTGTGCCAAGTATTTCACTATGATGTTGGAGGGGTCGGCTCATACATGGTTGAAGAACCTGCCCCCAATTCTATTAACACCTGGGTGGAGTTGAAGGAGCACTTCATCAAGAATTTTCAAGGAACTTGCAAACAGCCGATGACAATTGTTGATTTGGAACACTGTGTGTAGCGTGAAGATGAGTCGGCCCATCATTGGGCCCGTCGGGTTGCGAATATTATTCACTCTTCAGATAGCATTGGGGCGGCTCAAGCTGTTCTGATCTTGGAGAAGAACTGTCACTTTTAACCTCTTGTGCAGAAGCTTGGGCGGCTTAAGCGCAAGTGCTAGGATATGGGCACTCTCATGGATGTCCTTACCAGATATGCCGATTCTGATGGTATGAAGGATCCTAATTCTGATGATGACAAATCTGGCAAAGGCAAGAAAGACGGTGGTGGTAAGGGTCAGCAACAAAATGCCTCCGCGCATAATGGTAATAACCATGGTAATGGTGGAAAATGCAAACACCTTGATGGCGGGCCAGACTTTGTGTCTAACACCAACGCAGGGTTCAAGAATCAGCGTCGTAATGGAAAGAAGCCATATGCTGGGGGAAAGCCCAAGAATTATGAGGAAGCTCTTAATGCGCCGTGTCCAAAGCACAGTTATCCTAACAAGTCATCTTCTCATGCTTGGAAGGATTGTTATGTTATGCAGGAGTACAGGAATTAGTCGTTTCAACAGCATCATGGCAACGGTAATGGGCCGCCAGGCGGGTCAGGCTCAGGAGGTTTCCAGGGATCCGGCTTTGGCAGTGGCGGCTCGAATTCTGGCTATCAGGGCCACGGGAACCATGGTGGTCATAATCAGCAATCTGGTCAAGGTAATCAGCAGCAGAATAACCAGTTCGGATACCAGAGTAATCCTAAGCGGCTCAACAGTGGACAATATCATGTCTTTACTACGAGTACATGCAAGCGCGACCGGAAAATCCATAAGCGAGTAGTCAATGCGGTTGAGCTGGCAGTACCGCAATATTTGATGTGGTTTGAGCACATGATAACTTGGAGCCGGGCGGATCACCCGCCCCATGTTGATGATCTAGGTCTTCTAGCCCTTGTAGTGGCCCCTCAAGTGGGCGGTTACAAATTCACCAAGGTACTTATGGATGGTGGAAGCAGCATCAACATATTGTACTATGACACTTTTCGACGAATGAATCTGACAGAGAAGGATGTGAAGTAGTCCTCTATGGTATTTCACGGAGTTGTTCCTGGCAAATCGGCTTACCCTGTAAGGTAGATTGCTCTGGAGATCACTTTTGGAGATGAGTATAATTACAGAGCAGAGACACTGTGGTTTGAGGTGGTCAAGATCAAGAGTCCATATCATGCGCTGTTTGGGCCGCCGGCTTATGCGAAATTTATGGCTCGCCCTTGTTACATATATTTGCAACTTAAGATGCCTGGGCCACGAGGGACAATCACAGTTCATGGTGATCGTAAGATAGCCCTGGAATGTGAAGAAGGAGATGCTTCTTATGCAGAGACGGCCTGTGCTGCCGCGAAGCTGAAGTTTTACAAGGACAATGTTGACCCGGCTGACATGACCCCTCTGAAGAAACCCACCACCGAGAAGGACCCTCTGCTCAAGTTCAAGTCGACAAAACACACGCAGCAGGTTGACTTTGTTCCCGGTGATTCTTCGTAGCAGTTCACCATTGGGACGGGGATGAATCTCAAATAGGAAAGTGCGCTCATCGAGTTCATACGTGAGAACCGGGATATCTTTGCATGGAAACCTTCTGACATGCCGGGTGTACCGAGAGAATTCACTTAGCACCACCTTAATGTGGATCCTAAGATGAAACATGTCCGACAGTTCCTCCGTCGTTTTAACGAAGAGAGGCGTAAGGCTATTGGAGAAGAAGTGGCCCGACTTTTAGCTGTTGGGTTCATAGTTGAAGTTTTTCACCCTCAGTGGTTGGCTAATCCTGTGCTTGTGCTAAAAAAGAATGGTACTTGGCGTATGTGTGTCGATTACATGGATCTGAACAAGGCTTGCCCAGCTGATCCATTTGCTCTCCCCCGTATCGACTAGATCACTGATGCAACAGCGGGTTGTGAGAGCTTATGTTTCCTGGATGCTTATTCTAGTTATCATCAGGTTAAGATGGCGGTTGTAGATCAGGAGAAAATAGCCTTTATCACACCCTTTGGAGCTTTCTGCTATGTTTCTATGCCCTTTGGGCTCAAGAGTGCCTAGGTGACATATCAACGATGTGCTCAGAATTGCTTCCACGAGCAGATTGGACGCAATGTTCATGCTTATATGGACGACATTGTGGTTAAGTCAAGGAAGAAGGAAACCTTGCTTGATGATTTGAAGGAAACCTTTGACAATCTCCGGGTGTACAAGATGATGCTTAACCCGGCCAAATGTGTTTTTGGTGTACCTCAGGACAATTGCTAGGCTTTTTGGTTTCAGAGAGGGGCATCGAAGCTAACCCGGAGAAAATCAAAGCTATCACCTCTCTGTCTAAGCCGGCCTGTATCGATGACATTCAGTGCTTGGCGGGTTGTATTGCAGCCTTGAGCCGGTTCATAAGCCGCCTGGGTGAGAAGACGATTCCCCTGTACCAGATGATGAAAAAGAATGATAATTTCGTCTGGAGTGATGCTGCTAACACTGGTACAGCGAGGTGCTATACAAACGGTTTTTAACCCCTTTCCGCGACGGCATTTCGAACCGTTGCCTAGTGAGTGTGGGCGATAGGGGGGTCCTTCCCACATGACCTAGAAACCATCGGGGATAGGGAGCCTTGATGCATACAGTTGTCCCTATATAACCGTTTCCGATATCTTGAATATCCCAAACACTTCATCCTTGCTACTCGTTTGTGCTTGCATTGCCATCGCAGTCAGAGTTTTGTGGTTTTACCTAAAACCAGGCACATTCCAGGCACGTACCAAACTGGCTCTACGTTTACGATGCCTGGCACATCACAAACAGTTCATGATTGTCAACCGTGTACGATAGGTAGACAATCACACACATTTAGTTTTCCCGCACCGTTTGTGATAGTGTCTGACATCACACACGCTTTGCAAACGGCAACTGTGTGCATTGTTACACATGTTTCCTCTCCATGAACCGTGTCATATTATGATGTATATCGCACATGCTGTGCTTTATAGATCGTGTGCGCCATAATGACCTACACACCATAATTTCACCCTAATTTAATTGCTACTATTTAAAATTGTATCTAATTTGAACTTGAAAGTAGGCTATAGCTTTATTCATATCCATCAGGTTCAAACAACCAATGCATTATTCGATTCACAGGTACATATGTTTAAGAATTACATAAGCACCAAATAAAGAATGATGAACCAGGGTTCTATACTAGTACTATTACAGATGGTAAAGAAAGAGGCGACAGACATTCTGGTTGCTGAACAAGGTGAAGCGGAATGGCCCTATTGTGCTCTCCTAGATGCAGAAGGCACGCACGACTCTAGTCCAACCCCTTGTGATGGCCGGCCGCCAATCATGTAGTTTGAGAGGTAATCTTGAGTAAACTGCTTCAGGATCCACTGCAAAGGAAAAAAGATTCAGACATTGTCATCTCACACAACTCATTACGGGCAGTAAAAAGAAGACTACAGAGTTCTTACTTACCATCCTGCAGTTCACTATTGTCTTGCATAAAGTGTAAACAAATAGTTCGATTGACATCTTTTGACCCATTTTAGTAACAATCTTTATCAGTTTTGTCACTTGATGCTGGTTCATGAATATCTCATTGCCCCATACGCAGAAATGGTCGAAGTGTGGATCTTTGTCAATGACATATGTACCTAAAAGCACCAAGTTAATATTAGAAGCTAAACAACAATTGCAAAATGATGTAGTACAACACTCCCTGAATCCCATTATACAAGATTTTATTACATGTATATCTAGACATCATCAGAACATTAAGGTAACACTCTTCCTTGTTGCTATGTAGCCTGGGATTGCATATTCAGTCATTCAGTTCAATGCATGTTGCTATGTAGCCTCAGATATATTAAATATGGCCCTAGTTAACCTACTGATAAATGGGTTACAGATATATTCAGTGAAATATCCAATTCGATGATTAATCCCTTATCAGCCCCCAGGCTATATGGTACCAGCTACCGATATCCTGAACAGTGAGTACATATAAGCAATGCGATGAAACTAACCTCGATGGAAAACAACACTGTTCTCAATATTGTCCTGTATGAGTACATATAAAGGCTTGTTAAGCACAACAGGCTAAACATCAACCAAATATATCCATGGTAGACAATATAATCTACAAATGATAGCTTCAGTGTGCAGGTTTAAGCATGCTAGTTAAGCAAAATAAGAAGTGGAAAGGTGTGTTAACTGCATCAGGCATAACATTTAAAAACAAGCAAATAGTCATTCAAACTGGTATTGTGCAGGTCTAAAGTACACTAGTTATTGTTAAAAAAATGAAAAGGCATGTTAACTGCAACATCCTTAACAGCAACCAAATATCATAATTCATAGTGGTATTGTTGAAACTGTTATTGATGAAATTGAACTGCACAGCAAATAGTTGCACATATAGAGCATCATATTGTGAAGAACTGAAATAAACAAGGCATAAGGTCATCTCTAGCCGATCCTTTAAAAGTTAACGGACTAAAACCCTTAGTGGATATATATATACTCCAGCAATTTTTGGCTGTTTCTAGCCGAACGCCTAAACTTAACGTTGTAAACTTCAATTTGATCAAGTTCAAAGCAGGTTCAACCGAAAGTAGCATGCATTCAAACATAAACATAGATAGTTTTGCATAACCGAACATAAAACATAAATTTAAACTAAGCTAAACTACTTTCGGTCGAAGTGGAGGTCGAGCCAATCCTTCCTCGTTAGGTACGGTGTGCCGGGAGCCGGGTCCGGGCCGGTGCCGTCGTCGGGGTCGTTGGGGAAGACACTCCTCCACTCGTCGACGTCGATCTCCTCATCCTCGCCGCCCACCTCGACGCCCTCAGCGCCGCCGTCCTTGCTGCCTTCGACCTCGTCATCGGAGGAGAGCACGATAACCTCGCCGCCCTCCGTGCCAGCAAAGATCACCCGCTCCGCCTCCACGAGCTCCGGTTGCTGCCGGCGGAGCTCTTGCATGTAGGCCTCGTCGGTGGCCTCGGCCTCGAGGCGCTCCCATGCCTCGCGGTCCTCCCGCGCCATAGCCGAGCTCACCACCCCTGGCTCCGGTGGAACGAGGTCGACTGGACGTGTGTCGAAGGGGAAATTGAGCCTAGCCACCGCACCGTGGTAGCAGACCTGCCAGCGGTCGTAATCCATGGCCGCGAGCTCGGCCGTGTGGAAGCTACCGAGCCACCGGCTGGTGTGGGTCTCCCGATCCGTAATCTCGGTGACCCACGTCCCCCATCACCGCTGCCGGACCCCGAGGTAGGACCTTATCGGCGGCCGGGCCCGAGGGAGGACGGGGAAGTCCTCGAACCGGCGTAGGGGCGCGGCGGCGGGCGGATCGGGCGACCGGCGACGGCGGATCGATAAAGAGCCCGTGGAGGACGACGGGGACACCTCGGCGGCCACCTTGCCGGCGTCGGGCGAAGAGGCCGCGATAAACCTCTTTTTGGCCATTGGCTCCTCGAGCTCCCCGGCACATAGGCAGAGGTTGAGGATGGAGGCGGCGGCGACGGCGACCTACCAATGGTTTCGAGCGAGGGAGGGGTGGTGTGTGTCTGTGTGAGCGGAGGTTTTGGGGAGTGTGTGGTGTGTGTGGAGGGCGGCAAGGTGGTGTTTGAGGAAATACTGCGGCAACTGAAAATTTTACTAGGCGGGAGTAACAAGGCGGGGCTACGGAAAATTTGGATCAAGGGCGAGCAGATATTTTTGAGATTGCGAGGGATGCAGAGGCGGGAGTAAAATGCCGGGGCTACTGAAAATTTGAATCAAGGGCGAGCAGATATTTTTGAGGTTGCGAGGGATGCAGAGGCGGGAGTAACAAGGCGGGGCTACTGAAAATTTGAATCAAGGGCGAGCAGATATTTTTGAGATTGCGAGGGATGCAGAGGCGGGAGTAAAATGCCGGGGCTACTGAAAATTTGAATCAAGGGACTGAAGCAGAGCGGGAGTAACAGACATCGCACACGGTCCGCACATACTAATCGTGTGCTATCAAATATTAAAACCTTCCAGGCGGTAGATATTTTCGAGATTACGAGGCAGTAGATATTTTTGAGACCGGGAGGCAAGCCTCATGGAGCCCAATCTAACTGTGCTGATGTGAGGGACTGCAGGGCACGGGCGTGGCACACGGGTAGTCTGACCGAACCATGTCTGTTGCGTACCCAATCGCAGACGGTTTCTACATCCAACTCGTGTGCTGTTTATAAATTTGGCAAAAAGAATAACGCAGGAGAGGGTCAGAACACGAACACACTTGCATGTCGACCAAATATATGTATGAAAAGGGTGGTTTGATGTTCGAATACCCAATGCACAACTTTGATGTGGCACTTGTCGCACAAAAGCACAGTATTGCTAGTCAGCCACCCCCTACGAACTCCACTTCGTGTCGGTGGTAAGGGAATCCTAGCTACGAATGCATGCCCCCAAATAGCTAGGTCTGAAATCTCACCCTACCGTAACACAAAACCTATAGGAGTCCATCATATATATATATGGTCAAACTTCCCCTTTCGCTTCCCGACAAAGGTGGACCATGTGCCGACCCACAAATGTGTGCTTGTGGCGCGAGATGGGTGAGACCACATACGAACCACATGCGGGTGGCCCTACTATATGTATGAAAAGGGTGTGGTGTGATATTTAACTACCATTCACAACTTTGATGTGGCACGTGTGCCTCACAAATTAACCGGACTTCCCCGACCCCACGGAGGTTGCAGGTAGCGCGAAGTAGCCCCCTCCTCCCCACACACACACGTCGGGGGGAGGGCATCTCACCAAGACGTACTGTAACACGGACCAAGCAAAATCCAACTTGGTCGTACAACCTCTCCCGCTTGTTGTTGGTCAAAGTGATGGACGTCCACACGGCCCTGCAAAATGGGCTAGCTTGTCACCGATAACCTCGCGAGGGAGTACTGTATGAAGACAAACCCACTCTGTGCATGTGGCCCAAGTATATGGAAGTGGTGTGTGTGGTGTTTGAATACCCAATGCGCAAATTTGATGTGGCACCATGCTTTGGAACCGTAAAATCCCCACATTGAGCGAGGGTTCACGACGCGTAGCATGCACTCAAACTTAATTAGGCTTGGAATGGTCGACCTACTATACGGTAACTCGAAGCAAAGAAGAAGAATCCACCCTGGTAACCTTTCTCGTCGTTGGTCGAAATGATGGTTGTCCACGCGGGCCCATGAATATATATAGGCTTGCCACCCATAACCAAGCGAGTGAGAGTGTGTCCAAAGACAACCATTGCATGCGTGTGTCCCGAACATATTTATGGAGGTATGTGATGCATGCATATGTGTTGAATACCTGACCCAATGCACAACATTGATGTGGTGCATGCGTTGAAAATCGCAGAGGTCCCCACACAGAGCAAGAGGTCGTTCATGACGTGTCGTGTGCTCGTCCCCCCCACCCCTTCGATCTAGCGGGATGGATTCATGTGTACACATACGCTATTATATATATGTAATCTCACATCATGATCTATATCATGAGACAAACAAAAAATTAATCCCCTCCTAAGTCAAATTAGTTAACCTCTCTCGCGTTGTCGGTGAAAGTGATGGACCAAGCAGGCCGACAGATGGAAGCATCGCCTATAACCGCGTGAGTGAGTGCCATATATAGGACAACAACCATCATGATTGCACGTGTGCTAGAACATATATATGAAGAGGTGTGTTGTGATGTTTTGAATACCTAATTAATGCACAACTTTGATGTGGCATTTGCCTCAAAAACCGCAAAGTCCCCACACAGAGTGAGGTTCATGTGACACCTAGTATATATATATAATATATATATATATATATTATATATATATATATACATCCCCCCTTCGACACGTACTATACACCTAGTAACACAACCCTAAAAGAATTAATCTTCCTTGTCCGTCAAACGTACCTCTCTTTCGCTGGGTCAAAGTGATGGACGACAAACTCGCGGGCCCAGCACAGAAGCGAAGCGTACGTCGCACGTGAGTGATCATCCTATATAGGACTACGTACCACCGTCTGCATGTGGCCCAAAGAGGTGTTTGTGTGATGTTTGAATACGCAATGCACAACTTTGATGTGGCACCACATATATAGGTAACCAAAAAGTCCCCACAGAGAGCGCGAGGTTCATGATGCGTGGTATGTGCTATATGTACGCCCCCATTCGATGCGTGGTATATATGTACTTCTACTGTATAGCACAAACAAAAAAAGAATCATTCCTTGATGGTCAAATTAACCTCTCTCTCGTTGGGTCAAAGTGATGGAGGACAACCTCGCATGCCCACGGATGTAAGCGCCACACGTGAGTGAGTTCCTATAGGGCAACCACCGCCTGCATGGTATTGTGTGATGTTTGAATACCAATATAATGTACAACTTTGATGTGGCACCTGCCTTGGGAACCGGAAAGTCCCCACATGGAGCGAGGTTATGACACGCATATATATAGAGTATTCATGTTGCCCCCTCTTTGACATGTACATACTCCTACCGTGCATATACGTAACACAAACCAAAAAAGAACCATCCTTGTTGTTCAAATTAACCTCTCTCTTGTTGCACGTTCAACTGGTCGATGATGACCTCATGGGCCCACAGAGAGAGGCACACGCGAGTGATGTCATAGGACAAAACCACCGCATGCATGCGCCCGTGTGTTATGTGATGTTTGAATACTACCCAATGCACAACTTTGACGTGGCACATGCTTCGCAAACCGGAAACACACTACACCATGATGCGTGTAGCCCCCTCACTTCAAGTCGGTGGGAGGGTGTGTACGCACGTGCTCGAACTTTGATATGGAATCTCACCATGATCCACACCACACACATGCCAAGATGAATCCACCTTTTGGTCAAATGCCTCTCGTTGTCGGTGGAAACTGAAAACCTTTACGGGCTAACGAATGGGCACGTCGCTGATAACTGCACGAGGGAGAGTGTCCGAGAGGACCACCAATGCATGCATGTGGCCCGAATATGTATTCATGAAAGGGTTGTGTAATGCTTTAAATAACCAATTCACCACTTTGATGTGGCATATATATATGACTCACAAAATGATCAATAATCCCACACGGAGGTTCACGACTCGTAGTGTACTGCCGGACCCCTCCCTCCCACCCCCACACACATAGACACACACATCCCGCACCACCACAGCCACTCTGAGGCATGTCAAACTTTTTTTGCAGTGAACATGTGACCAAAGGCAGAGTGTCGTGTTAAAATTTAAAAAAAACAGACATCATTCGACCGTTTTTATACATTGATTGATTTCCTAGGGATTTAATGTGCAAAAATCAAATTTGAGCTACATGTGCACCAAAATGGATTGCAAAATCATATGTGTCCCTGGGTGCATGTTTCCTTGTGCAAGAGATTTCAAAACATTGAGAATATAGAATTTTAAAATTCAGTAAATCCAAAACTTAGTTGAAATTCATGAAACTTATCGTGGTGTCATATATGGACACCAGTAGACTATGATATTGTATTTTTTTGTCAAATTTGAGACCCGTTTTGATATAATCTTCTTACAAATGGGAGATTATTAAAAACTGGCAACCAATATCTCATACGGATTATTTATTCGGACCGTGTGCATTAGACCATGCCATGCTTCGGTTAAGCAGTAAAGCAGCAGAATGAATCATCAATAAACCCAAAAATATACGTGCTGCCACACGCCCCGTGTGCCGTGCGAGTAGGCGTGAGTTGACGGGACGCATGCGCAGGCATACCGGGAGGCGTGCGTGCAGGTGTGTGTATTGACGGGAGGCATGCGAGTAGCTGTGTGAAATGATGGTAGGAATGGCAGAAGTCCGCCGCGCAGGCTCACCGGGAGGCGAGACAGCCTTTGACTGCCGCCCGCCTCGCTCCCACTAGTCCGTATTAATTGCGCGCCCGAGCCGCCGGCCATAATAGGCGGCCGCACCCCTGGTCCACAGTGGTCACCAACGTCTGGACTCTGGAGTGTATGAGGATGCCGCCGAAGCGCACCATCGGAAGAAGTGGCGATGCCGGGGCTGGTGAAGCACCCACGCAACGCATGAAGCTAGGCACAGAGGTTGCCGTCGCCGCCGCCGAGGTCTCGCGCGGGCAGCAGCACGACCTTGACTTCGTCGGCGGCGTCGTGCCCTCCTAGCCAGAGCTGGAGGTCAACAGCAACTCCTGCAATGACTGCGACTCTGACGGATAACCGGTTAGTCATCTATATACCCATTTGTGCGGCAAACATATCATGTGTTTTCTCTGGTTACTCCCCCCTCCCTCTATAATTTTTTTGGAATACAAATCCTATGGTTATGTTCTCTCAGTCCATGAAATCAGAGTAATTAAGATCCGTTAGATGCACGTAGTGTATTGATTGTTTGAATGTAATCCGTATAGAGTTAGTGACTAATTGTTTGTTCTGTACAAATGATTTTTGCTAAAAATCCGACTAGGGTTATCTTGCGTGCCAATAATTCATGGCCAGATCTTGAGAATTGATTTTGAATGTCCTACATATATGTTTGTGCCTTTTTTCTTCCAGATCTTGAGAATTGATTTTGAATGTCCTACATGTATGTTTCTGCCATTTTTTTTTCTTTCAAATTGGTATGTACACAGATGAGGCTCCGGCCAGCGCCGCCGCCGGATGTAGATCTTGGACCCGGCTGCGCGGCCAGAAGCGGCCACGCCCCCCTGGACCTAAGGAACCAGTAGAATCTCCGGCGGACCGCATCAGCGATCTCTCGGACGACATCCTTGGGGAGATAATCTCCCTTCTCCCCACCAAGGATGGCTACCGCACACAAGTCCTCGCATCTCGATGGTGCACTCAGTGGTGCGCCGCGCCTCTTAATCTCGACTGTCGTCAGCTATTTGTGGATGATGATTCTGAACTCCTCGGAGCCATCATCTCCTCCCACCAGGGCTTCGTTCAATGCATCTGCATCCCGGTATGCTACCTGCTGGACATACCCTGCATGGTGGCCGCCTGGCTGACATCCCGTCAATTCGATAAACTCCAGCAGCTTGAGTTCTACCATTACTACAGCGATAGGTTACCACCAATAGCTGCATCTGTGCCCTCACCACCGATGCCCATCTCATGGTTTTCCTCCTCTCTCCACACCGTCACCTTGACCCGGTGCTATCTAGTAGACAATCTGGTACAAATGCTTCAACTGCCACTGCTGAAAAAACTTGCGCTTGTGTTGGTTCATCTGTCGGAGGCCTCACTGCACAACATCATCCACTCCAGCTGCCCTGCACTGGAGCGTTTGGTGCTTGTTTTTGGAGCAGGAATCGATATCCCTTATCTCAAAATAAAGTCGCCTCACCTTGTAAGCATTGGAATCCGTTTTGAAGGACAGGAGCTCATCATCGAAGATGCCCCTTCACTTCAAAGGTTGGTCCTTGATTGTTGTTATAAACCTTCGCAAATAACTGTGGTCTCTGCACCTAAACTAGAGACCTTGGGTGCAATTCGTGATCCATTTAAATGGTTCGAGATGGTGTTTGCCTCCACACCTATTGAGGTACTATATATTATTCACGTACACTTTTGTAATTGCATTTTTCATTTGTGCGCACAAGTTAATTATCATCTTGGAGTACACTTTCAGTGCTAATATTATGTTCTATGCTCAATGAAGCGCTTGTCCATCCTATCAGTGGTGGTGGATTCTGTCAAGACCTTATATATCAGTATGTGGTGTTTTGATCTCAACATCATTATTGCCTTGCTGCAATGCTTTCCATGTCTGGAGAATTTGTATATAAAGGTGATGATTTCACGCACATTGAAAGCCCATATATAATGTACTATAATTAATCGTTCAGCTATCACTCTTTCAACATAATCTTTTTTAGACATTAACTGTTTTCAATCTTCATCTCTATTTAGGCAACAACACATGGAGAAAAAGGTATAACCAATTGATGGTTGATTAAGCACGGGGATTTTCTCAGATCTCATGACATTCGTTTGAAGACAGTAACGTTGGAACGATATTCATCCAACAATGCAAACACTAGCTTTGTCACATTCTTCATGTTGAATGCGAGGGCACTATTGTCCGTGAGGATTAAGTTTTTCAACAAGAAATTACTCATGGCTGCAAGTGTTGAACAGCATAAAAAGAAGTTTCAGGTGGACCTAAGGGCTTCTGATCGTGTTCGGCTTCTATTTACAACAGCTTGTGGTCATCATGGAGCAGTAGAATTATTGTACTGGGATCTTGATTTTATGGATTAGACTGATCCATTTGATTGTAACTGCCGAAAACTTTGGTTGAGTTAGATGTCATTGTCCTGTTCAATCCGGGTTATGTGTAAACCTGATGAACAATTAATCCTCGTGCTTTTTGTACCTTTTGTAAGCTGGAGTTAGACATTGTTGCCCTTTTCAACTAGGGTTTGACACACATTTTCTTTCATATTGGGTGTCTGTGTTCCTATAGGTACTACCTCTGTCATGGTTTATTCTTTATTGGCCCCCTTCGTATTTTGTAGTACCAAACTTTGACCTTAGATTTAACTAAGAATATATTAATGCATGTCATCGAAAATAATATTGTTGGACGGCTATTCCTGGCTATGTTCATCTGCTATATGCAATAATTATGCATGTGCTTGCTCGCCGTTTAGGCGGCCGCGGCGCGCTCTGCTCGTGTGCCTCCGCGCGCTCTACTCACCGTTTAGGCGCCCTCGGGTCGCGTCCCTCTGCGCGCTCTGCTCGCCGTTTAGGCACCAAGTCTCGCTCGGGTCACGTCGTCCCTCTGCGCGCGCTCTACTTGCGGTTGGGGAAGCTTTAGTTATTTGATCTTAGATTATGTTAATTAATTATACCTCCAGAGCCGGAATCATCCGGCTCTAGAGGTATAATTAATTAACCTAAACTATGATCTCCGGCGCCCGTTCCCGTTGCGCAACTCCATCATGTCGTCGGCCGTTGGGGGTATGCTGGTATGTGTGGGTAACTAGCTAGCAAGTGGATCAGTAGCGAGTCGCCGGCGGCGGCCATTGCCGTGGTTATCTATAGCTAGCAGCTGGCTAGGGGATTGGGGATTTTACAATTCACCCCTGTGGAGCGCGGGAAGCCTTCGCTGGAGCGCGGGAAGACTTGAGCACACAACCCGACAACCATATGTGTTATCACGTGTTACCGGACACGTGTTAACATAAGGAAACGTATGTGTAACCTACTAATCATCGCACACGAGTACTCGCACACGCATCGTGTGCGATACTCCTAGCCATCGCAAGCAACTAGTATGCATTTTCAAAGTTTTTAGTACACACATAATCACACACGAATTAACTCTAGTAACCGTGTGTGTTATATTTTCTCATCGCAAACAGTTCATCCGAGTGGGCTGTTTGCCGTCTATCACACACATCTTGTTTACACGAATCGTTTGTGTTTTTTTGGCTCATCGCAAACAAATCATCTATGTGAACTGCTACTGCATATCACACATATCTTGTTAAGTTGAACCGTTTCTGTTGTGTTCCCTAATCGAAAACAGTTTGTCCGAGTGAACTGTATGCCGTATATCACACACACCTTGATCTGGCTGACCGTTTCTGTTGCATTCCCTAATAGCAAACAGTTCATCGGAGCGAACTGTATGCCGTATATCGCACACACATTGATATGGCTGCCCGTTTTTGTTGTTCTGTCTAATCACAAACAGTTCATATGGATCAACCGTATGCCCCGCATCGCACACGTAACTAAAATCTGAACCGTGTTTGATGTCTTTGCCATCGCAAACGTTTTGCATCTTTTTTGATGATTTTTTTACATCCCCGTTTGCGATTAATGCATCACACACAGTTTCATCAAAGGGTCTCAGATCGTAGTGTCACGTTAGCAGCATCCTACAGTAGTGTAATGAGGCTTTCGAGGCACTTAGGAAGCAGTTGGCTGAGCTGCCCATCTTGGCTGCTCCGATCGGCAAAGAGCCTCTTCTCCTGTACGTGGCGGCTAATAATATGGCTGTAAGCGTGGTAATTGTCGTGGAGCGCAAGGAGGCAGGGAAAGAATATCCAGTCCAGCAGCCGATTTATTATGCCAGTGAGGTCTTGACGGAGTCCAAGCAAAGGTATCCACATTGGCAGAAGTTGGTGTTTGGGGTGTTCATGGCTAGCCGCAAGTTGAAACATTATTTCCTTGGGCATCCAATCACTGTGGTCAGTTCGGCTCCTCTGGGAGATATCATTCAAAACAGAGAAGCCACAGGCCGAGTTGCTAAGGGGGCAATTGAGCTTGGGCCACATCATCTGAAATATGTGCCCATAACCGCCATCAAGTCTCAGGTTCTGGTGGATTTTATCAATGATTGGACAGAACTGCAAGCACCTGAGGAGAGGCCGGACAATACATACTGGACGATACATTTTGATGGATCAAGGCAATTGGAAGGCTCGGGGGCTGGAGTTATTATATCTTCCCCGCGAGGTGACAAATTTTGTTATGTCTTGAGGCTTATGTTTCCCTGTACTAATAATGCAGCTGAGTACGAGGCTTTACTACATGGGCTCCGCATGTCCAAGGAGATGAACTTGAGCCGGGTAAGATGCCTCGGCGACTCAGATCTCATTGCACAACAAGTTTTAGGGACTTGGGATTCTAAGGACCCGCTCATGGCGGCTTATCGTCAGGCAGTGACTAATATTGCTGGCTACCTCAAAGGTTATCAAGTGGATCACATAGACCGGCGGCATAATGAGGCAGCTGATGCTTTGTCTCGGCTGGGTTCTCAGCATAAGCCGGTTCCCCCCAAATGTGTTCCTTGATGTGCTGCATAATCCTTCTGCCAAGTTACCTTCAGAAGAGGATCTCACTATCCCTGACCCGAAAGGACAGTTGGTGGCAGCTCTACGTGATATTCTAGATTGGACGATGCCTTATCTGGCTTATCTGACTCGGGGTGAGCTTCCAGAAGATGAAATTTTGGCCCGACAGATTATCTGACGGTCTAAGTCCATGACAATTGTCAATGCGAGTTACACAGGTGCAGTGTGACTGGCGTGTTTCAATGTTGTGCTTCCCCTGAGGAAGGCCGTGAGATTCTCCAAGAAATTCATGCTGGGGACTATGGTCATCATGCCGGGTCAAGATCTCTGGTGGCCAAAGCTTTTCGACATGATTTTTACTGGTTGACGGCTCATGCTGATGCAGAGGATATTGTCCGCAAGTGTGACGGTTACCAGAAGTTGGCACGACAAGCTCATGTGCCGGCTCAAGAATTGCGGATGATCCCAATAACTTGGTCGTTTACGTTATGGGGCCTTGATATGGTCGGGCCATTTAAGAGGTCTAAGGACAAAAAGACTCACCTTTTGGTTGCAGTTGATAAATTTACCAAGTGGGTTGAAGCAGAGCCAGTCAACAATTGTGAGGCAGCGAATGCAGTTCAATTCATGAAAAAGCTGCTCTTCCAATTTGGTTATCCTCATAGTATCATCACTGATAATGGGACAAATCTGTCTAAAGGTGCTATGAAAGAGTTCTGTCAAAAGGAACACATCCGGCTTGATGTTTCATCTGTGGCTCATCCATAGTCCAATGGCCAAGCCGAGCGTGCTAACCAGGAGATATTACGAGGGATTAAGCCTCGACTTATGGTTCCTTTGGAGCGTACTCCAGGTTGTTGGGTTGAAGAGCTTCCTGCAGTTCTTTGGAGCATAAGGACTAACCCCAATAGATCAACAGGCTACACGCTGTTCTTCATGGTTTATGGCGCAGAGGCGGTTCTTCCAAGTGTTATCCATCATGACTCACCCCGTGTGGCGGCTTATGTTGAAATAGATAATGAGACGGCTCGCCAAAATGCCCTGGATGCCTTGGAAGAAGAACGTGATCTCACGACGGCTCGATCTGCAATTTATTAGCAAGACCTACGTCGCTATCACAACCATAGAGTTCGAAGCCGCACTTTCTAGGAGGGCAACTTAGTGCTCCATTTGATTCAAGATCAGACAAGCATGCATAAGCTTTCACCTCCTTGGGAAGGGCCCTTTGTTGTTAGAAAAAATCTCAATAATGGGTCATATTATCTCATCGACATATGTGAACACAATAAGTCACGTACCTCTGAGGAGGAGACCAACAGGCCCTGGAACATTGCTCATCTTCGGCCTTACTATACTTGAGCCACTGGCACCAGTTATTGTACATACCTATATCGTGTATATACCTTTTTATGATCAAATATAATAAAGCCGGCATCCCCGAAACTCGGGGCCTCTGTCGTTTCATCTCCTATATTGTGCATGAGTCTTTTATTTGTTAATCATAGGTCACTTCGGGGCTTCCAACTCACGGAGTTTAGCTTTCTCACCCTTTTGACCCGGCAAAAACACCACAATACGTTGGTTAAACCAGCCTGTCTGCTTGATGCTACTCCAGAAAGGTGACCCGCCGTACTCTTGACAGTCAATCTTTATGACCCTGAACTTGCCAAGGTTAAAACGACGGCTTAAGTCATGTGAGAGCCGGCTTATAGAAAGTGAGGATAAACCAAGGCTATCATGCTAGCTTCACTGAAGCAAGACTTGAGCCTCGAAAGCCAGTCTTTTTTGTCGAGCCTCGAAAACCGACTTATAGTTCATTCAATATTTATATGTGGGTATTGTTTATTTCTGTTTTTGCTGGAATTTTTTGCTCTTGATCACATTATTGCAATGACTATAAGTCTCCGGGTCAAAACAACTCCGGGTTACTTGTAATCAGCATTGAGCTTTTATCGACCTTGAGTCGCCGGGTTATCAATCCGCAGTTGCTTTCTAGAAATCAATCATCATGACTATAAGTCGCCGGTGGACAAATCGCCGGGTTATTTTACACCAGTTATCATTTGGTGCAATTTTTTGCAGCCACATGGAGCTTGTGCGTCAAAAAGTTGCTACAAGTAACATATCAAATATTAGTGCCAGCATTAGTTCCACAATAGTAAGGACAAGACGTCCAAGGCGGGTTATTAACATGCATTGATCCAAACTCTTCATCAGACGACAGACAAGTTTTGGCTCACAAGTTAAAATGTGCACGAGGGCACGACAGAGCAGCCAAGTGTTTTGCTAAATTCCTATTACAAGGCTCCAATTGAGCTCAAAATATTTAATAAAGTTTTTGTGGAGTATAAACTACTCCTGCAAGCCGGCCTCTATGCCGTCCGGGTTGTTTCACTCCGGGTTAGCTCCTTGCTGGCCCCTTGCAGTTGACGCCTCCGGGTCATCCTGCATCGACTCTTCTGCGTCTTGGATCTGAAGGTTGTCCAGATTCCAGTTGACATCGGTTAAGGCTTGGAAGATGGCTTTGTCATGCATGATAGGAGTGTTGGGGAACGTTGCATGGAAAACAAAAAAAATTCTACGCACACGCAAGATCTATCCATGGAGATGCATAGCTATGAGAGGGGACAGTGTGTCTACGTACCCTCGTAGACCATTAAGCGGAAGCGTTTATCAATGCGGTTGATGCAGTCGTACACCTTCATGATCCGCCAGATCAAGTACCGAACGTACGCCACCTCCGCGTTCAGCACACGTTCAGCTCGATAACGTCCTCGCCTTCTTGATCCAGCAAGCCGGGCAAAGTAGTAGATAAGTTCCGGCAGCACGACGGCATGGTGACGGTGGTGATGCAACTATCTCCGCAGGGCTTCGCCGAGCACTACGAAAATATGACTGAGGACGAACTAGAGGGAGAGGGGCGCCGCACACGGCTTGGGGATCATGGTGTGTGTTGCCCCTCTCCCTCCTCTCATATATATAGGTGGAGGGGGGGGGAGGCAGACCTAGGGCGCCCCCAAGTAGCCGGCGGCTGCCCTAGAGGCCTGCCTAGCCACGCCCCTTCCATATATGGACATGGGGGGAAGGAAAGGGGGGCTGGCTGCCTTAGGGCGCCTTCCCCTTCCTTCCCTCCCTTCCTTGGTGCATGGGCAGGGGTGGAGGGGCGCGCCAGCCCCTTGTGGGATGGTGTGCTTCCCCCCTTTGGCCCATAAGGCCCACCTCTTACCAGTGGCCTCCTGGAACTCCTTCCGGCACTTCGATAAATACCCGGTACATTCCGAAACCTTTTCGGTGACCAAATAGCATCGTCCTATATATCAATCCTTACCTCCGGACCATTCCGGAGCTCATCGTCATGTCCGTGATCTCATCCGGGACTTCGAACAACATTCGGTCACTAGTTCACATAACTCATATAATACTATATCATCAACGAATGTTAAGCGTGCGGACCCTACAGGTTCGTGATGATGTAGACATGACCGAGACGCTTCTCCGGTCAATAACCAATAACGGGACCTGGATGCCCATATTGGTTAATACATATTCTACGAAGATCTTTATCGATCGAACCTTTATGACAACATAGGTATTTCCCTTTGTCTGTCGGTATGTTACTTGCCCAAGATTCGATCGTTGGTATCTCCATACCCAGTTCAATCTCGTCATCGGCAAGTCTCTTTACTCGTTCTGTAATACATCATCTTGTAACTAACTCCTTAGTCACTGTGCTTGCAAGCTTCTTGTGATGTGTATTACCGAGAGGGCCCAGAGATACCTCTCTGTCATACGGAGTGACAAATCCCAATCTCGATTCACGCCAACTCAAAAAACACCTTCGGAGATACCTGTAGAGCATCTTTATGATCACCCAGTTACATTGTGATGTTTGATAGCACACAAGGTATTCCTCCAGTATCCGGGAGTTGCATGATCTCATGGTCGAAGGAATATGTATTTGACATTAACAAAGCAGTAGCAATAAACTGAACGATCATATGCTAAGCTAACGGATGGGTCTTGTCTATCACATCATTCTCCTAATGATGTGATCCCATGTCGGTGCAACAAACCTTCACGTATGTTGCCCGGACTATACACAGGCTCGGTGGCAAGGAAGCAAACTTCACCAAGCACCCAAGTCAAAACCGAGCCAGATAAAAAGGTCTCTGAGGGGTCAAAGGGCGGATCAAGAAGACCAAGACAAGCCAAAATAGTGAGATATCACTAAGGGAAAGCCTCCCTTACCGGGCAGGCGAGCCTGGTCAGGTCGAGGCCGCCCTGAAGACAAATCCAATGCTTCCCCGGCAGGCTTGCTGGGGCCGCCAAGGGTAAATCTCCCCGCCAAGGCTCCACCGCTCCACCGCACAGCGACGCAAGTCACTTATCAGTGTGGTGTCGAGCCCCCAAGTGATTAAGTGGCTGGCATTTAGCACGTGGCAGCCATTTGGAAGGAAGATTACCTCTATATTACACCCGTCCAGAGGCGTGTCAAGCAGACAAGTAGAAGATGACTAAGCGGCGCGGTAGGCTTGCCGGGCTGCATCCTCAGCGTGACACCTAGCAGTGCATTTAATGCACTTTGTCCTAACTCCCAGAGTTAGGTATGATAGCACTGTTGGTTATCTAATCAATAGATAATGACTGTTTTGCCACTGTGGTTACCCCTTAGCCTATAAAAGGAGGGCCATGGCGACCTAAAATAGGATTCGGACCCTCCTGTACTCATACGCGCGTAGCTGCTCCCCCGAGGCAACCTTGCCAGGCTCGAGCGCTACGTGTTCGTCACGGTCCCTCCCCATCAATCCACCAAAGTAGTAGTAGGGTTTTACGTTTCACAGCGGCCCGAACCTGGGTAAAAACCACCAGCGTCATCTCTGTCATGCTGTTCCATGGCCTCTGCTCTTTGTGCAATGTGATCTCCCCCTGCTGAACCACAAGGGGCTGATGGCCCCATAGGTGGTCGTGTTCCACCATGACATCTTTGGCGCGCCAGGTAGGGGGAAGCACGTGCGTGAACCTGAGGTTGTGATCAGTGCTTCAATCTTCATCATCGACTTCATCATCCATGGCACCCAAGAAGAAGCCCGGCGCAACAGCTCATCCTTCCACCTCAAAGGCCCCTTCGCATGCAGCTGCAGATGCTATGGCCGCGGCGGCGGCGGCGGGGGACACGGGTGCCGTAGGGGACGTGACCGGCGCAGGCGGCGCGATCGTCATTTCCCCAGCGGCCGAAGCGGAAGCAGAAAACGCCGGGGAAGGGCGCATCAACCGCATCCTGACGACCGTGTTCACATGGCGTGGGTGGGGAGAATGCGTAGTCTCCACCTCCCCACTGCACTGGTGGGCGCAGCCGCAGCGACAACGCCCGCTCTGGTGCGAGTTGTGACCCCCTAGCTGTCCCTGCTACAGGCGCGGCCACAGGGCACACGCCTTCCCCAGGGCAGGGTAACCAAGACGAAGCGCCAAACGGGGTCTTCAACCCCCAGGCGCACCCTTCTCGCCATCGTACCACCATGGCGACTGGCTCGCAGCGATGAGAATGCGGCGTCGCCACTACCGGCACCATCAGGAGTCGGGCAACATCGCGATCTGCCTCGTCATCTATGCCAAGCACTGCTTCGGAGGCCATGGCGCGGGCCCTACTCCTGTTGAGATTCCCGCCAGCGGCCGGTCAAATGGACGAGTGGAGAGCCACCATCCAGAGTTTGATCGGTTTCGCTGAAACGGAAGGATCACAGCGGGCAGGCCCGCCACGGCGCCCGCAAGCAACAACCACGGCCCGAGCTGCTGACCGTGTTGAGGGGGCCACTCCAATGGTGCAATCCCCTCCACGACAGCCAGCGCAGAGGCCGCAGCCCGAACCATGCGACCAGGAGCCCGACAAGGCATCAATGGCTTCATTCGATCCTCGGGCCCATCGAGATCAACGGCCAGCATTAAGAGAAACCTATCAGAGGCCATGAGAAGAAGGAAGGTGATGACGAAAGTGATGAAGGGGATGAAGAGGAAACCAGTGAGCAAGAGTTCCAGAAAGCCACTGAGGCCCTGTGCATTGATGGAGGCGCATCTTTGCACTCCTCTCACCGCCAGCTTAAACAGTGGGCACGTGAGGTCAATGTCGTAGAGCCAGCAGCAGATTCCCAGAAACCGCTCAAATGGTCCCGCACGCCCATCATCTTTGACGAAGAGGATCACCCTGACCGCACCACCTTAGTAGGGTGCTTGCTGTTGTTGGTTTCACCAACAATCCGCAACCTCAAAGTCACAAAGATGTTGGTTGACGGCTGGGCAGGGTTGAATCTGATTTCCCCCTAGGCAATCAGCAAGTTACAAATATCAGATGAAGAGCTCAAGGTTACTGGCACGTTTCAAGGAATCAACCCCGATAGGAGTCGTCCTAAGGGAAAGATCACACTGCCGGTGACGTTTGGAGGAGAATTGAACTACCGGACCGAGAAGATTGTGTTTGACGTGGTCGAGCTTCATTTGCCATACAATGGGATTCTTGGTTGTCCAGCTCTGGCAAAATTCATGGCGGCATCCCACTATGCCTATAATACTCTGAAGATGCCAGGGCCAATGGGTGTCATCTCCATCCCATCATACAAGAAGGACGCAATCACATGTGTGGGTAAGATGTACCAGGATGCGGTCACTGCCGAGGCTGCGGAAGCTGCAGTTCCCGCCAAGGAAAACAAGAAAGGGAAGAAAGCTAACAGGGATGCCGGCAAAGAATCCAGGAAGTGCGCCTCTCTGGAGTGCGCTGCACCCGTCGATGATTTGCCGGGGAGTTCCACTAGCAAGAGATCCAAAGTTGCTTCGCCTTCTGTGAAGAGGGTCTCGGCAGGACTGTTTGGCGCTGATGGTACGTTCACCATCAGTTCCACCCTTGATGACAAATAGGAAAGCACGCTCATTGCCTTCCTGCGGGCGAATCTAGATGTGTTTGCTTGGCAACCATCTGATATCCCCGGCGTTCCCAGGGAGGTAATCGAGCACCACCTTGTTGTCCGCCCTCATGCTCGACCCGTCAAATGGAAGGTCAGAAAACAATCTTTGGAGCGGCAACAATTCATTGCCGAAGAGATCAAGAAACTTGAAGCAGCTGGTTTGGTCAGGGGAGTGTTGCATCCAACATGGTTGGCGAACCTGGTGGTGGTGCGCAAGGCGAATGGGAAATGGAGGCTTTGCATAGATTTCATATATCTGAACAAGGCATGCCCGAAGGACCCTTTCCCCTTGCCGCGTATCGACCAGATTATGGATTCCACTTCCGGGTACGATCTGCTTTCCTTCTTGGATGCATACTTCGGAGACCATCAGATATTCATGTCCAAGGAAGACGAGGAGAAGACCGCGTTCATAACCCCATGTGGCACGTACTGCTTTGTGCGGATGCCCTTCGGGTTAAAGAGCGCTGGGTCCACTTTTGCAAGAGCGATACAAATTGGGTTTGAGTCTCAGTTGCACAGGAATATTGAGGCTTACATGGATGATATAGTGGTCAAAACCAAGGACAGATCAACGCGCATTCAGGACTTGGAAGAGACCTTTGCAAACTTGCGCAAGATCAACTTGAAGTTAAACCCTTAGAAGTGTGTGTTTGGCGTTCCCTCCGGCAAGCTACTTGTCTTCTTTGTGTCCCACCGGGGGATAGAGGCCAACCCCGACAAGATCAGACCGATCGAGCAAATTCAGGCACCCAAGATAGTCAAGGATGTGAGGCGTTTGACTGGATGTGTTGCCGCGCTGAGTAGGTTCATTTCCAAATCTGCCGAGCGCGCCCTGCCGTTCTTCAAAATTCTGAAGAAGGCAGGGCCCATGAAGTGGACCCCGGAGGCAGAAGCAACACTGCGGGACTTAAAAGCCTATCTTTCCTCTGCTCCCACCTTGGTCGCTCCTAAACCACAAGAGCCATTGCTGCTATATTTGGCGGCAACCAATCAAGTGGTTAGTGTAGTGCTGGTGGCGCAGCTGGAAGTGGATGAAGGAGCAGCCGCAGCTACTGTCCTCTCCAGAAAAGGAAATGAACCAGACGCGGCAAGGTCGGGTGCGGATCAGGGGGAAGAAAAACAGGGTGGTGAAGGCAATCCCAAGGCCACGACAAAGAAGAGGGTGGTGCAGCGACCAGTCTACTTCGTTAGCTCCCTGCTGTAGGGGGCTAGGTCAAGGTACTCTGGAGTGCAGAAATTGATCTTCGGCCTCATCATGGCCTCATGGAAGCTGCGCCACTACTTCCAAGCCCACGAGATCACAGTTGTCACCCGTTTCCCTTTGCAACGCATACTAAGGAACCCTGAGGCCACCGGCAGAATAGTTGAGTGGGCATTAGAGTTGTCAAGTTTTGATCTGAAGTATGAAAGTACCTCAATCATTCAGAGCAGGGCACTGGCGGAGTTCATTGCAGAATGGACACCTACCCTAGATGAAGAGACACCGGAAACAGTTATTCCCAACAAGGAGGCACCCCAAGAGTGGATCATGTACTTTGATGGTGCCTTCTCATTGCAAGGTGCAGGGGTTGGCGTGCTCCTTGTCGCGCCCACCGGAGAGCACCTCAAGTATGTGGTCCAAATGCATTTTCCCGGGAAGGAAGCTACCAACAACACTACAGAATATGAAGGGCTCCTTGCCGGGCTCAGGATTGCAGTAGAGTTGGGGATCAAGAAGTTGATCATCCGTGGAGATTCTCAGCTCGTAGTGAGACAAGTGAACAAGGATTATCAGATTCTATTGATGGAGGCATATGTAGAGGAAGTGAGGAAGCTGGAGGATCATTTTGATGGATTGCAAACGGAGCACGTACCACGTGCAGAAAACAACATCGCTGATCATCTATCAAAATGCGCCGCGCAGAAGCTCCCTGCGGAACCAGGGACTTTTGTTCTCGACCTAACTCAACCCTCAGTATCCCCAACAGCGATGGCCAGAAAAAGGAGGAAACTGGACTCCAACAAGCATCTCTCGGCAGAGCCTCCCGAGGCCCCCGGTAGAGAGGTTGCCGGGAAGAACCCCACTTCGCCTGGTGAGCAGCACCCTCCTGCCGAACCACAAATTCTTGCGGTTGAGATATGCGCTCCCACGAACGAGGAGTTGCCGTTGGTCCTTGTTGTCGAGCCTCAAGCTCCAACTTGGGCACGACACATAGTCCATTACCTCCAAACAGGAGAACTTCCCGAGGAACAAGAAGAAGCCGAAAGAGTAGCCCGGAGGGCCAATATGTATCCATTTTTCGATGACACGTTGTACAGAAGAGGGCCCAACGGTGTGAAATTGAAGTGCATTTGCCGGGAAGAGGGGAAGGAACTGTTGGCAGAAATACACAAAGGCATGTGCGGCTCCCATATTGGATCAAGATCCTTGGTTGGAAAAGCTTTTCGGCAAGGTTTCTACTGGCCCACGGCCCTCCAAGATGCGGTGGAGCTAGTCACCAGATGTGAAGCCTGCCAGTTCCACTCCAATAACATCCATCAACATGCTCAAGCTCTTGAGATGATCCCTTTGTCATGGCCATTTTCGGTCTGGGGGCTTGACATCTTGGGCCCCTTCCCCCGTGCTACCGGGGGCTTTTAATTCTTATACGTTGCAATCGACAAGTTTACAAAGTGGCCGGAAGTGGAGCCTGTGAGGAAGGTGACTGCACAATCAGCTATCAAGTTCTTGAAAGGATTGGTGTGCCGTTTCGGAGTACCCGCCAGAGTTATCACTGACAACGGCACCCAGTTCACAAGCCGCGCCTTCATGCAATACGTTCAAACCCTCGGAAGCAAGGTTTCATTTGCCTCTATTGCTCATCCCAGGAGCAATGGACAAGCTGAGAGGATGAACGCTGAAGTGCTGCATGGGCTCAAGACGAGGACTTTTGATAAGCTGCAGAAGTGCGGCAGATGCTGGAACGACGAGCTGCCGGTGGTTCTTTGGTCCCTCTGTACGACACTAAATCGAGCTACCGGCCAGACTCCCTTCTTCCTAGTCTATGGGGCAGAAGCAGTGATCCCCACGGAACGCATATACGGGTCACCTCGGGTATTTGCCTACGATGAAGTAGAGCAAGAGTAGCACCGGCATGACGATGCCGTGCTCCTTGAGGAGAACCGTCTCTGGGCTGCTGTGCGTGCTACACGCTATCAGCAAGCCCTACGCCGCTATCACAGCCGCAGGGTTCAGGCCTGGAGCCTTGAGGAAGGCGACCTTGTCCTTAGGCGTGTTCAGTCTGCCAAGGGTACCAACAAGTTGACGCCGAAGTGGGAAGGCCCTTATCGGGTGGTACGAGTCACCAGACCTGGCGCAGTCCATCTGGAGACCGAAAATGGCATTCAAATGCAAAACTCACGGAATATTGAGCATCTTCGTAAGTTCTAGCCGTAAGACGTGGCTATCAGGCCCTGCCCCGGCAGCCACCCTGTTGCACAAGCCTTGCCGATGCGCATGTAACCCTTTGTACAAAGCCAGGCGCAGACCCTGAGCACAGACAATAAAATGAAGCGCTGGCGCCCTAAAAACATGCATGCATGATTAGCTTAGCATACAACTTGCCATGGTCATATAGATGAGCCCATATGTTGCTATGTTTTCCTCTTCACTAACTGCAAGGCTCTTGCCGCGCGCTCGATCCCAAAAAGAAGAGACAGAAACAAGCCTACATATCGATCCTCGACAAGCCAAACAGATAAGTTTCTTTCCACCCTTGAACATGTCTTTGTAAGAAGAAAACTTGTGCATAGAAAAAACCTTGTCACCTTCAAAGCATTTGTGCACCCATCCCTTGATTCGAACATTATTTCGGTCAAGATGATTGTAGTGCCGTTTGACAGAGAAGGTTCGACGAGGGGCCGGTTCCCTTCCAAAGTTTTGAGCCCGGCAGGCCAAGCCCTGCGGCAACAACGGAAGGCACCGGCAAGATAGCTTGCCGGAGAAGCTTGTTTACTTAAAATAATAGAGGCGCTTCTCCTCTGCATGGATGTAGTACATGCACAAGTACCCGGCAAGCCTGTCTTTTTTCATTAATATGCGGATAAACAGGTACAAACCTTACAGAGTACAAACATGGAGAGAAGAAATTACATATTTGAGGCTAAAATTTGGCAAGCGCCTACATCTTTTGAAATACAAAAAGGGCAGATGCCTCGTGATGCCTTTGTTGCCTCCTTCTCACAGGATTCATCTCGAGTGCGAGAAGGATAAAAAAGCACCTAGGAGGGGTGCACACAGCAGAAGGCACCAAGAGAGCATTCCCCCCCGGCAACCGTCTGGGAGAGGTTGGTGATGATGGTGCCTGGGAGGGAGGAGAAGAGCCAAAAGGCGGAGCAACAAGCAGGCAGTACAAGATGAAGGCGTCGGTGCCATCGTACTCCGACCTGACGGCCTGCCACCCGCCTCCCTCGTGTTCGCTAGTTTCTTCCTTGTCACTGTCGCTCCGGGAGGACGCCGGGCCCCTGGCCCGTCACCTCCCCCGAAGAAGCGGCTGACGGTGGTGGCAGCGCCCAAGGGGCGCGAGGAGCACCGCTTCCCACCTTGGCGGGCAGGAGGGCGCCACCATCTTCAGCGTCACCCTCGGCCTCGCCGGAGTGGGCAGCGCTGGGATTACTAAAGATCCCGAGCGTGGCGCCGCAGGCGGGCACAAGAAGCCCTGAGGACTTTGCCAAATGGTTAACGAGCCCCAACAGCTTGCGGCAGGGGCGACGCCTCTTCCCCGGGCGGCTAGCTCGCATGGAGGGTGCGAGCGCCCTAGCATTATGGAGAAGTGCAGCGCCTTCCATGCCGAAGTCAGTACGGCGTTCACGGGTGTGCCGCCACAAACTGCGACCGCCCCTACTACGATCATCGTGTCTCCCGCGGCCCCGGACTAGACTCACTCCCCGAGTGCCAACACTTGCCTTCGGAATCGTCACTCCCGAGCTGAGGCCCGGGGTCTGTCCCCGGTCTCTCCCCCTCGGCATGGTGAAGAAGGAGGCAAAGGAAGAAGAAGGAGGAGGTGCGAGGATGAATGCCTCCTCTCCCTCTCGTGCTCCCTTTTATAGGTGAGCTGGGACTGGGGGCTGATTCTCCACCCCCTCCCAAGGGCTCCTTCAAATCCAACCCGTCTAAAGCCACTAATGGCGGCCGGGCTCATCGACCGCCCTCTTGCACCAATCCGGAACATTTGGGTTCCTACCATAGCGCTCCTTCGTGCATCATACGCATCCGTTACCTACCCCACGCGATGCATGTGACGTACGTGGCAGAAAGAACGAGCGTAGTGGGATGAGTGAAATGGAAGTTACCTCCCCCTGGGATAAAGTCATTCACGGGCCATTACGGAGATGGCCCCACCGCGTTTGGCATCGCACAACGCACGGGAAAACCGAAAACTGACTCAAGCACAGTTTAATGAAGAAGCAAGGAAAATATCAAGAAAGATGAGAATATCATCACAAGTGTACTGCCTGTGTACCTGATAGGGCCAACCCCAACTATGCTTGGCAGCACTTTGGACCAGGCCCGGGGGCTCCTGTCGGTGCAACAAACCTTCACGTATGTTGCCCGGACTGTACACAGGCTCGGTGGCAAGGAAGCAAACTTCACCAAGCACCCAAGTCAAAACCGAGCTAGATAAAAAGGTCTCTAAGGGGTCAAAGGGCGGATCAAGAAGACCAAGACAAGCCAAAACAGTGAGATATCACTAAGGGAAAGCCTCCCTTACCGGGCAGGCGAGCCTGGTCAGGTCGAGGCCGCCCCGAAGACAAATCCAATGCTTCCCCGGCAGGCTTGCTGGGGCCGCCAAGGGCAAATCTCCCCGCCAAGGCTCCACCGCTCCACCGCACAACAACGCAAGTCACTTATCAGTGCGGTGTGGAGCCCCCAAGTGATTAAGTGGCTGGCATTTAGCACGTGGCAGCCATTTGGAAGTAAGATTACCTCTATATGACACCCGTCTAGAGGCGTGTCAAGCAGACAAGTAGAAGATGACTAAGCGGCACGGTAGGCTTGCCGGGCTGCATCCTCAGCGTGACACCTAGCAGTGCATTTAATGCACTTTGTCCTAACTGCCAGAGTTAGGTATGATAGCACTGTTGGCTATCTAATCAGTAGATAATGACTGTTTTGCCACTGTGGTCACTACAAAAAAACCACTTCCGTCATGATACGTGTTTGTCACAGTAGGTCGCGTTTTTTGTCATGCATGTACATCCATGACGATTTTATGACAGAATCAAGATAGTCATACCTGTGCTGTCGTAGAAGTGTTCCATGACAATACCAAAATTATCATCACGGAAGTGTCCACTTCCATGATGATAAATGACGCGTCATGGAAGTGCTTTCGTCAAGGGTAACCGACACGTGGCATCCACTGTAACGGGTCGCCGTTAAGCTATCGGGTTCCGGTTTGGATCCAATAACCCGTTAACAGCCCGGACCAGTGGGGATTTTCCACGTGTAAAATCATCATTGGCTGGAGGAAACACGTGTCGGCTCCTCGGTGGGCCAAATGTCGTCCGTCCAATGGAGGAGACGTGCCTATGATACGTCGACACATGGCAGGGCCCAACAGAGGGCCATATAGGTTAAAACGGTTGGCCCAGTCAAAGGCCCATTGTATTTACTCAGGTACTAGTGGGCCAGCCCACTAACGGCCTATTTAAACATGGCCCATTTACGGCCCGAAGCCAGATCTGGCCCGTTAATTGTTCGCCGAATATTTGGGCCCAATTACGGCCCAGTGACATTTCGGCCTGTTAGAGGCCCGATGTAGACATGGGCCCATTTTAGCCCGATGTGTCTTTCGGCCTGAGAATGGCCCGTGCTGCCCATGGGCCATATATGGTCCGACGCAACATCCGGCCCTCTAACGGCCCGTGATCAAGGTGGCAATAGTTTAGCCCAACGTGACTTTGGGCCTCTACTAAGCTTTCGGCCTCTTAAAGACCCATGATATTAGTGGGCCAACTAAGGCCCGAGATATGTTTCGGCCTGGTAATGGCCCGTCATATAACTGGGCCAATAATGGCCCGGTCTACATTTCAGCCTGCTGAATGCCCGTCGACGACTAGTGAAAATTGAGGCCCAACATGCATTTCGACGTGCTAAAGGCCCATGGTTTCTTCTAGGCCGTAACAGGCCAGCAGAATATTCAGCCTGTTAATGGCCTGAAGCTACATGGGCCCAACTAAGCGCTGGGTCCACTAAAGGCCCAACTAAACTTTGGGCCGAATATAGGCCCGTGTAAGTTGTGGGCCTGGCGCAAAGTGTGAAGGCCCCAATGGCCTTTTAGGCCCAAGAAAGTTGCAGGCCGGCCCAATTGTGGCCCGCTAAAATGCAGGCCCGTTAGAGGCGAATCCGGCCCGGTCGACTACATCAGATTTTCACCCTTTTTTTCAGATAGCGAATGATGGCATATACAGTAACTAGTAGAAATTAAGAACAAACCTACTCTACACAATAAAGAAATTACGGCATAGTAACTTGGAATAAACCTACACTATACAATACAGGATTTATGGTATATTACATCCACTGGGCATCGAAGTTCGCCACTAGTGATCATAAAGCGCAACGAAGAAGCAGATTACAAAAACTGGGCGCCATTGCAGCGTAACAAAATAATACTGAACCAACACCACTTCCAAGACAGTTCAAGAAAGGTTAGCCTTGCGCGGGAACTGCTGCACAAGCTGCTGAGCAAGGCTGTGAGACCGGCCTAGCATGTCGGTCATAGCTTCCAGGTGTAGCTATTTAGCAATGAGGTTCTCATTGGTGTTCTCCGCAATCTTTCTTAGAGATAGGACTTCAAGTCGAAGTTGAGTTGCAGAATGCATTTCTGCTAGAACTTGGGACTGAAGAAGTCGAACTAATTTAGAGAACGAATTCTGTGAGCTTGTCTGACTGCTAGTCTCAAGTAACTTGAACACTGCATCAAGACAAGACTTTGGGGTTGTCTCGCTATCTTCAAGATATTTTGCCTTCTTTGCTGTAATATATGTTGGGTTTGTCTCACAGCCTTCAGCAGACTTGTGCATGCCATCAGGCATATCACCCTGAAACAAGCAGAGAGATGACATGTTTTGCACATGTATAAACAAAGATGGTAATTGTGCTGTCAATTCCATCCAATTTCAAGAAAATAAAGAGTAAGTTTAAAATATCAATAGCATAATTTGGCATTGTTCATAATGCAGGGAGCTTCACCACACTACTGGATTACCATGTCAACAAAACAAGCATAGATGAAGGGCAAAGACAATAATTGTATCTATTTTGGTTAATGTGCATGGCATGTTGTTCATATCATCAGCCACATCAGTAAGATAAAAAAGGAGATGACAAGGTGCAAACGTGGGCTGCTTCACCACACACTAGATTATAGATCCACAAAAACAAGCATACATATAGAGAGTATTGAGTAATGTGCATGGTATGAATAAGGAATTTAGTTTTACAAGTAAAACTTGGAACTTGCAGTTTTTGCGAACATGCATTTTGATACAAACAACAAACTAAACAACAGTTGATGATAGGGAGTATGAGAAAATTAAATAGCAGTTGAGGATAAAGGCTTTAGAAGGACTGACTTACATTAACAGTTAACACCGGCTTTATAATGCCCTTCTCCATGTCAAGGGAAGGGTAACTCAAGAATTTCAGCACATAATCTTCTTCATAAACATTTTGTAGAGAGTAATTATAGATATGATAATACTGGAAGGGATAGAGGATAATGAAGATAAGATGCAGATTGATACTACATAATCAACTACCAATCCCAAGAAGTACAAGCGTTACAAGACAAAATGTACTGACAAGAGCAATGGGCTACACTTCTGCACTGGCATTGTCTGTGTATTCAACTTTTTGGTAAGATTAAATATAGATCTGATATTTTTTAGTAAATGGTGGGCGAGGGAGATAAGATGCAGAATGCTACACAATGAACCAATCCCTCTTCCCATAATATAAGAGTGTTTTGAACACTGGTGTACTGTACAAAATGCTCTTATATTATGGGACGGAGGGAGTAGCTGTTAATGTAAGTACAGTGATAGACGATGTTCAGTCCTTACAAGAGGACTGCAGAGCTAAACCTCTTCAAAAGCATTGGGTTGATTCTAAATTTATGTAAGAGTCGATACGGATCTTATAATGTCCACCAAATGGAGGATAACGCGGCTAACATGTGCGGTGATGCTACATAATCAAATAGCTATGAAAGTAAGTATGGTCATACAGGGCAAGAGGTACTCACAAGAGCAATGCAGTGTGCAGTATAGTTGCGAGATTCTGTGGTCCCTTGAGAATGAATGTTCTTCTGCAAATAGTTTTCGTACAAGTGAGACGTTAAGGCACATGCAGAAATGTAGTTCAAATTGTGATGTGATATCATAGATAGTACCATACGCTGCAGACGAGACCAATGTGTAACAAGATTATTCCAGTCACTGTCCGATAAATGTAGCACCGGAGACTTTACAGAAATTTCGTTTAGAGGCTTGCCATCGAAGTGCGCTTGCCTCAGGTAGGAACGATACTTCATCAACGAGTGCTTGAAAAGCGCAACCAACCCTTGCTCATCTTGACTATCCAATTTGGTCCTCGCCTATTTAAAAGAATGAAATCTTGTGCCTTCTGTCAGCAGAAACATATGCAGTAATTACCATGAATAACATTAGTACATTACTTATGCGTAAGTTGCGGAGGAAGATCGGAAATTGTTCTTTGTCTGTGGTATAATCTTTCCATGAAGGAAAGATGCGCACAAAGTTCCTGACAACAATATAAGCTTCGTCTTCTAAACTGGGAAGAAGTGGAACAGGAGTCCTATTTGCTGCAATTGGGGCTCTCTCTTGTTCGAAAAGGGATTTGGCAACTGGATTTGGTGTACTCTTTGCTGGAATGAGGGTTTTGCGTCGTAGAGCTGGTGCTATGTCAACTAGCATCATCATACTGTTTGCGGCAGTTGGGGTCTGCTGAGTTGGGGCATCAGAGATAGCCAGTGTAGTAGGGCTAGAGTCTGCTAGAGTTGTGACCGTGTTTTCTGGGTCTGGTGATATTGCAACTACACCTAATGGGCTATTTGATTTATCAGGTGTCACTACCTTTTCCAAATACTTTGTTCGTGCTCCTCCGCGATCAGCAATCACCCTCTTCCTTTTGAATGTCTGATACACAAGAACATCATTTGAATGGATAAATATGGTATGATGACAGATGGAATATGTACTGAAAATGGATAGGCAGGGCGTATTCACATACACGATGTGTAAACTAAGCTAATGGCAGTGCAACAAAGTAGAAGCAATGCAAAGCATCAGTTGCAAGATATGTGCGACCAATATAAACTTGGAAAGTTAGAGCAAGCACCTTGATGGGTGAATAAGATAGGGCATCTGCCTCTGACTCCTCCACTAGGGAGCTACATTGACTTAGGTCTCCCTCTAGCTCAGAATCACTGTTAGGATCATATTCTGAGCATGAATTTGTAGGTGGAGAGTGTTTGCATTGCATTGCATCCAGACTTGGTTTCAGTCCCTTAATGCCAAGTTTGACAGCCATGGCATTATTCTGCTTTATTCTTTTCATTAGCGCAAGCTCATAATCATTATGATGTTGTTCAGTATCTGAGATTCATGAAAACATAAAAAGTAGTCAGATTATCTATGGAATGCATTACGGATTCAACTCAAAGAGTGTCTCCCTATAAACCCCTGCATATGCAAAGTTCACCCCCCAACCGTACTGACCAGACCACACACAGAAATACAAACCTCTTATGTCTCTATAACAGGCAGACACACATTTCAAAACTGAAGTAGGAACATTAGAATCATATCAAATTCGTATTTGAACAAATAAACTAAGGAATTATGAGTGGCATAATGTTTAGCTTCAAGGGTGGAGTGCTGGTAGTGTGACACAAAGCAAGTAGGCAGATTGTATTCCATGTTGTCAGATTCAGGGCTCCGCAGACCCAAAGGAGGTTCGAACTCTGGGGTGTGTGCGAATAACTCAATCTATCCAACCAACCAACCTGTCGCCCTACAGCCTAGCTTGATGGATCAAGGAAGGAGATGGACACGGCAGTTTACCCAGGTTGGGGCCACCTTGTGGTGTAAGACCCTACTCCTGCTTTGTGGTGGATTTGCCTCACGAGGGGCTGAGGATGAACAAGTACAAGGGATGAACAACCTCGCGAGGTCTGCTCTGGTGAGGGTCGAGAGGATGCGATCCCGGGGGGTTCGTCCTCTTCTATGGTGGTGGCTAACCTATATTTATAATGGCATCGGTCCTCTTCCTCCAAAATGAAGGCGGGAAGGGATCCCACAGTGGACAATTTGAAAGGGGACAAGTAGTACATCTTATCCTGACGAAAGGTGGTCTTCGCGTGCAAAGCTTCTGGTCGTGACACCACAGCGGGCTCGGCGATGACATCCATCCTGCCGTCCTGGCGGTCTTGGTCTCATTGCACAGGAATGGAAACCTTTGCCTGAGTCCTTGGGAACCCACGCCTGCGCTTGCCTCCTTAGCACCAAAGAGGAAACTGTCTTCTCTGCGCCCGCTGGCGCCCGCCTGGCCTTGGTCATCACGGCTTGCGTCACCGCAACCTCATGAGGTTTGGGCACCTGCATAGGAATCTCCGCTCCTCAGGAGGCAGCCTGGGGAGGCCGCTCCCTCGGGAGGTCTTGGCGTTGTCTGCCTCGCGAGGCTTGGCCCCTCGCGAGGGTCTTGTCTTGGTGGTCTTGGAGGTGGGCCGTACCAGGCCGTTGAAGGTGCCACGCCGTGGGCCGCAGGCAGGCAAGTCTGGGTACCCTGGTTCCCAGAACGCCGACACATGTAAAAGATCGTAGTCTATGTAAAAGGTGGATATGAAACTTTCTTTCTATACAATGCAGTGTTCGTTGCCTACACATGATGGAAGAGATCACATAGAGAAATACTATTCACTCATGTCTACGGTTCCAGTATTTTGAAATAGGGTGGTCCACCCTAAAAGAATATTGACAAAAAATATGACAAGGCAAGCATAGAGGTAGTGAATCAATCTTTACTTGTGAGCTTACTAGGACAAGTATGTAGAATTGTAAATGCAGTAAGAGACCATCCAAAATCTGAATTAAGAAGTTGGTCTAGCACTTATTGTTTGCAACTAATCGACATGAATAATTGGATATCATATCGAATGAGTAAGAAAGAGAAGTAAAATTGTGAACAAACCTGGCCTGCAGTAGTAATCTGGGTCAATGTCACTATGACCAACAATCCAAAATGACTAGTGTCTGTTCCTAGGGCCGGAATTTTGAAACCCTGTGAACTTTACAGGTACCAAAGATTACTGAAATACATCTGAACCATTAAGTGTAGGTAGCACTCAGTACACAACAAACCCTAATGACAGTCCTGCCTAATGAGTAATGAATCAATTAGAAAATGGGTGATGAGGAGTGGCTGCTGAGTGTTGAGGACGTATCTCAGGATAAATCGGGTTGGCTTAGTGGCTGCTGCACACCTGAGCCCTGAACGGACTGGGAAGGTAGGCACGGCGGCGCGCCCGGGCAGTGGTGACGTTGTTGGGCGAGCAGCTCCTGACATCCTGTTAGTCCGGCGTCTCCTCCTAGAGTCATGCCGTCCAGGGACGGCAAGTTGTCGGTGAGGCAGGCGGCTGGGGGCGAGTAGAGATCGGAAGCGCAGCAGAACAGAGGGGAATTGGGGCCTGGGTCGACCCAAAATCCCAGGGTGGGCCGCAGCCCACCGTGAGCACCCTGTAGATCCACACCCGAACGGCGTACATGCATTTTCAAAACTAAATTAGGAACATTTAGCTGACCAATTAAACGACTCTGTTTTAATAATATCAGATTTGTATTTGAACAACTAAGCTTGTTTAGCTTGATGGGTGGAGCAGTGCTATTATGACACAAAGCACGTATGTTGATCGTATAGTGATCATAAAAGAGGGGAAACCCTAAGCATGATCAATTAAACCCTATTATGACTGTGCCATGGTAGATTTGAAGCTGCAAACCATAGAAATGCTATTTAGCAACCATTGTTTGCTTTGAACTAAGAACTAAATTCTAAGAGCTGAAAAGAAAGTACAGTGACCAAGTTACAATCTATTTTCTAGTTGAGATCAGAAAGTTGAGCAGATATGAAGTAGTACCACCTCTCTTGTGGCGCCATGTAGGCATCGGGGGTGCGATGGCTGTCGGTGGCGTTGAAGCAGATTTGTGACGGTAGACGGGTGCATCGGGGGATAAGTACCGTTGCGGTGGATGAGAAGGTCATGGGAGCGGCCCCGGCAAGGAGGACGACGGCGCCGATGAAGCGAGAGGATGCGATGCAAGGCTCCTGGTCCGTCGCCGTGGATGAGAAACGTCCATCTCTAGCAGTGGACGACGTGGTCTTGGTAGGCGCTCCAGCATGGTGGAGGACGGCGGCGATGGATAGGGTGGAGGACAGTGGCGATGGATGTGGTGGCGGACAGAGGATGCTGGTGTGGGGATGGTGTTCTAGCGCGGATGGTGTATGAATGGGAAAATGGAGGGAGAGGTACGGGGAACCATATTTTTGGGATGCGCCTGTCTAAAATATGGGAAAGTTACGAACTTAGCCCCCGTTTAAAATTTGGACATCTCGTCGGTTGGGGATAGGGCGGTAATCTCGCATCTCCCCAATATTTGCCAAGAGTGATTTCGGGCGACGAGAGGGTGTTTTGGCGCCCACGGTTGGCGCCCACGGTGTATGAACAGGGCTGACAGGTAGGGCGGTTGTGTCATGTCTAAGTGAAGTTACAAACCTACCCCTATTGAAAATATTTGCCTACATCGATTTCGGCCAAGTCGAGTTTGTTTTGCCGCCCACCATGTATGAATGGGGAAATGGAGGGAGAGACAGAGGTCTTTTGGATGAGCTTGAATCAAATGTGTTTTGCCACCCACGTTTGGCGCCCACCGTGTCTGAATGGGCTCAGAGGCGGTCGTGTCACGTCTAATTGAAGTTACTAACCTACCCCTATTGAGAGCAGTGGAAATCGGGCCGATGGATTGTCCGTGTAAGGGGTAGACAGTAATTTCCATCTCGCAAACACTGGCTTCGGGCAGCCGACGTGGGAGTGGATATTTTGCCGCTTCTTTCGAATTTTGGGACAATAAGCTTCCACGTTTACCCTGGCAACTAAATTCGAATCCATTTTGTATTCTTATACGAATCTTTATAAATCTTTCTATGTGTTTTTATATATCTTCAAAAGCACAACAAAGATGTATTCCACTGTCATATATGAATATGATTTACAAACGCCAATACTTGAATTCAGAAGCTAGAATCCAGTTTAAGGTGAATTCGAATATTTGAAACCACTTTATGTCCAACTCAAGTGTCACAAGCAGCATAATGTGTACTCCCATTTAGATATGTACACAAGCAATGTCTCAAGATTCAAAATACCGAGTCAATCAACCAATAATGTACAAAACTAATAGACATATAAACACTTATAGAGTATATGGATCAATAATATCAACTAACATACATAAGCCAGGCCGCTGTACTTTTTTTTGCTAGAAGAGCATCATTTTTTTAGGGAAGCTAGTACAGCATCTTGGCCCTTTCAGATGCGTGCCACTTAAGGACCATCTATACTACTATTATTGCTAAATGCACATTCAGCCCGATTGGCATATTTGTAGGTCTGGCACAGCAATCAAAATGAAATGTCTCAGAGTCTTATCAATTAATACAGACTCGTGCTAAAAAAATTACAAACCAAAAAACAATTATTACATGATCTCTAAAACAAATGGTTTCATCGATTACATGAACAAACAACACAAAGGTTATTCAACGATGGAAAAAACATTTCACCTATGATTTACCAAGTGGGAATTTAATTTCCTTTTTTCCTTCAGGACCTTAACAATGCGGTCAGTCTCAGCTTGCTTCGTTTTGAAATCCACCAAATATTTAATGGTTGTCTTGAGTACTGCTTGTGATTGTGTTGTTTGCTTCCTCAACATGTCAACTTCATCTCTAAGTGCAGAAGCAGAATCTCTTTCTACCAATAGTTTAGCCTCTAGAGCATCAGCAGTTGGCAATTCATGATGCACGATTGGGCCGGTGCCACTGCTGTGGGATGATACAACGTCCATGGGGACCTCGCTCTTTGATCTTGGGCTAACCTGTTTTGCCATTAAAGTTCCGATTGTATTCCGAAAAGTTGAAGTTAGCAAAACATCTCAACTGGGAGTTAGAACAACAAACCAATTAAACAAACAAGGAATTAAAGAGTTTCGATTGGATGTTGAAAAGTAGTTATTAATGTCATTGTAACCAGTTGCAGCAGCAAAGTAGTTAAACAAACAAGTTTTGCAAAAGGTACTGTTGTGGCATTGGAGTTTCTGTTGGATCTTGAAAAGTTGAGTAGCCAGTAACATGATTAGAGAAACCGGTTGCAGCAGCAAAGCAGATAAACAAACAAGTTTTGCAAAAAGTACCTGTCGTGGCATTGGAGTTTCTCTTGGATCCTGAAAAGTTGAGTAGTCAGTAACTTGATTAGAGCAACAAGTTACATCAGCAAACCTGTTACACAAATATATTTTTGAAAATGTACCTGCTGTGCAATTGGACTTCCAATTGGATCCTGGAAACTTGAAGTTGGTAAGATGATTACAGCAACAAGTTACAACAGCAAACCAGGTAAACAAGGATGTTTCTGAAAACATACCTGCTGTGCCAACGGAGTTTCAGTTGGATCCTGCAAACTTGAATGTTAGCAATCATAAATAAAGTATTGCAAGAGCCATAAGAAACTAACATCAAACTAGTAAAACTAACCAGTTTTGGCAACGTATTTAATTACACATGAACTAGTAAAACTAACAAGTTCTTGGCAACATATTAAAGTAACAAGTCGGTACATTTTACCAGCAACATAGACATCTGTAAATTTCTTTGATGTAAGCAAAATGATTCCGACACATATATATAAGTTAAAAAGATGGTGTCCCTCATATAAACCTGACAGTTGTCTATCTATGAACATGCAAACATTACTAGTGCTACAAGTGATAACAGCAAACCATTTAAACAAACAGGGTATCAGAACGTAAATTACACGTGAATTTTGCTGCACCCTAGAAGTACATATGACCAGCTATCTATGTGCTTAAGTAGCTATTTAAGTTCAGGCAAACAGGTAATTCTTAACAGTAAATATCAAACACATAGATAGACGCAGTCTATAATAGGATTAACAGGCTATGGCATTATGTAATCAGTAGCAAACTAAATTAAGCCAAGCAACGTAATTGAACAATTTTGCAATAAGTGACTAACTAAAATTCCGAGAAGCAGGTAACTGAACTTACGCTAGCTCTTTGTACAGGCACACTGCAACTTCTTTTTCGCTTACAAGGTTCTACGAAGGAGTCCATGGCATCAATTGCTTGGATACGTAGTCCCAATACTTCTTTCTTCCCACACTGCATTGGTAAGTCGAATGGTTAATCTCATAAGATGGTGCGTCCTTGATATGTTATATGAGGACGGGTTGTCAGACTAGTTGTAGCAACACACATCACACTGGCTTTTACTATATATTTCATGTGATTACATTTGGCATATCGAGATCTAAGCAATCTACAATAGGATGAAAAGACTGGCATCCTTCACATTATTGGCGAAGTCAGTTCATAGAAACAAGCAATTCAACCATTTTGTGGGTAAATCAAAAGCGCCACTGGAATATTTTTCACTACCCCAGTCATACACGCAAAAAGGGGCAACGCCACCATAGGGGCTGGTATGGGCGGTCGCCTCGGGTGGCTAGAAAGCGTGCACCTAGTTTGAGTTGTCCAGGTTGGCCCAGGCTAGTTTTGTTCGTCCCAGTGCACGAGCAGGCAATGTAAAAAATGAAGAAAAATGTTTCAATTTTGATGGGCCAATAATGTAAGTGCAAGGCAGGCCCTATAGCAGGCTCGCGGGCCAAATGAGTGCCTCCCATATGGATCGACAGCAGGAAAAATCCCAATTCGCTCACTCCAGCCTCTAGTCTGGTTCGCTCCTAACCTAGTCGCCGCTGGACAGACCAACACAGCACTTCCTCACGCCCTCGTTGGATGCCGGTCACCGGGCTTCAAGCGAATGGAAGGACAAGAAGATGAAGATCCAACCCTGGGTGTAGCCTGCATGGGAGGCAGCGGCAGCAGCACGGGCATGGCATCGAGCTTGCGCAAACGGACAGTCGCAGCTTGCAAGAGCAGCATGCGCAACGAGCAGGTACATCACATCCCTGATTATATCTAATTCAACTGTTCAATTTCTGGCCAATAGTTAAACCTGACGGTGTTGCAAAACTGCTTGTATGTAGCGAATCTATAAGAAAATGAAACCAATTTCTGCTTATTTTATAACTCCCCCAATCAATACTGAACTGACTTAACCTGATGTGTCTAATCAAGTTTCCGGTGCAAACATACAAGCTCATGTTGTTCTTGAACCTGAAGTGTCTAATGAACAGACTGCTAATGAAGGATTTGATGCAAACATTTTACATGCTCCTGGTGATGAACATATAGTGTCTAATGAGGGATCTAATGCAAGCATTTTGCAAGCTCCCATTGAAGGATTTAGTGTCTAATGATGATCTGCTATGTTGAGAGAGAGATAGAGATTTGCAGGAATTGATGACAAGCAAATTATAGTATATTTTCATGGCTTGAGGAAACATCGAGGCCATCTACCAGAAAGTCCCCGTATCATGACAACGTAGCATAAATACTTTTCTAATCTGTTGTTTGAAACTATTGGCATACTTGTGCAGGATAGATATATTGATATGCAGTTTGCGCAGTGGTTATAGGTGCAATTACACTTCGATATTTTCAGCCAGAGAACGAATAACTCAAGCAGGTACAGTCCATGTAAGTAGTCCTTGTACACCATGTTGCATTTTGTGTTTTTTGGTGCTTACATCATTTAGTGTTTTATAATCTGGAACTACTTTAGATCATTAGCTGGTTTTCAAAGTGCATGTAGCTTCACATTTCTCAAGTTATGTTGATTTCTGGAGTGCAAGTGCCTTCGTATTTTTTAAGTTAAATTTTCGCCCCTGGTAACTTGAATTCGTGGATCCGTCACTTCACACAAATCATACACGCAGGCCAGTACAAATTAAATGAAATGCAAGGACTTATGCTAGCTCATTGTACAGGCTCACTGTAGCTCTGCTTGCGCTTGGGATGTTCCATGTACAAGTCCATGTTACCACTTGCTTGGATGTGCAGGCCTTGTGCTCCTTGCATCCCCCTCTGCATTTTTGACACGGCGAATGGTTGATCAAATAAGAGGAATCGACATTGCTGTTGTACCGGAGGACAGGTACTTACAAGGTTATACCGGTGTGCAGGATGTGTACCAAATCCCGTAGCGCCATCATGCTTTGCTAAAAAATGGTTTTGCTTGTTTCAGATGATATCTCCAGAAGAAATAAGAGTTAAAGTCAGAGTTGCATAGGCGTGTAAGCTAAGAGAGCAGTAAAAGGATATCCAAACATCGTCGGAACAGTGCACAAGGGAGTGATATGTGGATACCTAGTTCGGGCCGGCGTTTGGGCATGCTCGCCTAGCTAGAGTGCGGGTCACTTCAGAGCTGTTGAGGGTGATGCGCTGGCGTTGGCTGGCCGCGCACGGATGCAGATCTTGAGCGGCAGCGAAGCGCTATGATGCGGTGGACGAGACCGTTGGTGAAGCCCCAATGGCCTCGGGGGGTGGAGGTGCGACGATGTGCTCGATGAAGTAGCCCCAGTGAGGTGGGAGACGGCGTCGGTGAAGCGCACCTGATGCGGTGGAATTCAGTGTCTGTGAGGCACGTCGATTGCGGCGGCCGACGTTGTCGGTGACCACCCGGTGCGGTGGACGTGGGCGTAGATGAGGTAGCTCCGGTGCGGTGGTGAAGCGCGACCGTCGTCTTCGTCGTCGTCGTCCGGCATAGGGGTGGGGAAAGAGACGAGACGAGGGGCGATTCAAACTTTGCTTGGGTTGGCGGTGAATTAGGGATTTGAGCGCTCTGGGCGCGGAAGGGGACGGTGGAGAAGGGAGATTTTGCAGGGCTGGAATTGGGGCCGCCAGATATTTCAATCCGAAACATGGAAGCACGAACTTTTTTTGTCGTCATTCTTTTTTTTGGGGGGAGGGGGTGGGTGGCTGGGTGCTAGCGTCCGTACGACACACGCGACCACCACGACACGACCCTGGTCTACTTGGTGAGCCTACATTTGAGAATGCAAATGAATCTTCTTTCATTTGCAAACGAATCTATATGTATTACCATGCCCGTGTTTTCGTTGCAAATAATTAGTCATTCGAAACGAGATACTATAAATTAATTAATGAGGAGTTATTTGAATTAGAGTGTGTGTCACATAGCGATCTCCAATTCTAACGTGGATTTCACATTTCATGGTATCCACGCTACTTTTTTTAATACAAATTCATATGTATAAGATGAACACCATGGTAGTGAGAAAACTCTGGATGGATTCAAACATATGACCTACAAAATAGCACAACAATCTAGTCAATGTCAACTTTTCCAAACCTAGTATGGCACGAATTCGAAATAATTATGGAAGCCATATGCATGGTCCTCAATTCAAATCTTACAATGTACACTAAATTGAAACGTCGATATTAAGTCTCGTACTATCTACATTCAAATGTTGTTTTTAGCCCCACCCCCCCCCCTCGGCACACACGCTACATACTTCCTGTATCGATCAATCTTCCTCTCATAACCACCTTAGAAAACTATCGGTTTCCGACACACGTTCATTCTTTCTCTTCATGTTTCGATCTCTAAGTCTCTCAACTACACAACCCCCTTTTTCCACTCTGTTACCAAATGTATCTCTCTCACACACCCTCCATTGCACTCCATGCCGAGCTCTCTCTCTCTCCCTCCCACCCTCTCTCGCTAGATACATGCATTGCCTATCTAGACCCCCCCCCTCTCGTGCGCACGCACGCACATTGCCTATCTAGGTCACTCTCTCGAGACTGTGTCACTCTTTCTTCCGCACGGCGGCCCACACTCGCTCAATCTCGCTCTCTTTATCTAAGTCTCGATTAACCTCGCTTTCTCTCACACACAAATGATATATCTCCCTGTTCGGGCCTCGACCGACACACTCTATACTCTCTCACACAGATTGTCTATCTAGGTCAGTCCATCCAAGCCGCCCCCACTCTTTCGACCTCATGGCGGGCCACGCTCGCTCAATCTCTCTCTCTCTCTCTCTCTATATATATATATATATATATGTCTCGATTGACCTCGCTCTTTCTCAGACACAAACGATATATCTCCATGTTTGAGCCCAATTCGACATATTCATATTGTATACTCTCTCACGCACATTGTCTATCTAGGTCACTCTCTCCAACCCGTCTCACTGTTTCGATCGCATGATGACCCACACTCGCTCAATCTCTCTCCCTTTATCTATGTATCGATTGACCTTGCTTCCTCCCACGCACAAAATATATCTACATGTCTGTGACTGGATCATCTCTCAAGCTCTATCTTACAGCCCTCACCCTTCCCAAAAGCTCAATCGGACAATATCTCTCCAGAGCATATATATCTTTTCAACGAATGCCGTACCACACTCACTTTGTCTCTCTATCTATCCGTGTCTCGATTGACCTCGCTTTCTCACGCTGTATCTTCCACACATTGAAGCTACCTCTCCATCCCTCGCAGAGCCAGAGCTATTTACATTGCGAGGGGGACTCCAACCTTGGATTAATTTGTGAAGGCATTTATTCCGGTGGGTTTAGATTATATTTTCGTAGCATTCGTCCCACAACTACTCCAAACACCGTTGCAACCCCCGCACCTCCCCCAATTGATTTCCCTCTGGCTCGGTCACCGCTCTCTCACACGTCCTTTCTCACCTTCCACGTCGCACCATGGTATTTTTGCAAAAAACTCTGTTGTTCTCTTTAATTATTACAAATAAGCTACAAACTACACACCGATAATCCACCTGTAATGGAACAAATTTCGACCCACAAATTAAAGTGCTACAAACTACACATCGAGGGGCCCACCTGTCATGGAACAAATTTGGACCCATATATAAATTAAAAATGAAAAAGGACGAGGATCGAACATGCGACCAGGGCCTTCAAGCCGCACGTCAATAGGCAATATAGTAGCAACGTTTGTTGTACCCCCCCTTTGTTGATATAATGTTTTTATATTACCACATCCTATTTAATGGATAACATGTTTTAATATTAATTTTAGTACATTAGTGGGACCGGCTCGTTAGCACGTACTATTTGCCTTCACTTACTGGTGGGTTCCATGTCTGCTCTCTCTCTCTCCTCCCCTTCTACGTTTAGACACACGGGCAAACACGAAGAACGCGCGGGCGATATTGCCGTTGACCATATCTGAACGCATTCACAAGTTACGGCACCAGTTTCACGTACTAGTAGTATTATACATGTAACAAGTTTAGGAACAAAAGTGACCGTGACAGACAAGTTAGGCTAGTTGTAGTACTATTTATCTACTACTCCGTCATAAAAAAATGCGTGGATAAATAGATGTATCGCCTAGTGCTCGAACAAGGGGACTGGTCGCGCCCTACAAGTATTTGGAATTGACTTCCCTAAAAAAATATTTGGAATAGACGTGGTATTTAATATGAAATGTTTGCGATGAGAAGGAATACATGTGGCTTGATGATGTTTTATATTTAATTTGATACGACTCTAGCAGAACATTCAATCGATCAAACCATAGATTTCATTCAGTCTGACTCCGACTTTACATTCATACGACGATCGAACTAAAATAAACGGAAATGATAAATCCCAAACGTTCGGATTTTAAGCATGGCAATCCGAACGTTTGTCATGGCAAATTTAGATTACGCGGCGGCGGCGGGGGCGTCTTGCGGTGGGAAGCGGCTCCTCTGCCGTGCTCTGTGTGCCGTCGGGCCACTAACCGCCGGCAACGGCGACGGCAGCGTCTTGCGCTATTGTTGGCATACTCCTGGACATTGGCCCTAGCTTCAAGGAAGGACAGAATGTTCTGGACTTCAGTCCCCAGGAGCGAGTCAACTGGCGGGAGGAGGCGACTGGCGTTGGTGCAAGGAAGCGGTCGACGGCAGCGATCCATGCCACTGAGGGGGGCACTGGCACCCGCGCGGGGACAGGCGCTGGCAACGGCACGGCGAAGACATTCGTGTGCACGGGCACCGGCACGGGCGCGCGCGTCAGTGCACGCACAGGCGCATGCGCTGGCAGGTGCATGATACGTCTCCAACGTATCTATAATTTTTTATTGTTCCATGCTATTATATTATCTGTTTTGGGTGTTTTATATGCATTAATATGCTATTTTATGTTATTTTTGGGACTAACCTATTAACCTAGAGCCCAGTGCCAGTTTCTGTTTTTTCCTTGTTTTTTAGCCTCGTAGAAAAGGAATACCAAACGGAGTCCAAATGGAATAAAACTTCACGATGATTTTTCTTGGACCAGAAGACACCCAGGGGACTTGGAATCCAAGTCAGAAGAGCCACGAGGCGGCGACAAGGGTGGAGGGCACGCCCTGGGGGGGGCTCCCCCTGCCTTGTGGGTCCCTCGGTGACCTCCCAACCTAGGTCTTCCTCCTATATATTCACATATATTCCAGAACCACAAGAGGCATCCACGAAAACACTTTTCCACCGCCGTAACCTTCTGTTCCCGTGAGATCCCATCTTGGGGCCTTTTCCGGCATCCTTCCGGAGAGGGATTCGATCACGGAGGGCATCTACATCAACACCATTGCCCTTCCGATGAAGCGTGAGTAGTTTACCTCAGATCTACGGGTCCATAGCTAGTAGCTAGATGGCTTCTTCTCTCTCTTTGATTCTCAATACCATGTTCTCCTCGATGTTCTTGGAGATCTATCTGATGTAATCTTCTTTTGCGGTGTGTTTGTCGAGATCCGATGAATTGTGGATTTATGATCAACTTATCTATGAATATTATTTGAATCTTCTCTGAATTCTTATATGCATAATTTGATATCTTTGTATTTCTCTTCGAATTATCGGTTTGGTTTGGCCAACTAGATTGGTTTTTCTTGCAATGGGAGAAGTGCTTGGCTTTGGGTTCAATCTTGCGGTGTCCTTACCCAGTGGCAAAGTACGGGTAGCGAGGCACGTATTGTATTGTTGCCATCGAGGATAAAAAGATGGGGTTTACATCATATTGCTTGAGTTTATTCCTCTACATCATGTCATCTTACTTAAAGCGTTACTCCGTTCTGTATGAACTTAATACTCTAGATGCATGCTGGATAGCGGTCGATGTGTGGAGTAGTAGTAGTAGTAGATGCAAGCAGGAGTCGGTCTACTTGACACGGACGTGATGCCTATATTGCATAATCATTGCCTTGGATATCATCATAACTTTGCGCTTTTCTATCAATTACTCGACAGTAATTTGTTCACCCACCGTATTATTTGCCTTCATGAGAGAAGCCTCTAATGAAACCTATGGCCCCCGGGTCTATTTTCCATCATATTACTTTTCGATCTACTATTTTGCAATCTTTTATTTTAAGATCTATATACCAAAAAACCCAAAAATATTTTATCTTTTGTTTATCTATCTCTATCAGATCTCACTTTTGCAATTGATCGTGAAGGGATTGACAACCCCTTTATCGCGTTGGGTGCAAGTGTTTGATTGTTTGTGCAGGTATTGGTGATTTGTGCATTCTTCTCCTACTGGATTGGTACCTTGGTTCTTAACTGAGGGAAATACTTACCTCTACTGTGCTGCATCACCCTTTCCTCTTCAAGGGAAAAACCAATGCAAGCTCAAGAAGTAGCAGGAAGAATTTCTGGCGCTGTTGCCGGGGAGATCTACGCAAAGTCAAGATATACCAAGTACCCATCATAAACTCTCATCTCTTGCATTACATTATTCGCCATTTGCCTCTCGTTTTCCTCTCCCCCACTTCTAAAATGATTTTTGAAAAGATTTACCTTTTTATTTGCCTTCTTTCCGTTTGCCTCTATGTCTCACTTAGCTTGTTTGCTTGTCCGCTTGATATAATTGTGTGTTTATTGAAATTCAGAAACAAAAGTTTATGGATCCTCTTCCACTTGCTAATATTTTTAAGAGATCCAATTATGATGAACCAATTGCTAGTGAGTTTTGTGCACTAGATTATATTTATGAAGTTTTGCTTGAAATTCGTGAATCTGAAAATTGTGATGAAGAAATTTATGAAGTGATTCACGATAGCTCCTTGAATAAAAAGCATGATTGTAATGGTTTTACTATAAATTCTATTGATGTCAATTATTCTAATAATATGCAAAACCCTAAGCTTGGGGATGCTAGTTTTGCTATGTCCACTACTTATTGCAATGATCATGATTGGGGTGATTCTTCTTATGATCTTGAAAATTTATTTAAGCCTCATGATAATAGTGTTTGCAATAATATTGAAAGTGGGTTTGGAAGAGTGTCAATTCTAGGTAATAATGATCCCACTACTTTGGAGAATGATCAATCTCATGAAATTTATGATAAAAGTGGGTTTGGAGAAGTCATGACTTTATTTGATGATAATCCCACTATTTTGGAAGAGTGTCAACTTTGCATGCATGTGGATCATGAAGAGAATATTTTATGTGATTGTTATAATGTTAAATTTGAGTATGATCCCACATGTAAATATTATGAGAGAGTAAAATATTTTGGTATAAACTTTCATGTTACTAAATTACCTCTCGTTATGTTGAGATTGCTATTGTTTCTTTCTTTTTCCTTGCATATGCTAGTTTATGCTTGCCTTGATAATTTGTTTGCCTATAAAATGCCTATGCATAGGAAGTATGTTAGACTTAGATGTGTTTTTCACGTACTTTATGATGCTCTCTTTGTGCTTCAATTCTTGTCTTTCATGTGAGCATCATTAAAATCATCAATGCCTAGCTAAGAGGCTTTAAAGAAAAGCGCTGGTTGGGAGACAACCCAATATTTTTCTTTTCTGTTTTTTTTGAGTAATTTTTTTTCATCTAGACTCTAGTTATATGTGTTTTGGTGTTTTAATTAGGGTTTGTGCCAAGTAAGACCTTTGGGATGGCTTACGGTGATAGTTGATTTGATATTGCTGAAAAACAGAAACTTTTGCGTCCAGTCACAGAATATTAATAATTCACTGGAGAGTTAAAAAACCCTTAATTTTTTACAAAGGATTTATATACGAATTTCCTATGTTTTCAAAAAATTCAGAATGTTTGGAGTTACATAAGTATTACAACAATTCAGATCTTCGCAGACTGTTTTGTTTTTGACAGATTCTGTTTTCTTTGTGTTGTTTGCTTATTTTGATGAATCTATGGGTAGTATCGGGGGGTATGAACCATGAAGAAGTTGGAATATAGTAGATATTACACCAATATAAATAAATAATGAGTTCACAACAGTTCCAAAAGTGGTGATTTTATTTTCTTATACTAACGGATCTTATGAGATTTTCTGTTGAGTTTTGTGTTGTGAAGTTTTCAAGTTTTGGGTAAGGATTTGATGGACTATGGAATAAGGAGTGTCAAGAGCCTAAGCTTGGGGATTCCCAAGGCACCCCAGGGTAATATTCAAGGATAACCAATAGCCTAAGCTTGGGGATGCCCCGGAAGGCATCCCCTCTTTCGTCTTCGTCTATCGGTAACTTTACTTGAGGCTATATTTTTATTCACCACATGATATGTGTTTTGCCATGAGCGTCTTGTATGATATGAGTCCTTGCTTTTTAGTTTGCCACAATGATCCTTGCTGTACACACCTTTTGAGAGGGACACACATGAATCGTGATTTATTAGAATACTCTATGTGCTTCACTTATATCTTTTGAGCTAGGCAATTTTGCTCTAGTGCTTCACTTATATCTTTTTAGAGCATGGCGGTGGTTTTATTTTATAGAAATTGTTGAACTCTCATGCTTCACTTATATTATTTTGAGAGTCTTTCTAAACAGCATGGTAATTTGCTTTGGTTATAAATTTAGTCCTAATATGATAGGCATCCAAGAGGGATATAATAAAAACTTTCATATAAAGTGCATTGAATACTATGAGAAGTTTGATTCCTTATGATTGTTTTGAGATATGAGGATGGTGATATTAGAGTCATGCTAGTGAGTAATTGTGGATTGTAGAAATACTTGTGTTCAAGTTTGTGATTCTCGTAGCATGCACGTATGGTGAACCGTTATGTGATGAAGTCGGAGCATGATTTATTTATTGATTGTCTTCCTTATGAGTGGCGGTCAGGGACGAGCGATGGTCTTTTCCTACCAATCTATCCCCCTAGGAGCATGCGTCTAATACTTTGTTTTGATGACTAATAGATTTTTGCAATAAGTATGTGAGTTCTTTATGACTAATGTTGAGTCCATGGATTATACGCACTCTCACCCTTCCACCATTGCTAGCCTCTCTAGTACCGCGCAACTTTGGCCGGTGCCATACACCCACCATATACCTTCCTCAAAACAGCCACCATACCTACCTACTATGGCATTTCCATAGCCATTACGAGATATATTGCCATGCAACTTTCCACCGTTCCGTTTATTATGACACGCTCCATCATTGTCATATTGCTTTGCATGATCATGTAGTTGACATAGTATTTGTGGCAAAGCCACCGTTCATAATTTTTATACATGTCACACTTGAATCATTACACATCCCGGTACACCGCCGGAGGCATTCATATAGAGTCATATTTTGTTCTAAGTATCGAGTTGTAATTCTTGAGTTGTAAGTAAATAAAAGTGTGATGATCTTCATTTTTAGAGCATTGTCCCATGTGAGGAAAGGATGATGGAGGCTATGATTCCCCCACAAGTTGGGATGAGACTCCGGACAAAAAATAAAAAAAAGAAAAAGAAAAAAAAAGAGGCTAAAAAAAAGAGAGAGCCAAAAAAATGAAATGAGAGAAAAAGAGAGAAGGGGCAATGTTACTATCCTTTTTCCACACTTGTGCTTCAAAGTAGCACCATGATCTTCATGATAGAGAGTTTCCTATTTTGTCACTTTCATATACTAGTGGGAATTTTTCATTATATAACTTGGCTTGTATATTCCAATGATGGGCTTCCTCAAATTGCCCTAGGTCTTCATGAGCAAGCAAGTTGGATGCACACCCACTTAGTTTCTTTTTGAGCATTCATAAACTTATAGCTCTAGTGCATCCGTTGCATGGCAATCCCTACTCACTCACATCGGTATCTATTGATGGGCATCTCCATAGCTCGTTGATACGCCTAGTTGATGTGAGACTATCTCCTTTTTTGTCTTCTCCACAACCACCATATTCTATTCCACCTATAGTGCTATGTCCATGGCTCACGCTCATGTATTGCGTGAAAGTTAAAAAGGTTTGAGAACATCAAAAGTATGAAACAATTGCTTGGCTTGTCATCGGGGTTGTGCATGATTTGAATATTTTGTGTGATGAAGATGGAGCATAGCCAGACTATATGATTTTGTAGGGATAGCTTTCTTTGGCCATGTTATTTTGAGAAGACATGATTGCTTTATTAGTATGCTTGAAGTATTATCATTTTTATGTCAATATTAAACTTTTATTTTGAATCTTATGGATCTGAATGTTCATGCCACAATAAAGAAAACTACATGGATAAATATGTTAGGTAGCATTCCACATCAAAAATTCTGTTTTTATCATTTACCTACTCGAGGACGAGCATGAATTAAGCTTGGGGATGCTTGATACGTCTCCAATGTATCTATAATTTTTGATTGTTCCATTTATTATATTATCTGTTTTGGATGTTTTATATGCATTAATATGCTATTTTATTTATTTTTGGGACTAACCTATTAACCTAGAGCCCAGTGTCAGTTTCTGTTTTTTCCTTGTTTTTGAGCCTCGCAGAAAAGGAATATCAAACGGAATAAAACTTCATGATGATTTTTCTTGGACCAGAAGACACCCAGGGGACTTGGAGTCCAAGTCAGAAGAGCCACGAGGCGGTGACAAGGGTGGAGGGCGCGCCCCCTGCCTTGTGGGTCCCTCGGTGACCTCCTGACCTAGGTCTTCCTCCTATATATTCACATATATTCCAGAACCACCAGAGGCATCCACGAAAACACTTTTCCACCGCCGTAACCTTCTGTTCCCGTGAGATCCCATCTTGGGGCCTTTTCTGACATCCTGTCGGAGGGGGATTCGATCACGGAGGGCATCTACTTCAACACCATTACCCTTCCGATGAAGCGTGAGTAGTTTACCTCAGAAATACGGGTCCATAGCTAGTAGCTAGATGGCTTCTTCTCTCTCTTTGATTCTCAATACCATGTTCTCCTCGATGTTTTTGGAGATCTATCTGATGTAATCTTCTTTTGCGGTGTGTTTGTCGAGATCCGATGAATTGTGGATTTATGATCAGCTTATCTGTGAATATTATTTGAATCTTCTCTGAATTCTTATATGCATGATTTGATATCTTTGTATTTCTCTTCGAATTATCGGTTTGGTTTGGCCAACTAGATTGGTATTTCTTGCAATGGGAGAAGTACTTGGCTTTGGGTTCAATCTTGCGGTGTCCTTACCCAGTGGCAAAGTACAGGTAGCAAGGCACGTATTGTATTGTTGCCATCGAGGATAAAAAGATGGGGTTTACATCATATTGCTTGAGTTTATTCCTCTACATCATGTCATCTTACTTAAAGCGTTACTCTGTTCTTTATGAACTTAATACTCTAGATGCATGCTGGATAGCAGTCGATGCGTGGAGTAATAGTAGTAGATGCAGGCAGGAGTCGGTCTACTTGACATGGATGTGATGCCTAGATTGCATAATCATTGCCTTGGATATCGTCATAACTTTGCGCTTTTCTATCAATTGCTCGACAGTAATTTGTTCACCCACCGTATTATTTGCCTTCATGAGAGAAGCCTCTAGTGAAACCTATGGCCCCCGAGTCTATTTTCCATCATATTACTTTCTGATCTACTATTTTGCAATCTTTTATTTTTAGATCTGTATACCAAAAAACCCAAAAATATTTTATCTTTTGTTTATCTATCTCTATCAGATCTCACTTTTGCAATTGACCGTGAAGGGATTGACAACCCCTTTATCGCGTTGGGTGCAAGTGTTTGATTGTTTGTGCAGGTGTTGGTGATTTGTGCGTTCTTCTCCTACTGGATTGATACCTTGGTTCTTAACTGAGGGAAATACTTACCTCTACTGTGCTGCATCACCCTTTCCTCTTCAAGGGAAAAACCAACGCAAGCTCAAGAAGAAGCAGTGCACGGGCACCGGCATGGGTGCGCGCATCAGTGCATGCGCAAGCGCATGCGCTGGGAGGTGCACGGGCACGTGAAATTCGGCGGGGACCACGTGGAATCCCGTGGCATCAAGCTCGGTGACAATGTGCGGCTCCCAGCCCATCAATGCCACGGGGATGGGCGCTGGCGCAATCGGGGCGTCAGGAGCCGGAACGGGAGCGGGGACAGGCGCGGCGTCTTCCCGCAAGGCCAGTTCAAGCTCGTCCCAAAGAGCCTTATGTTCTTGAGACTCTGGCTGGGTGTCTTCCTCAGGAAACTGAAAGACTAAGGGCAGACCATCGTGATGCGGCATGGCGTACGGTTAGGTCAGGCTGGTTAGAGGTAGACGACAGGAGAATCGGAGAGGAAGAGAGAAGATTGTAGCGATACCAGGTAGTGCGGGGGTGATTTTAAACTGCGGCACCGGCGCCATTAAAAGTGGGGGCAGTTGGGACAAAGGTGGCGGCCGTGCCTGGTTAAAGGGCTCGCCTCCCGGTGAGCCTGCGCAGCGGCCTGCTCGCACGCCTCCCGGTCAGCCGACGCAGCGGTCTGCTCGCACGCCTCCTGTCGACTCACACGCTTGCTCGGACGGCACCTGCCGATGAGAAGCGGGACTCATGGCGGCACGTAAACGCCCAAGGTTTGAATAGTGAAAGCGTTCGCGTTAACGTGACAGGTCTTTGTTCCAAAATACCTTGGCTCTTCATTTGTGCAACTTTTCATAAGCAGCTTGTCTCAAATTGAACAAAAAAAATTACGACAGCATATTTGTGCCATATCACGAGACCATGCTCAGTTTCATGAATTTCAGGTCACTTTTGGATGTTCTGAAATTTAAAATCCAGGATTCGAAACAATATCATAACCTGCATCATGCAATAAATTTTCAAGCGATACATCTTTACTGTTGTAGATGTTAATATTTCTTAAGAAAGGATTTCGTCAAACATTTTGCTTAGTTAGACTTCAGACAAGTTATATATGCAGAGTAAAAGGATAATCCCTCCGTACCAGTGCATTGCCTGATATATTAACTCAACTACTAGGCACGAACAAACGGGGCTCAATTCTGTGCTCATCCTGGTGTAGTACTCCTATTAGTACTAGGCAATGGAGTTGACGGGTGACCTTGGGTAGCGACGACCGAGGGAATTGAACCGTGCTCGGAACGGTAGGTAACGTTGCCTAGTTACTAAAGCATCCCTCCATTGTTCATCGGTAGTCATTATGGACCGGGGACATGAGGGGAATTTCCTAGGGCTGGAATTCTGGCCGCCAGATATTTCGACTCGAAACGCGGAGGCTCGAGTGGTTGGGGTTGGCTAATGTGCGTACCATGCATGCCACCAGAAGGACACGAGCCCGGTTTTTTTTAGGATCAACACGAGCCCGGGTCTGGCTGGTACGCTGTTGGGTGCTACCATTCGAGAATACGAAAGGAATCTTTTAAATAGCTGAACGAATCTATATGTATTACAATGCCCATATTTTCCTTGCAAATTACTGGTCATTCCAAAAGGCACGGTAATTGATTTATGACGAGTTCTTGAATTAGAGTGAGTTTGTGATATAGTGATCTCAACGTGGGTTTCACATTTCATGGTATCCCCAGTAAGTTTTTCATTGCAAATTCAAATTTAAAAGACGAACGGTATGGTGGTGAGAAAACTTTGTATGTATCAAGCATATGACCACACACACACACACACGAATACAACAACAATCCAGTAAGTATAGTGCATCTATTTTTCCAAACCATGCATGTATGACACGAATTCAAAAATACTCCCTCTGTTCCTAAATATTTGTCCTTTAGAGATTTCAACAAGTGACTACATATGGAGCAAAATGAGTGAATCTACACTCTAAAATATGCCTATATACATCCGTATGTGGCAGTCCATTTGAAATCTCTAAAAAGACAAATATTTAGGAACGAAGGGAGTAAAATGTAAGCCATGCATGGTCCTCAATTCAACATTTAAAATGAACAAGAAACTGAAACATGAATTAAGTCTAGTACTACATACATGCGAATGTTGTGTTTAGGTCTCTCCATCGACCCCCCCCCCACCCCCACGCACACACACACATACTTCATGTATCGATTGATGTTCATTTCTTTGTTAATAGAGCTATTGGTATCCGACACACGCGCGCTCATTATTGCTCTTCATGTTTTGATCTCCATTTATGTCATTCCCGCCCTCACACTCTCAACAAATGTATTTCTCACACACAACCTCGTCGTGCCCTCCATGACAAATGCTCCCTCTCTCTCTCTCTCAAGACACATGTGTTGCCTTTGTAAAACACCTTCACCGTGCGCGCACACACAAAGTCTATATAGACCACTCTCTCAGTAACTATCTCCCTCCAGCCCTCACCACAACTTCGCCGCACAATATCTCGGTGTATCGTCTTTAACATTCGAGTGTACACTAGGCCACACTCCATCGATCTCTCCCTCTATAAATGACTCGATTGACCTCGCTTTTTCACGTCGTCTCTCTCACACATAGACACTCACACTACACCTCTTGCATAGGCGGAGCTATGTAGATTGTCGGGGGTTACCCCTCGACCTTAGATAAATTGTGAAGCTTTGTTTAGGATTGTTTAGATTATATTTTTTGAACATTATATTTGTCCCCACCCTCCCAAACACCGAATGGTTGTGCACCCCCCTCCCCGGGAGAATATCAGGTGCCCCCACACCTTAGATGCTATATGCTGATACGAGTTCCTTGGAGCTTGTAGATCTGAGATATAGCAGCTCACACGATGTCTTAATATTTTTACAGGAAACCTTAATGAGTTTGAGAATTGCACACAATTTGTACAAAAAACTACTCAGATGCCCTTGGATCCCATATCCAATGACCTCGAAGCTCGTATCACCATAGCATCTAAGATGAAGGAGGACCTCATATTCTCCTGTATGTAAGAATATCATGTGCTACCACACCTTAGATGCTTTGGTGATACAAGCTCTTCGAAGCCGTTGGATCTGTGATCCAACAACTCCATGGTGGTTCTAATTGTTTTTTTTTGCAGAAAAGCCCCCAAAGAGTTCGGCCACTGCTTACAAGCACAAAGACTTCTCAGATGCCATTGGATCTCACATCGAACGACCTCGAAGCTCGTATCACCGTAGCATCTAAGCTGCGAGAGCACCTGATGTTTTCTCGCATGGGAGAATATGAGGTGCTCCCGCACCATAGATTCTATGGTGATACGAGTTCCCGGGAGATCTAACGGCTCACAGTAGGAGGTTTGAATGTTTTTGCAATATAGGCCTCAAAGAGTTTGGGAATTGCGCAGAAAGTACAAGTACTACGCATGTGGCATCTGATCACAAATCATACGACCTAGATGCCCGTATCACTGTAGCGGCTAATTAAGCTACTGGGAGCACCTAATATGACCTACTAGGAGCCGTTGGATCCAAGATGCAGCGGCACACACGAGGCCTGAATGTTTTATTTGCAAAAAAAACCTTGGAGAATTTGGAAATTGCGCATAATTACAAAGACTACTCCCAAGCCATTGGATCTCAGATCCAACGATGTAAAAACTCATATCACCATAGCATCTAAGCTGCGGGGTGGATGTGATATTCTATGCCGCTGTCATTTTTGTTCCTAAACTTGCAAAATACGTGTAACTGGTGTCGTTACTTGTCTAACCGCGCAAAGTGTTTGTGCAAAAAAACCATCCTACACTGAAATATCGGAACAACACACAGGGGTCCCACTTGTCATTGATCAAATTTGGACCTAAAACTAACAAATCTGAAAGACGAGATTCGAACTGGCAACCTGGACTACAAAGCATAAGTCGATAGCCTGAAACAGCAATGGTTGTTGGCTTTGTCGCATAACTTGATTTTATACAGTATTACGTTGACTAGAGTAGAGGGAGTGGCTCGTCAACACGTGCATGACCGTTGACTTACTTACTGGTGGGTCCCATGTTTGCGATCTCTCTCTCCTCTCCATCGTCTAACCTTTAGACGCACGGGCACACACGAAGAGCAGCGCGAGCTTGCCGTGGTTTTATTATCTCTACTCCTATAAAAGACTCAGTTGGTGATGATGGTGTGTCTGCCATCCGTTATTTCTGACCATTAGATCTGCATCTAATGGCTGTGAGGTAAGTTGTGGCATTTTTGCAACAATAGCCCACTTCTCTGCTCCAATTTGCAGAAAACCCCTTATTATCTTATAAGCAACCACATCCCTCCCTCACCTCATCAAAACAGCCTGAGAAATATATTTTGAGTGAAAAGTAATATATTTTTAGTGGTATATATGTATATCAAAACAAGAGTGTTTTCTTTCAAGTTTGTGAACAAGTACTATTCTACTTTGGATCTGTTGCAACGCACGGGCACATTGCTAGTAACTAAAAAAATGCTTGGAAAATAGAAGAATCGCCTAGAACAAGAGACATTGTGGCTAGTCGAGACGGAGCTAACTACACCTATCCTCCGTGCCACGTTAGCATGATGAAGCTGTGTGGCTAGTGGGGTGTTTTCGACCGACTGGCTGGGTCCCGAGGTCGAACCATAGGTAGTACGTCTGATACAGTATATTTTTTACACGCACATTTTTCCTCCGTGCCGAGACGTGGCACAACCTATCGCGCGGTTTCTGGGTCCTCCCGGGTGGTGCACGCATATTTTCTTCCTTGCTGAGACGTGGGATGCCCTACCGCGCGTTTTCTGGGTACTCCTCGGTCGTAGCGCCGAAGTAAGTAAATGAGTCATCAAATCACAAAAGCCCACCTTTCCCGCCGAGTACATCAATGAAGCACGGTGGCTAGCTAGTTGGGCTAGTGCGACCGATTAGCTAGGCCGCCGCCACATTTGTTTTTTCACCCCTTTTTTTCTCTCCTTGCCGGCAGGTAAATTTAAATATCCACCGCGGCGTTGCTCTGGTCTTTGGGTGCGGCAGGCGCGGCAGGATTTTTTTTTTGATTGATGGGAGCAGGCGCGGCAGCAATTAGTCATGATGACTCCGCCTGTAAAACCCACTGGTCCCTGATGTGAAAAGTCGTCGACTGGTGTTTTCCCATGGTGAAAACCAAAAGATTCACCCTGCTCCTCGGCTGGCTCCCACCGCCTTCCCGTAGATTGCATTGCCTTTCAGCCGTTTCGCCCCCTTTGCTTCCTCTCCCCATTGCTTCTACCTGGTTCCATGGCGGCGCACCAGATCACGGAGTCTGAGGTGAGGCGCCTGACACAGGAGCTCCAGGCCAAGGATGTGGAGCTCAGGGCCAAGGACGTGGAGCTCCGTGAGCTCAAGGAGGAGAGGAGTGCCATGTTCCTCCTTTATGTGCGGGAGTTCACGGAGCTTCAAAAGCGGCAGGCGTCCACCACAAAGATGCTCGAGGCGTCGGCGGCGTTGCTGCAGAAAGCGGGAGATACGATAGGCGATCAGGCGAGCCGGCTGGAGCGCGAGCGGGCCGATCGTGACGAGGTCCAGGATCGACTCAACCACTTGGTGGACCATGTTGCCACGCACGTGTTGCGGCTGCGCGATGCCTACCGTCGTGCCAGCGTGACCATGCCGGCCGTCGGGCTAAACCCGTTCGACCACCCCGTCGACTTCAACAAGTTGCAGCTTCCTGACCTAGTCTCCTTCTTCACCTATACCTCCGAGGAGCTGAGCCGTCTCCGTGCGATGGTGGGGGCGGAGCTGGACAAGGAGGGGTTGCGGGCTGCCGTCGCCGTTGCCACGCGAATCCTCTCAGGGCTTCATCACCGGAATCCATTCGTGCCATTGGACGCCATCTTTGACGAGCTGGCTCCCGTCGACCGGGAGCGGGCTCTGTGGGCGGTGGCACCCTGCATCACCAATGTCGTGCGCCTCGAGAAGCAGAGGGACTTCGGTGGTGTTTAGGCATCCTCTGCATGGGCATGTCCATGTCTCGGCGCAACATGACCGTTGGATCAAACTCAAACAGTGCAGATCAGTCATTGTAGCACAAAGCGTGTGGGTGTGTTTGGTTGCATTCTCATCTCAATATAGTTGTTCCCTCTTCATGCATGCTCATCTCAGCACCCCTCTTCATGCATGCTCCTAGTGTATTTGTGTTAACCTACTAGTGTGGACTCATGCACCCTTCTTGCACTCTGCCAAACACCCAAAAGTGGGTCGAGAAGGGAACTTTTGCTCCCATCCCATGCACCCTTCATACACCCTGCCTAACACTGATTCGTGCTTCATATGGTTCATGTTCCATGGAGTACTATAGCATCATACTCTCCGTGCGCTGTAGACCTAGTTCTGTTAACATTGATCTCACCGTTCATTCTTGACCAGACAGTAAAAAAAGGGGTATTATACATTACTGTTCATATAGTTGACATGCGCACAACATCATTTGTTATCATCATATCTTACTACACTAGCAACAAGATTATGTAGTACTAATGTATGAACCACTGCACATGCCTAGTAGTAGGAGTACTGTGTAAGTTCAAGTGGCTGACGTGTTTCGCACTCCTCCGTCGTAAGAGTGGAAACGCTTGTCATAATCATTTTTTTCTTCAGAAACAGCGGACACGCTCTATCGTGCGGATCCTCCTCAACGGTCGTTGGGAACCTTGCTACTCACTTTCGCCGATGTGTGGGACAGCCAGCATCGGGGTCCACTTGCCATGCACTAAATTACTCCGTACTAGAGTGCACAACTGCACGGTAGACTACCCAAGTCGAAGCGCCGCAGTAATGCCCAATGAGCCATCAAATCACAAAACCCCCACCTTTCTAGCAGTAAGTTGGACAGACGAAGCAACCATTATTTCACTCTTCTCCCTCAGCTTCCTCTCTTGAAGAAAACCCCAACTCGCTTCTCCCTCATCGTGTTCCTCATTTCTTCAAGAAAACCCCGACGCGCTTCTGCCATTGTTCTTCTCTCCCAAAGAAGGAAAGGTGAGCGCATCAATGGTGTTGATTCTGGCCAAGGCCTGGTCTTGCAACCCCGAGACTGATCCTATAACTCCATCTTTGTTCTTCTTTTGGGTTTGTGATTATGGTTTCTTTTCTTTTATTTCTATTTGACAGTTTCTTGATGGACCCTGGAGCACCGGCCGAAGTGATGTCTATGGCTCTGGCCAAAACCGTCGAGGCTCAGGGTACGAAGAAGCACAAGCACCCCGCCGAGACTACCGCAGACAAGCTCAAGGCCATCGCCCTGTCCAAGCCCCCCTCTCCGGGATCCCTCATTAAGCAAGTCCAGGTAATATCTCTTCTTGACAATCTTTTTGGCGATCTTGATCGTGTTTTTTCATCTAACACACAGTACTAGTACTAGTAGTACAACTTTCTGGGTGATCTTGCATGTGATTTTTGTGTGCCAAATGACGGTTCTAAATTGCTCTTTTGACCAAAACATGCAAGAGGTTGACATACATATGATTATTGCACATAACACTGATTTCTTATAGATTACTTTCAACTACTTTATGAACATCAATGCTAGCTGTAGGAAATGTAAGATTTTAGCTCTCATGCCTTTGAAGAGAGTATATTAGCCTCAGTAACTTGTGTTATGAATATTGCAAGTAATCCCTCTGCTCTCATGCCTTTGAAGACATGTTCTAGTGTTTTTGTTCACTCATTTCTGTGCGTATATGCAGTCTTATATGGAGTAAAATATCGAAAATCATCTTATATTTCTGAACAGAGGTAGTAATAAAATATTTGGTTTCTGTTTAAATTAGAACCAGGTCCGCGGTGGAGATGAAGTTCTCAAAGTCATGCCGTGTGAACTGGAAGACCTGAGGATGATTTCTACTACTAAACTATCCAGCTGTTGTGTCCTTGTCGCCATGTGTCGTGAACTAGTGTTTTCCTGTAGCATTGTTGTCAGGCGTGTTCTCGAGGGTGTACTTCACCACAACAATTTCCTAGCTGTGCCTTCGATTACGAAGGGTGTGGTTCTTGTAAAGCTTCCCGACAAATCTGATGTGGACTGTCTTCATCGTCATGTTTATGAGTGGAAAGACCACTCTGTTAGGTTCTCCAAGGTTGACGAGCTGGCGATGGTGCCGATAGGCATCTCTCACGAAGTCCATGGCCTAGTCAGTTATGTGGGGTACATCCCGTAGGTCGGTGGCAAGAAATAGTCTGCAGAGTTTAATTAGTGCAACTTTGCTTGTCTGTAGTAAGTACTATTGTTCAGTACTTGATTTGTGTGTGTGAACCCTGTATTATTTAGTACTGCCGCTTTTGTTGTGTGGTGAGTCCTGAGAACAGTCTATGCTAATGTCTGTCCACTCAATTCAGTCTGTATATTTTGAAGTATCCAGATCATCTTTTTTGTGAGGACGGTTTATCAATTATGGTTACACTCCAATATCTGTATGCATTGCAAGGTTTATCGCACCCACCAGGATTTCCAGTCCCATGGATGTTCGGTCCATACTATATGTCATGACCTTTGGACTGTCCTACTTGTGGGAGTAAGCGGGGGCCCTGCATGCCGCCCGTAATTGGACGATCAACCTTCTGTTTAGAACTTGAACATAGTGATTTCCTAGTAAGGATTCACTCGTGTTACATCAAGTAAATCTTATTGATTTACTGTCATGTTTTCTTACTTTTGATGCAATTTTATGATGCAGGTTTTGCCATGTCACATTCGTTACAGAATAAACCGTTTGGTTTGCTCTATGATGGTTATTTTTGTAGGTTTCACTTCTTATGTCGTGTCAGTAACGAAGGCACTGTCCATCACTTATATTACTGGACACAATTGGATCAGTCTGTTATCTGAGTACAATCTAAAGCCCTATGATGAACTGCAGTTTGGTTTAACAAACATGCCACAATTAGTCCTTCTGGCATTTAAAAGAAGTAAAGAAAAAGACTGGATCAAGGTCACGGAGCCTCGTGAAGTTAGAAAGCTGAAGTATGAAATCATAGCAGACCAGAGACGATCGCTGCTGTCTCGCACATCGGTACCACCTTCAGCATCGGATCGAGCACCGGCACCTTCTCAGATGGCACTGGCTCTAGCACTGACAACGGCAGTAGCTCAGTCTGATCCACCAGAGGATTGGGCACCGACCGCGTCAGCGGATCATGCTGACCTACCAGAGGATCGGTCACCGACACGGGCACCTGCTCCGACACCGGCATCAGCTCCACAAGGAGCACCATCTCCGGCAGCAGCAGCGGCACTACCAGTCGCACCGGCACGGGCACCAGCAATGGCTCCGGCACCTGCACCAACACTTGAAGTTGCACTTGCATCTGCTCCGGCCCGTGCAACGGTAACGGAACCAGCAGTTGCACCGGCAACAGACTGGGCTGCAGTTCACACTGCATATACCAAAGTCCTTACAAAAACCGACATCTCCACCTTCTTGGTAAGCATTGGCCGCCCAAGTGCTTCGTTCTTTTTTCTTTCCATGTTGTTTCACATGAATCACTGTGTTGATCTAACTATTTGTGTATGTCTTATTGTTTGCAAACAGAGAATTCCTAGAGCAACGGGGGAGTTATTCAATAATTCGGGCGACTGTGGCCAAGTTTCTCTTACCATGCGCAACCTTGGTGTGAATGAACCTGCTCAATATACCGTAAGTACAAAGTATGGTCGCATGATGATTGATGCTAAAGGATGGTCAAGGTTCAAAACTCTATCAAATCTTGCGGTAGGGGATGATGTCAAATCGAACTTTCTTGGCAAGGAGAGCTGGTCCAAATCAACTTTGAAATTCTTCAGTAGCAGCACACAACTGCCGAACTGATCTATCCTCCGAGAGCTTTTGATGTAATAATATGGCATGGTGAAACAAGTGTCCTGTGTCTATAAGTAGTACGATAGTATTATTTATCATGTAGGATATCATGAAAGAATTGCAACTCTGATTGTTGGTTAGGAACTGTCGTTCGATTTCATTCTAATAGCTGCCATGCTTTATTTAATTTTCTATATTTGCCTTGCAACAGCATCTAAAACCAGCGCCATACCGATCGCTTGCAATATGAAATGCGCTGAGTTAGAACACATGGGCCCCCAAACATGCAGGCCCACCGGCTTGTGGCCCAAAGTCCAGAATCGTGAGCCTGTCTGAGTATTATATTCTCAGCTGAACCCCCATATTATGTTATATATATTCCCCTTGATTTTTCTTATGTATAAAGTTGTGATATAAAATATTTTTATATTTCTTTACAGAGGGAGTATCTCTCTGTCAAAATATATATTTATGTGTAACTAGTTACTCTTGCCTTTCTACTTCCTTTCGCTGATATGTGGGGCATCCGACAACGTGGTCCATGTGCCATGCACCAAATTAGAGTGCACAACTGCACGGTAGGCTCACCCCGGTCGTAGCGCCACAGTAATGCCCAATGAGCCATCAAATCACAAAAAACCCCACCTTTCCAGCTTTAGCAGTAAGTTGGACGGACGAAGCAGCAATATTTCACTGGGCCTGAATCCCCTTCTCCCTCGTCTGCTTGTTCAGAGAAAAACCCCTCTCAGCGATTGCGTAGGGTTTTCTCATGGAGAACTAGGTATGAATTCTTCATTCATCCCTGATAAATCCTAGTCCCTTGGTCGCGGGTAATCCTAGGATGGCAGCTGCCGCCGTTGATGCATTTTTCTTCCTACTGAATCTAGTGTGTTTCATTTGTAGTGCCTAAAGTGCGAGGACCCTATAGGTTTCTGCGCCCTCGGCGAGACGCCACACTTGTTCCTTCTCATCCTAACACAGGATTTTAAAATGCGCACAGTATGTTCCTAGAATCCTCTTTTCTATCCAGGAGGGTGGGGGTTTTTGAACATGCTGTCGACTAATTTGGAAATTTGGATTGCTATATTTGGATAAAATGTACTAGTACCATGGTCAACACTAACGTGAAGGAGGAAATTATTTCTAGATTTGGATAGCAAATACATTGTGTTCTCATATTATTTTTCCTGCAGTGCATTCCTTGCTCTGCCAGAACACATGTACTCAAGATGGTCGGCCTTTCCATAACTGAATACATGAGTTTAATGGTCACAATGAAGACAAGCCATGGATATAAGTTCCAAGTTGGGTTCATGAACCAAGAAGATCGCTGCTTTTTTATGGCCGAACTTGGATAAACTTTCTCAAGTGTTACGGACTGAAAGTTGGCGCACGAATGTTGATGGAAATAGCAGAACCTGGTCTCATCTTCACTGTGATCTTCCACCCCGATGTCGTTCCAGTAGTTCATCCATGTTAGTTTTGCATCCGGTTCTTGCATGTTGCCTCAATTACTTCTTAATCCACCTATTCTGTCTAACTAATCACAATTTAACTTTAGAAGTAGCAACAATTTGTGATTCCCTTCTCTCACGAGGATGCTACTTCTAACTAATATTTCTTATAATTGGTGGCACATGTAGATTATTTCAAAGTTAAGCATGCTACTCGTTTGTTATTCTATAAGAACTCGACTGTTACTGATGGCACTGAAGTTGACTGGGATGACATCCACCAGTTCCTACACTTTATTGTTCGTCTTGAGGTCCTTGTGGGGCGTTTCAATGGTGGAAGGCCACGTGGGATATGTATGCCACTGTTGCACATGTTGAACAGGTCCAACTGTGTCGATAAACTTATGGTACGAGCTGTTTTCTGTTATATATGTTGTTCATAAGCTCTTGCTTATACACAGTTTTACAGCTGTGATCTTCTTGAAACAGAAACTGCCCAGTTCTATTGTTCCTATACAGATGTCTGACCATGGTCGGGTCAGACTTGCGCTTGGTCACAACATGATGTTTATGTCGACCTACTCCATTTCCCTTGGAGGTGAAAAGATACTTATTCATGGGTGGTCTCAAATAATGAAGGCCCGTCCATCTTGGAGAATAGGACAGAAGGTTATGCTCATGCTTTTCCATGGCTCTAAAGTGAATATCCTGTTTATTGGCCACATTCCGAGATGAAGCCGCTTTCAGAAGGTTGTGGATGCGCGGGGTGGCGCCTGGGCCTTATCCTGGGGCTTGGTGTCCTCACCCTTGGTTAACTGTAGGCACAGTAGCACTGTTCGAGGCGTGCTTTGTATGGTTGAACATGTATAAGTACTCATACTGCTTTCAGCTATGGTTGTTAAGTGCCCTTGCTGGTTTCAGTTAAGGTTGTTAAGTACTCCTGCTGCTTTTACAGTCTGTCATGTTTCTTCAGTCCTGTCTTCCTCCAGCCGCCAAAACCAAACCAGCGCCGACGGGGCCGCCTGCTTCCGCCTCCCATGGCTCGCTGCGCCTCAGTGCACGCATTGCCGCCCCACCGTCTCCTAAATCGTTAACGCTGATGTCCGAGGCCTCACCGTCGTCCTCCATGCGCTTTGGTGTGCTCGCCGCGGCGTCGCCCTCTCGCGTTGTCAACATGGTCAACAAACAAGAGGAATCGGGAGACGACTATACGTGGAGAGGATGACAGTAGGGGCCCACCATGTCCATGGCCGTACGCAAGCAAGTTCCTCATTTTTTGTTATATACTCCATTGTCAGTGTCTAGAAAAAGAAAATGCTTCCTCCTAGTGGTTTGCTGATATCTGGGACCCACGACATTATCAGCGTATAGTCAATAGACAAGAGAACAACACAAGATCGGCTGACACCTGGGACGTACCTGCTCGAGCAGTATTTTTTTTGTTATTGTTGAGATGGAGCAGGGTTTCAACTGGGTTGTGGCCCGTCTAGCCCAGGCTTCTATTTTACGTTCACCACATGACCAGCCCAGCTATTTTTTCTTTGTGAAAATGGGCCCAGTGTATTTTTTCTGAAGAATACCCAATCCAGGCCTACTTATTTTTCTACGCCCTGCTGGGCTGCAACTCTTTCAAGACGGCTGCAAATCTTGAAAGTAATATGAAATGGGCTATAAATATAAAAAACAGACGACAAATTGGCAATTACTTTCAAATTTCTGAATTTTTTCACATTTTCAGATTCCAATTTCACCAGGCTTTAACCTAATTTAAATATATCTTCAAAGTACTTTAAATCTAGCTCGACATTTCGGTATTAAAAATAGTTTGGACCCCACTGAAATATGCAAAATTTTGTTTAAATTTTTAACCCTGGCCCTGGCCAACAAAAAAACGGACTGCAATAAATTGCATAAGAAGTTGCAATGAGCTGTAAATTATTAAAAAAATAGGGAATGGTCTGACTTGTGGGCCTCTTAAGTTGACGCGTATGCAAGATTTTTTTACTTATTATATACGTCAACAAACGATTCTAGCAAACATGACCGTTGGATGTCAATCCAACGGCCGTCGTGCTTCTTCAATCTCTGATCTTCTTGCTCCAGCCGCCAAATCCAGCGCCGGCGGGACCGCCTGCTCCCGCCTCCCGTGGCCGGTTGTGCTGCCGCGCAGGCCTCACTGCCCCCTACTACCCCCACCGCTGGCCAGGCCATCCCTCTACTCACCCACATCCCTCCACTGCTATGGCTTTGCCACCTCTGGGTCATTCCCTTCCTGGGTCTCGCCGTCGTCCATCGCGTTGGTGTTCTCGGCACGGCGTGGTCAACGTTGTCAACAAACGACAACATCGAAAGAGGGATGTACATGGAGAGGCTGACAATTGGGACCCACATGGTCCATGGCCGCACGCAAGCAAGTACCTCCTTATTACGCCAAAACGAATGAATCCTCCCAATGACAGCTGGGACCCACCAGCTATATCTTGGCACGGAAGGAAGTGCCTCCTTATTAAGCAAAAAATAACGAGTGCTCCCCATGACAGCTGGGGCCCACCAGATTTGGAGGCTGACTTGTGGCCCTACTAAGTTGACGTGTACGCAGGGCTTTGTCAACTTAGTCAACAAACGATTCTATCACCAGTGACCGTTGGATTGTTGACACCCAACGGTCGTCCTGCTTCTTCAACCTCTGATTTTCTTGCTCCAGCCGTCCAAACCACCGCGTGCTCCTGCCTCTCATGGCCGGCTATGCTGCCGCGCAGGCCTCACCACCCCCTACTACTCCCATCGCTGGCCAAGCTATCCCTCTACTCGCCCACATCCCTCCACTGTTGTGGCTTCGCCGCCTCCGGGTCATTCCCTTCCTGGGTCTCGCCGTCGTCCATCGCGTTGGTGTTCTCGGCACGGCGTGGTCAACGTTGTCAACAAACGACAACATCGGAAGAGGGATGTACATGGAGAGGCTGACAGTTGGGACCCACATGGTCCATGGCCGCACGCAAGCAAGTACCTCCTTATTACGCCAAAACGAATGAACCCTCCCAATGACAGCTGGGGCCCACCAGCTATATCTTGGCACAGAAGGAAGTGCCTCCTTATTAAGCAAAAAATAACGAGTGCTCCCCATGACAGCTGGGGCCTACCAGATTTGGAGCCTGACTTGTGGCCCTACTAAGTTGATGCGTACGCAGGGCTTTGTCAACTTAGTCAACAAACGATTCTATCACCAGTGACCATTGGATTGTTAACATCCAACGGTCGTCCTGCTTCTTCAACCTCTGATTTTCTTGCTCCAGCCGTCCAAACCACCGCGTGCTCCTGCCTCCCGTGGCCGGCTGTGCTGCCGCGCAGGCCTCACCGCCCCCTACTACTCCCACCGCTGGCCAGGCCATCCCTCTACTAACCCACACTCCTATTATTCTGCGGCGACGGCAGCCTCACACCGCAGCCGAACCAGTCAACCCTCGTACAACCCTCCATGTGTTCCCAGGCTCCGTGTCGTTCCATGCCTCACCGTCGTCCTCACCTGGTGCTGTCCGCGCGGCGTGGTCAACGTGGTCAATGAACGACAGCCATCGGAAGAGGACTGTATGCGGTGAGGCTGGCAGATGGACCCACCAGCTACATCTTCGCACGCAAGGAAGTGACTCCTTATTACGCGCAAAAAAAAGAATCCTCTCCCTGTCAGCTCAGACCCACCATCAATATCTTTGCACACAAGAAAGTGCCTCCTTATCCTCCCTGACAGCCGGGACCCACCTGTTGGGGAACGTAGTAATTTCAAAAAAAATCCTACGCACACGCAGGATCATGGTGATGCATAGCAACGAGAGGGGAGAGTGTGTCCACGTACCCTCGTAGACCGAAAGCGGAAGCGTTATGACAACGCGGTTGATGTAGTCGTACGACTTCACTATCCGACCGATCCAAGTACCGAATGCACGGCACCTCCGAGTTCAGCACACGTTCAGCTCGATGACGTCCCACGAACTCCGATCCAGTAGAGCTTCGAGGGAGAGTTCCGTCAGCACGACGGCGTGATGACGGTGATGATGATGCTACCGACGCAGGGCTTCGCCTAAGCACCGCTACGATATGACCGAGGTGGATTATGGTGGAGGGGGGCACCGCACACGGCTAAGAGAGATCAATGATCAACTTGTGTGTCTATGGGGTGCCCCCTGGCCACGTATATAAAGGAGTGGAGGAGGGGAGGGGCCGGCCCTCTCTATGGCGCGCCCTGGGGAGTCCTACTCCCACCGGGAGTAGGATTCCCCCCCTTCCATGTAGTAGGAGTAGGAGAGAAGGAAAGGGAAAAGAGAAGAGAAGGAAGGAGGGGGCGCCGCCCCTCCCCCTAGTCCAATTCGGACTAAGCCTTGGGGGGGCGCGCAGCCTCCCCTCTCTCTTTCTCCTAAAGCCCAATAAGGCCATATACTCCCCGGCGAATTCCCGTAACTCTCCGGTACTCCGAAAAATACCCGAATCACTCGGAACCTTTCCGAAGTCCGAACATAGTCGTCCAATATATCGATCTTTACGTCTCGACCATTTCGAGACTCCTCGTCATGTCTCAGATCTCATCCGGGACTCCGAACTACCTTCGGTACATCAAAACACATAAACTCATAATACCGATCGTCACCGAACGTTAAGCGTGCGGACCCTACGGGTTCGAGAACTATATAGACATGACCGAGACACGTTTCCGGTCAATAACCAATAGCGGAACTTGGATGCTCATATTGGCTCCCACATATTCTACGAAGATCTTTATCGGTCAAACCGCATAACAACATACGTTGTTCCCTTTGTCATCGGTATGTTACTTGCCCGAGATTCGATCGTCGGTATCTCAATACCTAGTTCAATCTCGTTACCGGCAAGTCTCTTTACTCGTTCCGTAATACATCATTCCGCAACTAACTCATTAGTTACAATGCTTGCAAGGCTTATAGTGATGTGTATTACCGAGTGGGCCCAGAGATACCTCTCCGACAATCGGAGTGACAAATCCTAATCTCGATATACGCCAACTCAACAAGTACCTTCGGAGACACCTGTAGAGCACCTTTATAATCACCCATTTACGTTGTGACATTTGGTAGCACACAAAGTGTTCCTCCGGTAAACGGGAGTTGCATAATCTCATAGTCATAGGAACATGTATAAGTCATGAAGAAAGCAATAGCAACATACTAAACGATCAAGTGCTAAGCTAACGGAATGGGTCAAGTCAATCATATCATTCTCCTAATGATGTGATCCCGTTAATCAAATGACAGCTCATGTCTATGGTTAGGAAACATAACCATCTTTAATTAACGAGCTAGTCAAGTAGAGGCATACTAGTGACACTCTGTTTGTCTATGTATTCACACATGTATTATGTTTCCGGTTAATACAATTCTAGCATGAATAATAAACATTTATCATGAAATAAGGAAATAAATAATAACTTTATTATTGCCTCTAGGGCATATTTCCTTCAGTCTCCCACTTGCACTAGAGTCAATAATCTAGATCACATCGCCATGTGATTTAATATCAATAGTTCACATCACCATGTGATTAACACCCATAGTTCACATCGTCATGTGACCAACACCCAAAGGGTTTACTAGAGTCAATAATCTAGTTCACATCGCTATGTGATTAACACCCAAAGAGTATTAAGGTGTGATCATGTTTTGCTTGTGAGAGAAGTTTAGTCAACGGGTCTACCATATTCAGATCCGTATGTATTTTGCAAATTTCTATGTCTACAATGCTCTACACGGAGCTACTTTAGCTAATTGCTCCCACTTTCAATATGTATCCAGATTAAGACTTAGAGTCATCTGGATCAGTGCCAAAACTTGTATCGACGTAACCCTTTACGACGAACCTTTTGTCACCTCCATAATCGAGAAACATATCCTTATTCCACTAAGGATAATTTTGACCGCTGTTCAGTGATCTACTCCTAGATCACTATTGTACTCCCTTGCCAAAATCAGTGTAGGGTATACAATAGATCTGGTACACAGCATGGCATACTTTATAGAACCTATGACTGAGGCATAGGGAATGACTTTCATTCTCTTTCTATCTTCTGCCATGGTCGGGCTTTGAGTCTTACTCAATTTCACACCTTGTAACATAGGCAAGAATTCTTTCTTTGACTGTTCCATTTTGAACTACTTCAAAATCTTGTCAAGGTATGTACTCATTGAAAAAACTTATCAAGCATCTTGATCTATCTCTATAGATCTTGATGCTCAATATGTAAGCAGCTTCACCGAGGTCTTTCTTTGAAAAACTCCTTTCAAACACTCCTTTATGCTTTGCAAAATAATTCTACATTATTTCCAATCAACAATATGTCATTCACATATACTTATCAGAAATGTTGTAGTGCTCCCACTCACTTTCTTGTAAATACAGGCCTCACCGCAAGTTTGTATAAAACTATATGCTTTGATCAATTTATCAAAGCGTATATTCCAACTCCGAGATGCTTGCACCAGTCCATAGATGGATCGCTGGAGCTTGCATATTTTGTTAGCACCTTTAGGATTGACAAAACCTTCTTGTTGCATCATATAGAACTCTTCTTTAATAAATCCATTAAGGAATGCAGTTTTGTTTATCCATTTGCCAGATTTCATAAAATGCGGCAATTGCTAACATGATTCGGACAGACTTAAGCATAGATACGAGTGAGAAACTCTCATCGTAGTCAACACCTTGAACTTGTCGAAAACCTTTTTGCGACAATTCTAGCTTTGTAGATAGTAACACTACTATCAGCGTCCATCTTCCTCTTGAAGATCCATTTAATCTCAATGGCTCACCGTTCATCGGGCAAGTCAATCAAAGTCCATACTTTGTTCTCATACATGGATCCCATCTCAGATTTCATGGCCTCAAGCCATTTTGCGGAATCTGGGCTCATCATCGCTTCCTCATAGTTCGTAGGTTCGTCATGGTCAAGTAACATGACCTCCAGAACAGGATTACCATACCACTCTGGTGCGGATCTTACTCTGGTTGACCTACGAGGTTCGGTAGTAACTTGATCTAAAGTTACATGATCATCATCATTAGCTTCCTCACTAATTGGTGTAGGAGTCACAGGAACAGATTTCTGTGATGAACTTACTTTCCAATAAGGGAGCAGGTACAGTTATCTCATCAAGTTCTACTTTCCTCCCACTCACTTCTTTCAAGAGAAACTCCTTCTTTAGAAAGGATCCATTCTTAGCAACGAATGTCTTGCCTTCAGATCTGTGATAGAAGGTGTACCCAACTGTCTCCTTTGGGTATCCTATGAAGATACATTTCTCCGATTTGGGTTTGAGCTTATCAGGATGAAACTTTTTCACATAAGTATCGCAACCCCAAACTTTAAGAAACGACAACTTTGGTTTCTTGCCAAACCACAGTTCATACGGTGTCATCTCAACGGATTTAGATGGTGCCCTATTTAACGTGAATGCAGCTATCTCTAATGCATAACCCCAAAACGATAGTGGTAAATCGGTAAGAGACATCATAGATTGCACCATACCTAATAAAGTACGGTTACGATGTTCGGACACACCATTACGCTGTGGTGTTCCAGGTGGCGTGAGTTGCGAAACTATTCCGCATTGTTTCAAATGAAGACCAAACTCGTAACTCAAATATTCTCCTCCACGATCAGATCGTAGATACTTTATTTTCTTGTTACGATGATTTTCCACTTCACTCTGAAATTCTTTGAACTTTTCAATTGTTTCAGACTTATGTTTCATCAAGTAGATATACCCATATCTGCTCAAATCATCTGTGAAGGTGAGAAAATAACGATACCCGCTGCGAGCCTCAATATTCATTGGAGCACATACATCAATATGTATGATTTCCAACAAATCTGTTGCTCGCTCCATTCTTCTGGAGAACGGCGTTTTAGTCATCTTGCCCATGAGGCATGGTTCGCAAGTATCAAGTGATTCATAATCAAGTGATTCCAAAATCCCATCAGCATGGAGTTTCTTCATGCGCTTTACACCAATATGACCTAAACGGCAGTGCCACAAACAAGGTGCACTATCATTATAAACTTTGCATCTTTTGGCTTCAATATTATGAATATGTGTATCACTACGATCGAGATCTAACAAACCATTTTCATTGGGTGTATGACCATAGAAGGTTTTATTCATGTAAACAGAACAACAATTATTCTCTAACTTAAATGAATAACCGTATTGCAATAAACATGATCAAATCATATTCATGCTCAACGCAAACACCAAATAACATTTATTTAGGTTCAACACTAATCCCGAAAGTATAAGGAGTGTGCGATGATGATCATATCAATCTTGGAACTATTTCCAACACACATCGTCACCCCGCCCTTAACTAGTTTCTGTTCATTCTGCAACTCCCGTTTCGAGTTACTACTCTTAGCAACTGAACCAGTATCAAATGCCGAGGGGTTGCTATAAACACTAGTAAAGTACACATAAATAACATGTATATCCAATATACCTTTGTTCACTTTGCCATCCTTCTTATCCGCCAAGTATCTAGGGGCAGTTCCACTTCCAGTGACCAGTCCCTTTGCAGTAGAAGCACTTTTGTCTCAGGCTTAGGTCCAGACTTGGGCTTCTTCACTTGAGCAGCAACTTGCTTGCCGTTCTTCTTGAAGTTCCCCTTCTTCCCTTTGCTCTTTTCTTGAAACTAGTGGTCTTGTCAACCATCAACACTTGATGCTTTTCTTGATTTCTACCTTCGTCGATTTTAGCATCACGAAGAGCTTGGGAATCGTTTCCCTTATCCCTTGCATATTATAGTTCATCACGAAGTTCAAGTAACTTGGTGATAGTGACTAGAGAACTCTGTCAATCACTATCTTATCTGGAAGATTAACTCCCACTTGATTCAAGTGATTGTAGTACTCAGACATTCTGAGCACATGCTCACTAGCTGAGCTATTCTCCTCCATCTTGTAGGCAAAGTACTTGTCAAAGGTCTCATACCTTTTGACACGGGCATGAGTATGAAATACCAATTTCAACTCTTGGAATATCTTATATGCCCCGTGGCGTTCAAAACAATTTTGAAGTCCCGGTTCTAAGCCGTAAAGCATGGTGCACTAAACTATCAAGTAGTTATCATACCGAGCTTTGTCAAACGTTCATAACGTCTGCCTATGCTCCTGCAATAGGTCCGTCACCTAGCGGTGCATCAAGGACATAATTCTTCTGTGAAGCAATGAGGATAATCCTCAGATCACGGATCCAATCCGTATCATTGCTACTAACATCTTTCAATTTAGTTTTCTCTAGGAACATATCAAAAATAAAACAGAGGAGCTAAACGCGAGCTATTGATCTACAACAACATAGACAAGCAAAAAACTATCAGGTACTAAGTTCATGATAAATTTAAGTTCAATTAATCATATTACTTAAGAACTCCCACTTAGATAGACATCTCTCTAATCATCTAAGTGATCACGTGATCCAAATCAACTAAACCATAACCGATCATCACGTGAAATGGAGTAGTTTTCAATGGTGAACATCACTATGTTGATCATATCTACTATATGATTCACGCTCGACCTTTCGGTCTCAGTGTTCCGAGGCCATATCTGTATATGCTAGGCTCGTCAAGTTTAACCCGAGTATTCTGCATGTGCAAAAACTGGCTTGCACCCGTTGTAGATGAACGTTGAGCTTATCACACCCGATCATCACGTGGTGTCTCGGCACGACGAACTTTGGCAACGGTGCATACTCAGGGAGAACACTTTTACCTTGAAATTTAGTGAGAGATCATCTTATAATGCTACCGTCAAACAAAGCAAAATAAGATGCATAAAGGATAAACATCACATGCAATCAATATAAGTGATATGATATGGCCATCATCATCTTTGTGCTTGTGATCTCCATCTCCGAAGCACCGTCATGATCACCATCGTTACTGGCGCGACACCTTGATCTCCATCATAGCATCATTGTCGTCTCACCAACTATTGCTTCTACGACTATCGCTACCGCTTAGTGATAAAGTAAAGTAATTACAGGGTGATTGCATTGCATACAATAAAGCGACAACCATATGGCTCCTGCCAGTTGCCGATAACTCAGTTACAAAACATGATCATCTCATACAATAAAATATAGCATCATGTCTTGACCATATCACATCACAACATGCCCTGCAAAAACAAGTTAGACGTCCTCTACTTTGTTGTTGCAAGTTTTACGTGGCTGCTACGGGCTGAGCAAGAACCGTTCTTACCTACGCATCAAAACCACAACGATAGTTCGTCAAGTTAGTGTTGTTTTAACCTTCACAAGGACCGGGCGTAGCCACACTCGGTTCAACTAAAGTTGGAGAAACTGACACCCGCTAGTCACCTGTGTGCAAAGCACGGCGGTAAAACCAGTCTCGCGTAAGCGTACGCGTAATGTCGGTCCGGGCCGCTTCATCCAACAATACCGCCGAACCAAAGTGTGACATGCTGGTAAGCAGTATGACTTGTATCGCCCACAACTCACTTGTGTTCTACTCGTGCATATAACATCTACGCATAAAACCTGGCTCGGATGCCACTGTTGGGGAACGTAGTAATTTCAAAAAAATTCCTACGCACACGCAGGATCATGGTGATGCATAGCAACGAGAGGGGAGAGTGTGTCCACGTACCCTCGTAGACCGAAAGCGGAAGAGTTATGACAACGCGGTTGATGTAGTCGTACGTCTTCACGATCCGACCGATCCAAGTACCGAATGCACGGCACCTCCGAGTTCAGCACACGTTCAGCTCGATGACGTCCCACGAACTCCGATCCAGCAGAGCTTCGAGGGAGAGTTCCGTCAGCACGACGGCGTGATGACGGTGATGATGATGCTACCGACACAGGGCTTCGCCTAAGCACCGCTACGATATGACCGAGGTGGATTATGGTGGAGGGGGGCACCGCACACGGCTAAGAGAGATCAATGATCAACTTGTGTGTCTATGGGGTGCCCCCTGGCCACGTATATAAAGGAGTGGAGGAGGGGAGGGGCCGGCCCTCTCTATGGCGCGCCCTGGGGAGTCCTACTCCCACCGGGAGTAGGATTCCCCCCCTTCCATGTAGTAGGAGTAGGAGAGAAGGAAAGGAAAGGGAAAAGAGAAGAGAAGGAAGGAGGGGGCGCCGCCCCTCCCCCTAGTCCAATTCGGACTAAGCCTTGGGGGGGCGCGCAGCCTCCCCTCTCTCTTTCCCCTAAAGCCCAATAAGGCCCATATACTCCCCGGCAAATTCCTGTAACTCTCCGGTACTCCGAAAAATACCCGAATCACTCGGAACCTTTCCGAAGTCCGAATATAGTCATCCAATATATCGATCTTTACGTCTCGACCATTTCGAGACTCCTCGTCATGTCTCCGATCTCATCCGGGACTCCGAACTACCTTCGGTACATCAAAACACATAAACTCATAATACCGATCGTCACCGAACGTTAAGCGTGCGGACCCTACGGGTTCGAGAACTATGTAGACATGACCGAGACACGTTTCCGGTCAATAACCAATAGCGGAACCTGGATGCTCATATTGGCTCCCACATATTCTACGAAGATCTTTATCGGTCAAACCGCATAACAACATACGTTGTTCCCTTTGTCATCGGTATGTTACTTGCCCGAGATTCGATCGTCGGTATCTCAATACATAGTTCAATCTCGTTACTGGCAAGTCTCTTTACTCGTTCTGTAATACATCATTCCGCAACTAACTCATTAGTTACAATGCTTGCAAGGCTTATAGTGATGTGTATTACCGAGTGGGCCCAGAGATACCTCTCCGACAATCGGAGTGACAAATCCTAATCTCGATATACGCCAACTCAACAAGTACCTTCGGAGACACCTGTAGAGCACCTTTATAATCACCCATTTACGTTGTGACGTTTGGTAGCACACAAAATGTTCCTCCGGTAAACGGGAGTTGCATAATCTCATAGTCATAGGAACATGCATAAGTCATGAAGAAAGCAATAGCAACATACTAAACGATCAAGTGCTAAGCTAACAGAATGGGTCAAGTCAATCATATCATTCTCCTAATGATGTGATCCCATTAATCAAATGACAACTCATGTCTATGGTTAGGAAACATAACCATCTTTAATTAACGAGCTAGTCAAGTAGAGGCATACTAGTGACACTCTGTTTGTCTATGTATTCACACATGTATTATGTTTCCGGTTAATACAATTCTAGCATGAATAATAAACATTTGTCATGAAATAAGGAAATAAATAATAACTTTATTATTGCCTCTAGGGCATATTTCCTTCACCACCCAGTCGAAGCGTACGTAGCGTTGTCATTCTGGTCGCAAACGTGTACGTACAAACTGGTCCATCGGTCTTTCTGCCATGATGAACCGTGGCCCAGTAAGGAGCGGTAGCTGTTCAGGCAGTCCCGTCTATATCATGTACACGTACATACAGCCACGCTGCAAGAAAGTAAATACGGCTACGTACGTACATATGGGCGGGGTCTCGAACACGTACAGCGACGGCGTCCTGTTCATCGGCAGCCAACCGACTGGGTCAGAACGGAGAAACAGCGTCGTGTTCATCGGGAGGCAACAGACTGGGTCGAAATGCGTCGTGTTCATCGGGAGCCAACCGGCTTGGATGGAACAGCCAAAACGGAGTCTGGCGTGCCGCAAAACGGAGGAAACGGACTTGTGTTCGAGCTCCTACGGTCGAAACGGGGTGCTGTTGATCGGGAGGGGTGTGGCGTACCGCAAAACGGAGGAAACGGGCTTGTGTTGGAGCACCTACGGTCGAAACGGGGTCATGTCCATCGGGAGGGGTGTGGCGTACCGCAAAAATGGACTCCACGGGCTACTGTTCATCCACAGTCGACTTCCTCCAGCCTCCACCTGCTACTGTTCATCCACCGTCGACTTCCTCCTGCCTCCAGCAGCTACTGTTCATCCACGGGGTTCTGTTCATCCAGCCTCCACCGGCTACTGTTCAACCAGCCCTCCACGGGGTCCTGTTCAACCAGCCTCCACCGGCTCCTGTTCAACCAGCCCTCCACGGGGTCCTGTTCAACCAGCCCTTCATGGGGTCCTGTTCAACTAGCCCTCCACGGGGTCCCTCCACCGGCTACTGTTCATCCACCCCACCTCCTCGATCGGGGTCCTGTTCATCCAGCGGCAACGGCCTCTACTACCATGGGCTCCTGTTCATCCAACCCCCACCGGGAACTATTCATCCAACCCCCACCAGGGACTGTTCATCAAGAGGCAGCTTCGATCGGCTTCAGTTAGCAGCAGTAGCGAAGGAATCGCTCGGGTTCAGTTAACAGCCAGGGATCGATCGCTCGGGTTCAGTAACGTAGCTAGTGCAATCGCTCGGGTTCAGTAAGCGAACGCCTCACTCGATTCAGTTAGAGCCCAACGCCTCACACACATGCACGTACGTGTACGAGAGAAACGCGCAATCCCTCCGTGCATTGCTCGGCCCCGACCACCCACCGTAACCGGGAACTCCCCGAAATTTTCCTCGCCCTCGCTTCTACCACGATTTTTTCCGTCATGGACGGCCCAAAGAATGTCATGCAGGTGCGTCCCCGGCCCGCCCAGGACGAAAAGCCCATTTTTTGTCATGATTTTTTGTCATAGAAGTAGGAGCCCACCACATCTATGATGATACGTGCTTTTGTCACAATTATCGTCATAGAAGTGTCATAAGCATGACAGGAAAAAAAATTCGTTCGGCCCAAAATTTCACGGACGTGCTTTTTTTGGTAGTGGGTTACCCCTTAGCCTATAAAAGGAGGGCCATGGCAACCTAAAATAGGATTCAGACCCTCGTGTACTCATACGCGCATAGCTGCTCCCCCCGAGGCAACCTTGCCGGGCTCGAGCGCTACGTGTTCGTCACGGTCCCTCCCCATCAATCCACCAAAGTAGGAGTAGGGTTTTACGCTTCACAGCGACCTGAACCTGGGTAAAAACCACCAGCGTCATCTCTGTCGTGTTGTTCCATGGCCTCTGCTCTTTGTGCAACGTGATCACCCCCTGCCGAACAACAAGGGGATGATGGCCCCATAGGTGATCGTGTTCCACCACGACATCCCGTTATCAAATGACAACTCATGTCTATGGTTAGGAAACCTTAACCATCTTTTGATCAACGAGCTAGTCTAGTAGAGGCTTACTAGGGACACGGTATTTGTTTATGTATCCACACATGTATTTAAGTTTCTGATCAATACAATTCTAGCATGAATAATAAACCTTTATCATGAATAAGGAAATATAATAATAACAACTTTATTATTGCCTCTAGGGCATATTTCCATCAGTCTCCCCCTTGCACTAGAGTCAATAATCTCGTTCACATCGCCATGTGATTAACACCCAAAGAGTTCACTAGAGTCAATAATCTAGTTCACATCGCCATGTGATTAACACCCAAAGAGTTCACTAGAGTCAATAATCTAGTTCACATCGCCATGTGATTAACACCCAAAGAGTTCTAAGGTGTGATCATGTTTTGCTTGTGAGAGAGGGTTTTAGTCAACGGGTCTATAATATTCAGATCTGTATGTATATTGCAAATTTCTATGTCTACAATGCTCTACATGGAGCTACTCTAGCTAATTGCTCCTGATACGTCTCCAACGTATCTATAATTTTTGATTGTTCCATGCTATTATATTATCTATTTTGGATGTTTTATATGCATTAATATGCTATTTTATATTATTTGTGGGACTAACCTATTAACCTAGAGCCAGTGCCAGTTTCTATTTTTTCCTTGTTTTTGAGTTTTACAGAAAAGGAATATCAAACGGAGTCCAAACAGAATAAAACTTTCGCGACGATTTTTCTTGGACCAGAAGACACCTATGAGACTTGGAGATGAAGTCAGAAGACCCACGAGGCGACGACAAGCCGTAGGGGTGCGCCCTAGGGGGGCGCCCCCTAGGCTTGTGGCCCCCTCGGAGGTCTCCTAACCCTAATCTTTGGCCTATATATTCCCAAATATTCCCAAACCATCAGAGGCATCCACGAAAATACTTTTCCACCGCTGCAAGCCTCTGTTCCCGTGAGATCCCATCTTGGGGCCTTTTTCGGTGATCTGCCGGAGGGGGATTCGATCACGGAGGGCATCTACATCAACCCTATTGCCCTTCCGATGAACCATGAGTAGTTTACCACAGACCTACGGGTCCATATCTAGTAGCTAGATGGCTTCTTCTCTCTCTTTGATCCTCAATACCATGTGCTCCTCGATGTTTTTGGAGATCTATACGATGTAATCTTCTTTTGCGGTGTGTTTGTAGAGATCCGATGAATTGTGGATTTATGATCAGATTATCTATGAATATTATTTGAATCTTCTCTGAATTCTTATATGCATGATTTGATATCTTTGTATTTCTCTTCGAATTATCGGTTTGGTTTGGCCAACTAGATTGGTATTTCTTGCAATGGGAGAGGTGCTTAGTTTTTGGTTCAATCTTGCGGTGTCCTCACCCAGTGACATAGTAGGGGTAGCGAGGCACGTATTGTATTGTTGCCATCAAGGATAAAAAGTTGGGGTTTTCATCATATTGCTTGAGTTTATCCCTCTACATCATGTCATCTTACTTAATGTGTTACTCTGTTCTCTTGAACTTAATACTCTAGATGCATGCTGGTTAGCGGTCGATGTGTGGAGTAATAGTAGTAGATGCAGGCAGGAGTCGGTCTACTTGACACGGACGTGATGCCTATATTCATAATCATTGCCTTGGATATCATCATAACTTTGCGCTTTTCTATCAATTGCTCGACAGTAATTTGTTCACCCACCGTATGTTTTCTTTCAAGAGAGAAGCCTCTAGTGAAACCTATGGCCCCCGGGTCTATTTTCCATCATATATTTTCAGATCTATAAACCAAAAACCCCAAAAATACCTTGCTGCAATTTATTTGTTTTTATTTTGTTTTACGTTTTAGTAATCTTTTATATCTATCTCTATCAGATCTCACCATTGCAATTGACCGTGAAGGGATTGACAACCCTTTTATCGCGTTGGGTGCAAGTGTTTGATTGTTTGTGCAGGTGCATAGATTGGGGACTTGCTTGTACCTCCTACTGGATTGATACCTTGGTTCTCTAACCGAGGGAAATACCTATCTCTACTGTGCTGCATCACCCTTTCCTCTTCAAGGGAAAAACCAACGCAAGCTCGAGAAGTAGCAGGAAGAATTTCTGGCGCCGTTGCCGGGGAGGTTCTACATCAAGCCTACCAAGTACCCATCGTAAACTCTCATCTCTTGCATTACATTATTCACCATTTTCCTCTTATTTTCCTCTCCCCCACTTCTATAACGTTTTCAGAAAAATACAAAAATATTTGCCTTTTTATTTGCCTTCTTTTCGTTTGCCTTTATGTCTTACTTGGTTTGTTTGCTTGTTCGCTTGGCATAATTGTGTATTTATTGAAAATCAGAAAGCAAAAAAAGTTTATGGACCCTCATCCACTTGCTAATCTTTTTAAGAGATCCAATTATGATGAACCAGTTGCTAGTGAGTTGAGTGCACTAGATTATCTTTATGAAGTTTTGCTTGAAATTCGTGAATCTGAAAATTGTGATGAAGTGTTAAAATAAGAAATTTATGAAGTGATTCACGATAGCTCCTTGAATGAAAAGCATGATTGCAGTGATGTTATTATAAATCCTATTAATGTCAATTGTGCTAATAATATGCAAAACCCCAAGCTTGGGGATGCTAATTTTGATATGTCCACTACTTATTGCAATGATCATGATTGGGGTGATTCTTCTTATGATCTTGAAAATTTATTTAAGCCTCATGATAATAGTGTTTGCAATAATATTGAAAGTGGGTTTGTAAGAGTGTCAACTCTAGGTAATAATGATCCCACTACTTTGGATAATAATCAATATCATGAAACTTTTGATAAAAGTAGGTTTGGAGAGGTCATGACTTTATTTGATGATAATCCCACTATTTTGGAAGAGTGTCAACTTTGCATGCATGTGGATCATGAAGAGAATATTTTATGTGATAGTTATATTGTTGAATTTGATTATGATCCTACATGTAATTATTATGAGAGAGGAAAATATGGTTGTAGAAATTTTCATGTTACTAGATTACCTCTCGTTATGTTGAGATTGCTATTGTTTCTTTCTTCTTCCTTGCATATGCTACATCTTGCTTGTCTTGCTAATTTGTTTTCCTATAAAATTCCTATGCATAGGAAGTATGTTAGACTTAAACTTGTTTTTCACATCCTACATGATGCTCTCTTTGTGCTTCAATTCTTGTCTTTCATGCGAGCATCATTAAAATTATCAATGCCTATCTAAAAGGCTTTAAAGAAAAGCGCTTGTTGTGAGACAACCCAATATTTTTATTTTATGTTTTTATGAGTATACACATTATTACCTCTTTATTAATTGTGTTTTAATTAGTGTTTGAGCCAAGTAAGACCTTTGGGATGGCTTACGGTGATAGTTGATTTGATCTTGCTGAAAAACAGAAACTTTTGCGTCCAGTTGCAGAATTTTAGTAATTCATAGAAGCAATGAAAAAATCTGAATGTTTTACACAAGATTTATATACAAATTTCCTCTATTTTACTAATTTTCAGAATTTTTGGAGTTACATAAGTATACAAAATATTCGGATATTCACAGACTGTTCTGTTTTTGATAGATTCTGTTTTCTATGTGTTCTTTGCTTATTTTGATGAATCTATGGGTAGTATCGGGGGGTATGAGCCATGGAAAAGTTGGAATACAGTAGATATTACACCAATATAAATAAAGAATGAGTTCACAACAGTACCTAAAAGGTGGTGATTTATTTTCTTATACTAACGGATCTCTTGAGTTTTCTGTTGAGTTTTGTGTTGTGAAGTTTTCAAGTTTTGGGTAAAGATTTATGGACTATGGAATAAGGAGTGGCAAGATCCTAAGCTTGGGGATGCCCAAGGCACCCCAAGGTAATATTCAAGGACAACCAAGAGCCTAATCTTGGGGATGCCCCGGATGGCATCCCCTCTTTCGTCTTCAATCCATCGGTAAATTTACTTGAGGCTATATTTTTATTCACCACATGATATGTGTTTTGCTTGGAGCGTCTTGTATGATATGAGTCCTTGCTTTTTAGTTTGCCACAATCATCCTTGCTGTACACACCTTTTGAGAGGGACACGCATTAATCATGAATTTATTAGAATACTCTGTGTGCTTCACTTATATCTTTTGAGCTAGGCAATATGCTCTAGTGCTTCAATTATATCATTTTAGAGCACGGCGGTGGTTTTATTTTATAGAAATTGTTGAACTCTCTTGCTTCACTTATATTATTTTGAGAGTCTCTAAACATCATGGTAATTTTCTTAGATTATGAATTTAGTCCTAATATGATGGGCATCCAAGAGGGATATAATAAAAACTTTCATATAAAGAGCATTGAATACTACGAGAAGTTTGATTCCTTGCATATCGTTTTGAGATATAAAGATGGTGATATTAGAGACATGCTAGTGAGTAATTGTGGATTGGTAGAAATACTTGTGTTAAGGTTTGTGATTCCCGTAGCATGCACGTATGGTGAACCGTTATGTGATGAAGTCAGAGCATGATTTATTTATTGATTGTCTTCCTTATGAGTGGCGGTCGGGGACGAGCGATGGTCTTTTCCTACCAATCTATCCCCCTAGGAGCATGCGTGTAGTACTTTGTTTAGATAGCTAATAGACTTTTGCAATAAGTATGTGAGTTCTTTATGACTAATGTTGAGTCCCTGGATTATACGCACTCTCACCCTTCCACCTTTGCTAGCCTCTCTAGTACCGTGCAATTCTCGCCGGTGCATTACACCCACCATATACTTTCCTCAAAACAGCCACCATACCTACCTATTATGGCATTTCCATAGCCATTCTGAGATATATTGCCATGCAACTTCCACCGTTTCGTTTATTATGACACGCTTCATCATTGTCATATTGCTTTGCATGATCATGTAGTTGATTTCGTATTTGTGGCAAAGCCACCATTCATATTTTTTATACATGTCACTCTTGAGTCATTGCACATCCCGGTACACCGCCTGAGGCATTCATATAGATTCATATATTTGTTCTAGTATCGAGTTGTAATTCTTGAGTTGTAAAGTAAATAAAAGTGTGATGGTCATCATTATTAGAGCATTGTCCCATGTGAGGAAAGGATGATGGAGACTATGATTCCCCCACAAGTCGGGATGAGACTCCGGACGAAAAATAAAAAAAGGAAAAAAAGAAAAAAAAAGAGGCCAAAGAGCCCAAAATAAAATAAAAATATGAGAGAAAAGAGAGAAGGGACAATGCTACTATCATTTTTCCACACTTGTGCTTCAAAGTAGCACCATGATCTTCATGATAGAGAGTCTCCTATTTTGTCACTTTCATATACTAGTGGGAATTTTTCATTATAGAACTTGGCTTGTATATTCCAATGATGGGCTTCCTCAAATTTCCCTAGGTATTCCTGAGCAAGCGAGTTGGATGCATACCCACTTAGTTTCTTTTGAGCTTTCATACACTTATAGATCTAGTGCATCTGTTGCATGGCAATCCCTACTCGCTCACATTGATAACTATTGATGGGCATCTCCATAGCCTATTGATACCCCTAGTTGATGTGAGGCTATCTCCTTCTTTTTGTCTTCTCCACAACCACCATATTCTATTCCACTTATAGTGTTATATCCATGGCTCACGCTCATGTATTGCGTGAAAGTTGAAAAAGTTTGAGAACATCAAAAGTATGAAACAATTGCTTGGCTTGTCATCGGGGTTGTGCATGATTTAATACTTTGTGTGATGAAGATGGAGCATAGCCAGACTATATGATTTTGTAGGGATAACATTCTTTGGCCATGTTATTTTGAGAAGACATGATTGCTTTGTTAGTATGCTTGAAGTATTATTGTTTTTATGTCAACATTAAACTTTTGTTTTGAATCTTATGGATCTGAATATTCATGCCACAATAAAGGAAATTACATGGTTAAATTTGTTAGGTAGCATTCGACATCAAAAATTCTGTTTTTATCATTTACCTACTCGAGGACGAGCAGGAATTAAGCTTGGGGATGCTTGATACGTCTCCAACGTATCTATAATTTTTTATTGTTCCATGCTATTATATTATCTGTTTTGGATGTTTTATATGCATTAATATGCTATTTTATATTATTTTGGGGACTAACCTATTAACCTAGAGTCCAGTGCCAGTTTTTGTTTTTTCCTTGTTTTTGAGTTTTACATAAAAGGAATATCAAACGGAGTCCAAACAGAATAAAACTTTCGCGATGATTTTTCTTGGACCAGAAGACACTGACGAGACTTGGAGATGAAGTCAGAAGACACACGAGGCGACGACAAGCTGTAGGGGCGCGCCCTAGGGGGGCGCCCCCTGGGCTTGTGGCCCCCTCGGGGGTCTCCTAACCTTAATCTTTGTCCTATATATTCCCAAATATTCCCAAACCATCAGAGGCATCCACTAAAATACTTTTCCACCGCCGCAAGCCTCTGTTCCCGTGAGATCCCATCTTGGGGCCTTTTTCGGCGATCTGCCGAAGGGGGATTTGATCACGGAGGGCATCTACATCAACCCTATTGCCCTTCCGATGAAGCGTGAGTAGTTTACCACAGACCTACGGGTCCATAGCTAGTAGCTAGATGGCTTATTCTCTCTCTTTGATCCTCAATACCATGTGCTCCTCGATGTTCTTGGAGATCTATCCGATGTAATCTTGTTTTGCGGTGTGTTTGTCGAGATCCGATGAATTATGGATTTATGATCAGATTATCTAAGAATATTATTTGAATCTTCTCTGAATTCTTATATGCATGATTTGATATCTTTGTATTTCTCTTCGAATTATCGGTTTGGTTTGGCCAACTAGATTGGTATTTCTTGCAATGGGAGAGGTGCTTAGTTTTGGGTTCAATCTTGCGGTGTCCTCACCCAGTGACATAGTAGGGGTAGCGAGGCACATATTGTATTGTTGCCATCAAGGATAAAAAGATGGGGTTTTCATCATATTGCTTGAGTTTATCCCTCTACATCATGTCATCTTACTTAATGCGTTACTCTGTTCTCTTGAACTTAATACTCTAGATGCATGCTGGATAGCGGTCGATGTGTGGAGTAATGGTAGTAGATGTAGGCAGGAGTCGGTCTACTTGACACGGATGTGATGCCTATATTCATAATCATTGCCTTGGATATCATCATAACTTTGCGCTTTTCTATCAATTGCTCGACAGTAATTTGTTCACACACCGTATGTTTTCTTTCAAGAGAGAAGCCTCTAGTGAAACCTATGGCCCCCGGGTCTATTTTCCATCATATATTTTCAGATCTATAAACCAAAAACCCAAAAATACCTTGCTGCAATTTATTTGTTTTTATTTTGTTTTACGTTTTAGTAATCTTTTATATCTATCTCTATCAGATCTCACCATTGCAATTGACCGTGAAGGGATTGACAACCCCTTTATCGCGTTGGGTGCAGGTGTTTGATTGTTTGTGCAGGTGCATAGATTGGGGACTTGCTTGTACCTCCTACTGTGATTGATACCTTGGTTCTCTAACTGAGGGAAATACTTATCTCTATGCTGCATCACCCTTTCCTCTTCAAGGGAAAAACCAACGCAAGCTCAAGAAGTAGCAGCTCCCACGTTCAATACGTATCCAGATTGTGACTCAGAGTCATCTGGATCAGTGTCAAAGCTTGCATCGACGTAACCCTTTACGACTAAGTCTTTATCACCTCCTTAACCGAGAAACATTTCCTTAGTCCTCTTTAAGGCATCTAAGGATAAATTTGACCGATGTCCAGTGATCCACCCCTGGATCACTCTTGTACGCCCTTTGCCAGACAAGTGGCAAGGCACACATCAGGTGTGGTACACAGCATGGCATATCATATAGAACCTATGGCTGAGGCATAGGGAATGACTTTCATTCTTTCTTTATCTTCTGTCGTGGTCGGGCTTTGAGTCTTAAGCAACTTCACACCTTGCAATATAGGCAAGAACCCTTTCTTTGACTGACCTATTTTGAACTTCTTCAAAACTTTGTCAAGGTATGTGCTTTGTGAAAGTCCTATTAAGCATCTCGATCTATCCCTATAGATCTTGATGCCCAATATATAAGCAGCTTCACCGAGGTCTTTCATTGAAAAATTCTTATTCAAGTATCCTTTTATGCTATCCAGAAATTCTATATCATTTCCAATCAACAATATGTCATCCACATATAATTTCAGAAATGCTATAGAGCTCCCACTCACTTTCTTGTAAATACAGGCTTCACCGTAAGTCTGTATAAAACCATATGCTTTGATCACCTCATCAAAGTGTATATTCCAACTCTGATATGCTTGCACCAGTCCATAGATGGATTGCTGGAGCTTGCACACTTTGTTAGCACCCTTAGGATCGACAAAACCTTCTGTTTGCATCATATACAACTCTTACTTAAGAAATCCATTAAGGAATACAGTTTTGACGTCCATTTGCCAGATTTCATAATCATAAAATGCGGCAATTGCTAACATGATTCAGACAGACTTAAGCATCTCTACGGGTGAGAAAGTCTCATCATAGTCAACCCCTTGAACTTGTCGAAAACCTTTCGCGACAAGTCGAGCTTTATAGACAGTGATATTACTATCAGCGTCCGTCTTCCTCTTGAAGATCCATTTATTTTCATTGGCCTGCCGATCATCGAGAAATTCTACCAAAGTCCACACTTTGTTCTCATACATGGAGCCTATCTCATATTTCATGGACTCAAGCCATTTGTCGGAATCTGGGCTCAACATAGCTTCTTCATAGTTCGTAGGTTCATCGTTGTCCAACAACATGAGTTCCAGGACAGAATTACCGTACCACTCTGGTGCGGAACGTGTTCTGGTCGACCTATGAGGTCCAGTAGTAACTTGATCTAAAGTTTCATGATCATCATCATTAGCTTCCTCTCTAGTTGGTGTAGGCATCACGGGAACGGTTTTCTCTGATGTGCTACTTTCCAATTCGAGAGAAGGTACAACTACCTCATCAAGTTCTACTTTCCTCCCACTCACTTCTTTCGAGAGAAACTCCTCTAGAAAGGACCCATTCTTAGCAACAAAGATCTTGCCTTCGGATCTGTGGTAGAAGGTATACCCAATGGTCTCTTTAGGGTATCCTATGAAGACGCACTTCTCCGCTTTGGGTTCGAGCTTATCAGGCTGAAGCTGTTTGACATAAGTATCGCATCCCCAAACTTTAAGAAACGACAGCTTAGGTTTCTTGCCAAACCATAGTTCATACGGTGTCATCTCAACGGATTTAGACGGTGCCCTATTTAATGTGAATGTGGCTGTCTCTAATGCATAACCCCAAAATAATAAAGGCTAATCGGTAAGAGACATCATAGAATGCACCATATCTAATAAAGTACGATTACGACGTTCAGACACACCATTACGCTGTGGTATTCCAGGTGGCGTGAGTTATGAAACAATTCCACATTGTTTTAAATGAAGGCCAAACTCGTAACTCAAATATTCACCTCCACGATCAGATCGTAGAAACTTTATTTTCTTGTTACGATGATTCTCTACTTCACTCTGAAATTCTTTGAACTTTTCAAATGTTTCAAACTTGTGTTTCATCAAGTAGATATACCCATACCTACTCAAATCATCTGTGAAGGTTAGAAAATAACGATACCCGCCACGTGCTTCAACACTCATTGGACCGCATACATCGGTATGTATTATTTCCAATAAGTCATTAGCTCGCTCCATTGTTCCGGAGAATGGAGTTTTAGTCATCTTACCCATGAGGCATGGTTCGCAAGTATCAAATGATTCATAATCAAGTGATTCCAAAAGTCCATCCACATGGAGTTTCTTCATGCGCTTTATACCAATATGACCTAAACAGCAGTGCCACAAGTATGTTGCACTATCATTATCAACTTTGCATCTTTTGGCATCAATATTATGAATATGTGTATCACTACGATCAAGATTCAATAAACCATTCACATCGGGTGTATGACCATAGAAGGTTTTATTCATGTAAACAGAACAACAATTATTCTTTGACTTAGATGAATAACCGTATTGCAATAAACATGATCTAATCATGTTCATGCTCAACGCAAACACCAAATAACATTTATTTAGGCTCAACACTAATCCCGAAGGTAGAGGGAGTGTGAGATGATGATCATATCAATCTTGGAAACACTTCCAACACACATCATCACCTCACCCTTAACTAGTGTCCATTTATTCTTCAACTCCTGTTTCGGGTTTCTAATCTTAGCAACTGAACCGGTATCAAATACTAGGGGTTACTATGAGCACCAGTAAGTTACACTCAATAACATGTATATCAAATATACCTTTGTTTACTTTGCCATCCTTCTTATCCGCCAAATATTAGGGGTAGTTCCGCTTCCATTGACCATTTCCTTTGTAGTAGAAGTACTCAGTCTCAGGCTTGGGTCCAGTTTTGGGCTTCTTCACGGGGGCGGCAACTTTCTTGCAATTCTTCTTGAAGTTCCCTTTCTTTCCCTTGCCCTTTTTTTGAAACTAGTGGTCTTATTAACCATCAACACTTGATGCTCTTTCTTGATTTCTACCTATGCCGATTTCAGTATCGGGAAGAGCTTGAAAATTGTTTTAGTCATTCCTTGCATATTATAGTTCATCACGAAGCTCTAGTAGCTTGGTGATAGTGACTGGAGAACTCTGTCAATCACTATCTTATCTAGAAGATTAACTCCCACTTGATTCAAGCGATTGTAGTACCCAGACATTCGGAGCACATGCTCACTGGCTGAGCAATTCTCCTCCATCTTGTAGGCAAAGTACTTGTCAGAGGTCTCATACCTCTCAACACGGGCATGAGCCCGAAATACCAATTTCAGCTCTTGGAACATCTCATTTGTTCCATGGCGTTCAAAAGATTTTTGGAGACCCGATTCTAAGCCGTAAAGCATGACTAAACTATCAAGTAGTCATCAGGTCGAGCTTGTCAAATATTCACAACGTCTGCATCAGCTCCTGTAGCAGGTCTGTCACCTAGCGGTGCATCAAGGACATAATTCTTCTGTGCAGCAATGAGGATAATCCTAAGATCACAGACCCAGTCCGCATTATTGCTACCATCATCTTTCAACTTAGTTTTTTCTAGGAACGTATCAAAGAATGGGGAAGCTACATCGCGAGCTATTGAACTACAACATAATTTGCAAAGGCATTTTGACTATGTTCATGATAAATCTTAGTTCAATTAATCAAATTACTAATGAACTCCCACTTAAATCAACATCCCTCAAGTTGTCTAAGTGATACATGATCCAATTCAACTAAACCATGTCCGATCATCACGTGAGATGGAGTAGTCTTCAATGGTGAACATCTTTATGTTGATCATATCTACTATATGACTCATGTTTGACCTTTCGGTCTCCAGTGTTCCGAGACCATGTCTGTACATGCTAGGCTCGTCAAGTTTAACCCAAGTATTCCGCGTGTGTAAATCTGGCTTACACCCGTTGTATGTGAATGTAGAGTCTATCACACCCAATCATCACGAGGTGCTTCGAAACGATGAACTTTAGCAACAGTGCATACTCGGGGAGAACACTTTTATCTTGAAATTAAGTGAAGGGATCATCTTATAATGCTACCATCGTTCTAAGCAAAATAAGATGCATAAAGGATAAACATCACATGCAATCAAAATATGTGACATGATATGGCCATCATCATCTTGTGCTTTTGATCTCCATCTCCAAAGCATCGGCATGATCTCCATCGTCACCGACGTGACACCTTGATCTCCATCGTTGCGTCGGGGTCGTCTCGCCAACTATTGCTAACGCATAGCGATAAAGTAAAGCAATTACATGGCGCTTAATGATTGACACGCAGGTCATGCAATAATTAAAAGACAACCCTAAGGCTCCTGCTGATTGTCGATATTATAAAACATGATCATCTCATACAACAACGTATATCACATCATGTCTTGACCATATCAAATCACAACATACCCTGCAAAAACAAGTTAGACGTCCTCTACTATGTTGTTGCAAGTTTTACGTGGCTGCTACAGGCAACTAGAAAGAACCGTTCTTACCTACGCAAAACCACAACGGTGATTATCAAGTTTGCTGTTTTAACCTTCTTCAAGGACAGGCCATAGTCAAATTTGATTCAACTAAAGTAGGAGAAACAGACACCTGCCAGCCACCTTTATGCAAAACAAGTTGCATGTCAGTCAGTGGAACAGGTCTCATGTACGTGGACATGTAAGGTTGGTCTGGGCCGCTTCATCCCACAATGCCGCCGAATCAAAATAAGACGTTGGTGGTAAGCAGTATGAACATCACCACCCACAACTCCTTTGTGTTCTACTCGTGCATACCATCTACGCATATACCCGGCTCATGATGTCACAGTTGGGGAACGTTGCATGGAAAACAAAAAAAATCTACTCACACGCAAGATCTATCCATGGAGATGCATAGCTACGAGAGGGGAGAGTGTGTCTACGTACCCTTATAGACCATTAAGCGGAAGCGTTTAGCAACGCGGTTGATGTAGTCGTACACCTTCACGATCCGCCCGATCAAGTACCGAACGTACGACACCTCCGCGTTCAGCACACGTTCAGCTCGATGACGTCCTCTCCTTCTTGATCCAGCAAGACGGGCGAAGTAGTAGATGAGTTCCAGCAGCATGACGGCGTGGTGACGGTGGTGATGCAACTATCTCCGCAGGGCTTCGCCGAGCACTACGAAAATATGACCGATGCCGGGGGGATGGACCCCGGGCAGGCAGCGAAACCCGGATCCCTTTCAAAAAACATCAGGGCTGGCAACGCCCCTCAATCCTGCTTGCACCTGGCCGGCTTCCTAGTGCGACCCGGCCAGGCCTCGCAACCTGGCACCAGCCGGCTGGCGCATGCCGGCTGGTCCCCACAAGTCAAACCTTCATCAACAAGCAAGCATGGCCACAGTGCGCTCCCCTTTACGCCGGCCCCGGCCGGCGCGGCTGTCGTGCCAACCAAGCCCCCGCCTGGGGCGGGCGGCGTCCCGGAGGCGCGACCCTATAGCAAGACGGCGCAACTATCCCATGACGACCAACACGACGTGCCTACAGTACTCCGCAGCCGGCCGTACCCGCGCCCCGGCGGGCCCGGTACGACCCACTCCCGACAGACCCGGCGAACCCGGCGCCCTGCTGCCAGCTCCAAGTCACTGACAACCCGGCCCCACGCCCATGTAACTTTACCATTGTAACCCTGGGGGTTTGGCCTATAAAACCCCCAGGAGGCCTCCATGCACGGGGCGATCAGGCGATCGGACCATCAGTAGAACTCACACACACAAGGAGAAGGAGCAGCCTATGTGAATGAAATATGCCCTAGAGGCAATAATAATAAAGTTGTTATTTTATATTTCCTTATTCATGATAAAGGTTTATTATTCATGCTAGAATTGTATTGATCGGAAACTTAAATACATGTGTGAATACATAAACAAATACTATGTCCCTAGTAAGCCTCTACTAGACTAGCTCGTTGATCAAAGATGGTTAAGGTTTCCTAACCATGGACATGTGTTGTCATTTGATAACGGGATCACATCATTAGGAGAATGATGTGATGGGCAAGGCCCATCCGTTAGCTTAGCATATTGATCGTTCAGTTTATTGCTATTGCTTTCTTCATGTCAAATACATATTCCTTTGACTATGAGATTATGCAACTCCCGGATACCAGAGGAATGCCTTGTGTGCTATCAAATGTCACAACGTAACTGGGTGATCATAAAGATGCTCTATAGGTATCTCCGAAGGTGTTTGTTGAGTTGGCATAGATCGAGATTAGGATTTGTCACTCCGAGTATCGGAGAGGTATCTCTGGGCCCTCTCGGTAATACACATCATAAGCTTGCAAGCAAACAACTAAGGAGTTAGTCACGACGTGATGTATTACAGAACGAGTAAAGAGACTTGACGGTAACGAGATTGAACTAGGTATAGAGATACCGACGATTGAATCTCGGGCAAGTAACATACCGATGAACAAAGGAAATTACGTATGTTGTCATAACGGTTCGACCGATAAAGATCTCTGTAGAATATGTAGGAGCCAATATGGGCATCCAGGTTCCGCTATTGGTTATTGACCGGAGAGGTGTCTCGGTCATGTCTACATAGTTCTCGAACCCGTAGGGTCCGCACGCTTAATGTTCGTTGACGATATAGTGTTATATGAGTTTTTGTGATTTGGTGACCGAATGTTGTTCGGAGTCCCGGATGAGATCACGGACATGACGAGGAGTCTCAAAATGGTCGATAGGTAAAGATTTATATATAGTATGATGGTATTCAGACACCGAAAGTGTTTCGGGGGTTACCGGGTACTTATCGGGTCACTAGAAGGGGTTCCGGGCACCCCCCGGCAAAGTTATGGGCCTTATGGGCCAATAGAGGGAACGCACCAGCCACAAGGGGCTGGTGCGCCCCCATAGTAGGCCGGCCTAGGAGGAGAAGGAAAGAGGGGAGGGAAAGGAAAGTGTGGAGTAGGACTCCCACTTCCTTCCCTCTCCCCCCCTCTTTCCTTCCCCCTTGTCCAAACATGGCAGGGGGCGCGGCCAGAGCAGGAGCCCTAGGGCCGGCCGGCCACCTATGTGGTGCGCCAGGCTGCCTCCCCTCCCCCTCCCACCTATATATATGTGGGAGGGGGGCGCCTAGCACACACCAGATCAATTGTTAGCCATGTGCGGCGCCCCCCTCCTCCGTTTACATCCCCGGTCATATTTTCGTAGTGCTTAGGCGAAGCCCTACGAAGATCACTTCACCATCACCGTCACCATGCCGTCGTGCTGACGGAACTCATCTACTACCTCGCTGTCTTGCTGGATCAAGAAGGCGTGGATGTCACCGAGCTGAACGTGTGCTGAACGCGGAGGTGTCGTACGTTCGGTACTTGATCGGTTGGAGCGCAAAGAAGTTCGACTACATCAACCGCGTTACTAAACGCTTCCGCTTACGGTCTATGAGGGTACGTAGACACACTCTCCCCCTCGTTGCTATGCATCTCCATGGATAGATCATTGCGTGTGCGTAGAATTTTTTTTGTTTTCCATGCGACATTTCCCAACAGTAGTATGAGAGCCAGGTCTATGCGTAGATGATATGCACGAGTAGAACACAAAGAGTTGTGGGCGGTGATAGTCATACTGCTTACCACCAACGTCTTATTTTGATTCGGCGGTATTGTGGGATGAAGCGGCCCAGACCAACCTTACATGTCCACGCACATGAGACCGGTTCCACCGACACACATGCAACTAGTTTTGCATAAAGGTGGCTGGCGGGTGTTTGTTTCTCCTACTTTAGTTGAATCGAATTTGACTACGGCTGGACCTTGAAGAAGGTTAAAATAGCAAACTGGATGAATCACCATTGTGGTTTTTGCCGTAGGTAAGAACGGTTCTTGCTAGAAGCCCGTAGCAGCCACGTAAAACTTGCAACAACAAAGTAGAGGATGTCTAACTTGTTTTTGCAGGGTATGTTGTGATGTGATATGGTCAATACATGATGTGATATAAGTTATTGTATGAGATGATCATGTTTTGTAAGTTATCGGCAACCGGCAGGAGCCTTATGGTTGTCTCTTTATTGTATGAAATGCAAACACCATGTAATTGCTTTACTTTATCGCTATGCGTTAGCAATAGTTGTAGAAGCAATAGTTGGCGAGACGACCATGATGCAACAATGGAGATCAAGGTGTCGAGCTGGTGACGATGGAGATCATGACGATGCTTTGGAGATGGAGATCAAAAGCACAAGATGATGATGGCCATATCATGTCACATATTTTGATTACATGTGATGTTTATCCTTTATGCATCTTATTTTGCTTAGAACGACGGTAGCATTATAAGATGATTCCTTCACTTAATTTCAAGATAAAAGTGTTCTCCCTAAGTATGCATCGTTGCTATAGTTTGTCGTTTCGAGACACCATGTGATGATCGGGTGTGATAGACTCCACGTTCACATACAACGGGTGTAAGACAGTTTTGCACATGCAGAATACTTGGGTTAAACTTGATGAGCCTAGCATGTACAGACATGGTCTCAGAACAATGGAGACCGAAAGGTCGAACGTGAGTCATATAGTAGATATGATCAACATAGTGATGTTCACCATTGATGACTGCCCCATCTCACGTGATGATCGGACTTGGGTTAGTTGATTTGGATCACGTATCACTTAGATAACTTGAGGGATGTTTATTTAAGTGGGAGTTCTTTAGTAATTTGATTAATTGAACTTAATTTATCATGAACTTAGTCTTATAGTTTTGCATATCTATGTTGTAGATCAATAGCTCGCGATATAGCTCCCCTATATTTTTGATATGTTCCTAGAGAAAACTAAGTTGAAAGATGATAGTAGCAATGATGCGGACTGGGTCCGTGATCTAAGGATTATCCTCATTGCTGTATAGAAGAATTATGTCCTTAATGCACCGCTAGGTGACAAACCTGTTGCAGGAGCAGATGCAAACGTTATGAACGTCTGGCAAGCTCGGTATGATGACTACTTAATAGTTTAGTGCACCATGCTTTACGGCTTAGAACCAGGACTTCAAAAACGTTTTGAATGCCACGGAGCATATGAGATGTTCCAAGAGCTGAAATTGGTATTTCAGACTCTTGCCCGTGTCGAGAGGTATGAGACCTCTGACAAGTACTTTGCCTACAAGATGGAGGAGAATAGCTCATCCTGTGAGCATGTGCTCAGAATGTCTGGGTACTACAATCGCTTGAATCAAGTGGGAGTTATTCTTCCAGATAAGATAGTGATTGACAGAGTTCTCTAGTCACTATCACCAAGCTACTAGAACTTCGTGATAAACTATAATATGCAAGGGATGATGAAAACGATTCCCGAGCTCTTCGCGATGCTGAAATCGGCGAAGGTAGAAATCAAGAAAGAGCATCAAATGTTGATGGTTAACAAGACCACTAGTTTCAAGAAAAAGGGGCAAAAGGGAAAGAAAGGGAACTTCAAGAAGAATGTCAAACAAGTTGCCACTCCCATGAAGAAACCCAAAGCTAGACCCAAGCCTAAAACTGAGTGCCTCTACTGCAAAGGAAATGGTCACTGGAAGCGGAACTGCCCCAAATACTTAGCGGATAAGAAGGATGGCAAAGTGAACAAAGGTATATTTGATATACATGTTATTGATGTGTACTTTACTAGTGTTCATAGTAGCCCCTGGGTATTTGATACTGGTTCAGTTGCTAAGATTAGTAACTAAAAACAGGAGTTGCAAAATGAACAGAGACTAGTTAATGGCGAGGTGACGATGTGTGTTGGAAGTGATTCCAAGGTTGATAAGATCACCATCGCACACTCCCTCTACCTTCGGGATTAGTGTTGGACCTAAATAAATGTTATTTGGTGTTTGCGTTGAGTATGAATATGATTGGATCATGTTTATTGCGACGGTTATTCATTTAAGTCAGAGAATAATTGTTGTTCTGTTTACATGAATAAAACCTTCTATGGTCATACACCCAATGTAAATGGTTTATTGAATCTCGATCGTAGTGATACACATATTCATAATATTGATGCCAAAAGATGCAAAGTTGATAATGATAGTGCAACATATTTGTGGCACTGCCGTTTAGGTCATATTGGTGTAAAACGCATGAAGAAACTCCATACAGATGGAATTTTGGAATCACTTGATTATGAATCATTTGATAGTTGCGAACCATGCCTCATGGGCAAGATGACTAAAAACTCCGTTCTCCGGAACAATGGAGCGAGCTAATGACTTATTGGAAATAGTACATACCGATGTATGCGGTCCGATTAGTGCTTGAAGCACGCGGTGGGTATCATTATTTTCTGACCTTCACAGATGATTTGAGTAGATATGGGTATATCTACTTAATGAAACACAAGTCTGAAACATTTGAAAAGTTCAAAGAATTTCAGAGTGAAGTGGAGAATCATCGTAACAAGAAAATAAAGTTTCTACGATTTGATCGCGGAGGCGAATATTTGAGTTACGAGTTTGGCCTTCATTTAAAACTATGTGGAATAGTTTCACAACTCACGCCACCTGGAACACCACAGCGTAATGGTGTATCCGAACGTCGTAACCATACTTTATTAGATATGGTGTGATTTGTGATGTCTCTTACCGATTTACCACTATCATTTTTTGGTTATGCATTAGAGACAGCTGCATTCACGTTGAATAGGGCACCGTCTAAATCTATTGAGACGACACCGTATGAACTGTGGTTTGGCAAGAAACCTAAGCTGTCGTTTCTTAAAGTTTGGGGTTGCGACACTTATGTCAAAAGGCTTCAGCCTGATAAGCTCGAACCCAAATTGGAGAAGTGCGTCTTCATAGGATACCCTAAGGAAACAATTGGGTACACCTTCTACCACAGATCCGAAGGCAAGATTTTTGTTGCCAAGAATGAAACCTTTCTAGAGAAGGAGTTTCTCTCAAAAGAAGTGAGTGGGAGGAAAGTAGAACTTGATGAGGTAATTGTACCTTCTCTCGAATTGGAAAGTAGCACATCACAGAAAACCGTTCCCGTGATGCCTACACCAACTAGAGAGGAAGCTAATGATGATGATCATTAAACTTCAGATCAAGTTACTACTGAACCTCGTAGATCGACCAGAGCAAGATCCGCACCAGAGTGGTACGGTAATCCTGTCCTGGAAGTCATGTTATTAGACCAAGGCGAATCTACGAACTATGAAGAAGCTATGATGAACCCAGATTCCAACAGATGGCTTGAGGCCATGAAATCTGAGATAGGATCCATGTATGAGAACAAAGTGTGGACTTTGGTGGATTTGCCCGATGATCAGCAAGCCATAGAGAATAAATGGATCTTCAAGAAGAAGATTAACGCTGATGGTAATGTCACCATCTACAAAGCTCGACTTGTCGCAAAAGGTTTTCGACAAGTTCAAGGGGTTGACTACGATGAGACCTTCTCACCCGTAGCGATGCTTAAGCATGTCCGAATCATGTTAGCAATTGCCACATTTCATAATTATGAAATCTGGCAAATGGACTTCAAAACTGCATTCCTTAATGGATTTCTTAAAGAAGAGTTGTATACGATGCAACCAGATGGTTTTGTTGATCCTAAAGGTGCTAACAAAGTGTGCAAGCTCCATCGATCCATCTATGGACCGGTGCAAGCATCTCGGAGTTGGAATATACGCTTTGATGAGGTGATCAATGCATATGGTTTTATACAGACTTACGGTGAAGCCTGTATTTACAAGAAAGTGAGTGGGAGCTCTGTAGCATTTCTGATATTATATGTGGATGACATATTATTGATTGGAAATGATATAGAATTTCTGGATAGCATAAAAGGATACTTGAATAAGAATTTTTCAATGAAAGACCTCAGTGAAGCTGCTTATATATTGGGCATCAAGATCTATAGGGATAGATCAAGTTGCTTAATAGGACTTTCACAAAGCACATACCTTGATAAAGTTTTGAAGAAGTTCAAAATGGATCAGTCAAAGAAAGGGTTCTTGCCTGTGTTACAAGGTATGAAGTTGAGTAAGACTCAGAACCCGACCACGGCAGAAGATAGAGAGAGAATGAAAGTCATTCCCTATGCCTCAGACATAGGTTCTATAAAGTATGCAATGCTGTGTACCAGACCTATTGTGTACCTTGCCATGAGTTTGGCAAGGGGGTACAATATTGATCCAGGAGTAGATCACTGGACAGCGGTCAAAATTATCCTTACAGAACTAAGGAAACATGTTCTCGATTATGGAGGTGATAAAGAGTTTGTCATAAAGAGTTACGTCGATGCAAGCTTTGACACTGATTCGGATGACTATGAGTATCAATCTGGATACATATTGAAAGTGGGAGCAATTAGCTAGAGTGGCTCCATGTAGAGCATTGTAGACATAGAAATTTGCAAAATACACACGGATCTGAATGTAACAGACCCATTGACTAAACTTCTCTCACAAGCAAAACATGATCACACCTTAGTACTCTTTGGGTATTAATCACATGGCGATGTGAACTAGCTTATTGACTCTAGTAAACTCTTTGGGTGTTGGTCACATGGCGATGTGAACTATGGGTGTTAATCACATGGTGATGTGAACTAGATTATTGACTCTAGTGCAAGTGGGAGACTGAAGGAAATATGCCCTAGAGGTAATAATAATAAAGTTGTTATTTTATATTTCCTTATTCATGATAAAGTTTTATTATTCATGCTAGAATTGTATTGATCGGAAACTTAAATACATGTGTGAATACATAAACAAATATTGTGTCCCTAGTAAGCCTCTACTAGACTAGCTCGTTGATCAAAGATGGTTAAGGTTTCCTAACCATGGACATGTGTTGTCATTTGATAACGGGATCACATCATTAGGAGAATGATGTGATGGACAAGACCCATCCGTTAGCTTAGCATATTGATCGTTCAGTTTATTGTTATTGCTTTCTTCATGTCAAATACATATTCCTTCGACTATGAGATTATGCAACTCCCGGATACCGGAGGAATGCCTTGTGTGCTATCAAACGTCACAATGTAACTGGGTGATCATAAAGATGCTCTATAGGTATCTCCGAAGGTGTTTGTTGAGTTGGCATAGATCGAGATTAGGATTTGTCACTCCGAGTATCGAAGAGGTATCTCTGGGCCCTCTCAGTAATACACATCATAAGCTTACAAGCAAACGACTAAGGGGTTAGTCACGAGGTGATGTATTACGGAATGAGTAAAGAGACTTGCCGGTAATGAGATTGGACTAGGTATAGAGATACCAACGATTGAATCTCGGGCAAGTAACATACCGATGAACAAAGGGAATTATGTATGTTGTCATAACGGTTCGAGCGATAAATATCTTCATAGAATATGTAGGAGCCAATATGGGCATCCAGGTTCCGCTATTGGTTATTGACCGGAGAGGTATCTCGGTCATGTCAACATAGTTCTCGAACCCATAGGGTCCGCACGCTTAACGTTCGTTGTTGATATAGTGTTATATGAGTTTTTGTGATTTGTTGACCGAATGTCGTTCGGAGTCCCGGATGAGATCACGAACATGACGAGGAGTCTCGAAATGGTTGAGAGGTAAAGATTGATATATAGGACGATGGTATTCGGACACCGGAAGTGTTTCGGGGGTTACCGGGTACTTATCGGGTCACCGGAAGGGGTTCCGGGCACCCCCCCCCCCCCCCCCCCCCGGCAAAGTTATGGGCCTTATGGGCCAAGAGAGGGAACGCACCAGCCACAAGGGGCTGGTGCGCCCCCATACAGGTTGCCTAGGAGGAGAAGGAAAGAGGGAGGGAAAGGAAAGTGTGAGTAGGACTCCCACTTCCTTCCCTCCCCCCCCCCCCCCCCCCTCTTTCCTTCCCCCTTGTCCAAACATGGCAGGGGGCCGCGACCAGAGCAGGAGCCCAAGGGCCGGCCAGCCACCTATGTGGTGCGCCAGGCTTCCTCCCCTCCCCCTCCCACCTATATATATGTGGGAGGGGGGCGCCTAGCACACACCAGATCAATTGTTAGCCGTGTGCGGCACCCCCCTCCACCGTTTACACCCCCGGTCATATTTTCGTAGTGCTTAGGCGAAGCCCTGCGACGATCACTTCACCATCACCGTCACCACGCCATCGTGCTGACGGAACTCATCTACTACCTTGATGTCTTGCTGGACCAAGAAGGCGTGGACGTCACCGAGCTAAACGTGTGCTGAACGCGGAGGTGCCGTACGTTCAGTACTTGATCGGTTGGAGCGCGAAGAAGTTCGACTACATCAACCGCGTTACTAAATGCTTCCGCTTATGGTCTACGAGGGTACGTAGACACACTCTTCCCCTTGTTGCTATGCATCTCCATGGATATATCTTTGCGTGTGCGTAGAAATTTTTTTGTTTTCCATGCAACGTTTCCCAACACTATGCCCTGGCCTGTCTTCCTTCCTCCCCAAAACAGCTCTAGGAGCAAGCTTGGACCATCCACATATAAACCATACTCGGCAGGACTAGGGGTGTTATCTCTCCGGAGAGCCCAAAACCTAGGTATGTCTTGCGTCCCTCACTCGCTCATGCCGACCTCGCCTCTGGAGCCCACCGGTGCCCTCGAGCCTGTCTTTCTCTTTAGCCATCCCTTGGCATCTGTCGTGCGCCCACCACGACAACTGAGGACGAACTAGAGGGAGAGGGGCGCCGCACACGGCTTGGGGATCATGGTGTGTGTTGCCCCTCTCCCTCCTCTCATATATATATAGGTGGAAGGGGGAGAGGAGGCAGCCCTAGGGCGCCCCCAAGTGGCCGGCGGCTGCCCTAGAGGCCTGCCTAGCCGCCCCCCCCCCCTCCTTCCATATATGGACATGGGGGGAAGGAAAGGGGGGCTGGCTGCCTTAGGGCGCCTCCCCCTTCCTTCCCTCCCTTCCTTGGCGCGTGGGTAGGGGTGGAGGGGCGTGCCAGCCCCTTGTGGGCTGGTGTGCCCCCCCCCTTGGCCCATAAGGCCCACCTCTTACCGGTAGCCTCCCGAACCCCTTCCGACACTTTGATAAATACCCGGTACATTCCGAAACCTTTCCGGTGACCAAATAGCATCGTCCTATATATCAATCTTTACCTCCGGACCATTCCGGAGCTCCTCGTCATGTCCGTGATCTCATCCGGGACTCCGAACAACATTCGGCCACCAGTTCACATAACTCATATAATACTATATCGTTAATGAATGTTAAGCGTGCGGACCCTACGGGTTCAAGAATGATGTAGACATGATCGAGAAGCTTCTCCGGTCAATAACTAATAGCGGGACCTGGATGCCCATATTGGTTCCTACATATTCTACGAAGATCTTTATCGGTCGAACCTTTATGACAACATACGTATTTCCCTTTGTCTGTCGGTATGTTACATGCCCAAGATTCGATCGTCGGTATCTCCATACCTAGTTCAATCTCGTCATCGGCAAGTCTCTTTACTCGTTCCGTAATACATCATCTTGCAACTAACTCCTTAGTCACTGTGCTTGCAAGCTTCTTGTGCTGTGTATTACCGAGAGGGCCCAGAGATGCCTCTCCGTCATACGGAGTGACAAATCCCAATCTCGATTCACGCCAACTCAACAAACACCTTTGGAGATACCTGTAGAGCATCTTTATGATCACCCAGTTATGTTGTGACGTTTGATAGCACACAAGGTATTCCTCCGATATCTGAGAGTTGCATGATCTCATGGTCGAAGGAATATGTATTTGACATTAAGAAAGTAGTAGCAATAAACTGAACGATCATATGCTAAGCTAACGGATGGGTCTTATCCATCACATCATTCTCCTAATGATGTGATCCCGTTATCAAATGACAACTCGTGTCTATGGTTAGGAAACCTTAACCATCTTTTTGATCAACGAGCTAGTCTAGAAGAGGCTCACTAGGGACATGGTATTTGTTTATGTATCCACACATGTATTTAAGTTTCCAGTCAATACAATTCTAGCATGAATAATAAACCTTTATCATGAATAAGGAAATATAATAATAACAACTTTATTATTGCCTCTAGGGCATATTTCCATCAAGGAGACGGGTCAACATCAGGGGCAAAGGTATGCTTACGCCGTTGTGCGGTCAGATCAAAAGGCTTGTATGATGGTGGTTGAACTCACGTGTTGTCGCTGTCATAAGCCGCCTGATATTGATTCAAGTCTATATCTTCAACAAGTTGACTTGTAAGTACTCGAGTCTCTTTCACACAACAGGCATAATCAACTGGTAAAAATTCAGTCCCATCATCCTTGTATTGTGGGAACTCTCCGGCCATCTTTGAAGGATCCAACTCTGGCGCATAAGCTATGGCCCGACTTAGTGAGGTTATTGCTCCCGCCCAGGCGGCTAATTTTTTCAGCTCTTCAATCTGCTTCGGGATGGTAGAGAGTTGATTCAGCACATCCTTTATCAGCTGAGGCGGCTCTTTACTTCCCATCATAGCCATGACAGTGAGCAGGCTTCCAGTATACAATCTTTCCAGGAAGGAGTATACAGCCTTCAGCTTCACTACATTGTCTCCCTGGAGGTTGCGACTTCTATTACCTGCAACAATTTTAATGCATGAGCCGTCAAGCAAGTTATTACATATACATGGCTTGTTAGGCGAGTTATTGGCATGAAGTCACAGGAATTACTTACCAAATATGGAATTGGTCATTTCGGAGATATGGCGTTTCAACCCGGTCAGCTCTTCAGTAACTAGTTTCAGTTGGCCCTCGGCGGCTTCCGCACGTTTGGTCAGGGTGGCTTTTTCAGTCTTAAAGGCAGTCTTTTCTGTTTCGAAAGCCGCCTTGATTTTCTCCAGTTCTCCCAACAAGGATTGCAGGCTTGATTCTTCCTTGGCTCATAGATCCTGTTCCGACTCAAGGTCTTTCTTTAAGCCGGTCAAATTTGACTCGGCCATGTTCAAGGCTTCCTACAAGACAAGCAGATAATTCATTCCTAAGACATTTTACTAGTCCCAAGCCGGCAACAGTGTACAACCCGGTGCTTGGGGGCTATTGAAAGCACAAGTGCTCCCTGGGTGATTTTGGTAATTAATGTCAACATATCTCTTGTTGGACTAATACTTTCATCTGGTACATTTCAGATGAGTTCAACAATGGAGTGGCAAGGACAAGAGGATGTGGACCCCTTCAAAATGCTAAGGACAAAGATTGGCAAAAGCTCAAGACTCTTCATTTCTATTTTAGTGATCCAAGATCACATTGAGTCCATAGGAAAGCCAATATTATTAAAAGGGGATGAGGTGTTGCTTAATGGTCTACTTGCTCAAGTGATTAGTGATATTGCTCCAAAACCCTCAGCCACTTTCTCCATCCAAATATGTCCAAAATCTAAATCCAAACTCGGCCCCACCAATTCTTTCTACCCGGAGCCACCGAGTTCATTTGACATAGCCACTGCCAGAAACCCTAACAGTTCAGTCTCACCGATACGGATCTCGGTCTCACCGAGATGGCCTTGCAAATTCTCTGTGACTTGTTGTAATTATTTCGGTTTCACCGAAATGTTGCAATCGGTCTCACCGAGTTTGCTTGACTGATTCTCTGTTACTTATTGCTTCACTTCGGTCCCACCGAGGTGATGCAATCGGCACCACCGAGATGAAGTTTGCCCTAAGCCCTTGCACATCGGTCCCACCGAGTTGTTGCAGTCAGTCCCACCGAGATTCCTAATGTTCATATTTTTGAACTGATCGGTGCCACCAAGTTTACATATCGGCGCCACCGAGATGAGTCAAAAGTGTGTAACGGTTGGATTTTGTGTGGAGGCTATATATACCCCTCCACCCCCTCTTCATACGTGGAGAGAGCCATCAGAATGTGCCTACACTTCCACCATTCATTTTCTGAGAGAGAACCACCTACTCATGTGTTGAGATCAAGAGATTCCATTCCAACCATTTGAACCTTGATTTCTAGCCTTCCCCAAGTTGCTTTCCACTCAAATCCTTCTTCCACCATAGCTAAATCTATGAGAGAGAGTTGAGTGTTGGGGAGACTATCATTTGAAGCACAAGTGCAAGGAGTTCATCATGAACACACCGTCTATTACCTTTTGGAGAGTGGTGTCTCCTAGATTGGTTAGGTGTCGCTTGGGAGCCTCCGACATGTTGTGGAGTTGAACCAAGAAGTTTGTAAGGGCAAGGAGATCACCTACTTCATGAAGATCTACCCGAGTGAGGCAAGTTCTTCGTGGGCGATGGCCATGGTGGGATAGACAAGGTTGCTTCTCCATGGACCCTTCGCGTGTGGAGCCCTCTATGGACTCCTGCAACCATTACCCTTTGTGGGTTGAAGTCTCCATCAATGTGGACGTACGATAGCACCACCTATCGGAACCACGTCAAAATTTCTCCACATCTCCTTTGTGTTTGCACACTCCAATCCCATCCCTTTACTTTCTTACAAATTGCATGCTTTACTCTTTCCGCTGCTCATATTCTTTACATGCTTGCTTGAATTGTATTGTGAGTGCTTTAACATGTGCTAAACTCAACCTTAACTTGTAGAAATTAAAAATTGCCAACTTTGCTTGTTAAGGGTCTAATCACCCCCCCCCCTCTAGACCCCTCTTCTCGATCCTTTCAGCTACGACAGGCAAAATTATGCTATTATTGAAGTCCCAAGCAGTTGCAAGCAACATACTTAGCACTTGGGGGCTAATGCATATCATTTGTTCTTCACAGATAAAGGAAAAAGACCCGACTCAGTTCATAAAAATGAGTCGGCCCTTGGGGGCTACAGGCTACTTTTTAAAATTTATTCAAAAGACCCGACTCAGTTCATAAAATTGAGTCGGCCCTTGGGGGCTACAGGCTACCTTTTTAAAGTTCTTTATTCAAAAGACCCGACTCATCTCAGGAAGATGAGCCGGCCCTTGGGGGCTACATGAGGATATATGGTACTGAGGAGGTTAAGTTCCTTCATACCTCATATTTTCTCTTCATCATATTCACCATGCCGGCTTCCATGTCACGGCTGGTAGAAAGGCGGGCCAAGTAGCCCGCGTGCAGCTCTTCTGCGCTGAATTCCTCATAATTGGTCGGCTCAAGTTTTGTTTTTCCCTTCTCATACAAGGGCATCTCGTCTTTTGCTGTGAGCTTGGTCAACACATTGGAGACTTCTGGAGTTTTATAAGCCTTCCCGGTGATAGCAATCTCATCATTGTTCCTTTCATGAGAAGGAACGTCTTCAGCCGCCTTGGCAGGGCTTGAAGCATGAGCCAAACTTGGTGAGTTAAGAACATCCGCCGTGTTATGAAGGCTGATTTGGGCATCCGTCGCTTCGGTAGCCACCGGTTCATTCTGTGGGGGCGGCTCAACTTGGTCGTCAAGACGGGCTTCAGGTATCTCATTGTGGGCTTCGGGGGTACCAAATTTGGATCCTCCGATTCAGGAATTGTTGATGACTCGCAACCTTTCTCTTCTTCACTTTGGCCTTGGCCCTGCAATCAAGACCACATGTTCAAATATGCATAATAATGATTTTGGTAAGCCGCTAGCAGGTGACAAAATTACTTACCCAGGATTTATGATCAAAGCCGGCAGCTGAGTGACAGATGAGTCTCCTGAAGATGGTGGCGACTCCTGATAATTGGAATCAGAGGGATTAAGAGATTGCCTAATAAGGTCGGCTCGAGGAAGAGAAGAGGTTGGACTATGAGGCTATCGGATTCAGGGCTCCGCAGACCCAAGGAGGTTCGAACTCTGGGGCGTGTGCGAAGAACTCAACCTATCAGTCAACCAAACGCGCCGCCCTACAGCCTAGCTCGATGAACAAGGAAGAAGGTGGACACCGCAGTTTACCCAGGTTCGGGCCACCTCGCGGTGTAATACCCTACTCCTGCTTTGGGGTGGATTTGCCTCACGGGGGGCAGAGGATGAACTAGTATAAGGGAAGAACAACCTCGCGAGGTCTGCTCTGGTGTGGGTGTGAGCTGAGGGTTTGATCCCAAGGGGTCCGTCTCGTTCTATGGTGGTGGCTAACCTATTTTTATAGTGGCCTCGGTCCTCTTCCTCCAAAATAAAGGCGGGAAGGGATCCCACAGTAGCTAATTTGAAAGGGGACAAGTAGTACATCTTATCCTGACGAAAGGTGGTCTTCGCCTGCAAAGTCTCTGGTCGTGACACCATGGTGGGCTCGGTGATGACATCCGTCATGCCGTTCTGGCGGTCCTGGTCTTGTTGCGCGGAAATGGAAACCTTTGGGGTGATTCCTCGGGACCCCGCGCCTGCGCTTGCCTCCTTAGCACCAAAGAGGAAACCTGCTGCCCTGCGCCCGCTGGCGCCCGCCTGGCCTCGGTCGTCATGGCTTGCATCACCCCAGCCTCATGAGGTGGGTTCCTGCATAGAAATCTCCGCTCCTCAGGAGGCAACCTGGGGAGGCCGCTCCCTCTGGAGGTCTTGATGTCGCCCCCCTCGCGAGGCTCGGCCCCTCGCGAGGGTCTTGTCTTGTTGGTGTTGTAGATGGGCCGTACCAGGCCGTCGATGAAGCCACGCCGTGGGCCGCAGGCAGGCAAGTCTGGGTACCCTGGTTCCCAGAACGCCGACAGTAGCCCCCGGGCCCAAGGCGCGCTCGGACTTGGCTTCGGGGCGAAGCCAAAGGGCAAGGGCGAAGCGCCGCGGGCCCCAATCGCCTGCGGGCCAGGCTGACGCGTGGCGCTTGATGGGACGTGGGCGTCTCCACTTCCCCATGCCGCCTCGGCAACCGCGTGACTTGACAACTGCCTGATGCATGCAGAAGAGCCATCATTGCTCGGAACGTGAGAGGCTGGCGGTTAGCCTTCCTTTGGCTATAAATGGGGTGGGGGGTGAAGCCCCCAGTCTCATCTTCATCTTCTCGCCGCCTGCTCCTCCTTCTCCCTCTTCTCCAACTCACCGTCTTGCTAGAGCGTCCATGGCGCCAGTGAGGAGGTTCTCTGTCGCTGAGAAAGGAAAGGCTCCCCGGGAAGAGCCGGGCTCACCGCCGCCCAAGAGAGGCCGCGGTCGTCCCCGAAGGCATGCTGCGCCGCCGGCGGTGACTCCTCGCAGGCGCGGGCGCACCCCTTTGAAGGCCGGTGCCACCTTCGGCAGTCGTGGGGGTGCTCCTTCCCGCGGCAGAAGTTGCCGCGGTCGTGGCGGCCCTGGCGATGGGGGAGGAGTGCGGCCGCGCTGCCACTCGGCGGACGCGTCCTCGAAGTTCGTGGTGTGGACGGGGAGGCCCGCAGGTGTCTGGCTCCTGCTCCCGCGCTTCTTCGCGGGCGCGCTGCCGGTCGAGGGACCCAGCGGCCTCTGGCTGCAGGCCGACGGCTGCTGCAGCAAGGCCTCATGGGTGAAGGCCGAGGTCACCGCGGCCGGCAATGTGTTCCTGAACCGCGGGTGGCAGGCATTTGCCTGCGCGCGCGGCCTGCACGGGAGGTGCACCCTTCACTTTAGGTACGATGGTGTCGCGACCCTCTACGTCAGGGTCTTCGGGGAAGATGGCCAGCTGTTGGGGTGTTGCCCGGAGGGCGACAGCGATGACGACGATGGCCACAACGAAGATGGCAGGAGGGGCGGCACCATCGCTGGCGGTGAGCTTGCACTTGGTGACGGCCGCGCCGCCTCCAGTAGTGACGACCACTCTTCTGGGGAGAGCACGAGCGACGGCGGCTACGATGAGCCGCCGCACCGCCGGGCTCGAACCAGGGAGGGTGACGAGCCGCCACGCCGCCGTGCACCGGTGAAGCAGGAGGGGGACTTCGACTGAGCGCGGGCATTGCTGGAGTCTGATCTCGGGAGCCGCTGTAGTCGCGCGGCTGCTTTTGTTTCTTTCTTTCTCCTGCATCAGAAAAGTAGAAGGCCCTGTCGGCGCGTGTAATGAACCATGGCGCTCGCGCCATCATGTTATCATTTTTATATTGCGTCGTGGTTGGGATAACTTAGCTTAATGTGCTCGCGGTAGATTCCCGTGCTGCGAGAGCGTGCTTCTCCAGGGCTTGGATTTCCTGCCAGCCCCTCGTTTCGGGGAAGTTCTCCAGGGGTTTCCTTCTTGAAGATTAGAAAGCCGTCGAGCCTCAGGAGGCACCCTGTGAATGCAGGGTTAGGAAAACTGGGGAGGTGCCACACCTCGCGTGAGCCCCCGAGCGTGGGCTGGTTGCTGCTAGTATGTCATGTCGCGATGCCCGGAGGCATGGACTCAAAAGGGGGGTGCGAGCCCGTAAGCTCGTTGAGAGCGTTGCGCGAGGATTAAGACGCCAAAGGCTAGGGCACCAAGGTTTTGGCGAGGTGTGTTTGCAGGTCATCCCGGCGCACACATCGTGCCCAGCCCCCACATGCGCGACGCGCGAGAAAGAGCAACGGGCAACTATCACTCTTCCTAAGGCAAGATCTAAAAGAGCGAATGCTACGAGGAGAGAAATTTCCCGACCCTTCAAATAAAAGACGCGAAATCTCCAAATTTCATTTCAAGAAGTTGCAAGTCAACTATAGAAAGCAAGCAAAAGAACAGCCGCGTCCAGCACCTATACTAGTCTTCTGATCTTCCCACCAACGCGGATCATGGGGCCTCCACTAGGACGTGGGTGGGAGCCCCCGTGAGGCCCAAGGGCGGCACTCAGGAGACTCCGGGGCGCGTACAGCCCCAACTCATTATTACGTGAGAGTGTCGCGAGCGGAGACCTTGATCACAGATAGAATTTCCGGAGGTGTTGGATGTTCCAGGCATTTTGGATGGGGACCCCGTCCTGCGTCTCCAGGCGCGCGGCGCCAGGCTTGAAGACACGGGCGATCCTGAACGGGCCCTCACACATAGGCGTGAGCTTGTGAAGCCCCTCCCTGGAGAGTACCCGCCTCAGGACGAGGTCGCCCACCTCGAGGGTCCTAGAGCGGACGCTGCGGCCGTGATACCGCCGCAGCGCCTGCTGGTACCTCGCGGCACGGAGCGAGGCTTGGCGGCGGCCCTCCTCCCCCAGCATGAGGTCCATCCCCCGCGAGGCGTCCTAGCGTGCCTCGTCAAATGCCAAGACCCGTGGGGAGCGATGTTTGACCTCATGAGGGAGGACCGCCTCAGCCCCGTAGACGAGGAAGAACGGGGTCTCGCCCATGGGCTTGGTTGCGGTGGTGCGGATGGACCACAGCACAGACTGGAGCTCATCGAGCCAGCCCCTGCTGCAGGCCTCGAGTTTCTTCTTGAAACTCCTCACCTTGAGGCCCCTCAGGACCTCCGCGTTGGCGCGCTCGGCTTGGCCGTTGCTCCGTGGGTGTGCCACCAAAGCATAGCATATCTGCTTTCCAAGGTTAGCACAATATGTTTTGAAAAGGTTGCTCATGAACTGCGAGCCACTGTCAATGATGATATGGTTGGGGACCCCAAAGCGGCTCACGAGGCCCTTGATGAACTTGACGGCCGAACCAGCTGGTATGGTGCACACGGGCGCCACCTCCGCCCACTTGGTGAACTTGTCGATGGCGACGTAGAGGTAGCGGTAGCCCCCGGCTGCTCGGGGAAACGGGCCCAGGATGTCCAACCCCCAGACCGCGAAAGGCCATGAGAGCGGGATGATCTGGAGGCCCTGAGCGGGCTGGTGGATCTGTTTAGCATGGAATTGACATGCCTCGCAAGATCTCACCAGCTCAGTGGCGTCGTTGAGTGCCGTGGGCTAGTAGAACCCGCCGCGGAATGCCTTCCCCATGAGGGTGCGCGACGAGGAGTGATGCCCGCAGTCCTCGCTATGGATGTCGGCCAGCAGCTCACATCCCTATTCCTTGGAGATGCACCACAGGGAGACGTCATTTGGGCGCCTTCGGTAGAGCTCGCCATCCCTGATGCAGTACGTGGTGGCCTGGCGGGCCACACGTTCTACGTCTTCTTCCTTCTCTGGCAAGGTGCCTCGGAGCAGGTATGCCTTGAACTCCTCATTCCAGCACCCCTCCTGAGGTTCGAGTGCGAGGAGCAGGCGAGCCCGAGGTCGGGCCGCAGGCTGGGGCGCCTGAGGAGGGCGCCATGGGCGGCTCCTCCCGAAGCAGCCATGTTCCTGCAGTGGGGGGGAGCCACCGATGGCTTGAAGAGCCTCTCTTCAAAGACGTCAGGCCTCTGGGGTTGGCGCCTCGCCGCCATCTTGGCGATGTCATCTGCCTCCTCATTCGTGCCGCGGGGTACGTGCTGCAATTCCAAGCCCAAAAATCGTTTTTCAATCTTGCGTACCTCCTCCAGGTATGCTTCCATGTGCTCATCTTTTGGCTTGTACTTCTTGTTGGAGAAGCTGACGAGGAGCTGAGAGTCGCCCTTGATGGTGAGCCGCTTGATCCCCAGGGCCGCTGCGGCCTTGAGGTCGGCGATCAGGCCCTCGTACTCCGTGATATTGTTGGAGACCTTCTCACCATGCTGGAAGCAGAGCTGCATGGCGTAGTAGAGCTTGTCCTGAGTAGGTGAGATGAGCACGGCTCCAGCCCCCGCGCCCTGTCGCGAGAATGCGCCGTCGAAGTACATGATCCAGCCATCCGGTGCCTCATCCCCGGGCATGAGGGAATGGTCCTCGCCCACCCCTCGATCAGGGGCGTTAGTCCATTCTGCCATGAAGTCAGCGAGGGCCGCGCCCTTGATGACCCTGGTGGTGCTGAACTCTAGCTGGAATGCATGTAGCTCGATGTTCCACTCAGCAACTCTGCACGTGGTGGTAGGGCTTCGGAGCACCCTCTCCAGGGGGTAAGCCGAGACGACCTTGATGGGGTGGCCTTGGAAGTAATGGCGCAGCTTCCTGGAGGCAACGAGGAATGCGAGCAGGAACTTCTGTGGCATGGGGTAGCGCGAGCGCGCGTCGCGCAACACCGTGCTGACGAAGTACACCGGGTGCTCGACGAAGGAAGAGGTGTCGATGGCGTCCGTCTCTGCCTGAGGCGAGGGGGCCTCAGAGGCCTCGTCTTCTGCCGGGGTGATCGAGGCCTCAGGAGCACCGTCCTGAGGTGGTGATGATGTGGCTGAAGACGCGGCGCAGCGCCGCGCACCAGCGCCTGCGCACTCTTCCCGGACCGCCACGAGTGCCGCGCTGGCCGAGTGGGGTGTGGTGGCCAGGTAAAGCACCAGGGGCTCAAGGGGTCGAGGCGCCACCATCACCGGAGGGCTGGTGAGGTACCTCTTGAGGTCTTGGAAGGCTTCCTCAGCCTCAGGAGTCCATTCGAACGGGCCCTTTTTCTTCATCAACTTGAAAAACGGGAGAGCGCGTTCACCAAGTTTGGAGATGAAACGCCCGAGCGAGGTCACACAGCCCGCGAGCTTCTGCATTTCCTTAAGGGTCTGCGGCGGGCTCATCCTTTCTATCGCCTTGATCTTCTCTGGGTTAGCCTCAATTCCCCTATGCGACACCAAGAAACCCAGAAGCTTGCCCGACGGGACGCCGAATACACACTTTTCTGGATTGAGCCGCAAGTTTACTTGGCGCAAGTTGGTGAACGTTTCCTCCAGGTCTCCAATGAGGGTTCTTGCCTCCCGCGACTTGACCACTATGTCATTGACGTATGCCTCGGCGTTCCTTCCAAGCTGCTTGCCCAGGGCGATGTGCATCAATCGCTGGAAGGTTGCGCCAGCGTTGTGCAATCCAAACGGCATGCAGGTGTAGCAATACACCCCGGACGGGGAAAGGAATGTTGTCTTCTCGACGTCTTGCACCGCCATCTTGATCTGGTGGTAGCTCGAGAAGGCGTCTAGGAAACACAGCAGATCGCACTCGGCGGTGGAATCCACGATCTAATCGATGCGCGGAAGAGGGAAAGGGTCTTGAGGGCAAACTTTGTTGAGGCTCGTGAAGTCGATGCACATGCGCTCCTTCCCTCCCTTCTTGTGGACGATGACCGGGTTGGCCAGCCAATCCGGGTGCCGCACTTCTCGGATGACGCCGGCTTCTTGCAGCTTGCGGACTTCCTGGACGATGAACGATTGCCTCTCCGGGGCTTGTCGGTGCGCCTTTTGTTTCACCGGCCGGGCGCCAGGGCACACCATCAAGTGGTGCTCAATTATGTCCCGCGGAACGCCAACCAAGTCCATCGCCTCCCATGCAAACACATCCTTGTTCGCACGGAGGAAGCTGATCAGCGCTTCTTCTTGGTCCGGTGGGAGGCCGGCGCCTATGGTGAAGGTGAGGCTTGAGCCCTCATCGTCGATCCACACATGCTTCATCTCAGCCCGGTCCTGAGAGAACAGCTGCTTTTTCTTTGCGGGCGCGGCCTCCGGGATCTCCGGAGCGCCCTCTGCACCCGGTTGCGCGGCCACCGCAGCTTTGAAAGTGAGCTTGAGGGCCAGGAGGGCATCCTTGGTGTCGCCCACCACAGTAAGGATGCCGCTGCTCCCCGGCATTTTGATGATGTTGTAGCCGGGGTGCGTTGCTGCCATGAACTTGGCGAGGGCAGGGTACCCGAGGATGGCATTATAACGGAGGCCGATGCGGGCGACGTCGAAGTCGATGAGCTCGGTGCGGTAGTTGTAGCGTGTGCCGAAGGTGACGGGGAGGCGGATCAGCCCCAGGGGGGCGACGGAGCCGTTGAGCACCCCTGAGAAGGGCCTGGTGGGGAGGAGCCGGTCGTACGGCACCTGAAGCAGGTCGAAGGCTTCCACAGAGAGGATGTTGAGGCCAGCACCACTGTCGATGAGGGTTCCGGTGACCGCGACGCTGCTGATGGTGGGCGTGCATAGCAAGGGAAGCACGCCCGCGCCGACCGTAGTCTTGGGGTGATCCCTGGAGTCGAAGGTGATGTCGATCTCGGGCATCGCCCGGCCCGAGGGAGCCCCCAACTACGGCTGGGCGGCCCCCATCTGCCGGAGGAACTGTTTGACGTGGCGGCTTGAGGCCGGCGTCTGCGACCCGCCGAGGATAGCCGCAATGGCATGAGGCGCCGGTGCCACGAAGCGCGCGACGAACAGGTCGCGCAGCTCTTCCCAGGCGGCCAATGAGGACTCTGGCAGGCTGAGGAGCCAGGCGCGCGGTACGCCTGTGAGAGCCATGGGGAGCCAATTCGCCATGACCTTGTCATCGCCGCCTGCCGCCCAAACGGCCCCCGCGTACGCCAGGAGGAACTCTGCGGGGTCCGCCACGCCGTCGTACCGCAGCGGCAACTCCGGGCTGAACTTTGGCGGCCACCGCACCCGTCGCAAGGCGGGGGAGAAAGCTCGAAGGCCCGCGACGTCCCCGAACACGCCCGACAGCCCGGCTGGTGGGGCAGCGCCCACCATAGAAGTAGCACGGGGCGGAGTGCGGCTGATGGAGAAGCGGATCTTCGACACGCCCCTACCTGGCGCGCCAAATGTCGGATTCAGGGCTCCGCAGACCCAAGGAGGTTCGAACTCTGGGGCGTGTGCGAAGAACTCAACCTATCGACCAACCAAACGCGCCGCCCTACAGCCTAGCTCGATGAACAAGGAAGAAGGTGGACACAGCAGTTTACCCAGGTTCGGGCCACCTCGCGGTGTAATACCCTACTCCTGCTTTGGGGTGGATTTGCCTCACGGAGGGCAGAGGATGAACTAGTACAAGGGAAGAACAACCTCGCGAGGTCTGCTCTGGTGTGGGTGTGAGCTGAGGGTTTGATCCCAAGGGGTCCGTCCCGTTCTATGGTGGTGGCTAACCTATTTTTATAGTGGCCTCGGTCCTCTTCCTCCAAAACGAAGGCAGGAAGGGATCCCACAGTGGCTAATTTGAAAGGGGACAAGTAGTACATCTTATCCTGACGAAAGGTGGTCTTCGCCTGCAAAGTCTCTGGTCGTGACGCCGTGGTGGGCTCGGCGATGACATCCGTCCTGCCGTTCTGGCGGTCCTGGTCTTGTTGCGTGGGAATGGAAACCTTTGGGGTGATTCCTCGGGACCCCGCGCCTGCGCTTGCCCCCTTAGCACCAAAGAGGAAACCTGCTGCCCTGCGCCCGCTGGCGCCCGCCTGGCCTCGGTCGTCATGGCTTGCATCACCCCAGCCTCATGAGGTGGGTTCCTGCATAGAAATCTCCGCTCCTCAGGAGGCAACCTGGGGAGGCCGCTCCCTCTGGAGGTCTTGATGTCGCCCCCCTCACGAGGCTCGGCCCCTCGCGAGGGTCTTGTCTTGTTGGTGTTGTAGATGGGCCATACCAGGCCGTCGATGAAGCCACGCCGTGGGCCGCAGGCAGGCAAGTCTGGTACCTCGGTTCCCAGAACGCTGACAGAGGCACCTCATTACATCGCTTGCGGGCGGCCGTTTTGTCAGGTAAGCCGGTCGCAAGATATCTAGAGCTGCTTCGAGTCTAGCGCCTTGATTCATGCTGGGTTTTCTTCAAAAGGAAGTTTGGATCCAAATGAGCGTTGGGATGAGAAAATATTACTTTCCGACTGACCCGCCTAGTGTTCTTTGGACGCAAGGGTTCTGAGCCGGAAGAGATGGAAATTACCTCAACATCATCAGCCCGGCTTGTTGCAGCATCACCCTAAGAATAAGAAGCGTCAGCGAGTTCAACAAAAAGACGGCCAATGGAGTCAAGTTCTACCTCCGACTGGTCATCAGCTACTGATGACTCGCCTCTAGCTACCGGCTCATTCACAGCAGCATGTTTATTCCTTTTTTGAGCCAGCGCCGCTTTAGACTTGGTCGCTTGTGTTTTATTTTTTCTGTTCCAAAATGGAGAGGTGGTCTGCACGGTTTTAAAAAAATTCAACAAGTGAGTTTAAGTTAAAGATTGATGAGCTGGACAAGTGATTACAAGAGTACTTACTGGAGGAGTCGGGTTAAGGGCATAGAACAGTTTTAGCCCTATTTTGTTGCAGCTCTCTTGAGACTCCCTAAGCAACTTTTTCACGATCTTATTTACTTCATCAGCTTCCAAGTCAATAGGACTATACCGTTGTGCGTCATTTAAGTCGCCCGAATAATTGCACATTAAACCAGCCCGGTGACTTAATGGCAGGATCCTCCAGGTAACCCAGCACCGGGTTAAATCAACCCCGGTTAACCCGTTCATCAGCAAAGCCCTCAGCTTTGGATATATGTGGGTGACTTGAGCACGCTCTTCTAGAGGAGCCCAGACAGGGAGTTCGAAGTTGGTGGCAAGACGGTGTGGTCTATAACCCGGCAAAGGGTTCTCATCAGCAGGAGTTGTGTTCCTATAATAGAACTAGGTCTTGACCCATCCTTTAGGGTGACTCGGCAGAGTAACTGGAGGGAAAGAAACATCTCTTCGCCTTTGAATTGAGACCCCGCCAAGTTCTAGGATGGGGCCATCAGCACACTCGGTCTGGCGGTTGGTGTAGAAAAATTCTTTGAAGAGAGGAACAATAGCCTCCATTTGCAGATACACTTTGCAGAGAACTTGAAATTGGCACAGGTTGGATACAGAGTTTGGGGCAAGATCTTGAGGATGAAGATTGAAAAAGTTTAAGACGTCCCAGAATTTTTTTGACCTGGGCGGAGAGAAGCCTCTAAGAAGATGGTATGTAAATACCACGACTTCTCCTTCGCCGGGTTGGGTAACATTTTCTCCTTGAGGGGGAGCTCGCCAGCCGATCACCTCTTGAGCGGGCAGAAAACCCTGCTCTTTGTAATCATTGAGCATGAGTTGGGAAACGTGGGAAGCCACCCAATTACAAATTGTGGTTTTCGCCATGATGAGCCGCCTAAATAAGGATGAGAACTACAAAAGTATGAGCGGGTCATTAAAAAACGACAACTCACCCGATGAACTATGTGATGAGGCAACACGCTACCAGTTAAGGTTAAAGATAAGATGGCGGGTCATTAATGAAGGATGAGTCGCCCAATTGGTGAGCCGGCTTAACAACAGAGCAATGTTTAAAGACGGATGAACTACAAATTACAGTGATGAGCCGGCAAAACATGAAGGGGTCTTATTTCAAATTAAAGATTGCTAGTTTTCTACTAAGTGTGGTGTAAACAAGTTTCTACCGAAGTGCCTACAATTATGGATCTACAAAAGGTTCAAAAAGGAAAGATATTCACTAAACCTAAGGTGAGCATTGGAAGTAACCATTAGTCTGATCGTGAGTTCTAAAGAAAAACTAGGGTTCCCAGATGCAAAAATGGTGTTATAACTAGCGCCGACACAGTTTGGTGAAAAGCCCATGGGAAATACTGGATCTAAATAAGCAATAACAGTGGAGTACGGATGAACTCCGACGAACTACAACGGGACTAATGCTGATCCGAAGGGAGAGAGATAGTGTACCTGACTGCTGCAAAGGGCGGTGGAGGTGTTTAACCGAACTTCGGCGGAGACTGGGGGGGGCGCGGTCCTGGACGGGTCGACCGGCGACGAACGAACTATGGCGGCGACGGTCTGATGCGGGAGAGCTCATGTTTGATGAAGAAAAAAGCGAGGGGGTGAGGTAAAAGTGAAAGGAAGGGCCCCCGTGTGTATTTATAAGGCAAAGAGATAAGAGTAAATGACAGGCGCGAAAATCGAGGGGGCATAGTAACTTTTGGAGCCAAAGACGCCTCGATTCTCAGGTTGAGTGGATATGCATAAAGATTCGTTGTGATGTCATCATGGATTTCCTAGGATTTTCAGAGAATGACATCATTAACAAGAAGACATGAAAAATAACAAGTCTGGAAATATCATAAGGTGGAATGTCATGACCCGGAGAAAATGCAGGTTTGACCAGAAGATAAGCCGCCAGATTATAAGGTCGGAGATTGACATGAATAAATTCAAATCAACCTGGGTGCTAATGTTGGGGATATGACCCCATGATATAACCCGCCATATTGAGCCGGCTCATCCAGGTGGCGGCTGATGAGCAAGACTCAAAACGGGCCATGGCGTTCAGAAGCAAGACCAACAGGGCGGCTCACAGAGCGGGCCGACTCAAGGCCCAACATCCGGAAGATGGCGGCTCTTGGCCCGGAAGACAAGTCGCCCGGAGTTTCCTTGCTTAGAGAACAAGACAAGTTAGAAACAGACTAAGTCACGGATCATAATATGACCCAGACTCTTGTAAGCCCAGGGCCTCGACCTATATATAAAGGCGAGTCCCTGAGGCAGATGGACTAGGTTACAATCGATCAATAGCTAGGTCAAGTGAATCTGCTCCCTTGTAATTGATCCTCAAGCAATAAGTAACAAGCAGGAAGTAGGCTATTACCTGGATCGTGAGGGGCCGAACCTGCCGAACCTGGGTAAACTCGTGTCTCTCAGTTCCGATCAACCCCGACAAGCTAACCTCCCGGTTGCGATGGCCTCGCGACTAAGTCTCACACTAGGACATCCGTCGTGACAAAACCACGACAGGTGCGCCACCTCCCACATTCCCTAGGTCGACCATATCCTCTAAGGTTGTAAAACCTTATATTAGAGCATGAGGCTCTGATACCAACTGAAAGGATTGATATGGTCGACTAGACGGGGGGTGAATAGGAGACTACAAATTTTAATCTTTCTTGTCAATTTTAAGGTTTAGCGGATAAATAGGGTTCACTAGATATGCAACTAGGTGAACACAACCTATATGACAAGCAAGCTTAAAGCTAAATATGCTAGGCAACAATCTAATTAGCAAGCCAACAAGCATACAAGGCAAAGTAAAGTGCGGGAAAGGATTAACCACAAGTGAGGCGAGGACGCGGATTTTATCCCGAAGTTCACTCTTCCTTGGGGAAGAGCTACTCTCCGTTTAGAGCGGTGCCAGAGCCAAAGCTTGCGGAATGCCACGAAAGCTCGCCGTAATCTCTTTTGAGTCATCCCCAACGGATGAGCCTCGAATCACTCGGGGTTGGTCTTGAAGGCAACCACCACACCTTTACAAACTTCTCCGGAGCACTCCACAAGCAAGGAAGCTTCCGGAGGAACCTCTAACCGCCTAGGATCCCAAGCTCCAAGAGTAACAAGTCAATGGGGGAAGAAATGTTGCGGGGAATACGATTTGGTTTGGTCAAGATGTAGATCTGGTCTTGCCCTCCCAACCCCCAAAGTTTCAACAAGTTTGGGTGGAGGGATTGAGAGTATTGAGCAAAATGGGGTGTATCAATGGTGGAGCTCAACAAGACATTAGGGTTAGGATGGAGGAGGAAGAAGGGGGGCTTTTATAGTGTTCTTGGCCGGGTGGCTGTTCCTACCCGTTGGACCCCGTGCGCACGGGGTACTCAGGAACAAAAGCACCACCCCGTGCGCGTGGGGTACCCAGGGAGTTACGCAATACCCCGTGCGCACGGGGGTCAAAAGACCTCATGCACACGGGGTACCCAGGAAGTTACGCAGTACCCCATGCACACGGGGGTCAAAAGACCCCGTGCGGACGGGCTACCCAGAAACTTTCTGTTAAAAACTTTCTGAGTACCACACGCAAGCACACTACTGATATAAGTGGTAGGAGTGGGTAGGCTGGTGTTTAGGTTTTGGCAATGGCATTCCCACACAACACAGATCCACACCGACCCCTCTTAATAGTGCGGTCTTTCCTACGACTCGAATCGAACCAAAAAGAAAACATTAGAATCGTCGGTAGACCACGCCTTTGATCTTTTTGAATTGGGGGGTCGCACACCTCCATCAAGAACAACTTGGAACCAATATCCTGAGATAAACTTTAGCACCCGATATTAGTTCCTCTAACCATATTGTCATCACACCAAAATATACTTTAAGTGACACTTGCACTTTCAGTATGCATTGACATGCTCTGTCCGAGAGAAACTTGAAGGTGCTAGTAAGAGATTGCCCAACTTTAGTGGGCATGCCAATGTAGGATTCATGGAATGCATCATTGTTGATTCTCAACATTGCTTTGACACATTGCTTAACATTGTCAGGACAATGGCTGCCAAAAAAGACCGAGGATTTGTCCTTATTGATAAGTTGCACTGATCCTTCACAACACAATTTCAAAGTTGAATCCAACGAGTCCACACCACGGGTTTCACTTATGGTAAACAAAAATGTTGTCATCGGCGAACATGAGATACACGATAGGTGGGAAAAAGCGGTCATTGTGGATACCACATAGCTCGCCCTTCTATAATGATAGACTCGACAATCCTTCGGTTCACAAAAGAAACATGTAGGGGCTGATTGGGTCCCTTCATGGATACCTCGTGATGGAAACACAAGTTCAGTAAGCTCACAATTCACCTTCACTGCATAATAGACATTGGTGACACACCTCATGACTGACTTAACCCATGCCAGAGTAAAGCCGAAGCTAGCATAAACAACCATGAATATAGCTCCATTCGACGCGATCATACATCTTCATCATGTCAATCTTTAGGGTAAAGAAAGGTTGATTCGCATGTTGATGTACAATGGTGTGCAGGCATCCATAGGTAGTAAGAACATTGTGTCGATGATCAATCTACCTACTACTGTGCGCCCTCCCCCACCCACCCACAAAAGGCAGACTAAATCAAATACAATGAAGGAACATTAACTTAAATTCCTCACTGAAAGAACAATAGAGAAGAGCATGATGCAGGTCGCAAATAATCCAACTTACCCAATGCAGAGGTTCAAGAAGGTGCAAGACCATCTCTAGTAGTAGCCCCTAAACAAAAAGCCTCTAAAGCTCAAATGGAGCTTGTGGTAGATTCTGAGTCCCGATATCTCATTCACCTGGTGTGGCTTTTTTTGCAAGTTTGTCTTGGTTGCACTGTCCCATGGAGCGGACAACGTGGTTGTGCATCTTGGTACTCCGGATCCAACTCCGACCGATGAAGGTTGGCCAGCCTCGGCCACGTTGGGCAGCGTGTGAGATTTGTGCTTCTTGACTCTGTTTGACCGGAACTGGGGTGTGCTACATGACCTCTCTGGCATTTTCTTCTCACGGGAGGCATTTTGTTATGCATATCATGGCAGTCGGTGTCATCTGGTCTACATCAATGAATTCCGAACTACTACTTCTACAACCTCCTTGGTATAAACAAGCTTGTTCCGTCGAGATGGAGGCCCGGAGGTGGCAGTGAGCTTTGCTCACTACGCGCCGCTGGTGGATGCAGGAGGAAAGATTCTTCCACACTCCCAGGATTTGGATATATTCTTAATTTCTTTAAAGGTATTTTTGTAAGGGTTTGCGCTACTTAATATATGTTCTTTTTTCTATCCGCACAAAAAATACTTCAATGGGGTTGCCACATTTCCTCATCCTGACATAATATCTTCAACTCCGGTAACAACCCCCATCTCGCAGCACATATTTGTTATTTTATATTGATCATATACTTCATGTTTAATCTATGTTTCACACCACAATAATTCAAATATAATACTTTCTAGTGCATAGAATTCAACCATATTCAAATCCACAATTTTAAACACAATAATTAAAATAATGTTGAACATGCAAATAACATATTTAAATTCAATCTAAGTAGGACCATCAAGTGCCTACAAATGCTTGATGAGATCATCTAGGAGTTGCTCCTTTGTCTATATGTTCCACCTTTCTATCGCTATAAATTCCCACAATATAAGTCGGTCACGTCGTTGGTAGTCCTTCTCCCTCAGCATCTCATCATCCTCCTGCTCATAGTCAAAGTCTCCATTTTTTTCGCTCATTGTCAATGATCATCCTGTGCATGATAACACGAGCTTTCATTATGTACCAATGTGTCTCTTTCCTCCACCATCTAGCAATAGCCCTCACCATTGCAAATCAATCTTATAGAACACCAATATTCTCTCAACATCCTCCCTCACTCCTTAATTCTCTCACAAATTCATGTGGTTCCCTTGTCGACTGGAAATGGTCTTCACAAAAGTAAGCCAAGAAGGCTAGATTCCCTCAACAAGGAAGTATCATGTGATATATTTATTAGCATTCACCATAAACTCCACATGCGGGTGTTATCCGGAAGTTGTCCTTTGAAATAGTGGTGATCTTCGTAGGACATTGATATCATTGACATGACCTAGTAGGCCAAAGAAAGCATGCTAAAACTTCAAATGCATATGCTTCAAAAATAATGGTTGGTCCATTCACATGCCCCGAGTATGAACCTTTCCAAGCTGTTGGGCGATTCACCACCTCAAATGCATAGAGTCAATGCAACCAAGCATTCCTAGGAATACCCTTGTAGTGTTCATAGCCACGAGCCTTGTAGCGTCCTTAGCATCAGGTGATCTCAACTATCGATCCCCATAAGTCACAATTTCATCAACTAAATCGACCCGAACTCCATAAACAAGCATGCAAAATAATCCAACTACCTTTTTTAGTGTAGTGGCAGTGAGAAGGCATGCTACATTTGGTCTCTTCTTGAAGTAGCAATATCATGAGCCTCTACCCTATCCACTATATGCAAGAAGAGTCCCTTGTTTATCTTGAACCTTTTAATAGAATAATTCTCAAGATACACATGAAGATCTACGAAGTAATCAGCCACAAGATGCAAATTTCTACCAAACATGTACCTTGGGAGTATCCAATGTTGGGTTCTATGGTAGGGTGCATCGACTGCAAATTAAAAAAATCCCTACCCGCAAAACATCCAGGAACATGCTACGAAAGATGGATCACGAATCGTTACCACTAGACGCGTAGTGCCATGCAGCGGAAGTAGAGTTGGGGCAGCGCGCCTTCGGAGTCGTCTAATCCTCGTCGATCTCCCACGTAGCCGATCGAATCCCGCGAACAGGTTCGTCGGAGCGGCGCAGGTGCACCGCCTCTAACGGTATCCGCATGTGCAGGAGGAACGTCGTACGGCGGACTGCTAGGTCCGATCACACAACCGGCGGCGAGTGGAGGTGGCTAGTTGCAACAAATGCAAAGCCCTAGTGTCAGCGCCGAAGCGATCAACCAAATGAGTGCCGCACCTCCACTTTATATAGGCATCCGTCGTGGGCTCAACACTTGGGCCTCACACGGATCCTAAAGCCCAAAGTCCGTTGGCCTGGATCCGAGTCCGAGTAGGATCACACCTGACTCGTGGAGTCGGATCCGACCTCACAGGTTCCTTCCCTTAAGCGGGCGACCCCTTAGGTTCTCGTTCACTTGGTCGCGAGTCAGATCACATCCGACTCGGCTAGTCGGTAGCGGCCTCTAGCAAAGCGTGCCGACTCCAAGTGTCCGATGAAGCTGGTTAGGCGAACCTGTACATCACACTTCTGTTCCCTTTGCCACACGATATATGTTGTCGGGCTCAAGGCGAGTCTGTCATCCTTATGCTAGCCCGACCTCTTTCTCGTTCCAGTGATGCCGACCACAAACCGGATTATCTCATAATCCTAATTGCATGGCCATGCTTATCTGGGTCGGATCACACTAGGGGCCCAGAGTATATCTCTCCTGATCGGAGGGGCAAATCCCATCTTGCTCGACCATGTCTCGCAGCATGGGTCTAGACAAGCCTGAAACCTACCTTTGTAACTACCCAGTCACAGAGTAGCGTTTGATCGGCCCAAAGCAGGTCTGTCACCATCCCGAGTACATGTGCCAGCTCAGTCTTAGGACACAGAATGTATGTTGTACTAGAGACTCATAGATGACATATCACTGCGTCTCATAGTTGGGTCTGTCCGACTCGGACCTTATCTCGACTCAGATCCGACTACATCGAATCCGACCAGATCCTTTCGAGTCCATATTATCCGGTTAGCATCCAATGCTTCATGGCTAGTGAGACCGAGACATCCACCGTGTCATATGCTAGTCTAGTCGGCTGCGCGTCCACATAGTCCTTTCGACTAGGGACCTTTTAGGACAGTCATCATACAATGCATGGTCCCACAAACAAGTCATGTACTTGCTGATATACATCATTGATAATGTCCAAGGACTATCTTTATCCATAAACACATAGGAAATATCATCATCCAAGCGCCCATGATTGAACCACAATGCCTCTATTTTGCCCTTTCATGCTCCATGTATGGAAGAAAAACATATGCAATGCAGTAGTCATCATCGTCGAACTCCTCCTCTTTGCCCCACCATTGATCTAGCATGTCATCGTCATCATCGGATAATTCCATCTTCAAAATTCACCAACATCACGGAACGTATACCGGTTTTCAACACACCAAGAACAACATTGCAAAATATATACAATTCTAACATTTTGGCAATTAGCCATGCTAGCTTCAAAATAACTTAATTGTCTAACAACATCACAATCAATAATTCAGAATCACACATATTAGAACATTCATAAGCAAATTTGAATTGGAAAGTTCAAGATTATTTAACCATCAAGCTCGGTGTCTAGGGTTTCGGCAATGGCGCGGCGAGCTGCAAGAAGGTGACAGTGCTCGATCGTGGAGGGGTAAGAAGGCGGCAAGGTTAGCGCGGCGCAATCGCAGTGGCGTCGAAGGTTGCCCATGCGGGGCTGTTTCTAGAGGCACTACTAGAGATGCTCCATGCAAATTTAGAGGTTGCATATCCATTGGAAGTCAATGATAGGTTCCCTTACAGTAGCAGTGAATGGATAGTTTGGAGCTGTCAATGGTAAGAAAATCATGCATGCTTCCTTCGGTTCACACGATATGAATATCATAGGATTATAGGAATAGGAAAATCATAGAAAGTGAGATGACATGTATCTCAATTCCTATATGGGAAGAGATGTCATTTGATGCATATTATTTCTACAACTGATTAGGTTTTCTGATTCAATATCATCCCTGCAAGAAAGCTGATCAGACGTATCACGAGAAAAAGAACGGAGTTGGGCTAGAAGGACTCTGGTTTCGCTTTACCTGGACAGAGCAAAAAGTGGAGTGTTGGAGAGAAGCTCATCCACTAGAAATGCTTGCTAATGTTTTTTCTTCCTTTGAAATGTAAAAGATTCGTTTCTATCCTACATAGGAATAGAAATCCATTTCTACAAACCAAAGGGCTTCAAAAGATTTTATTTTTCCTACAAAATTTCTATACTTTAGAATTCTTACAAAATTCCTCTAAACCAAAGGAGGCTGCAGTACAATCCGCACATTGCTATGAGAGAAAACAGAGCTGAAAAGGAAACTTGTTGGCCCTGACCTTGCAGCATTTTCCGTGTGCCCAGGCTCCAGATCTTTGGGCGATAAGAGTAAAGCAAATGATTGCACAGAAGATAATATACATCTATCGCACACGTGAAGCAAATGATATTAGACATCATAAGAGTAGATACTGGTCAACCCCCATATCCTTGGAGATGCAGAATTGAAGATCAAGGGGTCCCAAGACTTTGGCCTCAGACCTGAAGGAGGCCTATCTCAGTCCAGTCCACGTCAGTTTGATTCCCGAGAAACAAATATCCAAACTGCAAATACAGTTTACAGCGAAATCCTGATAGTCCTAACGCCCCGCTTGGCATCGGTGTAATCCTGATTGTCCTATCTTACAAGCCACAGGCGATTTCCGGCCAGAAAAAAAAAACGCCGAGCTGAGACGTGTATCATATACCTTTTTTTTAGAGAGAGACGTGTATCATATACCGGTCAGATACAAGCACCAAAACCAGAGTAAATATTACAGGCCCAAAACGGCGACCCAAGTAATCTAAAGACAAACGATAATCCACACCACGCCTTTCCTAACAAATGCTTAATGCTACCATGTGCAGACTTCTATATGGGTTGCTCAGCTTATCCTGACATATCCAAAACGTTCTGCTGCGTGAAGAACACTGGCTTTCATTTTTAGGTTCTAGTTTATACAGAACAAAAGAAATTGGAGAAAACTATTCTACTAGGGTAGGTTATAAAAACAGTTTTCTACCTTTGATACATTATCTCCCGAACACCCCCAGCCTCCATCGAGTTGACAAAGGATTGATGAAACTTTATAAACTTATGTTGACACAATAATAGAGGGATAGAAATATAGGAAACGTCTACAAGACCAAGTGTTACACAACTCTGCTTAATATCAAGTCCTAAATGTCTTTAGCATGATGTCACTCAATGTAGTTTGAGGTCAACCAATATTACAGTATAACCTCGCTGCCACCACCTTTTTATTTAGTTTTATTTAAATAAGGGCATCTCTTTTCTTTTCCCAATAGTCATTTTCCACGCTTTTCAAAGTACGATGATAGATGAAGATAAGCAAAAGTACATAATCCATGTCATCCATGTTACATTTGCGAATTGTGGTACAAGCAAGGATGTTCTGTCAAGATACCCTTAGGTGAGGGCTAAGTGTACTATTGGACATTAAGCCTTTCCAGCTGAAGTTTCATTCCGAATCTGTGCCGTTTGAAATATCAAACCCTAACTCTTGCTAGTTCAGTTCATGTTTTATGAGAAATACTTGCTCCAATTCATGACTGGCATAAATGTTCTACGCATTAACAGATAACGGAGTAACAAAAGAAGATCCGGTACTGGTTGTCACTTGTCAAGTCTTAGCCAACAAATATTCCATTTTGCGGCATCTTTTTTCATATTTTGGTTGGGGTGGAAGTTGGCACTGAATTAAAACATCCAACATCCACCTAGAGGGAAAAAAAGGAACATCCCCTTCCATGAAGAACTAAGAGTTGTCTCCAAAGATTCTTCTTGAGACACTTATTTTGGGACGGAGGGAGTATTTGCTTACACAGCTCATCGGGTCACAAGAACCAAGCGTCTCATAGTAAAAAGCCCATCCACAGGTTTACAAAGTCACAAGGTCCATGGTAGCTCAAATGAGCGGTTGATAATTAAGGTAGCTTGAACTTGGATCTTGTATAATTGACTCCAAATTGTCATTCACAGTTTCAGCTAGTCAAGCCAACTAATAATGTGTGAAGCATGCATGAAAATTAAGTCATTCAAATTAACAGAAGTGGGCAGCTAAGTTATATTTAGAATTCTACCAAGAGTAAGGATCACATAAATCATAAGTAGCTAACCACATGGAAGAAACACCAGATAAACCATTCCTAGTGTAGATGAGAGATACACACTAAACGATCAACAATCATGGACTGTCATTGTATGCTAGTAAGAGAATTCATACCAGTGTTCTGTAAACCACCAATTGGCATGCAGTGAAATGGGACAGGCCTGAGTCCAGACTTCTGAACCCTTTCATTATAAGACAAACAAATTATGTGAATACTACATAACCGGCCACCAATTAAACAATCCAACTCAGAAAGGTATGGAATCTATGTCTTATTATTGCACAAAGTATCCATTAATTACATTGGTAAGGATCTACATCAATAGATAGACTCGCTACATATCATCCATAAACACTTGAATTGCTTTACAGTCCAACAATTACACAAGAAGCGTAATCAACAGAAACTAAAACCAGTTAACAGTGCCACCCACAAACACCATTCCAGAACCAGTGTTTGGTGTCGTAAATCTGGGCCAGAAAGGGCTTCACTAAATGCACAATAGAGTTCTAAAGAGGATCACAATACCTGTACATCATATGTGAGCAACTAGGACAAACACCTTGGCCATAAGCAGACTAACACAATATATAACATATAGTATGAAACTTGTGACCTGACCAAATTTTAGTCGAAGTTTACAGTCCCGACTAAATTGAGCAATGCAGATAATATAGGATTCGACCATCGAACATGGCGTACAATGATTTTTACTGTTATAGGGGGCTTCAGCTGCAGTACTGCAGCTGTTTGTGAAGCTGCACTGAACACTTGGCAAGACAAATTTTCAATCCATTTAAGATATGTACCATTAGGCATTTTGTATGTTGTTATTGAACAGGCTTCTAAAGTAACTGCAAAGTGCAAACAATACGCAATAGCTCTGTAACTGATTATCAGTATAAATACTCAAATAAGGTATGCACCTGGCATGACTACCACATCCTAGACCTCAAAAACAACATCATATGATCGGAGGTGCGGCAATCCCACAAGTGTATACTAACGACGATTCACCAATCCATCCCAGCACAATTCACATGCCGAAGAGGGCTCGTTGCCTAGAAGTCCATCTGCAGCCATTTCTTGTAGTAGACACAAGTGGTCGGCGAGATGACCCCATCCGGCGAGCACTCATCGATCCTGGGACAAACCCCACATGGAATCCCTTCTATCATGCCACCCTGCGGCACGCCACCCCGCCGGTAGCAAACCCTCCCGGCTCTGACCGCGCTGAACTCTCCCTCCCCGGTGCTCCTGCACTCCTCCAGCACCCTATCCAGCGCCATGGTCTGCAGGATGTCCCTGATCTGGTCGATAGAGTACCCTGCCCTGGGGTCTTCCCTCTCGGCGCCCTTGTGGACCATGTCCGGGGTGGCAGCGCCGAGCCTGTCAATCTGGTCGAGGCACCTGCGGCGCACGGCCGCCACAGCGTCGGTATCGAGCTGGCCGTTGTGATACCAGGTTCCGCCGGTGATCTCGGGGGAGGGCTCGATGCGGGCGTCCATGAAGACCTTCTTCCCGCGGTGGCGGACATCCGTGACCTCCTTGAGGATACCCCGCTGGACGAGGGCGCGGGTGAGCTTGGTGAGGGTCGGGGCGGCCAGCTTCATCGCGTAGCGGATGTCCTGGCTCCACATTCCCTTGTTGCCCGCCTCGTAGATGCGCTTGTAGACCTCCCGCTCCGGCCCCGGGAGGTTGTTGAGGATGGAGGCAGGCAGGATCTCCGGGGCGGAGGCTGGGGCGGGGGCGGGGGCGGGGGCGGAGGTGGATTTGGAGGCCGGAGAAATGAGGGGCTTGACATCCGGTTGGGCTGGCATGCCCGAGGACGGTTCCAGCGGGCGCTTCCGCGGCGGCATGGCGGGGGCGACGAGGAGAGGACAGCGGCGGCGGCGGCGGCGGTTGGGTTTGGAGGAGATGAAATCGTGGGGGTTTGGCTGGGTCGCCGTCGGGATCCCACGGTTCCTTTACTTCATCTGGGCCTTCCAGCTTAAGATAGAGGCCGAGTGGAAAGACTAGTCGAGAGAATTTGTGGGCTGGGCAACTGACAAAATACTTTGAGCTTCCGAAAAGAGCATTCTCCAAATTTCATACTTTGTGAATGTGCGAATACATTCTAATATGCCAGGTTGTAAAAAATGTTTTCATCCATCAGCTTTCCGAAAAACTAGCGAGCTAAAACATAAAATAATAGTGCTCTTAATTTGTAGTCACAAAAATGTATTCGTTTCATCTAAGTATGCATGTGCATACAAGGTAAAAAAAATATGCAAGTTAAAAAAAATGCAGGTGCATTTGGAACTAAGTGTTGACGCATTGCAGTGCTTGCAGTCATCACTAGATGGTCTACCAATTTGGATGTTTTTTTACGCTAATGTTAACGCCCACACGTGTGGCACGAAGCAACATGGCCCAAACGCCTCCATTATCATCCATTTTGTCACGTTAAAACAGATGACATCAACGGGAATCTTTTTGGTTTTTGGCTTAAAAATGTTTGATCTCCTAATTAAAAAATCCAATTAAAAATACGTTTTCACCATTAATTCCGTCTCGACGAGATATTCAAAACTAGATCCCATGTTGATATGTTTTGACGAAAAAAAAATTTGGCCAAAAGTTGCCATGATGTTTACACTGTAGTTGCCATAGTGTTTACACTAAAGTTGCCATGACATGTTTTATCTATTTTTTTCTTCTAGATTTAAAGCTACTGTTGTATTTTCAGCTACTTTTTATGGTAATTTTTATTAATTGACCATGGCAATTTTTAGTAATTAATCACGGCAAATTTAATGCATGGATCATGGCAATTTTTAGTAATTCATTATGGCAATTTTAGTTTATAGATCATGGTAATTTTAGTTTTTGACCATGGCAATTCCAGTGCTGTGATCATGGAAATTATTTTTTGTATGAACCATGGCAAATTTAAGTGCATGTATCATGGCAAATTTAAGTAATTCATCATGGCAATTTTAGTTCATGGTTCATGGCAAGTCTAGTTTCTTAATTCTCCGTTTTATAATATGTTAAAATTTACTTTTAAAGGTAGAAGAAAAAATAACTGAAACATATCATGGCAACTTCAGTGTAAACACCATGGCAATTCATGTGCAATAGACATAGCAACTTTTAATATAAAAAAGCCGTCGAAACATATTGATATGAGATCTAGTTTCGAAGATCTCGTCGCGATGGATTTAATGGTTGAAAGATCGTGGATGTCGCCTAGAGGGGGGTGAATAGGCGTTTTAAAATAATTACGATTTAGGCTTTAACAAATGCGGAATAAACCTAGCGGTTAATTTGTCAAGCATAAAACCTACAACAATTAGGCTCACATATGTGCACCAACAACTTATGCTAAGCAAGATAAATAACTATGTGATAGCAAGAAATATGACAAGGAACACTATGGCTATCACAAAGTAAAGTGCATAAGTAAAGGGCTCGGGTAAGAGATAACCGAGGCATGCGGAGACGACAATATATCCCGAAGTTCACATCCTTGCGGATGATAATCTCTGTTTGGAGCGGTGTGGAGGCACAATGCTCCCCAAGAAGCCACTAGGGCCACCGTAATCTCCTTACGCCCTCGCACAATGCAAGATGCCGTGATTCCACTAAGGGACCCTTGAGGGCGGTCACCGAACCCGTACAAATAGCAACCCTTGGGGGCGGTCATCGAACCCGTACACTTTGGCAACCCTTGGGGGCGGTCACCGGTACCCGTCAAATTGCTCAGGGCAATCTCCAAAACCTAATTGGAGACCTCGACGCTTGCCCGGAGCTTTACACCACAATGATTGAGCTCCGAACACCACCAACCGTCTAGGACGCCCAAGCACCCAAGAGGAACAAGCTCAAGGGTACCAAGCACCCAAGAGTAATAAGCTACTCAACTTCACTTCCACGTATCACCGTGGAGAACTCAAACCGATGCACCAAATGCAATGGCAAGGGCACACGGAGTGCCCAAGTCCCTCACTCTTAAATCCCACCAAAGCAACGAAAGCTATGGAGGAAAAAGAGAGGAAGAATAAGAAGGAGAACACCAAGAACTCCAAGATCTAGATCCAAGGGGTTTCCCTCACATAGAGGAGAAAGTGATTGGTGGAAATGTGGATCTAGATCTCCTCTCTCTTTTCCCCCAAAAACTAGCAAGAATCCATGAAGGGATTGAGAGATAGCAAGCTCGAAGAAGATCAACAATGGGAGAAGAACACGAGCTAAAGGGATGAGGTTCAATGGGGAAGAAGACCCCCTTTTATAGGTGGGGAAAAATCCAACCGTTATGTGCTCAGCCCGCACACGAGCGATACTACCGCTACAGCGAGCGGTACTACCACTCACCTGAGCCTGGAGCGGTACTACCACTCACCTGAGCAGTACTACCGCGGGAGAAGCAGAACACAGGAGCAGAGGAGGCAGGGCAGAGAAGAGTGCGACGACAGTACTGCAGTAGCTGTAGTACTGTAACATCCCCAGCATCACACTACAGTAATCCCTTACGATCAGTGCCGAGTCATCATCATTAAACCCTAATAAAAATAATTAAGGAATAATTCAAAACACAAGTCAGATTATTGCTTCTTCAAACTATAAAACTAAATAGTTCATAATTTGGCAAATAATCCTTAGACAATTATAAAATTGAAACCAACATTATTTGAATTAGTAAAATGCCCCTAACCTATTTAAAGCAGTACACAAAACAACATTATTAAATCCATTTTTATTTTGGAAAATTCGAACAACTTCAAATATCTCCTAAACTTTTTGTGTCACCCCAAAATCTTGTGCTTGAATTATGTGCCAAATTTCAAGTTAACTAAATTCATTTGCTTTGGCTAATAAATAGAAAACAGAGAAGGAAAAAGGAAAAACATTACTGTGCTTGTGGCCCAGGTGGTACAGTAGCGAAGCCCAGCCCGCTTACACCTGCTTTCCCCTCCGTGGCAACACCGTACTCGCCGGCGCGCCCTCGCCGTTTCCCCGGCCGCCACGGCGATGGAGTTGGTGGGGGAAGGGGATAAGGATCGCCCCGCGCCCCCAAGCCGTCTCCCCTGGCCACTCCTTCCTCTCCTGTCTCGCTCGCCCGCCCCTCCTTTCCTCTCCCGTACGCCGCTGCTGCCGCGCAGCTCCGCCACGAGGCCACCGCCCTTCCCTCGCCCGTCTGACGCGCCCTCTAGCTCCGTCGTCGTCTTCTACATTGCCGACCACCTCGAGCTGGAGCCGGGGCCCCTGCTACGCCGCCCCCTCCCCCGACCTAATCCCTACCTTCAGTCGCCGCCACGGCCGCCGCGTCATCCCGCGCTCCGGCAGGCTTCCGGCGCGCTCGAGTTCGCCACCAGCCACCCCCCGGTGAGTCTACGCCGCCCCCCTGTTCCCCCTCCATTTTCGGCGCCGTAGGCCTCCGCCCGCGCATGCCCGCACCAGCGCTCGCCCCGGCCACCGTCGGACGTCGTTAACGCCGTCGTTTCCGGTCGTTTTAGCTCGAGCCCGTGCAACCATCAGGTGCGGCTCGACGCGCCCGTCCCGTAGGATCAAACCGCACCTCGAACGGTCGCCGGAATCGACCGGGAGATCCTCGCCGGCGTTCGGCCTCGCCGCCGGTGACACGGATGACGTGGCACGTCATTAGCCCCTAATGACGCCCCCTAACCACCCTCTGGTCCTATGATAGTGGGACCCGCTATTTAATTAAACCAGTTAGTTAAAAAAAGAAATAAACTGTTAGTTTAGTCTGAGACACTGACACACGGGCCCCACCGAACCCGTTGACTGGTCAACCATGGACCGGTCAACTGCTGAGTCAGCAGTTGACTGGACCCACGGGTCAGCCACACTGGTGCACCTCTGGTGCACTGGACCGGGTGCACCTGGCCTTTTCCTGTTTATTTTCGAATTTAGTTTAAATCCAGAAATTTCAGAATAATGCTAAAATCTTTGAAAAATCATATAAATTAAACAGTAGCTCAGATCGAAAAACTTAAAACATGAAAGTTGCTCAGAACGACGAGACGAATCTGAACGTGTCGTCTGTTTCCATGACGGAACCCCCTACGTAGGAGAACCCGTAACTTCGAGGCCGTATCCGGCAGATGAATAGTGCACACACTCCGGTTAATAAATCCCGCGTTAATCCTAATATAACTAAAATGACCTAGATGCATCTTTAGGCAACCCTGCACTGCATCCTAGACATAGCACGATCTGTGCTGCATCATTTGCTGTGTATTTATATGTTTCTTCCCCCTCTTCTCTCTCGATAGACCCCGACGTCGACGTAGCTCCCGAGGCCGACGCCGCTCAGGAGCCCGACGACGCAGTTGACGACCTTGCCCTTGCCGCCGAGCAAACAGGCAAGCACCCCCCTTTTGAGCATTCCGATATCGCCCATTCTCTTCTCTCTTATGCTTGCATTAGAATCTGCTGCTGTTACTGTATCCTATATCTGCTGCATAGCCTGTTTACTTGTAACCTGTTGTTGATACTTATCTGTTATCCTAAACTACTTAGAATGGGTTGGGTAGAGACCATCAGAGACCCCACTTATCCCGACTGCCCTGCTGGATGATCAGAAGACCCGAACAACGGGATCGAAAACCAGGCCCCGACACCGCACGACACTTCCCTTACTTGCTCGACACTACTGGGTTACTATCAAGTGCCGAGGGTGATACCTCGTCAGCACTTCTGATGATAACCTTGTAGGTTAGTTAATTGGTCGTGGTCAGTGAGGGTGATTCCTCCTACACCACCCCCGAAACCGACACTGTCGTGCAACTCCTCAAGAGTGGACCTCGAGGGTGATTCCTCCTCCGTTCACCTTGACGGTAACATCAGAGGGAATTCCATCGAGGGTGATTCCTCAGGGTTCCCCTTGGTGTCAAACACATGGATACTTTAGTTACTATGACTGAACACTGAACCATGATACTAAAGACGGGTCGGCCCTGAGGGGTACCCACGCGAGCTTAATGGCGAGTGATGTGGACTCGGGTGGACCTGGATGGTGCCCGAGGGATGAACACGAGGCGTGGCAGGGCATTCCTAGCCCTTGCCGCAAGTCCTCGAGACGGGGCGACGGGGTCACATCTTTCGTGAGTCTCTGCTCATTTCCGCACTATCAACACACTAACGGTTTGGATATTTGATCCGAGGGGCCTCTGGCCTGATAGCACTAACCATCACGTGGGCATAGTATGGGCGTTCTGCGTCGTATACTTCAACCGAAGCTTAATAGACGTCAGCAGCAACTGAGCGGCACACGCTGGGTTGGACTGGTAACGCAACCGCGCTTGTATTAAGGGGTTGCTAGGTCTGCTCACCGGCGGTGTACGCAACATGCAGGAGCGTCCGGGGCGATGGCCCAAGACCCCTGGGGGCATAGGTTAGTCCGGCGTGCTGACCTCTCTGTTAAGTATTTGGCCGGGTTGCGGCGTATCGTTTGGCCGAGGCCGGGCATGACCCAGTAAAGTGTGTCCGACCGGAGTTAATCGAGCGTGGTGGGTAAGTTGGTGCACCCCTGCAGGGAAGAACTAATCTATCGATAGCTTGTCCTACGGTAACGGACACTCGGAGTTGTATCCCGATCGGTACAACTAGAACTTGAGATGAAATGGATAGTATGGCTCTGGGATTGCTTTCTCGCAGGGAGTCGAGGAAGAATCTCTGGGCGAGGTTGATAACATTACTACTACTTTACATTATGATAATCTGCACTCTTCTAATGCTGTAAGACCGATGAAGATGATTGAAGATGCTAGTCTTCGATGGGACTAGGCTTTCCCCCTCTACTCTGGCATTTCTGCAGCCCAGTCCACATATACAGCTCCCTTTGAAAATGTTGCATATGTAGTGTAGATCCTTGTTTGCTGAGTACTTCGGATGAGTACTCACGTTTGCTTTATTTTCTTTTTCTCCCCATATCCATTTGACGCCGCCAGATGACGGAGCCCCTGAGATAGCAGCCCCCGTCGACGACTACGGTTACTACTACTACCCTCCAGGCGAGTACTACTACGAGGAGCCGACACACGACCAGGAGTAGGATTCGGAGGGTCCTAGGCAGGAGGCCTACGCCTTTCGATCGTAGAGTTTTATTTTGCTCCGCCTTCATAAAGGCTTATCTCTATTTCTGTAATATATCTGTACCCAGATATCTGATGCTTCCGCTGACACTTGTATGCCATCGAGCTATGTATTCGAGCCCTCGAGGCCCTGGCTTGTAATATAAAGCTTGTATGACTTTATTTATGTTTTAGAGTTGTGTTGTGATATCTTCAAGTGAGTCCTTAGGCTTGATCGTGTGCATTTGCGTGTATGATTAGTGCATGATTAAGCCGGGGTCGTCACAAGTACCCTGCCGCACACACTGTCGCCCTACTACCGCTGAACCCGACACGAAAACAGAACCCCCAGAATAAGCAGCGGTAGAAGCCGCGGAACTGGACAGCTGAAGTACCGCTTACAAGCGGTACTACCGCCCGACAGGGACGGTACTACCGCTTACAAGCAGTACTACCGCTGCCCAGAGCGGTACTACCGTAGGGGTGCAAAAAGCAAGCCCCAAGCAAAGCAGATGCAACAAGAAAACCAGAACTGACACAACTTCTGCATATGAGCTCTGAATTGAGCAAACTCGAGCTTGTTGGATAGATGACGACGAGTAGCATCCAATAGCGACAGGGGAGGTATGCCTAAGATATAGAAGAGTGAAATCTCCAACAGAGAAGAACCGGCATAACTTCCAACATCGAAAACATCATAGAAGATACATGTGAACTCCGTTTTCGATGAACTCGAGCTTGTCATGAAGATGACCATAATCTATAAAACTCACAAAGAGAAGCACCAAACAAGAACCAAGAAAGATGATGCAAGGATGCAATGGTTTGAGGTCTCTACGAACGATACGATCAAGCTACCAACTTGAGAGCCCCCCTTGATAGTACGGCAATCGATCCTATAACCCGGTCTCCCAACTACCACCATGAGACCGGTAAAATAGAAAACCTATCAAGGGCAAACCTTTGCCTTGCGCATGATCCACTTGAGCTAGATGATGACGATCTTGTCCTCCTCAAGATGGACCACCTTTCTTCATTGCGTTGGGTCGATGAAGACTAGTTGATTGCTCCCCCATACTCCCCTATGGGTGAGCTACTCTTCGGCACATCTTCACAAGTCCATTGTCACCACAAATGGACGGCAAGCTTCAAGCACTTGATCTCTTAGTGATGCTCCACTTGAACTTGCACACCGCAATCTTGATGACGATCACCACTTGATGTCATCCTCTCCATGGGTTGTATGATATCTTCCTCTTGACGCAAGCCCATGGACACATACCTAACCCCACATAGAACTCTCACGTAGACCATGGGTTAGTACACAAAGTGTAATGGACAATGCTTACCATACCATGGGATCACTTGATCCTTCTCGGTACATCTTCTACGCTTTGTGTGTTGATCAACTTGAATCACTCTCTGTACTTAGTCTTGATCAACCTTGAATCTTTCCAACTCTCTTCATTTGGATGATGTCTTGAAGGTAAACATGAATGATCACATAATCTTCTTCTTCAAGACATGCTTGCAATAAGCTCAACACTCATATGACCAATCTTTGTATAATTCCTTGAATAGCACCTTGGCCAACACATAAACTCCTTGAAACCAACACATGGACTTCAAGAAAAGCCTATGGACAAATCCTTCAAATATAACTCAAGGTAACCATTAGTCCATAGAGATTGTCATCAATTACCAAAACCTCACATGGGGGCACCGCATGTTCTTTCAATGATGAAAACGGATCTTCAATCGGATTTTTCATTTAAGAGATAAAACATTTTAAAAACTGGAAATCCAAAAAGATTCCCACATGCATGCATGCGGTGACATGGCGCAATCTGTGTGTTATAGGGCGTGTGGGCGAGTGTTGCTCCCACCACACGTGTGGGCGTTATCAGCCTCCTTTTTTTAATGTCCGTTGTACTGCCAAGATTGAGATGAATAGATTGAAAGTTTCCCCCCCAAAAAAGTGTTGACGCATTGATTACTTTTCAGAATTGTCTGAAATGCAGAGAGAAGTTCTCTTCAAGAGCACCACACTTCAAAAACCAGATCAAACTAGAACAACGATGATTTTGGTAATGTGTTTTCCTTTACAACTTCGTCATGAAGTTTTGCAGTGCGATTCACCGAGTCAAGACAAGGTGGTCATTGAGCTCGTCAACTATCGAGATCGTAAGTGTTGCTTTCTGTTACTCTACATGTTGGCTAATTCATCCATTCACTCAATGTTGATGTACACATTGGATAGCATGCATGCGCTGTCATGACTTACTGCAGGACCGAGGGGCAGGCTATTCACGCACATACATTGTTGAATGAAGCTCAAGGGGTAGTTTGTGTGGGGACGACAGTGCCGGTTCTGGCTCCGGTATCATTGAATTTGGAATAGATGGTTTTGAAAAACTTGTTGAACATCCGGTTATCTCGTTAAATTTGAACTATGGTTGTACTAGAGATATTTGCATGGATGAATTATGCTATTTCCTATAATTACTTCGAGTGTTGTGGGTTTAGTTTAGTAAAACGGACAAAATATCATCCATTTTATGTAAATTATGTTTGAAATTTGCTGATTTTTGTCGTGTTTGATAAAAATCGTTTGGTTTGCTGAAATGTATGTGGGCATGGTTGCATGGCCGGCTCCCGTATCACTGTCCGTGGACTGGTCCCCACAAGGCCGCGGATGGGTACATTGTCCGATTTGGAGGTCATCGGAGATGTCCTAAGGCTTGAAGTATCCGGAAATCCAATTGGGCTCCTAGGTGCACGTGCTCCTGCACGCGAAAAATGATTTTTGAAATGTAAAGAAAAAATCCAACAAAATTTTGATGTGTTCATAGTCACGTCCAAATGCTACCTGCAAGTTTTTAGAAAACAACTAGGAAACATGCCTGTGCGTTGCAACGGGAGAAAAAACAAATTGAATACCAAATTTGGTTTTTTCACCGATGAAACATGTCGCTCCGTTTCGCATGAAAATTATCAAGCATGCTTACGACACTAGCACGAACATCTTAAAAAATCAAAAAAGAAGTTAATTTTGATTACTATTTTTTTAATGTACTCCTCATGCAGAGCAAATGCACCGGGGAGCCAAAACGCCCTCCACCAGTTTCTATTTCTAAATATAAGATGCCTCATGGTTCAATTTAAATTACCAAAACGCCTTATATATTCAGAAATAGGGTAGTACTAACGATGATCCACAGGTATAAATTTTAAAGAAGCTCTTGCAGTGGGAGGCTGCTATCTTTGGTAGATTCGGAGGCAAGTGACATGAACCGGTGCCACCTTCATGGAGATGGCCGATCTCGGTTCTTTCTATAGCAAAAAAACTTCCAGACTGCTACAGCAAGATCGCATGATATGCCTGAAACAAAATGGTGCAAGTCAGACCCAAGATTTACAAAATTAAACGTTGATGCAGCTTTCTTTGCAGATGAAGGAAGTGGTGTGACAACTGCTGTCCTTGGAGATGATATGGTTCAGTTTATCGCCGCGTAATGTAAGTTCATTCTAGTTGCAACTGATGCTATTACCACGGTAGCGACGGCTATGAGATATGGCTTGGCATTTGCCAACTCTCTTGGTTCCAATCGGATTGAAGCGGAGTCAGATTCACTTGAACTAATTAATTTTTATTTTGGTCATACAAGATGATGGGATAAAGCTCCAGCACTATTTGCAAAATGTGTGGACGTAGGTACTACAATTGGGAAGGTGTCAGGGCCGGGACACACTATTCCAGAAATTTAACCCCTCGTGTTACCACCAGCCCAGGATTACTGTTACTGGTGGACACATCCTTGTTACAGATTACCAAGCTATTACAAGAATTGGATACAAGACCATAAAGGTCTAATGATACAATAGTGACTCCGGTGGTGGATGACGGAAGCGATTCGTGGTTCTCCAACGTCGATGGGGCTCCATTCCCACAGGAACGGCTGACCTGGATAATTCCTATCCCGCGTGGTTCCCATCCTAGGCTCCGCACGGACATCGTTGTGGTACTCCTCAAAGAAATCCTGACCTGGCCAAGTAAATAGCCAGGGACAAGCCTGTGAGTACGTTGGAATGTACTCGCAAACATCATGAATAAAAGATATACCGAATGCAACAATTAAATTAGATGATCATGATGAACTACACTTTATGCAAATGCTCATGATGGACTTAAATGCCTACTAACAGGAATTTAATCATGGCATGATAAAATATTAGCATGTGCAAATAAATGGATATATAAAAATGTTAGTGATAAACATGGATAGTTAAAGGAAAATAAAATAAAAGAAATGCCGGTCGGATGTCTAAAGTGACACCACGGTAGGTCTTGAAGAGAAATGCCAAACGGGTGTCTAAAAGAGAAATCGGACGAGACAGGACCATCCGAGAACTCAGGCGACGCCACGAGAGGTCTTGAAAAGAAATGCCAGTCGGGTGTCAAGTGACGCCACGGTCGGACTTGAAGAGAAATGCCAATCGGGTGTCCACAAGAGTAGTGGCGGGACCGCCTGTAAACTCGAGGGACGCCACGAGAGGTCTTGAAAATAAAGTTGAGTGCCCGGGGTAGTCTAGCCAGCCCCTGAGACACTCAGGAAATATAAAATTAGAGAAATGGGTTAGTCCTCAATAATATGCATAACCATAGAAATATTCACAGTAATAGTATTCAAAATAACCATGACAGTGTTAGTGATGATAACAATATCCTGCAAAATAGTTCAGGCCCAATTTAATTATTTTCCTCCGAAGACCGACCCTAAGACCGATACTTGACCAACCCAGACTGTAGTCCTTAACCACGGACACGGCTATTCGAATAGGTTTAAACTCTGTAGAGGGTGTACTCTTTACCCACAAGTAAAGGATTTCTTTAGTCAGTATCGTGACACTGACTAATTCCCATTACGGTCTTTGGGTTGAAAACACACCTGACCAGCACACACCAGATTAACTTTCCGGATGCCAGGAATCATCCAAAGCATTGTTCAAGAAAAACTCTGAGACGGAGAGACCAACGTCCTGCATGGGATCACTATTAATACGCGCGGATTCCAAGGGGTGCCCCCCTCTCAGTCACAACTGGAAACACCCATGCCCCCTGACCCGATGATAGGATTTAGTCCATGGCCATTGGAAACCCTCATCGTGGCCCTCTGTACGGTGTGTGCATGGAAAGGGGTTATCAACTTACTGAACCATACCCTACCTGTGACAGGAACCTGTGGCAGCACGAAACAAGTATGAGGGTTACCGGAACAAGACTCGATCTACGGTCGACTCAGGAGGCATTAAGTTTCCTGCAATGGTTAACACAACAAGGTATTCTTTTAACAGCAATACCAACAGGGCCACAACCCTTGCATGCTCCAACATGCACAATAAACAAGGCATGATCACGCTCCAACGTGATCATCCTCCTGCCGGTAACGGTATTTCTCTTATGCCTGCTCCTGCAAGTTAGTCATGGCAACACACGATGCACGGTACGATGAAACATGCCAACACTACACACATGCAAAATTAGCCATATGCCAGTTTTATTTGAATTCAACATATTCATGATGCAATTATTCTTGCAAACAACAACTATGCAATTCACCATATCAAGTGTTCAAGATGCTTGCCTTGAGCATGCAGAATTATTGGGTGCGCTCCAAAAGTTTGAAAATACTATCTTCCCTCCATTTCCTATTTTCAAAAATATTTAAATTACCACTTATAGCAAAAATAGTGCCAAAAATAGTTTCAAATATTTTTGAAATAAATACTAAAATAAACTATATGGAAAATTATAAATACCAGAAAAATAATCAAATCATTTGGAGTTCATATGAATTAGTTATGGAATTTCTAAGCTGAAATAATTGATTAAAAGACTATTTAATAGACCCAACAAAAACTAAGCTTAGTAAAAATGTTCACATAATCTAGATAAATAAATCATGGTTTTATAATACTGTAGAAATTTGAATCATTAAATTTGATGCCGAAATGAGTGCTGTCAGATTTTTACTAAGGGTAGAAATGCGTCCTGAGCACGTTTTAACTGTAAGGCGCTACTGGGCCGGCCTATTTGATCAGCAGCGCGGAAGGGGTGCCGCGTCGATGGCGTATTCGTAGATTACGCCTCCCTCTTTGCTGAGCTGGCGGAGCGCTGGTCGCTGACAGTGGGCCCCGCGGCCCCACTGTCAGGTTTGACTGGGTCAAACCAGTCGTCCCCCTCCTCTGACCGAGCGGAGCGAGGACTCCGGCGACCCTCGCCGGCGAACGGTGGCGCTGTTCGGGGCGCCGAGCATACGGGCATGCTCCCATCACCGAGGCGATCCCGGGGAGCTGCTCTGCGACCTCCGAAGATCTCTAAATCGCCGGCGACGAGATCCTCCCGAGAACTCCGGCGGGCAAAAATTGGGGATTTCGCCCTTGGCTGGTTGCGAGCAGAAATTGAGGGAGGGAACGGATCTGTAGGGTCGATAGAGAGTTTTTGGAAGAGAATTGGGGGAGGAGGAGGCTCTGGGGCGACGAATTTGACTAGAGCACGGCAGCAGCTATAGTTGCCAGAGGCGGAGGAGATTTCCATCTCTGGGTCATTTGAGAGCTCCGCGAGTTGTGCAGGTGAGGAGGAAGTGGCTACGATGATCGAGGGGAGAAGGGGAAGGGATTTTATAGCGCGGGTGAGGCGGTTCCATGGCTTCCAGAGGAAGAAACGGCGGCGGCGGCCATTACTGCGCCGTGGAAGTAGTTGTGGCCGGTGAGGTCGGTGGAAGTGGTCGGTGGGGGAGTGGATGTGCTCGTGCGGTTGGAGGTTGGCTCAGGGGGAGCTGTGGGAGCCTAGGGGCGAGCCACGCGTCCAGGGAGTGACGTGGCCGTGACGGCGGCGTTGACGACGATGACAGCGACGGCTTGTCGGCGCTAGGAGCCAGGGGACGATGTCGGCGAGGTCCGTGGCTTCCCCTTGAAGCTATCTGGACGGCTTGAGCGCGAGTAGGGTCAGCAGAGGGAGTGGCAGAAGCTCGATGCCAATGGTGCCATACACGCACTCTGGCCGCGCTCTGGACACGCACACCAAGTATTCGACGAAATGCCAGTGAGACCTACAGGGCTCTGATGATGATGAGTTTTGTCAGTGTGATGCTCCTGTGAATTCTAGAGGTGATGGACAGGATATTTTGGCCAGATCATCAAGTCACTAATGTAATTGAGGAAGAGGTAGAACTTCTGTCATGCACACAACCTGCTTGACAAAATGCTAAGGCAACCTAGGCATTCTTTCTGGACTTGAAATTTTGCAGGGTGATGTCTCTTTGAATGCTAGATATGGTGGTATACTTGGATGAGCCATATGAGTAACTTGATAGTGCAAGTTCTACTGAAATTCATTTCTGGATAGAAAATTCAGTGGAATATTTGGTGAACTAAAGAGATTCCAATGGAGCTAAAATTTTGTACTTAAGGGTTTGGTTGGAAGGACTATAAGTGGGGAAAAAATTTAGGATTTTTGGGGCAAAGAAAATTGGGGTTGTAGTAGAAACTCAAATGCTGGTCAGAATTGAAAAGAGATTGTTCCACTCAAAATTTTCAAAACACTAAGTTGGGTTTTTGCATAAAAGTGATATGTAAGCATCACATGACCTCTCATAATTTTGTGGGATTTTAAAACAATTATTTAAAGTGGTTGCAGTGCAACAGAGGCATTTAAAGTATTGAAAATGCTATTAAAAGAATTGTGTTGGGCAAAATTTTATTCTGGAAATAATTCCTACTGTTATTAAACTATAATTGAAATGTTTTAAGAGAACTACCAAACCCACAATATTATTTTCAAAAAAAATTCTATATGGAGGGAAGAATTTTGAAATCAGAAAACAGAAAAGGTTCTGAAATTAAATAAAGACCGAGTATAATTCAAAATTTTATTTCTGGCCAAATTTTTATTTAGTAAAAACATGATTAAAATTTTGGGGTGTTACAGAAGGTCATGTTTAAGCATTTGTTTTCGTTCATGTAATCAAGCGGTCAGTGGCGGATCCAGGAATTCAACTTTGGGTGTTCAAATTTTTTTCACCCTAACAAAGAAGTCCATTGGTCCACGGCAATACAAATTGTTCACAATAGGATCAATATCTCGGGAGAAGATTTTTTTTTTTACAAAGAGCTATATATCTCTAAAACCAAAGATAATTCATTCGATCCTCAAAAGAAAGATAATTCATTCGTTTAATTTTTTACAAAGAGCTATATATCTCTAAAACCAAAGATAATTCATTCGATCCTCAAAAGAAGATAATTCATTCGTTTATTTTTTACTAATGAAATAAATCCAAAGATAATTCATTTGTTGTTTCTAAATCAACAATCTTCCTCTTTACTAATGTGGTGATGTACAGAGCTATATATATCTCTAAATCCAAACATAAGCTACACATTTACCGGTCAACGAATGAACTTTCAGATTGGAACTTTGGACTACTTAGAGCATCTACAACCGGGCATCCCAAACCCGCCTCAAACGTCCGGGCGCGTCCGCCATGTCGGACTGACGGCCGGGTTTCACATGAAAACACTCTGAAACCAGACGGTCTAAAGCTCGTCTCCTCCGTTGTCGCGTGGCGCCGCTCCGGCGGGCCGCGTAGTGCCCTAACCTGACTATTTAAGCCAACCGCTGGCACCGAAACCCTAGACATCCACAGTTCCCCCCTCCCGTCCGCCGACGCCGCTACTTTCCACTCGCCGTCGACATCCTGGACATCTCCGACGACGACGTGTAGTTAGCTAGCGTGTGCGTAGTATGTAGGATTTCTTTTGCATGGTTTGTATGGATATAGGTGATGGAATACGAGAGACTCGGATGTACAACACCAAGTATGAGGCGTGACCGGTCACTGTCCGCGGACACGCCCGGTCGTGTCCGCGGACGTTTGAGGGGTCGAATTTGTCAAGTCCGGTTGTAGATGCTCTTAGTATCTCTCGTGTGTGAGGGCAGAGGTGGCTCGTTGCTGCTCTTGGGCTACTCGTTAGTTATGTGTGGTTAGTGACCGATGGGTTAATATTGATCTGTTTGCCACATGAGAGTTGTTGTGTAGTCTCTCAAAGTATGCCACTCTTAGTCTTTTTTGCCATATATCTATATATAAGAATTTTGTGCAGCAAATTTTAGGTGTACATCCGTACACCCTTGACGCATACTGGATCCGCCACTGCAAGCGGTTCATGTGATAGCTAACTATAGTTTTGTAATAAGTCTACACTTACTTGGTTGGACGAGCCTCCTGACTTTATTGTCGGCACCCCTCGTTGACGATGTAAACGTTTTTGTGATTTAATGAAGTTAGCCATGATGGCCCTCTCTGGAAAAAAAACGACGATCCACCAATCCATCCCAGCACAATTCACATGCCGAAGAGCCCTCGCCGCGGCCTAGAAATCCATCTGCAGCCACTTCTTGTAGTAGACGCAAGTGGTCGGCGAGATGACCCCATCCGGCGAGCACTCATCGATCCTGGGGCAAACCCCGCACGGAATCCCATCCATCATGCCGCCCTGCGGCGCGCCACCCCGCCGGTAGCACACCCTCCCGGCTCTGACCGCGCTGAACTCTCCATCCCCGGTGCTCCTGCACTCCTCGAGCACCCTGGCGAGCGCCATGGTCTGCAGGATGTCCCTGATCTGGTCGATCGCGTACCCTGCGCTGGGGTCTTCCCTCTCGACGCCCTTGTGGACCATGTCGGGCGTGGCAGCGCCGAGCCTGTCAATCTGGTCGAGGCACCTGCGGCGCACGGCCGCCACGGTGTCGGAATCGAGCTGACCGTTGTGGTACCAGGTTCCGCCGGTGATCTCGGGAGAGGGTTCCATGCTGAAGTCCATGAAGACCTTCTTCCCGCGGTGGCGGACATCCGTGACCTCCTTGAGGATACCCCGCTGGACGAGGGGGCGGGTGAGCTTGTTGAGGGTTGGGGCAGTCAGCTTCAACGCGTAGCGGAGGTCCTGGCTCGACATGCCCTTGTTGCCCGCCGCGAAGATGCGCTCATAAACCTCCCGCTCCGGCCCCTTGAGGTTGTTCAGGATGGCGGCGGGGGGCTGAACCTCCGGGGCCGGGGCGGGCGTGGGGGCGTCGGTGGATTTGGAAACCGGAGATATGACGGGCTTGACGTCCGGTTGGGCTGGCATGCCCAAGGAAGGTTCCAGCGGGCGCTTGCGCGGCGGCATGGCGGGGGCGACGAGGAGCGGCGCCGGCGGCAGCTGGGTTTGGAGGAGATGAAATCGCGGGGGTTTGGCAGGGTCTTACGGTCGTGTGATCGCACGGTTCCTTTACTTAATCTGGGCCGTCAAGCTTAAGATAGAAGAAGCCGAGCAAAAAGACTGTCGACAAAACTTGCGGGCCAGGCAACCGAGAAAAGTTTTTTAGCTTCCGAAAAGATCGTTTTCCAAATTTCTTATGTGTAATAAATGTGCGAATACTTTTTTTTATTTGCAAACTTATGCCAAAAAATATATATCGTATGTGGATTGCTAAAGACCTAGTGACCTAACATAAGAGGACCATAAAATAGTAGTGCTCTTAATTTTTAATCACCAAAAAATGTATTCATTTCACCTAAGTTTGTGGATGCATTTGGAATTAACATATTGACGCTTTGAACATTATTTAACATTGTTTGAAATACAGGGGAAATTGCTTTCTTCTAGAAGCAGACCAAACTATCACTATGGCGATTTTGAAGAAAGGTTTTCTTTGCAAAACTTGGAGCATATTGTCATACCGTGTGTTTTTTAATCGAACATCATCGATATTAATAAATAGGAAAATTATATTGAACAAAGAAAATTGTGTTGTACATGCAACTTGTTCATTTTTTTAGTCAATTTATTTGGATTTTATTTGCAACTAAAATTTCCTCGGCACTCTTAAGAACTCATGAGATCTCATTTTTTTCTCTCTCTCAAAAATAGCCTGGAAGCAAAGAGAGATGAACACAGGGACTGGGTCAAGAAAGGGAGGAGCTTCGCCTTCAAAGTACATCAGATTTTGCTCTACGGATCTGGATGTAATTTTTATTATTTTTAGTTTTTGTTGAACTGCCATGATTAAACATGAATAGATCGTAATCTTTTTCGTAAAAAAAAAGTACACCAGATTTTGCTCTCTATACGCTTAAAGGAGCTTAGCCTTGAAGCAAAGGGCATGGAGGTCTATTTAGAGAAAGGGAGACCGTTACTCTGAAAAAGTAATTAGTGATCGTTATTTCTTCGTCTTGCGTAATTTGTTTTTGGGAAACACGTACTATCAGTAGCCTGAAACGAAGCCATCGTCAGACCGCTGGTGATCCGTTGATTATTCTCTCTTGGGAATGCCTAGAACTCATTTAGATGAGATATAATTTGGTCTTATTCACCTACAAAACAAAAACAGATACAAAGGAGTACCAACCCACGTCAGCACACACGCATCTTATAGCATCACATCCAATGGCTATAAAGGTGAATGAGACATAACTAGAACTCAGCTAGATGAGTTCTAACAAAACCGTTCTTTTAATCTCACGGCTGAGATTTCCTTCTCCAAGCTGGCCGCATTTTAAGCACATGCAACCATAATTCCTCGTCATTTGTTTCTATCCCTAATTAACTACCCCTACCTAAGCGCCCCTGTTTCCGATCTCGCCGTCCCCGCCCGAGCTCTTCGCCTTGCTCGCCAGTGCCTTCGCTCCCGTTTCTGCCCAGCCCCACTACGGCCTCCGGCCCATCTCACCTGTGCGTCATCCCATCCGGCCACCGCGCCCGACGTTAACCGTGACCCTGCTCACCGACGAGCTCGCAACCTCCCTCGTCGTCACGCTTATGATCGGCTCCCGCTCCACTTGCCATTCTTGCCTCCGGTCCAGCTCGTCGGAGCAGCATGGAGTATCGCACGATTCTTCCACGCGGCCCATCTTCATTCGATCTAGGGTTTGAGTCCTCTCTCCTCTTGGTACTTCTCAATCTTGCAGTGATTCCTACCACAATTGTGGTCTGATTTTTGCTCCATATCGTGATGTGAACACGTTGGTTTATGCACCGTTTGTGGTTGTGAATTTCTTCCATCCAGTTTGTATTGGATCTCTAAATTATTCGTATTTTTGTGAATTAGGTAGGTACATCACACACATACACCTCCCAGGTTATTAGTTTTGGTTCCATTTTTCAATTTTCGATGCTTCCCAATGACAATACATATGTACCCAGTGCACTTTTTCGTGCTTCTTTGGGCAAGAAAATTGCTTGCATTGGCCAACAAAAATTGGTTAAATTTGCATATAGGCAACCCAAAGCATGCATCCTCGTACCAGCAGCAATTTGACTTTGCCTGGCAGTAGAACCTTTTCTCTCTTAGTAAACAAACCAAGCATTCACTACTAGAAATCCACGTTTTACCTACAGCCATATACCCTAGGTGAAATGCGAAAAAACCATAGGGAAAGACTTTACCTAGAGCTTGCCCTAGGTAAAGAACCCTAGGTATAGTATAATCGGGAAAGACCTCCTTCCCTAGGGTGCATGTGGCAAACTCTAGCGAAACTTTCTTTACCTAGGGGCACAAGCCCTAGGGAAAGATTGTGGGGTCCATCCAAGTTTTGCCACCACAAATTCCCCTACAATTCTTTCCCTACCAGATGTTTGAGTAACACCCTAGGGATAATTATATTCATATTTTTCATGTACAGATATGCTATTCGAATTTAAATTCATATCCAATATAATTCAAATAATCAAATTTGAAGCCATAATTTAAATTTATAAATTGCAACCAAAATTCATCATACACATCAGATTATCAATTAACACATATATCACTCTCATGGTCAAAATATACATCGTACATAGGGGCACAAGCATTTTGTACAAAACAACATCTTACAGGTATTGCAAAGGTGTTCACATTCTACTGAACTATGCCAACTGTCCTTGATAAGCAGAGCTAGCTTGTTGTCCACGTGCATGTCATCGCCGCTCTCTATCACTGCAGTTTTCGACCTCTTGTCATCAAGCTCATCATCATCTTCAACAACTCAACAGAAACTTCATCTTTATAGATTTTCTGTATTTCAGATAAAGGATGACACCGTTGGCGTCAAAAACACTATGATCTAATAACAGAGGTAACTCACATCATCCATGTGATGATCTGGCCAACCAAAGTTTCCCTGCGTTGAAGGTAAATTAGAGCACTCAAGAGAAGCAGAACCAATCAAGCTGAGTAAGAAAAAGACTGATCTCGCACCAAATACTAACATGAGAAGTTACCTTACACCACCCTCCGGTCCTTTTTTTCCATATAACGCCACACAAGTTTTATCGCCTTTGCATCTTCTTCTCTCACCTATACATAAGGTATTTCAGTAATATATACAGTAACAAACACCATGGCGTACAACATATCAGTTTACTGATTAGCACACTGCATTAAAAAATCACAAATAGGATTGATAATTGAAAAGGATGCACACTGCATTACAAAAATCTGAACTGATCAAACCCAAAATCAAGTTTTATCAGAGTAATAAGTTATCGGTTGGTAACAAGTAACTTTCATTCATAGATTTTGATGCAACTCAAATTCTTATACCACTATGGCGTCCATGCAATATCAACAGTGGAAAATATATATTCAAACCAAAACATATTGAAGCTTTACTGAGACAAAAGTTATGCATCAGTTGCTTATTCTTCATATCCTCCATCACTAGGTCATCTCACAATAATCCTAGTCAGTACCCATAAAGAATGTCAAAAAAACATGGATTAAATTTGGAGATACAGCCAAAATCTCGGATATTTGACTAGGTAGCAATTTGCTCCCAGGAGTTCCATAAGACATAACACAGTTATACAATAGTGTGTAAATGGTGTGCTGCAACATAAGTGGCGACTTTTCTTATATATCTTTTCTGACATAAGAAGATGCAAAATAGACCACAAAATTGCTGGAAGCACGTGTGATTGATGGCCATGCCATGATATTGAAAAGCTATCACTAGACAGAACTTTTATGTGGAAGTACCTCAGATAATAATTGCACACGGTCTCTTCTTCGTCTATGGTGTACCATGAAAACTTGAAACAAACATCTGAGTGAACATCCAGAAGCTCCTGCCATAGTTTGCCAACTCCAGTTGAATGCGAGAAGGCTCCTAGCATCATATCGCTCTGAACCATCTTTTCCCTAGCTCTCTCCTCTTTCTCAAGCCTTCTCAATTCTTTGATGCTGCCAAGGGCAAGGTAAAAATTAAGTGAAACCTGATATTATCGGCATAAGTATAGTAAAATAAACTAAAATAAAGGGTCAAACCATTTCCATCTTAGTGATTTCAAAGAGAAAAAAAGGGAAGTTACAATACATCACCATGTATAATTTCAGTGCAGTTAGAATAATAAACCACCCAATTTCTAACATGTTGAGCTACCAAAATATCATTTAATTCATACCATTTTGACACATGAATGTATATTGTCGAACAAACAGAGTCCATGAGGGCAGGTTCGGCTCCTCTACAGTTTACTCACAATTTCAAAAAAAATGATGGTCTCCTTGAGGAACTTATGCTCCGGTCATGCAGGCCATTTACAAGGCAGGCAAGCTCCCTGCCTCCGGCTGCGGCGGCGCTGGCACTGTGCATTTCAATTTCACACACACGCTGACAGCTAAGCTGGCTAGCGCGAGCAGCCAGAGGACCGTCATTCTTCCGACATCATTACACTTTTTGTTTTGATTAATAACATAATTAAGGCATATGAAAGAGGGCCTTTGGATTGAACCGACGGTAGATTTTGAGAGCAATAGCATGTGTACATTATACAGAGGGCTGGCAAGCAAGGGAACTAACCGAATCTGACCATCACACAAACATTTACCGTGAGATTTTTAAAGGGGGCATCAATGACTCATGTTACATAGACTAATGTTCTGATGCAACCAACAATGACAAATCAAATAATACGCAAAATAGCACCTAGAGGATCTACGAACCAGTAAGATAAGTGGATATGGACCTTGTTAGCGGCAGAGGCATGGTGGTGGAACCGGGCGTGTCCGCGGTCCTTCGTGGACTAGGTGGCAGGGCGGACCTGCTTGGGCATCAAGGGGGTCGTCGGCGTGGATCCTCGGTTCGAGAAGGGGAGAAGGAACGGCGACCGGGACGCCATGGCTCCTCCCGCGGTGGGAGGCGACGGATCCTGCTCATGGGGACCTCACCCCAGTGCTCATCGGCTTGGATCTGGTTCTTCCTCTCCGGTCACTAATTCACAGCAGGGAGGGGTGGCGGCACACTTGGAAGACAAGGGGAAGCGGCTACCGAGGAGGGCACGGACAGCGCGGACGCAACCTGCACTAGCTCCGCCGCCATCTCCTTGCTCCAGGCCGGCATCGATGGCAAGGGCGAATTTGGAGAGAAGGGGATCTGAGGAGACTGGCGGCGGCTCGTTTTTGGGTGAGAAGCAGAGGGGGAAGAAGATCTAAAGCGGGCGCCCATCTCACTGTAAAGTTGGTCCATGCCAAAATATCGCACGGGACATCAAAATGAAAGCGCGCCAATGCCAAAAAAAAAGGGCGCGTCCACCTCTTTCACACGGGAATTTCTCTTTCCCTAGTGTGTACTGTTCATGTCTACTCTTCCCCTTGAGGAGACCAATAAGCTCTAGGTAAAGAACTTGGCCCTAGGTAAAATCGTTGATACTAGTAGTGATTCATATGAACCAGTGTAACTATGACGAAATATTTTTCTTTTCAATGGAAGTGAAATAATGTTTTTGGAAGTAGTTCTCTAGTTGATGGAAACAAGATCATGATGCTTCCGAAACAAGTGAAATTTTTTTCTTTTTTGACAGAAGAAGGTTCGAAGCAGTCGTCTACTCGATGGAAGCAAGATCGTGATGCTTCTAAAACATGTGGAATATTTTTCCTTTTTGATGGAAGAAGGTTCGAAGCGATTCTCTAGTCGATGGAAGCAAGATCGTGATGCTTCCGAAACATGTGGAATATTTTTCTTTTTTGAGAGAAGAAGGTTCGAAGCAGTGTAGTAGATGGAAGCAAGATCGTGATGCTTCCGAAACATTTGGAATATTTTCCTTTTTTGACAAAAGAAGGTTCGAAGCAGTCGTCTAGTCGATGGAAGCAAGATCGTGATGCTTATAAAATATGTGAAATATTTTTCCTTTTTGGCGGAAGAAGGCTCAAAGCAATTCTTTAATTGACGCAAGCAAGATCGTGATGCTTTCGAAACATGTGGACATATTTCTTTTTTTTTACAAAAGAAGGGTCGAAGTAGTCGTCTAGTCGATGGAAGCAAGATCATGATGCTTTTGAAACATGTGGAATATTTTTCCTTTTTGAAAAAAGAAGGTTCGAAGCAATTCTCTAGTATATAGAAGCAAGATCATGATTCTTCTGAAACATGTGAAATATTTTTATTTTTTGACGGAAGCATATTTGAAGCAAATCTCTATTTGTTTAGTCAATGGGAGCAAGATCTTGATGCTTCTGAAACATAATATAACAACAGGACAAAAAATTCAAAAATATTGGAGCAGACATTCACCACATAAGCAAATTATCTAATTAATGGAAACATAAACTAATTAAAAAAAGTAGAAGCACGTGATCCTTAAAAAAAGTAGAAGCACGTGCATCTGATGCAAATTTGGCGTTGCCGCGTTGGTTAAAAGTTTTGCTTCCTAACAGGCAAGCTGCCTAAAATCTGTAAGTTGCATCCTAAATCCAAGGACCAAGAGTGCATATCGCAAAATAATTCCATGTAATTAGCGGCCCACTTAACGGCGTGATTTGTGGAAACAGTTTGCGCGAAATAACTGCCCAAGCTCGTTTCCAGGGGCCAGCGCACACATCAGATTGAATCAATCGTAGGGCTCATGACTGGTCTGATGGCATTTTTTTCAACTATCAAAAGTTTCCAAAATAAATCAACGTGAACCCAAGGATTACACTAGGAATCTATAAACATTTGCGGAGAAATGTTTCACTTCTGATCAGCACAAAAAAATTGTAGAGCTGAAGTAACAAACGGTAGTGCTTCAATATTATTCTAGTACCCTTACCAACAAAATTATGTATTTTTCCACGAGTTTATGGGTGCAACTAGTATTGAAATAACACACTTCTAAAATAGATCAAGTTAACCATAAATTGGTTTTGAAAACCGTTTGCATTGCAAAAAAAAAAAGGGGTGTAACTAGACATACTCCTAGTTCTTTCAAAAAGTATGGGTGCTTATTTGATTCAACAGATTTCTATAGGAAATTTGAGGATTTACAATGCTTATAATTTTTTTGTGCGTAGGTTGCTTTGCTTCACTTTTAGGATTGGAATTTACGGGAATTTTGTTTTGGGTTCTTTTGGAATATATTTCACTGGAATTTTTCATTCATCTTGGAAAGATTCTTTGATTTCAAACAAAGTTTGATGCAAATTCAAACTTGTGGAATCCAAATGTACATGACATTGTGTTCCTTGATTCCTGTGTTTCTAGGAACTCTACCACAAAACTAGGCCCCCAGTTTGATCGCTGAATAAAGTACTCCCTCCATTCACAAATAAGATGTTTTGAATATTTTAATATGAACTACATACGGACTAAAATGAGTAAAGAAACACTAAAACATGTCTATGCATTTAATTCACGCAAAAAGTTATAACATCTTATATTTGTGAATGGAGGGGGGGAATAGCAATCAGAGATCATTTATATTTGTGAACAGGGAGGGAATAGCAATCAGAGATCCTAATATTATCCGGAAAAACTCAGCAGCTTTATTCAGCTTTAACACTAAAGCAAAACATGGAAGGACTTCATCATATAGCAAACATGTATATAGACTAGTGTAAACAGACAAAAGAACAGCAAAAGTACATGATTTAATTCACAGTAGTGAATAAAATCTCATCGGTTCACTCTGATGGTTTCGATGGCATTATATGATTTAACAATGTACACTGAACATTTCCACCGTTTTACAGCTGTTAGAAAATCATCGAATTTTACAAATTACTGAAATGTAACAGGTGAGGTCCTGGTTACATCTCCAGCGAACATCAAGATTAAGATTGACTGAGTAAGAGGTGTCGTGTGTCACAGTGTCGGTCTTCTCATTTGGCAGCCTGCTCGATCACAGATATCTTCGTCCACCTTTCCTGCTCTTCGGGTGCATTGCTGCCCTGAAGAGGTGGCAACGAGAAAGCACTGACTGTTGAGCTTTTGCTTCGGATCTCTTTCAGAGCCCTAAGCGCCGCGACCGTGCTCTTCATGTACATGCTCTCCATGAACTCAATCTCATCAAGCTCTGGAATACATCTGCTGTTAGCCAAGGAAGAACTGGGGTTCAGAGGCTGGTCCGCATTGTTGCCATCTTCTTTGCCCTCTTCAATTGATACAGATGGTTTGTTTGATGGCAGGAGCTGGTCAAGCATAGCCTCACACTCCTTCACAAGCTTGTACAGGAGGTCAGTGGTGAAGAAAGGCTGAAGCAACACATTTTGGATGAAAGGCAGACGGATCAGAGCCCCAGTTCTCTTGTCATACTTCTTGAGAATCTTCACCAGCCCTGTAATTACAACGGAAACATAAGCATCATAGATGATGAAATATCAGAGGAATTAGGGGGGAGGCAGTTCAGAGCACATTGCAAGAGCCAATATGGTATTGCGTGGGTCACAGCATGTCCACTAAAGCCATTATGCAGCAGATATAATGCAACAAAACAAGCTACTCATTAACCTCAAGTTGATTATAGCTAACAAGAATATGACTTTATAAAAGCAACCTACCAGACCAACACTAGAAAATAGATCACGCATGGCAGGTGAGTTATGAACAATCCCCCCGCAAAATAAAAATAAAAAATGAACAATCGTATAGCACTTCTTTGAATTGTCGAAGAATTTGAACAACAGTGACATGCAAATTGCCAAATTACCCACTATTACATATTCCTCTGAGGTGTAACTCTAGTCAGTAGACTTTCATACTAAAGATGTTTGGGCGAGGGGCACTTGCGGCCCAATTTATGCACTTTGATATGAGTTTGCATCCAGACTTTTCCAAAGCATGCAAAAGACCATATAATCATCCGTGAAATTTCCATTGACCTTCCGAATAGTAAAGGGAGTTCACTGCTGTGAATTGTAGGGGCATATGACCCTTGCTAATTGATTCCATGTTCATTAACATGTTGACCTTGTCATAATGCGGAAGGATGAGCTTATTGTAACAAAGAGTACAGAGGAAAAAGACCTTACCCACAATAATTTGCCAAGCCAAAAGAAAGAAACAGGCAAACCGATAAAACCCCTCAAGTTAACAAGATCATATGTTCACTATTAAGCTTTAGTACTACTATATTCTAACATATCCTCATCAAGGTTAGTAAATTTGATCCCAAGAGAAAACAACAACCACTAAACTGACACTTAGATTGTTTTAGAGAATATGATTTATCAGCAACCCCACTGATAACTAGAGCAGCATTTTTTTCACACTTGAAGCAGCAATATTGAGAAAGAGGAAACAAGATTACTCAACTGTAAAGCAAACAAATGAAGACCTAGTTTGCACAAGCACTACATATGCTGATTGCAGGACAGTCTGGAAAGGAAACTGATCTAGTGCGTAATAGCACGTCATCATGACATTGTGCGAGTATGTGAAAAACAAAACATATTTTTAGTGAGAATAGCAGAACACCATTTTGAGTGACAGCAAGTTCAATGCATCATGTGAATTTAGAAGTCATATTACATCATGAGATGCAATATCAGGCTACTGAAATGAACAACTTATTTTCTACCATTTGTTTTTATGTTTATACGACGAGATCTCTAATAAAATATTTAACTGATTTATACATAAAGCCAGACAAAATTATGCCTAGACCTAAAGACGTAGAACCTGTTAGGGTCATTTCAAATCACAGGAGAAAGAAACATAGTGTGCTCCAAATTGATAAAAGATATCTACGCTTATGCGATAAATTGCTCATTTCTCGCAACAAATCGAACTGTTGATATATCGCGCTGACGCAATTTCTCCCTAACCATTTATATATTTGTCAACGTCCGCCGCAGTGCACGTGCAATTTCAACGGCGCAGCGGATCTATCCGCGTTGACAGTGACACAAGTGCTCCACTCACTGACAAGGAAGCCATAGCTGCTCGGAGGAACAGAAACTCCCCTTTTTTCTTGACTCATGTTCACAAAAGCTCACTCTTAGTTCTCCCACTTTAAGATGTAGGCTCAGTTACCTAATTACCCATATTTGAACCATCTTCCTACTCCCTTACCATCCACTATACGCACAAACAATTCCAAAACGAGATAAGCAACAAATACTACTCCTACTAATTAGGAGACAACATAAATAAATAACTAGAGACAACTCCATGCCACGGTAGTGCGGCGACTCACCGGTGTAGTTGAGGGCGCTGTAATTCTCAAGCAGCACCATCTCGCCATGGAAGTCGACGATCTCCTTGTGCACACGCAGCAACTCCTCCCTGGACTCCATCCCGGCCGCCCTGGCCACCCGGTCCTGCAACTCCTGCACCACTCAACCGCAATTTCAATCAGATCAATGGACTCGGCGAATCAACAAAGAAAAATAAAATGACGAATTAGACGGGCGGCCGGCCGGCTAGCAACCTTCTGGCGGATGATGTACTCCTCCTCCTTCTCGACGAAGAAAGAATTGAACTTGTCGAGCTCGGCCTCCAGGAGCCGCATGAAGTCCGCCTCCTCAGGCGTCATCGCCGCGGCCGCCGCCGCCGCCGCCTCGTCGCCGTCCCCGGCGGGCTCCGAGACGCGGGCCCGCTTGGCCTGCCGCTCCTCCCCGTCGGCGCCGATGCCGATGAGCTTGAGGCGCTTCTTGAGGTCCTTGTAGGACAGGAACTTGTCGCGCCACTCCGGCAGCGTCTCCACGATCTGGCTGCTCAGGCTCTTGCCGAACTTCATCGCCCAAGGCCCGCGGAAAGGGTCCTCGTCTCCTCGCACGATCTCCAATGGCGATGAGGGGGGAAGGATCGAGGGATTGTGAGGGCGTTCGGCGGTCCTGCGGCGGATGGGGGGTGGTGAAATAGAGGGGAAAGGGAAGGGGGGAGAGAGGATATGCGGAGACGGGCGAGGCGAGAGCAGAATATTCGCGAGCGGGAGGATATTATTTTTTTGCGGTGTGCGCCAGTGGTTGTTCTTCGCTTGCGTTTCTGGGTTTCTTTTTCCGGATCGCAAGCGAGACCCAGCACGAACACTCATCGCCCAGCGAGACCACGTCTGGGTTTGACGAAATTTGCAGGTGATTTGTTTTTCTTCTAATCTAAAATAAAATGTCAGCAGGACAGCTGCGGAATTTATTGGCCTAGAAAACAAGTTGCAAATGTACCAAAACAATGGTGTGGAGAGAAGAATGGTAAAAAAAGATGGTGCAAATTCTTTCCCACTAGTTCTTTTTTTGTGTTTGTGATTGGTGTTTGTTATTATTCTAATGTAGTTTTGAATATGGATCTCGACAAATTGATAGATATTCTATTCGAACAGGAAATTATCTTTCACGAAACAAAATCCCTACCGCTTGCAAGGTTACCTAAATACATTACAGAACATGCTAGGGCTTACCCAAAAAACAGAGAAACCGGTGTATTTTAAGTGGTTAAAAAACCATCACACTACAGACTGGTGTAGAACCCAGTTAGACGATAGTTATTTCTTGACAAATTGTACTCTCATGATTTCGCTTGACTCCCTCAACATGCTTCCTCTGCATCCGTGGTTCTTAAACTGTCATGGCTTTCTCATCGTGCTCTTTGTCGCCTGTAGAGTGACAAAAATTGCTAGCGTGGATGGTGATGTGACAACTTTGCTTGGGCAGATGTTGAGATGGAAGATGATGTGGCACAAAATGGATGTTCCAAATTCCAGCAAGCCAATACATATCACAATGAAAATGTTGCTGTGTTTGTGCATGCATATATAACTTTTCGCATGTTAGGGAGAGGGTCGTGTCATTATCCACCTCTCATAAGTCATCACTATATTCTTCACCACATGATGTACATGCCATCATATATTGTTAGAAAAGAACATGTCTGATGCAATGCATATATATGCACGTTTTTTTTTCCGACAAAGATATATATGCATGTGTCTCTAACTTTTTGAATGTTAAAGGAACAGAACCATGTCAATGTCCACATCTCCTCTGCCCACAAAATGCACCACTTTAATCCCCGCAGTGGCTGAATACACAATGAGGAAAATCACGATAGTGTAGACACTGTTTTTTTCTTTTCGAATTGGATGGTGTAGACACTATGATCTACAGAGACACTAGCTAAGTGAAGGGAGCCTGCGTGAGTTCAAATGCAACATGGTATTTACATAAATTACTTACATCTTCAATTAATTTCCTAAGGAAACTCTAAGAGAAGCCCCTCTGGTATAAATAAAGATCGAAATTCTTGTCCATGAGAATTTGATACCAGATTGTGGATATGTCCATCCATGTTGCCAATCAACTGATTTATTACAAAAATTGCTTTCTCAACCAACCGGTTTGGGTCACATATATCTTATCTTGGTGACCAAACCTTAAGCATGATCTGCTACACAAATATTATATGCTACATGATCATCCTACCACTTTTGATTAATAATTTTATACCTCCAATAAACATTGATAATGTTCTTCACATTGCTAAGAAAATTTCTAGGATGAAATAAGATTACACATCTCAAGTGTGACACTATTGGCTTTTCTGATCAAGAATAAAAGAAGTCTCGTTGCGAACTGAGCATAGCTCAGTTGGTTAGGTTCCTTGTAGCGGAGTTTGTCCACCCGATTGGCACAGGTGCTCGCATTTTTCTGAATTTGTTTCTGACTTTTCAATGCATTTTTCAGTGGTATGGTGTGCCCGTTAACTACGAGGTGCTTGCAGTGACTTCATAAATATGAATATCTATTGACCGAGTCCTCCAAAGGTGCTTGTAGGATAGTGTGTGCATGCATGTTTATGCGTCCGGAGTTGTATTGTGTTTCTCATGCTATTTTGCTGTTTTTTTCTGTGCTAACTCGCTTTATTGGTTTACATACCAGCTTATCAAAGAATAAGGTTTGCTCAATGGTGTCTCTCCACGATGAATTAAATTAATTTTACCCGTCCAAAACATGGCAATATGGGTTTAAAAAAGGTTTCTTCATTTATTTGCCCACTAAAAAAAATTCTCTGAATTTTTACTTGCTACCAATTAAGGATAACTATAAAAGACCAAAAAACTTTTATATTTTGTAAGGACGTAATATAAGAGGTGGCATCTCTTTTAGACTGTCATTGGGCACTATTTAGTAGCAAATAAGATTAATTTGGTTATCTCATTGCTAGCCTGCTAGTTAAGATTGTTATGATTTGTACAAATAGGGGCTGCTTTTGTAAGTGAACTGGATAAGAAAAAAAGTCAATAGAAGGATGAGAAGGATGAAGCACTGAAGCGATAAGCCCAGCTGATGAACATCCATGTTTTTTCAAAGTGATTAGGTAGCCGTGGCAGAGATATCCACCAGAATATTCCCTGCAATAATATGATGGGCAACTTTGGGCACTTTTTTCTCTGGTAGCGTGTTACTTTGACACAATAGCCTCCATGTGGATGTAGCTGCTCTTAGAAGGCTCGTGAGTTAGTGATGACCGTGCCATGAGTAAATGGTGATCGTGGCATGTAGCATAGTGTTGGTGCTCGTGTGGTTTGTGCTCACAAATCTTGCATACATATTCTAGGTCGTTAGACATCATTTTTTTCTATAAATTTGGTTGCTGCGGACCGAGCCTAACTTAAATGGTTAGGTTATCAGTGATGAAATTACCTCATCCGGATTCAATCACTGGACTTGATAATATGGGTGCTTGCATATTTCCAAAATTTATTTCATGATCTCCGCCGTTATTTTTTCAAGGTATGGTGTGTCCGTCGACTACGGGTGCTTGCGTCGATTTTGTCAATCTCAAGATTTTCCAGCTCAATCTCTCGAAGGTGCTGATAGCGGTGAGTGTGCATGCGTGTCATGAGCGACTACGTCTGGAATGTGTTTCTTGAATGTAGATAGTAGGTTGTTGAAGCAGTGCATGTACGTCATTCTAGAGAGTCTCCCTCCCCCTCCGCCTCGCGTCTCTCCCCACCCCCTCGCGTCGCCTCCCCTCGGGCGGCGCCAGGGGGCCCCGGTCCCGCACCGCCAGCCCCTCCCCGCTCCTCCATCCCCAGCCGCCGCTGCCGCCGGCAAGGGCCGCGGTGGCGGCGGGCCCTGCACCGCAGATCCAGGGCAGGTGGTCGCCACGGCAGATCCGATGAGGCGGAGGCGGCGTCTCACACGAGAAGGTCGGGGGCGGCAGTCAGGGCGGCGCCCCTGCTGCGTGGCGGCGATGGGACCCTACATGGCCGGCGTGTGGCGGCCGCGGCAACATGGGTGGCTTCAATGGCTGCGGATCTGGTGTCCTGTCCAGATCCGTCTCGGTACGGCCTTGGCCGGCCGGTGGCGCTAGGAGGACCGATGAGGGGCGGCTGGAGGCTACCTGCCGGCGTGCCGACGGCGGCCCTCGTCTCCATGGCGAGGCTCCGTTTGGTTACAGTCAGCTGCGAGGTTGGGGGGACGCAACTTCTGGTGAAAATCGCGCCGACTTCGGTCATGGCGAACGATGGCGGCGTCTATGACGTCGTTCCCTTCTCGAGGCATCGTTGTTGCAGATCGTGGCACCCCACTCGTGATGCTCCGGGGGAAACCCTAGATCTGGATCTACCGGATCGGACGATGATGGTACCTTTGATGCTGTTGTCCCTTCTGAGGGCATCGTTTTGGAGCAAGTGCTAGTTGGACGGGACAAGCGGAAGAGCGGTGTCTCATCCACCGCAAAGGCCGACGGCGGATCCCGATGGCATGGTGCTGCGGAGGTTCGGCGACGAGCGCGTGTGGATGGATTCGTGCAGGATGGTGGAGTTGTCTGGCGTCGTGGTGGCGTCGACGGCAAGCCAGGCAAGGTCGATGGGTCAGTTGCTGCTCTGGAGATGGACCGGTGAAAGATGGCGGCGGCGAGTTCGTCGGTCCGGTATGGGACCCAATCCCGGTGTGTGGCTGGGCGGAGGCATCCGGCTTTAGATGTTAGGGTTTGGTGCGATGTCCATTTGGTATTAGGTCCGGATATTCGGCACACCTTCATCAATAGGATAGGAGTAGCAACAGGTGTTACCTAGATGATGGCTTTAGACTCACTGATTTACTTTGTATGGTCTTTGTGAATAATTAATAAGATGCCGCATGCATCGTTCAGATGTAGAGGCCGGAGGTTTATCCTTCTTTAAAAAAAAAAATATTAGGTTGTTAGAAATATATGTATATTTTTCTACAAATTTTGTCCACATACAAAAAATAGGGTTGCCACATTTTAGCAAAATGACTTGTTTCATAGTACGAGTTAGAATATTATGTCATTTTTTTCAAAGCTGGCACGATACGCATAACATAAAATGTGTAAGCCGGAGCCTAAAACTCTATTTTATTTCACTATCGCTTGTAACATATACACCCACCGCTTTGGATTTTCGGTTCCTATATCGGCGACGCGAAGACTTGAAAAAGTTGCGAGAGAATGAAACAAACAACGATGTATACTCGAAGGAACGGCTTATCCAAAAAGAAAAAGAAAAGGTGAGAGCAGCCGCATGGAGCAACACAGCTGGTGTGGCACAGAAGATCAGGAGCAGAACTCCCGAACTATTCCCAAAAGACACGCTCACGCCATGACCTTGCAGCGATGGAAGATTCGGAGCATAATTCCTTGCCTGGAACCCGAATATCCAACCGGATATTGCCCCAGATCCTCTGCGCGTCCCTGTCCCGCCATAAAGCCCCGCTCCTTCCCTCTCTCTTCAAAATAAAAAACCCACCACAGGAAACTCCACCTCGAAGTTGTCTTTTCTCTCGAGGCAAAACCCAGAAAAATATTATACACTGTTTTTCTGCTGCTTCTTTGACGTGATTTACTTGCTCGTTAAAAACAGTGATGCATGGGTTCCTCTTTATGTACTTCTCACGAGCTCTCGTGTGTGTGCGCAAGTCTAGGTGTCACTGGACGGTCGCTTGCTTGTTTTTAGAAAGTGGGAGTGGTTGTTTCACTATTTTAAGTAGTGAGAGACCAGAGTTTGAACTTGAACGACTCAAAGTCTAGGATACTGGAGTTAGCTAGGGTCGGGTCGTAGTCACGTTCTACTACTGGGTCAGAAAAGTGTGTGTTATGGTTGGACTGTTGTGTGATCCACATGAGACGACCATGGATATGTTTTTTTAGTCTTGGTTGTAAAGTATATCCTCCCATTCGTCAACTTTTAGTCTACGTGTGGAACGGATTTTCCCACTTTTAGTATATTGTCCTTAGATGAGTTCTTGTTAGTGGGTGCTTTATGGATTAAAAATTTTTGCCTGTGCTTTTGGTCTGAATAGTCATTTTAACAACCGTTGTTTCACAAATTTCTGAAATCACATTTTCCACGACACTAAGTTGTATTTTTCACAGCACTAAGTTGTATATTGGCGGAGTACCTCAAAATACCATATTCCTTTGTTAAAACATCTGGCATGTTTTACTAATTACATTATTGTAGCGTACATCTTATTATCATGTCACTCATGAATCCCTGCTATCTAAGCATGGTGTCTAGTGAGAAATCGAGCTTCTAACCACACAACAAATAACCATTCTACCATCCACAACAAAGAATACGGCCAATTTCATAGGTTTCGACTAATACCTCTTCCCCTGTTTCATGAGGATACTTTCAGGGACGGCGAAATGTATGGACCTAGAAATTGTGACAAAGAAAAAAAGTTAGCATAGTGGATATTTGTACCATCCTATCCGCCATTATCCAAGTACTCCTATCCTGCATATTTTTCGCTTAAAAAAAGCTTCCAGCAAAACAGGACGTAAAACTTAACGATCATCGACCCGTTTGGCTGCCCTTACAGATCGAGCAAGCAATGGCCGGCTGCACAATGGATCCCTTTGAAGCGCGAGTCGACGGCGCTGCTCCTCGATTTCTGATCCGGGACAAGGCGACGCGGAGAAGAGGCTGCCCTGCCTAATGATCTGAACCGCCGAGGCCGAGGGAGCGACCACCGTCCGCCAGCCTGGGCTAGATTTGAACGGAGCTCGTGGCCAACCGTACGAACCCTCGGAAAGAACGACCCGAACGGGCCAAAATACTGCTGTACATTTTTTATTTTATTTTTTGCGTCGAAATACTGCTGTACATGCTGGGCTGGTTTTGTTCGTCTACACGCGTCGGTGAGTATTTGCAACGTATAGATGTAGCGATCTCTCTACAGTCGTGCTTCAAGTTTGATATAAACATGATATAATTTGTTGGCCTATGGATGATCACGAACATGGCATTGGCGCGGAGGATAAGAAGCACCGGATCGGCGGAGATAATGTTTTCCTTTGCGAGAGCGTGGAACATTTGGGTCGCCAAATGGCATCGGATGAGCATATCCCTCGTGACGTTCAACTCTTCTGGACGCTAGGAGCCGCATATTCGTCTTCTGCTCTCCTTCCTGCCGGCCGCCCGATAAAACATGGTTGAGTTTATATCAGCGCATCACATAAAAAAGTACGATTATAGAAATATTGGGCTGCACTTTTACATCACATCCTGACGGACCACATCTTAACGGAAAGCTTTGGTTGATACATCCGTATCTAGACAAATCTAAGACAATCTTTTTATTTTTTCGCGAGAAAATTTATGATCTACCCCCCCCCCCGCCCCAAAACAAGTGTCTCAACTTTATACTAACTTCAGTACAAAGTTGTATTAAGGTTGAGACACTTATTTTGGGACGGAGGCAGTATTATTTATCATCTGTCAAGATAGTAAAAATTACATCTAGGTCGATGACTATAAGCACTGTAGTGAGCCGAAGGCACGCCGCCATCATCGCCCCTCCCTCATCGAAGCTGGGCAAACCTTGTTGTAGTAGACAATCGGAAAGTCGTCGTGCTAAGGCTCCATAGGGCCTATGCATCAGAACAAGAACCGTCGCCGATGAAGAAAAGAGTAGATCAAAAGGATCCAACTTGCACACACATGGACGTAGACGAACAAAGATCGGATCCAATTGGATCCACCAAAGACAAACACCGACCAAATCCCACGAGATCCACTAGAAACGCACCATCACACGCCCTCCGACGATGCTAGAAGCATCGCTGGAATGGGGGCTAGACGGGGAGAATCTTATTCCATTTCAAAAAGCCACACACGCACCTTCACACGCCCTCCTTCAACAATTTCATCTTATGTTCTCCGCTATTGATAAGAATTTTGGAGCGATCATTTGTCGCACATTGAGGGATTGTTATATGATTTAATTATGTTAGCACTGTTGAGAGATTGCACTAGTGAAAGTATAAACCCTAGACCTTATTTTCAAGCATTGCAATACCGTTTGTGCTCACTTTGACTACTTGATACCTTATTGTTTTTATTATTTTAGATTACAAAAACCTATCTACTATCCATACTACACTTGTATCACCATCTTTTCGCCGAAGTAGTGCACCTATATAATTTATCATTGTATTGAGTGTGTTGGGGACACAAGAGGTTCTTTGTATTTGATTACAGGGTTGTTTGAGAGAGACCATCTTTATCCTACACCTCCCACAGATTTATAAACCTTAGGTCATCCATTTGAGAGAAATTTGTTGATGTCATACAAAACTCTGCGCTTGGAGGCTCAACCGAGTCTACAAGAATAAAAGTTGCGTAGTAGACATTAAGCTTATTTCTGGCGCCGTTGCCGAGGAGGAGAGTGCTTAAAGGTATATCTTTAGATCTTGCAATCGAATCTTTTAGTTTCTTATTTATTCACTAGTTTGGTTCATATAAAGAAAACTACAAAAAGAAGAAGGAAATAAAGTTGTGCCAATTTGATTATCTTTATAAAGTCTTCTTGAAAACATGGAATCGGAAAATTGTGCCAAAGTGTTAGAATAATATTTCAATAAAATGTTTGGCATAAAATCTTTGAATGATAAGCATGATTGCAATGTTTTTAGTACGCTTTCTATGAATATCCATGATGCTAATGATGTACAAAGCCATAAGCTTGGGGATTCTATATTTGATGAAGATGATATTTTTAGTCCCCCATGTTTTGATGAGCAAATTTATTATGATGATAGCATGCCTCCTATTTATGATGATTACAATGATGAAAGTGGGTTTGGAAGAGTGTCAACTCTAGGAAGTAATGATCCCACTATATTAGATGGTGTTGAATCTTATTGTAATAATTATGAAAGTGGATTTGGAGCGGCCATGACTTTATTTAATGATGATTTCACTATTTCGGGAGAGATTTCAATTGATTATGACAATAAAGTTGCTATCTATGATGATTATGGTGATGACATGTATGCTATAAAGATTAATGATAACCATGAACCTTGTCATCATGATTTTAATTTTCAATTGGATTATGCCAATCAAGTATCACATGATAGTTATCTCATTGAATTTGCTCCCACTATTATTGATGAGAAGAAATTTGCTTATGTGAAGAGTTATAAAAATTCTATGCTTGTGGATCATGAAAAGAATGCTTTGTGTTAGCTATATTGTTGAATTTATTCATGATGCTACTGAAAATTATTATGAGAGAGGAAGATATGCTTATATATATTTCAACAACATCAAGTTTCCTCTATTTATGTTGAAATTTTTGAAGTTGCACTTGTTTTGCCTTCCTATGCTAGTTGATTATTGCTCCCATAAATTGTTTGATCACAAAATCCCTATGTATAAGGAGTGGGTTAGGCTTAAATGTGTTTGATACATGCTTCATGATGCTCCCTTTATGTCTCAATTCTTTACTTTCATGTGAGCATCAATGAATTCATCGTGCCTAGCTAAAAAACCTATAAAGAAAAGCGCTTGTTGGGAGACAACCCAACATTTACCCCTACTATTTTTGTGCGTTCACATGATTAAGCTACTATAGTAATCATGTTTTGTGTCTTCTATTACAATAATGTGCCAAGTAAAACCTTTGGGATAGTGTGGATACTTGTTGATTTGATTGTGTTAAAAAACAGAAACTTTTGTGTTCAGTGATAGAATTGTTATTATGTACTGGAACTTGATCAATTGCTGAATTTTTTACACAGTATTGGGATACAAATTTTCTACATTTTACTATTTTATCAGATTTTTGGAGTTACATAAGTATGATAAAAAATTAGATCTTTGCAGACTATTCTGTTTTTGACAGATTATGTTTTCAATGCATAGTTTGCTTGTTTTATAATTTCTGTGGTTTATAGTGGTCAATATAAATTGTAGAAATGATAGAGTGCAGTAGGCATTATGTGAGAACAATTATGAATCTTGTCTTGACAGTACCAAAGTATATGATTTATTATTTATCATACTAACCTATCTCACGAAGTTCCGTCAAGTTTTGTGTGATTGAAGTTTTCAAGTTTTGAGTGAGATATCGATATGAGGAGAATAAGGAGTGGCAAGACCCTAAGCTTGTGGATGACCAAGGCAACCCAAGGTAATATTCAAGTAAGGCTCAAGCGTCTAAGCTTGGGGATGCCCCGGAAGGCATCCCCTCTTCCTTCTTCAACATTATCGGTAGCCTCACTTGGAACTATATTTTTATTACATAATATGAGTTTTGCTTGGAGCACCATTTTCTTTTGTTGATATTTTATTGTTGTTATTAATAATCATGTTTGTATATTTTATTTCAATAAAAGTGTCAAGTATAGCCTTTACCATGCTCAGTTTGCAAGTTTATGAGTTGCTGTTTGAAAACAGAAAGTTTTCTGTAATGTCTTTGTGACGCCCCCGGTTCAATCGTACACTAGTCATACACGCAAACGTGTATGATCAAGCCCAGGGACTCACGGGAAGATATCACAACACAACTCTAAACACAAATAAACGGAGGTCCACAATATTACAGACCAGGGATCCGAAGATCCGAATACATAAGTCAGTCATACAAATAATATCTGGGTACAGACATAGTTAGACAAGTTCTGCCTTAAGAAGGCTAGCACAAACAGCGACACTAGATCGAAAGGCGTTGGCCTCCTGCCTGGGAGCCTCCGATCCTACTCCTGGTCAGCTGGCTCGATCCAGTAGTACGTGCCCTCTGGACCCGCCTGGTAGTAGGCTCCGGTGGTGGCGTCTGGCTCCTGGACTCCATCGTCTGGTGCATCATCAAGGTGGGGTATATGGGGGAAAAGAGAAAATAAAGCAACCGTGAGTACTCATCCGAAGTACTCAGCAAGCAAGGATCTATACTACATATGCAACATTATCAATGGAGAAAAGGCTGTATATGTGGACTGGGCTGCAGAAATGCCAGAATAGAGAGAAAGGCCTAGTCCTATCGAAGACTAGCATCTTCAAACATCTTCTCAAAGCCATCATCTTGCAGCAGTAGAAGAGAGTAGAATAGCATTTTATTTAGCAAACATGTTGAAGTACAGCTCAAAGATCCTTCCTCGACTCCCAGCGAGAAAGTAATCCCGAAGCTTCAATTAAGTAACAAGTATCCAGTTTAAGTAGTAGATCGGGATACACAAACTGAGCGTCCTTTACCGTAGGACCGGCTATCGATAGAAGATTCATCCCTGCAGGGGTGCACTACTGTTACCCAACACGCTCGATCAACTCTGGCCGGACATACTTGCTGGTTAATGCCCGTCCTCGGAAGATCAACACGAAGCAGCGCTCTACCTAGGCTCAGCAGAGAGGTCAGCACGCCGGACTAACCTATGCACCCAGGGGTCTCGGGCCATCGCCCTGGGCACCCTGCGCGTTGCGTGGCTGGCCGGGGTGCAGGCGCGACACTGAACTCGCCAGTGAAGTATCCAGCCCAATCCCGACGATCAGCCCGCACGGTGAATCGTGACGTCTGATAAGCTTTCGGAGAAACGTACATCGCAGAGGGCCCCATAACCATAATCCCGCGTGGTGGTAGTGCGTATAGGGCACGTCGACCCACTCAGATCACACACCCAAATCCGATCAGCTCATTTAGTAACAAGCGGAAACATTCAGAGTTTCTGAAGCTCCGCCACAGTACCACACTCGAGTGCCCTTCCGGCACACCCGAAATCATAGATCCCCAGCGGGTACCCACCAGGGTGGACCCGCCTGTGAAAAAGGTCAAGTAACCGTGTGGTCATATTCATCAGGGTGAACGTATGAGGTATCACCCTCGAGGTTCACACTCAGGGGTTGCACGACAGAGTCGTATCGGACATGGAGAAGGAGGAATCACCCTCGATGACCACGACCGAACAGCTACGCTGCAGAGTATTCATCAGGAGTGCGTTACGAGGTATCACCCTCGGCACTCGATAGTAACTAAGCAGAGTCGTACAACTAAGGGGGGTTGTGAAGTGAGGCGTCTGTCTCTGATCGACGATCACGTTGATCGAGTCGTCGATGAACAAGCAGGGGCGACAAAGTAAGGTGGTGGGGTCACAGATGGTTCATACCAACCTATACTAAACAGTTTATCATAGGCAGGTAAGGTAGCAATGAACAGGTTACAACAGCAGGCTATGCATCAGAATAGGAGCATACATTAACAGTAGCGAAATCTAATGCAAGCAGGAGAATAGAATGGGCGATATCTGGAATGCTCAAGGGGGGGGCTTGCCTGGTTGCTCTGGCAAGAGAGGGAGGTCGTCAACGGGCTGCTCGTCGGTAGAGTAGTCGTAACCTGGTGCAGCGTCGTCGGTCTCGGCGTCTATCGAGAGAGAAGGAGGGGGAGAGAAACAATAAATTTCACGGCAATAATGCAAACAATATGTATGACATGCCTAAATGATATGCCGGGGTGTTCTACTGCCTAACTAAACGATTTAGTTAATTTAGGAATTTATTCGGATTTATTTAATTAGGGTTGGACACTATTCATTTATCGAAATCGGTCTAATTGTTCAACGTTCTTATAGTTGCGGGCGTCTGACGGGAATACAGAGGGCGTATCCGGGTTCGTATCGTCGTTCTGAGCAAGTTTCATGTATAAAATATTTTTATCGGAGTTACGGTTTATTTAATATGATTTTCTAAAGTTTTTATTAATTTCTGAAATTTAATTAATTATTTAATTCAACATTATCCGAAACAGTGCTGATGATGACATCAGCATGACCTCATGCTGATGTCAGCGGTTAATTAAGTTAATTACTAATTACTGTTTAATTAACACTAATTAGTTAATTAGATTAACCTAATCAGGATTAATTAACTAATTAATTAATTAATTGTTTTAATTATTTTAATTATTTATCTTTATTTCTTTCTTAAACATTTTTGGGGGTGGGCCCCCTTTGTCATAGGCCCTGGGGGGGGGGTGGGGGCTGGCCGTCAGTGGCCCTGGGCCACAGCGGGCGCAGGGCGCGGCGGGCGCTGGGCGCCGGGCGCGGGCGCAGGCGAGCGCAAGCAGGCGGAGGCGGGGCGGCCGCGGCGCGGTGGCCGGAGCGGCAACGGGCGGCGCGCGGTGCAGGCGCGCGGAGGCGAGGCAGGGGCCGGAGCGGGCATGGGCGAGGCGCTGGCGACGGGGCTCGGCCGATGCGCAGCGCGGCAACAGTAGCAGGGGCGAGCGGGAGGAACGGCAGGCGCGCGCGCGCGTGCGGCTCGGGAGGGCGCGCGCGGCGAGCGGCTGGAGCGGGCCAGGTGCGGGCGCGGTGCAGGCCGAGCGCGGCCGCGAGGCAGCACGCGAGCGGCAGCGGCGAGGCGGGGCCAGTGGGTGCGGGGCGACGACGGCGACAGAGAAGAGGGAGGGCGTGGCCCTCACCGCGGGTGCAGGGTCAGGGCAATGGGCTCGAGGAGGCGGCCGGGGATGACGGCGACGGGGTCCGGCGAGGCGTCGGAGACGAGGCGGAGACGGGCGCGCGGTCGGGCGCGTCGGGCGCGTTGGCGCAGTCGGGGCGAGCGCGCGGGGCTCGGGGAGGAAGACGGGGAGGCGGCGGTGCTGCGGCGTGGTCTGACAGGGGGAGGCGGCGACGGGGGCGCGGCGTCGAGCGGCGTCGGCGACGGGGCGGACGGGATCGGGGGATCCCGATCCAGATGGGGGGGGAGGAGAAAGCGAGGGGGGGAGTCGGCTAGGGTTCGGCCGGCTGGGGGGGTAGGTATAGGCCAGGGGGCGCAGGTGGGCCGGCCGGCTGGGCTTCGGCCCAGTTGGGCCGTGGGGGGGGGGGGGTTGCTCTTTTTTTTTCTTCTTCCTGTTTTCTATTTCTTTTCCTTTTCTTTTCTTTTTTATTATACCCTTTACTCTGCTATAAATAGCTAGGCCTCAAATGGTTTTTGTAAAACATGAGACCTAGGTCATAAATACCAGTGCATTATTCCCTAACACCTAAAATTAGTTTGGACAAAATATAATTCCGTATTTATTTCAGATTTAATAAATGGTTATTAAATATTATCTTTATCCACTGTTTGAGGTTGTTCGAGTCACTTATCCAATTCCAATGATGTTGGTTTCAATTTTAGAATAGCCTCTGGAATATTTGTTATTTATCTGACATTTTAGTTTCTACGTTGGACAACTTTTATATTTCACTTTCATTTAAATTTGAATTTGACTTAGGAGCTGAAATGCAATATGATGCTAATGATGATTATGCACTATTAAGCTTGCTGACATGTCATTATCAAAAGTGATTACTGTTGCTAATCACCGGGGGTGTTACAATTCTCCTCATCTATTAAGAATTCTCGTCCCGAGAATTAAGAGGAAGACTGAAAGAAAGAGGGGTATTCTTCGCGAAGACGATCCTCGCGTTCCCAAGTGGCTTCATCTTCAGAATGATTTGACCACTGAATCTTGAGGAACTTGATTGACTTTTGACGTGTTCGACGCTCAGCTTGATCAAGAATACGGATGGGATATTCTGGATATGACAGATCTTCCCGTAATTCAAGCACTTCATGATCCACAGCTCGAATAGGATCCTTGAAGCAGCGACGGAGTTGGGATACATGAAAAACATCATGTACTTGTGAAAGATTTGGCGGCAATTCCAATTGATATGCCACTTCTCCTCGACGGGCAAGAATACGGAACGGGCCAATGTAGCGTGGAGCTAACTTGCCTTTGATTCCGAACCGATGAGTGCCTTTCAATGGAGTGACACGAAGGTAAGCTTGTTCGCCAGGTTGATAGACCATTTCCTGGTGCTTACGGTCATAGTTGCTCTTCTGACGAGACTGAGCAAATTTCAAATGTTCACGAACAATGCGGACTTGTTCTTTGGCGCAGAGGTATTGGGACGGAACGCGTTGTTGGGAATCCAAACTCTACGCTTCGGTGCTGAGCCCGAAGATGAGCCAGCATCACGATAGCGCTTCTGCGAGTCCTTGTGTTCCATCTGAGCGGTCTCAACAAGAATAGCCTTGTTCACTAGAGTTGAGAAGTCATTGATGTCTTGAGCAGCTAGTGCAAGCTTGAGGTCAGGGTGTAGTCCATTACGGAACTTCTCTTGTCTGCGAGCATCTGTGGCGATGTCTTCTTCAGCATAGCGGGAGAGATCAAGAAATTCCCGCTGATAAGTTTCAACGGTCTTATTGCCCTGGGTGAGGTTACGGAACTGGGTCTTCATGCGTCGGCGCAGTCGGGGCGCGGTCGGCGCAGTCGGGGCGAGCGCGCGGGGCTCGGGGAGGAAGACGGGGAGGCGGCGGTGCTGCGGCGTGGTCTGACGAGGGGGAGGCGGCGACGGGGCGGCGGCGTCGAGCGGCGTCGGCGACGGGGGCGGACGGGATCGGGGGATCCGATCCAGATGGGGGGGGAGGGAGGAGAAAGCGAGGGGGGGGGGAGTCGCTAGGGTTCGGCCGGCTGGGGGGGGTAGGTATAGGCCGGGGGGGCGAGGTGGGCCGGCCGGCTGGGCTTCGGCCCAGTTGGGCGGGGGGGGGGGGGGGGTGGGTTGCCTCTTTTTTTTTTCTTCTTCTCTGTTTTCTATTTCTTTTCCTTTTCTTTTTTTTTATTATACCCTTTACTCTGCTAGTAAATAGCTAGGCCTCAAAATGGTTTTTGTAAAACATGAGACCTAGGTCATAAATACCAGTGCATTATTCCCTAACACCTAAAATTAGTTTGGACAAAATATAATTCCATATTTATTTCAGATTTAATAAATGGTTATTAAATATTATCTTTATCCACTGTTTGAGGTTGTTCGAGTCACTTATCCAATTCCAATGATGTTGGTTTCAATTTTAGAATAGCCTCTGGAATATTTGTTATTTATCTGACATTTTAGTTTCTACGTTGGACAACTTTTATATTTCACTTTCATTTAAATTTGAATTTGACTTAGGAGCTGAAATGCAATATGATGCTAATGATGATTATGCACTATTAAGCTTGCTGACATGTCATTATCAAAAGTGATTACTGTTGCTAATCACCGGGGGTGTTACAGTCTTGAATATTCCTGAACGGCCAGAACATGATAAAATCTTTAAATTTTTACACAGTAAGCTATGATAAATTTTCTACAGTGTGGTAAAATTTTCAAATTTTTGGATTAAATAAGTATGAATTTTACTTCATCCTTTACAGGTTGTTCTGTTTAGACAGATTGTTGTTATGTTTGCATTATTTGCATATGTTAGACAGGTTGCTGTTATGTTTGAATTGTTTGCTGATATTTGAAGATAAGAGTATTAAATATGTAGAGGCATTTAGTGTGCAATGTTTAATTATAATTTTAGTATTTTAGTAGATAATGATAAGGCTTTGAGTTGACTTATACTAACTTATCTCACGAGTTCTTGTTGAGTTTTGTGTGGATAAATTTTCTGAGACTTAGGGGAAACCGTGATATGAGAGGAATTAAGGAGACACAAGAGCTCAAGCTTGGGGATGCCCAAGGCTCCCCAAGATAATATTACAAGAAGTCTTATGAATCTAAGCTTGGGGATGCCCTGGTAGGCATCCCACCTTTCTTCATCAACAACTGTCGATTATTTTTGGTTGAACCTAAGTTTTTATTTGTTCACATGATATTTGTTATTCTTGGAGTGCCCTTTTATATTTGTTTGCGGTTTAAATAAAATAATTAGATCTAAAAGTTTTGAATTGGAGAGAGTCCTCACATAGCTACTTAATTGTTTGACTATTCATTGATCTTCACTTATATCTTTTGGAGTAGTTTGTCATTTACTCTTGTGATTCACACATACCCTAAGAGTAAATTGCTGAATGAATTGAATATAATAAAGTCAAAATTATATATGTTTCATGTTTGTCCCATGATAACCCACAGGTATAGGGGATCACAACCGTTTTTTAGGGTAGAGTATTCAACCCAAATTTATTGATTCGACATAAGGGGAGCCAAAGAATATTCACGAGTATTAGCAGTTGAGTTATCAATTCAACCACACCTGAAAGACTTAATATCTGCAGCAAAGTATTTAGTAGCAAAAGTAGTATGGAAGTAACGGTAACGGTGGCAAAAGTAACAGTAGCAGTTTTGTAGTGATCGTAACAGCAACACGACAAAAGTAACTTAGCAAAGATCAATATGTGAGAAGCTCGTAAGAATTGGATCGGCAATGATAATTGTGTTGGATAATATTCATCATGTAGCAGTCATAACCTAGGGTGACACAGAACTAGCTCCAATTCATCAATGTAATATAGGCATGTATTCCGTATATAGTCATATGTGCTTATGGAAAAGAACTTGCGTGACATCTTTTGTCCTACCCTCCCGTGGCAGCGGGGTCCATAAGGAAACTAAGGGGTATTAAGGCCTCCTTTTAATAGAGAACCAGACCAAAGCATTAGCACTTAGTGAATACATGAACTCCTCAAACTACGGTAATCACCGGAAAGAATCCCAATTATTGTCACCTTGGGGTATGCGGATCATAACTCGTAATAGGTGTCTACAACTTGCAAGATAGGATCAAGAACACACATATATTCATGAAAACATAATAGGTTCAGATCTGAAATCATGGCACTCGGGCCCTAGTGACAAGCATTAAGCATAGCAAAGTCATAGCAACATCAATCTCAGAACATAGTGGATACTAGGGATCAAACCCTAACAAAACTAACTCGATTACATGATAAATCTCATCCAACCCATCACCGTCCAGCAAGCCTACAATTCAATTACGCACTCCCGGTGGTGAGCATCATGGAATTGGCGATGGAGGAAGGTTGATGATGATGATGGCGACAAATCCCCCTCTCCGGAGCCCCGAACGGACTCTAGATCAGCCCTCCCGATGAAGAACAGGAGGCGGCGGCGGCTCCGTATTGTAAAACGTGATGATTTTTTCTCTCTGATTTTTTCTCCTCGAATAGGTACTTATAGAGTTGGAGTTAGGGTCGGAGGAGGTCTAGGGGGCCCACAAGCCCTCTAGGCGCGCCCCAGGGGGGGCGCCCCCCAGGCTTGTGGCCTCTGGGTGGACCCCCTCTGGTTAATTCTTGCGCCAGTATTTTTTATATATTCCACAAAAATTCTCCGTAAATTTTTAGGTCAATCCAAGAACTTTGATTTCTGCACAAAAATAACACCATGGCAATTCTGCTGAAAATGGCATCAGTCCGGGTTAGTTCCATTCAAATCATGGAAGTTAGAGTCCAAAATAAGGGCAAAAGAGTTTGGAAAAGTAGATACGATGGAGACGTATCAACTCCCCCAAGCTTAACCCATTGCTTGTCCTCAAGCAATTCAGTTGACAAACTGAAAGTGACAAAGAAAAACTTTTACAAACTCTGTTTGATCTTGTTGTTGCAAATATGTCTAACTGATGTTTAGGTTTTCAGCAAAGATTATGAACTAACCATATTCACAATAGCATTTAGGTCTCATATTTACTCATATCAATGGCATAATCAACTAGCGAGCAATAATAATAAATCTCGGATGACAACACTTTTTCAAAAGAATCATGATACAATGTGATGCGATGGTATCTCGCTAGCCCTTTCTGAGACCGCAAAACATAAATGCAGAGCACCTCTGAAGATTAAGGATTGACTGGACATTGTAATTCATGGCAAAAGAGATCCAGTCACAGTCATACTCAACATCAATTAATAACAAAGCATATAAATGACAGTGGTGCTCTCTAACTGGTGCTTTTTATAAGAGGATGATAACTCAACAATAAAAGTAAATAGATAGGCCCTTCGTAGAGGGAAGCAGGGATTTGCAGAGGTGCTAGAGCTCGGAGCTTTTAAAATAGAGACGAATATAATTTTGAGCGGTATGCTTTCATTGTCAACATAACAACCAAGAGATCTCACTATCTTCCATGCTAGATACATTATAGGCGGTTCCCAAACAGAATGGTAAGTTTACTCCCCCTCCACCAACAATCACACTCCACGGCTAGCCGAATTCACGGGTGCCGTCCATACCAACAACAGTCCTAGGGGAGTTTTGTTTCATTATTATATTTTGATTTGATTTTGAGCATGGAACTGGGCATCCCGAATACCAGCCACTTTCTCGTGAATGACAAGCGAATAAACACTCATCGTGAGAATAACCCACCTAGCATGGAAGATATTGACAGCCCCCAGTCGCTACATGAGCGATTTGGGCATACAAAACATATTATTATTTGAAGGTTTAAAGTTTGGCACATGCAAATTTACTTGGAACGGCAGGTAAATACCGCATATAGGTAGGTATGGTGGACTCATATGGAACAACTTTGGGTTTAAGGAAGTGGATGCATAAGCAGTATTCCCGCTTAGTACAAGTGAAGGCTAGCAAAAGATTGAGGAGCGACCAACTAGAGAGCGACAACGGTCATAAACATGCATTGAGATTAATCAACATTGAATGCAAGCATGAGTAGGATATAAATCACCATGAACATAGATATCATGGAGGATATGTTGTTTTTGTTTCAACTACATGCGTGAACATGTGCCAAGTCAAGCCACTTGAATCATTCAAAGGAGGATACCATCCTATCATATTATATCATAACCATTTTAAGATGCATGTTGGCACTCAAGACAAACCATTATACACTCTTAGCTAATTAAGCATGGCATGAGTAACTATAATCTCTAATTGTCATTGCAAACATGTTTCATTCATAATAGGCTGAATCAGGAATGATGAGCTATTCATATTTACAAAAACAAAATAGGTCGAGTTCGTACCAGCTTTTCTTCATCTCAATCATTTCATCAAATATCATCATTATTGCCTTTCACTTGCACGACCGAACGATGTGAATAATAATAAGAGTGCACGTGCATTGGACTAAGCTGGAATCTGCGAACATTTATTCAAAGCAGAAGACAAGGTAATATGGGCTCTTTGTTAGATCAACAATAATGCATATGAGAGCCACTCAACATTTTCATCGTGGTCTTCTCCTTACGACCCAAAGAAAAGAAAAGAATTTCAAAGAAACACATTGAAATATCTTTGGAGTTTTTATTTTTCTAGAAGAAAGTAAAATGAAAACGAGAAAAACTATTTACACAGGAAAGCTCCCAACAAGCAAAAGAAGAACGAGAAATCTTTTTGGGTTTTCTTAAAGTTTTTTTAAAAACACAAGAAGAAAGCAGGAAAAATAAACTAACATGGATAATACAATGAAAAAGTATGAACACCGACAATTGAAATGAGTGTGTGAACATGAATGTAATGTCGGTGAGAAATACATACTCCCCCAAGCTTAGGCTTTTGGCCTAAGTTGGTCTAGGGCCACGGCTGGCCTGGCGGATATCCAAAGTTGTAGTTGGGGTTGTACTGCGCCGCGGCCGCTACCACTTGGAGGGCTGCCTTGTGGAGATGAGTGACCTCCCCTGCTCTCTCATACTCGTCCGCCTCCTCTCTAGTTATGAAGTATCTTCGTTTTACCTGAAAGTCAAAGAAGGCAGGAGCAGGAAGCGTAATATGGAAGACGCGCTTCCTGTCAAAGATTAGTCCATACTGGAGGGACTGTTCGTTCCTCTCAAGAAACTGGTAATGTACCATAGCATTATAATCAAGGAAAGCAGGTGGTAACTGAGCATCATTTTCTCTTATGGGAACACCAAGGTAAGTATCTAAGCGGGTGGCATAAATTCCACCAAAGAAATCCCCATCTTTAGCATTATTATGTAATCGATGTGCAATGATAGCCCCCAAGTTAAATTGTTTATCATTCATTACTGCGCTCTTGAGGACACTCAAATCAGAGGCGTAGAGGTGTCTATGATCATGTTTACCATTAATGCATCTTCCCACAAAGAGAGCAAAGTAATGTAATGCAGGAAAGTGAATGCTCCCTATAGTGGCCTGTGTTATGGTCTTGGTTTCACCTACGGTAATGCTAGCAAGGAATCCGGTGCAATCAGCCTTGCGAGGTTCAGTACATGTACCCCATTGTGGAATTTTACATGCATCACTAAACTCTTCAAGATCCATAGTAAATGATTTATCATATAGATCAAATAAAATAGAGTGTGTATTGCGATGGACCGAATACTTAAATCTCCGCACAAAGGAATCAGTGAGGTTGTAGTACTGTAAACACTTATCTGACACGAAGTCTGTCAGGCCGGCGTTGCGCACGTACATATCAAATTCTTCCTTGAAACCCGCATGAGTCATGAAATGATCCGACGGCCACTCGCAAGGTTGCACTTGAGCTTCCCTTGGTGGTTCTAGGTCTGGCTCACATATCGCGAGCCTTGGGGCTTTCTTCTTCGAGGAACCACCTTGGTATATTTTCCTAATCATTTTCTTCCTCTGAAAAAAACATTTCTGAAATTTTTAGTGACTCAAAATAGAAGTGAACCAAACTCAACAAGACTAATAGCAACTACTCCCACAAGTGTCTAGAAGCTATATCATGCAACAAAACTACTTTGGACCATCTAAATTTGACATGCAAGCTCAAGAACATGGTCACCACAGCAGCAAAAAATTGCAATATGTAAAGCACTAGAACAGAAACTAATTGGACCATTGGAGGAGTCACATACCGAAGAACAATCCCCCCAAACAGTTTTGCAAATGGAGCTTTGAGCAAGGAGATCGAAAATAGCAGCAAGATGAGCAAGAACACGGGTTTGAGCAACGGGATGATTTTTTCTGAAGGAAGACGAAGTGGATGGGTGCTGGCATAAGTGAGGGGGACCCACATGGGACCCACAAGCCCTGTAGGCACGCCTAGGGGGTGGGCGCGCCCTGTGGGCTTGTGGCCCACTGGTGCACCTCCCTGAGGTGTTCTCAGTGCCAAAAATTCTTAAATAATCTAGAAAAAATCATACTAAATTTTCAAGACATTTAGAGAACTTTTATTTTCTGGTCAGTTTTTTATTGCACGGATAATTTTAGAAAACAAAAAAATAATAGCAATTTTACTTTATTTATTCTAAATAACAGAGAGTAAAAGTTGGGTACAGAAGGTTGTGCCTCCTAAATTCATCCATCACATGCCCGTCAAAAAGAATCCATTAATAAGGTTGATCAAGTCTTATTAACAAACTTCTTTCGAATGACATGAAATCAGAGAATTTTCGAATAACACTAGGTTACCTCAACGGGGATATGCATATCCCCAACAATAAGAATATCATAGTGTTTTTTGACAATAGGGATGGGAAATTTAAAACCTCCAATAGCAATTGTTGGAGTTTCTCCAATAGAGTTGATACTATTCACTTGAGGTTGTTTCTTAGGAAAGTGTACCGTATGCTCATTACCATTAACATGAAAAGTGACATTGCCCTTGTTGCAATCAATAACAGGCCCTGCAGTATTAAAAAATGGTATACCAAGGATAATCGACATACTGTCATCCTCGGGTATATCAAGGATAACAAAGTCCATTAAGATAGTAACATTTGCAACTACGACATGCACATCCTCACAAATACCGATGGGTATAGCAGTTGATTTATCGGCCATTTGCAAAGAGATTTCAGTGGGTGTCAACTTATTCAATTCAAGTCTACGATACAGAGAGAAAGGCATAACACTAACACCGACTCCAAGATCACATAAAGCAGTTTTAACATAGTTTCTTTTAATGGAGCAAGGTATAGTTGGTATTCCATGATCTCCTAGTTTCTTTGGTATTCCACCCTTAAATGTGTAATTAGCAAGCATGGTGGAAATTCCAGCTTTCGGTATCTTTCTTTTATTAGTAACAATATCTTTCATATACTTAGCATAAGGAGACATTTTCAGAATATCAGTCAAACGCATACGCAAAAAGACAGGTCTAAGCATTTCAACAAAGCGATCAAAATCCTCATCATCCTTTTTCTTGGATGGTTTAGGAGGAAAGGGCATGGGTTTTTGAACCCATGGTTCTCTTTCTTTACCATGTTTCCTAGCAACGAAGTCTCTCTTATCATATCTTTTATTCTTAGGTTGTGGGTTATCAAGATCAACAGCAGGTTCTATCTCCACATCATTACCATTACTAGGGTGAGCATCAACATGAACATCATAATTATCATTATTACTAGGCTCATGTTCATCACCAGATTATGCCTCAGCATCAAAAATAGAAATATCATTTGGATTCTTAGGTGTGTCTATAGTAGGTTCACTAGAAGCATGCAAAGTCCTATCATCTTTCTTTTTATGTTTGTATAGGCTAGGTGCATCAGAATTAATTCTCTGAGAATCTTGCTCAATTCTCTTGGGATGGCCCTCAGGATACAAAGGTTCCTGAGTCATTTTACCACCTCTAGTCATAACTCTAACAGCATGATTATTCATTTTATTGTTCATCTCATTAAGAAAATCATTTTGTGCCTTGATTACTTGTTCTACTTGAGTTTTTACCGTGGAAGCATGTTTATTGGTAAGCTTAAGCTCATTAATAGTTCTACACATATAGTTACTCAAGTGTTCGAGCATATAAGCATTTCGTTTCAATTGTCTACTAACATATGCATTGAAGTTTTCTTGTTTAACAATAAAGTTATCAAATTCATCCAAGCATTGACTAGCAGACTTATTATGAGGAATATCACCTTCATCAAATCTATAAAGAGAATTTACCTCTACTACCTATGTCGGAGTATTAAGACCATGTATTTCTTTGATAGGTGGCAAATTCTTAACATCTTCAGCTTTAATACCTTTTTCTTTCATAGATTTCTTTGCCTCTTGCATATCTTCAGGACTGAGAAATAGAATACCTCTCTTCTTAGGAGTTGGTTTAGGTGGTGGTTCGGGAAGAGTCCAATCATTATCATTACTCAATATATTATTCAATAGTACTTCAGCTTGTTCAACAGTTCGTTCCCTGAAAACACAACCAGCACAACTATCTAGGTGGTCCCTAGAAGCATCGGTTAGTCCATTATAAAAGATATCAAGTATTTCATTTTTCTTGAGAGGATGATCGGGCAAAGCATTAAGTAATTTGAGAAGCCTCCCCCAAGCTTGTGGGAGACTCTCTTCTTCAATTTGCACAAAGTTAAATATTTCCTTTAAAGCAGCTTGTTTCTTATGAGCAGGAAAATATTTTTCAGAGAAGCAATATATCATATCCTGGGGACTACGCACACAACCAGGAGCAAGAGAATTAAACCATATCTTTAGCATCACCCTTTAAGGAGAAAGGAAACAACTTAAGAATATAGTAGTAGCGAATTTTTCCTCATGAGCAAACAGGGTGGCTATATCATTTAGTTTAGTAAGATGTGCCACAATAGTTTCAGATTCATAACCATGGAAAGGATCATATTCAACCAAAGTAATTAACTCAAGATCAACAGAGAATTCATAATCCTTATCAGTAACAAACATAGGTGAAGTAGCAAACTTAGGATCATATTGCATTATAGCATTCAGAGATTTTTCTTTCAACTTGGCTAGAAATTTCTTAAGATCATCTCTATCCTTACAAGCAAGAAAGTCCCTAGCTACCTCTCCATCCATAACATAACCCTCAAGTATAACAGGCAATTCATATCTAGGAGGAGAATCATAATCTTCAGTTTCAATAATTTCATCAGTTTCAGAAATATCATCAGTTTCAGCATTCTCAATATCTTTAGCTCTAGCAAGTTGTTCATCAAGAAATTCTCCTAGTGGCACAGTCTTATCAAGCAAAGTACTGGCATCATAAGCATCATTCATAGTAGAAGTAGCATCATCAATTACTTGTGACATATCCGAATTAATAGCAGGTGGCGGTGTCGCAAGCTTACTCAAAACAAAAGGTGAATCAAGTGCAGAGCTAGATGATAGTTCCTTACCTCCCCTCATAGGAGAGGGAAAAATCTTGGTTTTGTTATCTTTCAGATTCCTCATAGTGATCAACAGATATAAATCCCAAGTGACTCAGAGAATAGAGCTATGCTCCCCAGCAGCGGCGCCAGGAAAAGGTCTTGATAACCCACAAGTATAGGGGATCACAACAGTTTTCAAGAATAGAGTATTCAACCCAAATTTATTGATTCGACACAAGGGGAGCCAAAGAATATTCACGAGTATTAGCAGTTGAGTTGTCAATTCAACCACACCTGAAAGACTTAATATCTGCAGCAAATTATTTAGTAGCAAAGTAGTATGGAAGTAACGGTGATGGTGGCAAAAGTAACAGTAGCAGTTTTGTAGTGATTGTAACAGCAGCACGACAAAAGTAACTTAGCAAAGATCAATATGTGAGAAGCTCGTAGGCATTGGATCTGCAATGATAATTGTGTTGGATAATATTCATCATGTAGCATTCATAACCTAGGGTGACACAGAACTAGCTCCAATTCATCAATGTAATGTAGGCATGTATTCCGTATATAGTTATACGTGCTTATGGAAAAGAACTTGCATGACATCTTTTGTCCTACCCTCCCGTGGCAGCGGGGTCCATAAGGAAACTAAGGGATATTAAGGCTTCCTTTTAATAGAGAACCGGACCAAAGCATTAGCACTTAGTGAATACATGAACTCCTCAAACTACGGTAATCACCAGAAAGAATCCCAATTATTGTCACCTTGGGGTATGCGGATCATAACTCGTAATAGGTGTCTACAACTTGCAAGATTGATCAAGAACACACATATATTCATGAAAACATAATAGGTTCAGATCTGAAATCGTGGCACTCGGGCCCTAGTGACAAGCATTAAGCATAGCAAAGTCATAGCAACATCAATCTCAGAACATAGTGGATACTAGGGATCAAACCCTAACAAAACTAACTCGATTACATGATAAATCTCATCCAACCCATCACCGTACAGCAAGCCTACGATGGAGTTACTCACTCCCTGTGGTGAGCATCATGGAATTGGCGATGGAGGAAGGTTGATGATGATGATGGCGACAAATCCCCCTCTCCGGAGCCCCGAACGGACTCCAGATCAGCCCTCCCGATGAAGAACAGGAGGCGGCAGCGGCTCCGTATCGTAAAACATGATGAATCCTTCTCTCTGATTTTTGTCTCCTCGAATAGGTACTTATAGAGTTGGAGTTAGGGTCGGAGGAGGTACAGGGGGCCGACAAGCCCTCTAGGCACGCCCCCGGGGGGGGGGGGGGGGCGCCCCCAGGTTTGTGGCCTCTGGGTGGACCCCCTCTGGTTAATTCTTGCGCCAATATTTTTTATATATTCCACAAAAATTCTCCGTAAATTTTTAGGTCAATCTAAGAACTTTGATTTCTGCACAAAAATAACACCATGGCAATTCTGCTGAAAACAGCGTCAGTCCGGGTTAGTTCCATTCAAATCATGCAAATTAGAGTCCAAAACAAGGGCAAAAGAGTTTGGAAAAGTAGATACGATGGAGACGTATCATCCCATGGGGAGTAATGACTTCACATATAAGAAGTATAAGTGGTAAAATTTACTGAAACTTAGCAAACACAGCATTGGTCACTTGAACAATTCATGAAAGAATATTGAAGGAAGAGATATTTCACATATAAATATACTATCTTGGACATCTTCTATGATTGTGAGCCCCCATTAATTATTTTCAAGCTTGATCAAGTAGTTGGTGTTGGACAAGGAAGACAACGTAATGGGTTATGTTTGTTTATATTCACATAGAATTTATATTGTCACGAATCCTCTAACATGTGGTGTTTGCTCATAATATTTTGCTAGCCAAAATTTTATACTAAGTAGAAATACTACTTGTGCATCCAAAAACCCTTAAACCCAGTTTCTTGTCATGAGAGTCCACCATGTCTACTTATGGATTGAATAAGATCCTTCAAGTAAGTTGTCATTGGTGCAAAAAGCAATAAAAATTGCTCCTAAATATGTATGATCTTTTATTGCAAGGGAAAATAAGCTTTGTATGAACTTGTGATGGTAAATAAATCAAAGCCACGGACTACATAATAAAGGTTGCTATCACAAGGGGCAATATAAAGTGACGTTCCTTTGCATAAGGGCTTGCACATCCAAAAATCAAAAGTGCATGACAACCTATGCTTCCCTCTGCGAAGGGCCTATCTTTTAATTTTTCAAGTTTTACTTTTATGCAAGAGTTAATAGTATTCATCCTCACCTCAATTATTCTCCACTTGGCAAGCATCATGTTGTAGGGAATGATCCAGGCACATATATCCAATTGAATATAGGTAGTCATGAGTTATTATTGTTGAAATTATCTCTGTGATAAGCAAGTTGGGAGGCGAAAATTAAGCCCCTATCTTCCTCTGTGTCTGATTGAAACAACTTGTTCTAAAAATATGCTTTGAGTGTCAGCAATCATGGAAGATTAAATGATAGTTGAGTATGTGGAATTTGCTAAATCAAAGCACTTACATAGTTCCTTCCTGAAAATAAGATGAATTGTAATTGTTTGATGACTGCGAACATAGTTTGTTGGTTTTCAAGAAAGTTTATGATCTATACTTTGACATGTGAATAGCTTGCTACTTGGTCATGAGAAGTTTTATGAAAAATGAGCTACTGTTTATGATATATAATGATGCTAGAAAAACTGATTAGAAATATCATTGACCATACTTATGCACTATGCTAGCATTCACACTTCATAAATTATTTCTTTTATCATTTACCTACTCGAGGACGAGCAGGCATTAAGCTTGGGGATGCTGATATGTCTCCAACGCAACAATTTTATATGGTTTTGGTGCACTTCTGTATGATTTTCATGAACTAACCTATTAACCTAGTGCCCAGTGTTAGTTGTTGTTTTCTGCATGTTTTTGATTTTCCAGAAAATCCATACAAACAAAGTCCAAACGCGATAAAAATTTACGGTGATATTTTTGGAACATAAGAGACACCAAAGCTTCGAGGGAGGACGAGAAGACCCACGAGGGAGTCACGAGCTCACCCCCGCGCCCTGGGGGGTAGGGAGTACCACCTGAGCTCGTGAGTCCCTTGTAACTCCTGTTGGCCTGAAACCAACGCTGAAAAATCTTATAAATCGGGAAACCCCCAGAAAGAAACCTAGAACTCTCACACCACCGCCGCAAGCCTCTGTACCAAAGCGATCTCATCTGGAGGCCTTTTCCGACACCCTGCTAGAGGGGGAAATCATCACTGGAGGCCATCTTCATCATCCTGGCGATCTCCATGACGACGAGGGAGTAGGTCACCCTCGGGGCTGAGGGGGTATGTACCAGTAGCTATGTGTTTGATCTCTCTCTCTCTCTCTCTCTCTCTCTCGTGTTCTTGATTTGGCACGATCTTGATGTACCACGAGCTTTTTTAATATAGTTGAATCATATGTTGTTCTTCCCTCTCTATCTTGTTGTGATGAATTGAGTATTTCCCTTTGAGGTTTCATTATTACCGGATTGAATATTGTATTTGAGATCACTTGATGTATGTCTTTCATGTGGATACCCGTGGTGACAATGGGGTGTTCTATTGAGTCACCTGATATATGTTTTGGTAATCAATTTGTGGATTCACGTGGTGGCATTGGGGGTAATCTAGGCACATAGGTTGATACACATTTTCATCCTACTTTCTTTGATAGAAACTTTGGGGTAATCTATGAAATTCTTTGTGTTGGATTGAATATTATGAGTCTGAAATTGTTTGATGCATATCGAATAATTAACTCATGAGTAATTGTGTTGAATTGGAGTATCTAGGTTATATTAGAGTTGATTGATGCGTATCATATGGTGTTATTTTACTACGAACTCTAGGGCTGTTTGTGGCACTTATAGGGATGGCTCAATAGATTGATCAAAAAGGGTAACTTTGAGGTGGTTTGCTACCTACAACAATTTCTTATTATGTTCTCCACTATTGATAAGAACTTTGGAGTGATTCTTTGCCGCACATTGAGGGATTGTTATATGATTCAGTTATGTTTGCATTGTTGAGATATTGCACTAGTGAAAGTATGAACCCTAGGCCTTGTTTTTAAGCATTGCAATACTGTTTGTGCTCACTTTTACTACTTGCTACCTTGCTATTTTTATTATTTTAGATTACAAAAACCTATATGTGCTATTGATATGTTTCCATCGTATCTATAGTTTTTTATTGTTTCATGCTATTGATACATCTCCAACGTATCTATAATTTTTCATTGTTCCATGCTATCATATTATCAATCTTGGATGTTTTATATGCATTTATATGATAATTTATATCATATTTTTTGACTAACCTATTAACCTAGTGCCCAATGCCAGTTGCTATTTTTTTGCTTGTTTTGGCTTTTCAGAAAATCAGTACCAAACGAAGTCCAAACATGATGAAACTTCACCGTGATTATTTTTGGACCAGAAGAGACCCTAGAAGCTTCGGGAGGAGGCCAGAAGACCTACGAGAGAGTTACAAGCTCACCGAGAGCGCCCGTGGGGGTGGACGCGCCCCCTGAGCTTGTGGGCCCCTCGTAGCTCCGTTTGACCTAATTCCAACGCTATATATTCTCAATTATCCCCAAACCCATAGAGAGCCACTCGAAATACTTTTTTCACTACCGCAAGCTTCTGTTCTCCCGCGATCCCATCTGGAGGACTTTTTCGGTACTCTACCGGAGGGGGAATCGATCACGGATGGCTTCTACATCATCCTTGCTGCCTTTCGATGATGCGTGAGTAGTTCACCACAAACCTATGGGTCCATAGCTAGTAGCTTGATGGTTTCTTCTCTCTCTTTGATCTTCAATAGAATGTTCTCCTCGGTGTTCTAGGAGTTCTATCCGATGTAATCTTCTTTTCTGGTGTGTTTGTTGGGATCCGATGAGTTGTGGGTTTATGATCTGAATATTTATGAGAAGTAATGGAGTCTTTTTTGAACTTCATTATGCATGATTGTTATAGCTTTGTATTTCTCTCCGGTCTATCCGTTTGGTTTGGTAAACTAGATTGATTTATCTTCAGTGGGAGAGGTGCTTTGTAATGGGTTCAATCTTGTGGTGCTCTATATCCCAGTGACATAGTAGGGGACAAGACACGTATTTGTATTGTTGCCATTAAGGGTAAAACGACGGGGTTTATTCATATTGATTGGGTTTACTTTTTCTACATCATGTCATCTTGTTTATGGTATTACTCCGGTTTCATGAACTTAATACCATAGATGCATGCTGGATAGCGGTCGATTGGTGGAGTAATAGTAGTAAATGTAGGCAGGAGTCGGTCTACTTGTCTCGGACATGATGCCAATATACATGATCATTGCCTTGAATATCTTCATAACTGTGCGCTTTTCTATCAATTGCCCAACAGTAATTTGTTCACCCACCGTATGCTATGTGTTCGAGAGAGAAGCCTCGAGTTAAAACTATGACCCCCGGGTCTACTTTAATCATATATAAAATCCAAAAATACCTTGCTGTAATATTATTTCTTTTATTGTGTTTTGTAATTTATCCATCTACCTATACAAGATTTGATCCTTCCAAGTAACGAGTTCAAGGGGATTGACAACCCTCTTGCCCGCGTTGGGTGCAAGTAATTGCTTTTGTGTGTGCATGTGTTGTTCACGAGGCTTTGCGTGATTCTCCTACTGGTTCGATAACCTTGGTTCTCACTAAGGAAATACTTATCTTTACTGTACTACATATCCCCACCTCTTCGGGGAAAATCCCAACGCAACTCACAAGTAGCAGCTATTATATTATTAATCCTGGATACTTTATATGCCTTTTTGTGCTATTTTTATATCATTTTTTGGGGCTAACCCATTAACCTAGTGCCTACTGCCAGTTGTAGTTTTCTACTTGTTTTTGGTCTTCCAGAAAATCATTACCAAGCGGAGTCCAAACGCTACGAAACTTTTTGACAATTTTTTTCTGGACATAAGAGACCCTAGAAGCTTTGGGAGGAGACTAGAGGACAAACAAGGAGACGGCAAGGCAACAGGGCGCGCCCTGGGGGGCGCCGTGTTATCTTGTGGGCCCCTTGAGGCTCCATTTGACCTAATTCCACTTGTATAAATTCTCAAATATTGGGAAACCTTCCGCCGCCGCAAGCTTCAGTTCTTCCGTGATCCCATCCGGAGGCCTTTTCCGATACTCTGGCGGAGGGGGAATCGATCATGGAGGACTTCTACATCATCCTTGTTACCTTTGATGTGTGATTAGTTCATCACAGACCTACACGTCCATAGCTAGTAGCTAGAGGGCTTCTTCTCTCTCTTTAATCTTCAAAACAATGTTCTCCTCTGTATTCTTGGAGTTCTATCCGATGTTCTCTTATTTTGCAGTGTGTTTGTTGGTATCCAATGAATTGTGGGTTTATGATCTGAATATTTATGAGAAGTAATAGAGTCTTTTCTGAACTTTATTATGAATGATTTTCATAGCTGTGTATTTCTCTCTAATCTATCTGTTTGGTTTGGCCAACTAGATTGATTTACTTCAGTGGGAGAGGTGCTTTGTAATGGGTTCAATCTTTCGGTGCTCTATATCCCAGTGACATAGTAGGAGAGAAGACACGTATTTGTATTATTGCCATTAAGGATAAAATGACGGGGTTTATTCATATTGATTGGGTTTACTTTGTCTACATCACGTCATCTTGCTTAAGGCGTTACTCCATTTTTCATGAACTTAATACCATAGATGCATGCTGGATAGCAGTCGATTGGTGGAGTAATAGTAGTAGATGCAGGCAGGAGTTGGTCTACTTGTCTCGGACGTGATGCCTATGTACATGATCATTGCCTTGAATATCGTCATAAGTATGCGCTTTTCTATCAATTGCCCAACAGTAATTTCTTTACCCACCGTATGCTATGTCCTCGAGAGAGAAGCCTCTAGTGAAAACTATGGCCCCTGGGTCTACTTTAATCATATATAAAATCTAAAAATACCTTGCTGCAATTTTATTTCTTTTATTTTGTTTTGTGATATATCCATCTACCTAATCAAGATTTGAGCCTTGCAAGTAATGAGTTCAAGGGGATTGACAACCCTCTTGCGCGTGTTGGGGTGCAAGTACTTGCTTTTGTGTGTGTGCAGGTGTTGTTCACGAGGCTTTGCGTGATTCTCCTACTGGTTTGATAACCTTGGTTCTCACTAAGGGAAATACTTATCTCTACAGTATTGCATCTACTCTCCTCTTCGGGGAAAATTATAACGCAGCTCACAAGTAGCAGCTATTATATTATCAATCTTGGATACTTTATATGCCTTTTTGTGCTATTTTACATCATTTTTTGGGACTAACCTACTAACCCAGTGCCTAGTGCCAGTTGTTGTTTTCTGCTTGTTTTTTGTTTTCCAGAAAATCAGCACCAAACGGAGTCCAAACACTACGAAACTTTTGATGATTTTTTTTCTGGACATAAGAGACTCTAGAAGCTTTCGGAGGAGACCAGAAGACAAGGAAGGAGATGGCAAGGCAATAGGGCATGCACTGGGGGGGCGCCCTGTTACCTTGTGGGCCCCTAGAGGCTCCATCTGACCTAATTCCACTTCTATAAATTCTCAAATATTGGGAAACCACCTGAGAGCCACCCGAAACACTTTTTCTGCCGCAGCAAGCTTTTGTTCTTCCACGATTCCATCCGGAGGCCTTTTCCGGTACTCTGCCGGAGGGCGAATCGATCACGGAGGGCTTTTACATCATCCTTGCTGCCTCTCGATGATGCGTGAGTAGTTCACCATAGACCTACAGGTCCATAGTGAAGGAAATATGCCCTAGAGGCAATAATAAAGTTGTTATTTTATATTTCCTTATTTCATGATAAAGGTTTATTATTCATGCTAGAATTGTATTGATCGGAAACTTAAATACATGTGTGAATACATAAACAAACACCGTGTCCCTAGTGAGCCTCTACTTGAGTAGCTCGTTGATCAAAGATGGTTATGGTTTCCTAACCATGGATAGGAGTTGTCATTTGATAACGGGATCACATCGTTAGGAGAATGATGTGATGGACAAGACCCATCCGTTAGTTTAGCATAATGATCGTTCAGTTTTATTGCTATTGCTTTCTTCATGTCAAATACATATTCCTTCGACTATGAGATTATGCAACTCCCGGATACCGGAGGAATGCCTTGTGTGCTATCAAACGTCACAACGTAATTGGGTGATTATAAAGATGCTCTACAGGTATCTCCGAAGGTATTTGTTGAGTTGGCATAGATCGAGATTAGGATTTGTCACTCCGAGTATCGGAGAGGTATCTCTGGGCCCTCTCGGTAATACACATCATAAGCTTGCAAGCAAACGACTAAGGAGTTAGTCACGAGGTGATGTATTACGGAACGAGTAAAGATACTTGCTAGTAACGAGATTGAACTAGGTATGAAGATATCGACGATCGAATCTCGGGCAAGTAACATACCTATGGACAAAGGGAATTACGTATGTTGTCATAACGGTTCGACCGATAAAGATCTTCATAGAATATGTAGGAGCCAATATGGGCATCCAGGTTCCGCTATTGGTTATTGACCGGAGAGGTGTCTCGGTCATGTCTACATAGTTCTCGAACCCGTAGGGTCCGCACGCTTAACGTTCGATGACGATATAGTATTATATGAGTTATGTGATTTGGTGACCGAATGTTGTTCGGAGTCCTGGATGAGATCACGGACATGACGAGGAGTCTCGAAATGGTCGAGAGGTAAAGATTGATATATAGGACGATGGTATTCGGACACCGGAAGTGTTTCGGGGGGTACCGGGTACTTATCGGGTCACCGGAAGGGGTTCCGGTCCCCCCCGGCAAAAGATATGGGCCTTATAGGCCAAGAGGAGAAACACACCAGCCACAAGGGGCTGGTGTGCCCCCCATATGGGCCGGCCTAAGGAGGATAAGGAAAGGGGAGAAGGGAAAGGTAAGCGTGGATTAGGATTTCCACTTCCTTCCCTCTCCCCCCCCCCCCTCTTTCCTTCCCCCTCCGACAAACATGGCAGGGGGGCGCGGCCAAGGGCAGGAGCCCAAGAGGACGTCTAACTTGTTTTTGCAGGGTATGTTGTGATGTGATATGGTCAAGATATGATGTGATATACGTCATTGTATGAGATGATCATGTTTTGTAAGATATCAGGCAACCGACAGGAGCCTTATGGTTGTCTCTTTATTGTATGAATTGCAAACGCCATGTAATTGCTTTACTTTATCGCTATGAGTTAGCAATAGTTGTAGAAGCAATAGTTGGCGAGACGACCACGACGCAACGATGGAGATCAAGGTGTCGAGCCGGTGACGATGGAGATCATGACGATGCTTTGGAGATGGAGATCAAAAGCACGAGATGATGATGGCCATATCATGTCACATATTTTGATTGCATGTGATGTTTATCTTTTATGCATCTTATTTTGCTTAGTACGGCGGTAGCATTATAAGACGATCCCTTCACTAAATTTCAAGGTAAAACTGTTCTCCCTGAGTATGCACCGTTGCTACAGTTCGTCGTGTTGAGACACCACGTGATGATCGGGTGTGATAGACTCTACGTTCACATACAACGGGTGTAAGACAGTTTTGCACATGCAGAATACTTGGGTTAAACTTGACGAGCCTAGCATGTACAGACATGGCCTCGGAACACTGGAGATCGAAAGATCGAACGTGAATCATATAGTATATATGATCAACATAGAGATGTTCACCATTGATGACTACCCCATCTCACGTGATGATCGGACATGGGTTAGTTGATTTGGATCACGTATCACTTAGATGACTTGAGGGATGTCTATTTAAGTGGGAGTTCTTAAGTAATTTGATTAATTGAACTTAATTTATCATGAACTTAGTCTTGATAGTTTTTGCATATCTATGTTGTAGATCAATAGCTCGCGTATAGCTCCCCTGTTTTATTTTGATATGTTCCTAGAGAAAACTAAGTTGAAAGATGATAGTAGCAATGATGTGGATTGGGTCCGTGATCTGAGGATTATCCTCATTGCCACACAGAAGAATTATGTCCTTGATGCACCGCTAGGTGACAGACCTATTGCAGGAGCAGATGCAGACGTTATGAATGTTTGGCAAAGCTCGATATGATGACTACTTGATAGTTTAGTGTGCCATGCTTTACGGCTTAGAACCGGACTTGAAAAATGTTTTGAACGCCACGGAGCATATGAGATGTTCCAAGAGCTGAAATTGGTATTTCAGACTCATGCCCATGTCGAGAGGTATAAGACCTCTGACAAGTACTTTGCCTACAAGATGGAGGAGAATAGCTCAACCAGTGAGCATGTGCTCAGAATGTCTGGGTACTACTGTTGGAAATTGTAACACCCCCGGTGATTAGCAACAGTAATCACTTTTGATAATGACATGTCAGCGAGGTTAACACTGCATAATCATCATTAGCATCATATTGCATTTCAACTCCTAAGTCGAATTCAAATTTAAATGAAAGTAAAATATAAAAGTTGTCCAACATAAAAACTAAAATGTTCGATAAATAACAAATATTGCAGAGGCTAGTCTAAAATTGAAACTAACAAATAATAAAATAATTAGGTGGCTCTAACGTTACCAAAACAGCAAAGTTTAATACATTTTGTTTATTATAAAATTCGTGTTAGCCCCAGTTGTCTCCAAACCAATTTTTGGCAGTAGTAGAGGATGCCTAATGATTATTGGAACAAGTGCCATATTTTATAAAAGTCATTTTAGGCCTAACTAATTACAAAACAGAAAATAAGAAAAAGCAAAAAGAAAAAGAAAAGGGACCCCCCCTCCCCCCCGGCCCAACTGGGCCCCAGCCCAGCCGGCCGGCCCAGCTCCCGGCCCACCCCGCGCCTACTTGGCCTCCCCCTGGAGACCCCCAAACCCTAACCCCCCACCCCACCCGAAACGCAAGCCCACAGCACCCACCCCCGCATTCTAACCCACGGCACGCGGCACGTCCTCGCGACCCCTCCAACCCCCTAATTTAAAGGACAAGAAAGGGGGGCTGCTCCCCCTCCCCTGTCCCCCCTCGTCGGAGAGCCCCCCTCTCTCCCGATCCCCTCCTGGATCAGGATCGAGCCGCGCGCTCGCCTCTCCCCGGATCGCCGTCGCCCTCGCCGTTGGCCGCCGCCGCCCGGGGCCCGCACTCCCTCGCCGGCCTGCCTCCTCCTCCCCACCGGTCTGCCTCCTCCTCGGCGCGCCGTCTCCGTCCTCCTCCTCACGCACCGCTGCCCCGTCCCTGCGAACCCCGGTGAGGCCCGGCCCCGGCCTCTCCCCTCTCTCGCCTCGCTCGCCGCGCTCCGGCCGCGTCCGCGCCGGCCTTCGCTCGCCCGGGCCGTCGCCCTGCTTTGCCTCGCCCGTGTATCCCCGTGCGCGCGCCCACACGCCCGCGCTGCGTCTGCGCCGCGTCGGCCTCGCCTCGCCTCGCCCTCTGCTGCTCGCCGCCCGTGGCCCCCTCCCGCTCGCCCTTCCTCCGAGCCCTGCTGCTCTGCTTGCTGTCGCCGCCCGCCGCTGCTTGCCCGTCACTGCTCGCCCGCAGCGACCGAGCCTGCGCCTGCGCCTCCCCTCGCCCGCGCATCGCCGCGCGCGCACGCGCTCGCCCTGCGCCGACCCGCTCCGGCCCCCACCTCGCCTCCGCGCGCCCTGCACCGCGCACGCGCCGCGCTGCGCCCGCACCCGCGGCGTTCGCCCGCAAGGCCTCTGTGCCACTGACCGTGGGGCCGAAGCCCCCCCCCTGAGACGCTGACGAACGGGCCCCGCCCGAAAAACGTTTAGTAAAAATAAAAATAAAATAATTAAAATAATTAATTAATTAATTAATTAGTTAATTAATCCTGATTAGGTTAATCTAATTAACTAATTAGTGTTAATTAAACAGTAATTAGTAATTAGCTTAATTAACCGCTGACATCAGCATGATGTCATGCTGATGTCATCATCAGCACTGTTTCGGATAATGTTGAATTAAATAATTAATTAAATTCCAGAAATTAATAAAAACTTTAGAAAATCATATTAAATAAACCGTAACTCCGATGAAAATATTTTATACATGAAACTTGCTCAGAACGACGATACGAACCCGAATACGTCCTCCGTATTCCCGTCAGACGCCCGCAGCTATAAGAACGTTGAACTTTTAGACCGTTTTCAGTAAATGAATAGTGCCCAACTTTAATTAAATAAATCCGAATAAATTCCTAAATTAACTAAATCATTTAGTTAGGCAGTAGAACACCCCGGCATATCATTTAGGCATGTCATACATATTGTTTGCATTATTGCCGTGAATTTATTGTTTCTCTCCCCCTCCTTCTCTCTCTCGATAGACGCTGAGACCGACGGCGCTGCACCAGGATACGACTACTCTACCGACGAGCAGCCTGTTGACGACCTTCCCCTCTTGCCAGAGCAACCAGGCAAGCCCCCCCCTTGAGCATCCAGATATCGCCCATTCTATTCTCCTGCTTGCATTAGATTTTGCTACTGTTAATGTATGCTCCTATTCTGATGCATAGCCTGCTGTTGTAACCTGTTCATTGCTACCTTACCTGCCTATGATAAACTGTTTAGTATAGGTTGGTGATGAACCATCAGTGACCCCACCACCTTATCCTTGTTGCCCCTGCTTGATCATCAACGACTCGATCAATGTGATCGTCGACCAGAGACTGACACCTCACTTCACACCCCCTTAGTGGTACGACTCTGCATAGTTATTATCGAGTGCCGAGGGTGATACCTCGTAACGCACTCACGATGAATACTCTGCAGTGTAGCTGTTCGGTCGTGGTCATCGAGGGTGATTCCTCCTTCTCCACTTCCGATACGACTCTGTCGTGCGACCCCTCAGTGTGAACCTCGAGGGTGATACCTCATACGTTCGCCCTGATGATTTCGCCGAGTGGAATCCGCCGAGGGTGATTCCTCGGGTTTCCCCCTTGATGTTATGACCACACGATTACTCGACCTCTGTTACAGGCGGGTCCACCCTGGTGGGTACCCGCTGGGGATCTATGATTTTCGGGTGTGCTGGAAGGGCACTCGAGTGTGACATTGTGGCGGAGCATCAGAGACTCTGATTGTCTATGCTTGATACTAATTGAGCCTATTGGATTTGGGTGTGTGATCTGAGTGGGTCGACGTGCCCTATACGCACTACCACCACGCGGGATAATGGTTATGGGACCCTCTGCGAAGTACGTTTCTCCGAAAGCTCGTCTGACGTCACGATTCACCGTGCGGGCTGATTGTTGGGATTGGGCTGGATACTTCACTGACGAGTTCAGTCTCGCGCCTGCACCCTGGCCAGTCTCGCAACGCGCAGGGTGCCCAGGGCGATGGCCCGAGACCTCTGGGTGCATAGGTTAGTCCGGCGTGCTGACCTCTCTACCGAGCCTAGGTAGAGCGCTGCTTTGTGTTGATCTTCCGAGGACGGGCATTACCCAGCAAGTGTGTCCGGCCAGAGTTGATCGAGCGTGTTGGGTAACAGTAGTGCACCCCTGCAGGGATGAATCTTCTATCGATAGCCGGTCCTACGGTAAAGGACGCTCAGTTTGTGTATCCCGATCTACTACTTAAACTGGATACTTGTTACTTAATTGAAGCTTCGGGATCGCTTTCTCGCTTGGGAGTCGAGGAAGGATCTTTAAGCTGTACTTCAACATGTTTGCTAAATAAAATGTTATTCTACTCTCTTCTACTGCTGCAAGATGATGGCCTTGTGAAGATGTTTGAAGATGCTAGTCTTCGATAGGACTAGGCCTTCTCTCTATTCTGGCATTTCTGCAGCCCAGTCCACATATACAGCCTTTCTCCATTGATAATGTTGCATATGTAGTATAGATCCTTGCTTGCTGAGTACTTCGGATGAGTACTCACGGTTGCTTTATTTTCTCTTTTCCCCATATACCCCACATTGATGATACAAACAGACGATGGAGTCCAGGAGTCAGATGCCACCACCGGAGCCTACTACCAGGAGGGTCTAGAGGGTACTTACTACTGGATCGAGCCAGATGACCAGGAGTAGGATCGGAGGCTCCCAGGCAGGAGGCCAACGCCTTTCGATCTAGTGTCGCTGTTTGTGCTAGCCTTCTTAAGGAAAAACTTGTTTAACTATGTCTATACTCAGATAATATTTGTATGACTGACTTATGTATTCGGATCTTTGGATCCCTGGTCTGTAATATTGTGGACCTCCGTTTAAATTGTGTTAGAGTTGTGTTGTGATATCTTCCCGTGAGTCCCTGTGCTTGATCGTACACGTTTGCGTGTATGATTAGTGTACGATTGAGTCGGGGGCGCCACAAGTTGGTATCAGAGCCGACTGCCTGTAGGAAGCCCCCTTCCAATTCCTTGGCCAAAGTTGAGTCTAGACATCGAAAAACTAGTTTACTAACTTGGCTGTGTGGCTTACGGGCCCACGTCGCCAACTGGGTGGTATTAGGATCTTTTATTCCTCGTCTATACTCTGGGACTCTGATCTCTCTTCTACTCGGGTTAAATAAAATTTTACTAACGCCGACACTTAGGATCTCGTAAATCCCGTCTACCCGGAGAGCTGGATATCTGTGCGATTTCCCTGTCATTGATCTGATTAGTCTGATAATCATTTTCCTTTCCATTGTTTTGTTTAACCTTTCTCTCCGAGTTGTGTTAAGCTTCTCATTGTCATTTGACAAATCTGAATTTCCTCTGTTTCAGATGGACCGTTTGTTTGCACCGCGTCCTACGACACAGCTTGTGCTTCGCACTTGGGCTCGTAATACCCCTGGGTTTCTAGCTGTCCTGATCGCTCTCATGACCAGACTTGGCTACCGTTGGTACCCTGAGTACTTGGTTTATGAGGTTTACCGCGAGTTCAACCAGGAACAGTACTATGCTGAAGTTCGGATTTATGATCAGCAGAACAACTCAGACACCGAGCTACACCTTTTTCACGGATTAGGCGTGACGATTGAGATGGCAGTCCATGATGCCGCCTACTCTGCTGTCGTACGTCTCCGAGGAGAGCACAATGCTAACTTGGATGATACTGTGTTTCGGTACATTCCGTATGCACCTGTTGGAGATGCTACTGGATACTACACAGCTATCTGTGCCCCGTACGAGTCTCGACGCTACGACCCGCAGGTTCTGATTCAGTGCACTCAGGCTCTGGATTACACTGTTCGGGCTCTTGCCGTCGAGTTGTTCGCCACTCGAGCACGCTACTACGAGGCTATGACACAGCTGCTACCAGCTGTTCGTGCAGGGATACATCCGGAGTATATTCTTTACCCACGCAGGACCGAGATGCCGCCAGGTATTGATTGGCCTGCTGTGGGAGGTCACACGCCTGCACGTGGACCTCTTCTTACAGTTCGAGACCGGGTTCTGCATCAGAGTGCACATGGAGCACAGGATCCTGCCACGACGAACATTCGTCGTCCGCACTTGCAGTTACCCCGTTTCAATGGTTTTCTCCGACGTTGATGTAGCCTTTGCTATATCTCGTTGTGTACTTCCTTACCGCGTGCCTGCGCGCCGCCTAGTATGTCTAGCTTTTGAATTTGCGCCGTTATGCTGCCCGATTTTAACCGACTGTGTATGGATCTGTATGTCTTAATCCACTACTGTTATGTATCTGATACACTGCTTAAAGAATTGTCGTGTTACATCATGTTTGTCACTAAACGCTCGCAATTGCTTTTACTAAACTACCCCCTGTTGGTACTTAGCAGGATGGTTAGACCAGGTGGTCGTGGTCGTGGTCGTGCCCCTGAACGCCCACCACCGCCAGACTATATGGCGGCTATGATGCAACAGTTTGAGCTTAACCGTCAGTTCATGGTTGGAATCATGGCTCAGTTTCCGCATCAGAACAACCAGAACCAGAACCTAGCTTCAATAACTTTGACAGAGTTTACGCGACTCAACCCAACGCAGTTCCGCAATTCTGACAAGCCCCTGGATGTCGATGACTGGCTCCGCGACATCACTCACGAGATGGAGTCAGCTAATGTCGCCCCTGCCAACTACGTCAACTTCGCGGCCTTTTTCTTAAAGGGCCCCGCAGCTCAATAGTGGGACACACACAAGCGTACTCTGCCTGTTGGAACAGTCATCACCTGGTATGAGTTCCAGGCTGCTTTCCGTACACGTTATATCCCTCAAGAAATTATGGAATGCATGAAGACCCAGTTCCGTAGCCTCACTCAGGGCAACAAGACCGTTGAAGCTTATCAGCAGGAATTTCTAGACCTCTCCCGCTATGCTGAAGAAGACATCGCTACAGATGCTCGCAGACAAGAGAAGTTCCGTAATGGACTACACCCTGACCTCAAGCTTGCACTAGCTGCTCAAGACATCAATGACTTTTCAACTCTGACGAACAAGGCTATTCTTGTTGAGACTGCTCAGATGGAATACAAGGAATCGCAGAAGCGCTATCGTGATGCTGGCTCATCTTCAGGCTCAGCATCGAAGCGTCGAGTTTGGATCCCCAACAATGCATTCCGTTCCAATAACTCTGCGCCAAAGAACAACTATGCTGCACCACGTCTGCCTCCTCCACCGCCGAGGCAGCCAAAAACTTAAGCTATTCAAAACAATGCTCCTCTTCGTCCTGAAGATGGTCTATGCTTCAAGTGCCGCAAACCAGGACACCAGGCTAAAGACTGCCGCCAGAACCAGAATCAGTTAGCCTTTCCTCGTGCTGGCCGTGGCAATGGTCGTGGCAACAACCAGACCCGCAACTATAATACTGGGTCTGCTGCACATGGTCGTGGACACGCTTACAACATTGACATTGAAGAAGTCCAGGATCAACCTGCTACTGTGATGGGTACCCTTCTTGTTAACTCAGTACCTGCTTCTATTTTATTTGATTCAGGAGCATCACATTCATTCATCTCTGGAAAATTTGCATTGATGCATGGCATTTGATATGAGAAAATGCATACTCCGTTAGTCATTAAAACTCCCGGAGGTCACTGTCATGCTGACGTAATAGCACCTGACGTTACCGTCGAAATTAAAGGATTGGAATTCCTTGCCTCGCCCATCGTCCTGAAGTCTTCCACCATATACCTCATACTTGGAATGGATTGGTTGAAAGCTCACATTGCTTCGATCAATTGTGCCACTAAAGCCGTCCAACTTCTTCACCCCACCGATGAGATAGTGAACTATACCGCCCGCATTACTCGGGACGCAGAAGCTCAGATATATGCTCTGAATGCTTTGAACGCCTCACCTCTGGAAGGGATCGAGAACGTTCCTGTCGTTCGAGATTTTCCAGACGTCTTTCCAGAAGAACTTCCAGGAATACCCCCGGCTAGAGCTGTTGAGTTTGTCATCGACTTGAAGCCTGGCACCGTCCCTATTGCCAAGCGACCTTATAAGATGCCTCCGCATCACCTACTCGAGCTTAAGGAAGAAATCGACAAGTCACTTAAAAGTGGTTTCATCCGCCCCAGTTCCTCTACTTGGGGAGCACCTTCACTCTTCGTTAAGAAGAAGGATGGAACTAACCGTTTGGTTCAGGATTATCGGCCCATTAACCAAGCCACAATCCAGAATAAATACCCACTGCCCCGGATCAATGATCTTTATGATCAACTCGCTGGATCATCGGTGTTCTCTAAACTCGACCTGAGGTTGGGTTATCACCAGATCCGTGTCCGTGAAGAGGATATTCCCAAGACTGCATTTGTCACTCGTTATGGCTCCTATGAATACACCGTCATGTCATTTGGCCTAATGAATGCTCCAGCAACTTTCTCCCGTCTGATGAATTATATATTCATGGATTACCTCGACAAATTCATCGTGGTTTATTTGGATGATATTCTGGTTTATTCTAAGAATAAAGAAGAACATGCTGAACACCTCCGTTTGGTACTAGAAAGGCTCCGAGAACACCAGTTGTATGCCAAGTATTCCAAATGTGAATTTTGGCTTTCTGAAGTAACTTACCTTGGTCATGTGATTTCCAAGGATGGAATTGCTGTTAACCCCGAATGAGTTCAGGCTATTCTTGACTGGACTCCCCCGAAGAATGTCAAGCAAGTTAGAAGTTTTCTCGGACTTGCTAGTTATTGCCGTCGATTCGTTGAGAACTTTTCCAAGATTGCAAAACCATTGACGAATCTGCTTCACAAGGGTGTTAAATTTGAGTGGACAGAAAAATGTCAAGAAAGCTTTCAGACACTAAAAGATAAATTGACATCTGCCCCAGTATTAGCACCCCCGGATTCCCAAAAGGATTTCGTGATATACTGCGATGCCTCCCGTCAAGGATTAGGCTGTGTCCTAATGCAAGAACGCAAGGTAATTGCTTATGCCTCCCGACAATTGCGTCCTCACGAAGAGAATTACCCAGTGCACGATCTCGAACTTTCTGCGGTTATTTATGCCCTGAAGCTATGGCGACATTACCTCCTCGGTAACCGTTGTGAGATATATACGGATCATCAAAGTTTGAAGTATTTGTATACTCAACCGGATCTGAACCTTCGTCAACAAAGATGGCTCGAGACAATAGCCGATTATGATATGAATATCTCATACACCCCTGGCAAGGCAAATGTAATGGCCGATGCGTTGAGCCGTAAGGCTTATTGCAGCAACCATATGGTTCAGGAATCACAACCTCTTCTTTATGAAGAGTTTCGTAAATTGAACCTCCACATTGTTCCACAGGGTTATCTCAATACCCTCGTTGTCGAACCAGATTTAGAACACAGCATCAAAACTATGCAACGGTATGACTCTGAAGTTGAAAGGATCAAGCGGTACCTTGAAAAAGGAAAACCGTCGGAGTTCCATCTTGATAATGATGGGATCCTATTTTTCCAACACCGTCTCTTCGTACCTAAGTTCAAAGATGAGAGGGAACACGTTATGATGGAAGCTCATGACACTCCTCTGTCAATTCATCCTGGTAGCACAAAGATGTACCGTGACATTTGTCAGAGATACTGGTGGCCTAATATGAAGCGAGACATTGCTCAATATGTTTCTGAGTGTGACGTTTGCCGCCGCGTTAAAGCTCAACATCAAAGGCCCGCAGGAACTCTGCAACCCCTTGCAATTCCTGAATGGAAATGGGACAAGGTCCAAATGGATTTCATTACTGGTTTTCCCAAATCCCAGAAGGGTAATGATGCTATATTTGTTGTCATTGACCGATTCTCTAAGGTTGCCCACTTTCTGCCAGTTAAAGAGACAATCACTGCTAGCCAGTTAGCAGACTTGTATGTTTCCCGAATTGTGTCACTCCATGGTGTTCCATTGGAGATCAGTTCTGATCGTGGCAGCCTCTTCACCTCTAGATTCTGGAATAGTTTCCAAGAAGCTATGGGAACACATCTGTCTTTTAGCACCGCTTTTCACCCTCAGTCACAGGGTCAAGTTGAACGAGTTAATCAAGTGCTCGAAGATATGCTTCGAGCTTGCGTCATCTCCTTCAGTAAGACATGGGAGGAATCTCTCCCGTATGCCGAATTCTCTTACAACAATAGCTATCAAGCTAGTCTAAAGATGGCACCGTTTGAAGTTCTATACGGTCGTAAGTGTCGAACCCCTCTGAATTGGTCAGAAACTGGGGAACGCTCACTCGTCGGACCGGACATTATTCAGCAAGCAGAAGACCAGGTCCGCATTGTCCGTGAACATTTGAAAACTGCTCAGTCTCGTCAGAAGAGCAACTATGACCGAAAGCACCAGGAAATGGTCTATCAACCTGGCGAGCAAGCTTACCTCCGCGTCACTCCGTTGAAAGGCACTCATCGGTTCGGAATCAAAGGCAAGTTAGCTCCTCGCTACATTGGCCCGTTCCGTATTCTTGCCCGTCGAGGAGAAGTGGCATATCAATTGCAGTTGCCGCCTAATCTTTCTCAAGTACATGATGTCTTTCATGTATCTCAACTCCGTCGCTGCTTCAAGGATCCTATTAGAGCTGTGGATCATGAAGTGCTTGAATTACGGGAAGATCTGTCTTATCCAGAATATCCCATCCGTATTCTTGATGAAGCTGAACGTCGGACTCGTCAAAAGTCAATCAAATTCCTCAAGGTTCAGTGGTCAAATCATTCTGAAGATGAGGCCACTTGGGAAAGCGAGGATCGTCTTCGTGAAGAATACCCCTCTTTCTTTCAGTCTTCCTCTTAATTCTTGGGACGAGAATTCTTAATAGATGAGGAGAATTGTAACACCCCCGGTGATTAGCAACAGTAATCACTTTTGATAATGACATGTCAGCGAGGTTAACACTGCATAATCATCATTAGCATCATATTGCATTTCAACTCCTAATTCAAATTCAAATTTAAATGAAAGTAAAATATAAAAGTTGTCCAACATAAAAACTAAAATGTTCGATAAATAACAAATATTGCAGAGGCTAGTCTAAAATTGAAACTAACAAATAATAAAATAATTAGGTGGCTCTAACGTTACCAAAACAGCAAAGTTTAATACATTTTGTTTATTATAAAATTCGTGTTAGCCCCAGTTGTCTCCAAACCAATTTTTGGCAGTAGTAGAGGATGCCTAATGATTATTGGAACAAGTGCCATATTTTATAAAAAGGCGTTTTTGGCCTAACTAATTACAAAACAGAAAATAAGAAAAAGCAAAAAGAAAAAGAAAAGGGACCCCCCTCCCCCCCGGCCCAACTGGGCCCCAGCCCAGCCGGCCGGCCCAGCTCCCGGCCCACCCCGCGCCTACTTGGCCTCCCCCTGGAGACCCCCAAACCCTAACCCCCCACCCCACCGACACTTCCCCCCTCCCTCGCACCCCTCTCTCCCGATCCCCTCCTGGATCGGGATCGAGCCGCGCGCTCGCCTCGCCCCGGATCGCCGTCGCCCTCGCCGTTGGACGCCGCCGCCCGGGGCCGCACTCCCTCACCGGCCTGCCTCCTCCTCCCCACCGGTCTGCCTCCTCCTCGGCGCGCCGTCTCCGTCCTCCTCCTCACGCACTGCTGCCCCGTCCCCGCGAACCCCGGTGAGGCCCGGCCCCGGCCTCTCCCCTCTCTCGCCTCGCTCGCCGCGCTCCGGCCGCGTCCGCGCCGGCCTTCGCTCGCCCGGGCCGTCGCCCTGCTTTGCCTCGCCCGTGAATCCCCGTGCGCGCGCCCACACGCCCGCGTTGTGTCTACGCCGCGTCGGCCTCGCCTCGCCTCGCCCTCTGCTGCTCGCCGCCCGTGGCCCCCTCCCGCTCGCCCTTCCTCCGAGCCCTGCTGCTCTGCTTGCTGTCGCCGCCCGCCGCTGCTCGCCCGCAGCGACCGAGCCTGCGCCTGCGCCTCCCTGCGCCCGCGCATCGCCGCACGCGCACGCGCTCGCCCTGCGCCGACCCGCTCCGGCCCCCGCCTCGCCTCCGCGAGCCCTGCACCGCGCACGCGCCGCGCTGCGCCCGCTCGGGCCGCGCCCGCACCCGCGCCGTTCGCCCGCGAGGCCTCTGTGCCACTGACCGTGGGGCCGAAGCCCCCCCTGGAGACCCCCAAACCCTAACCCCCCACCCCAACGCACTTCCCCCCCCCTCGCCCCCCCTCTCTCCCGATCCCCTCCTGGATCAGGATCGAGCCGCGCGCTCGCCTCGCCCCGGATCGCCGTCGCCCTCGCCGTTGGACGCCGCCGCCCGGGGCCCGCACTCCCTCACCGGCCTGCCTCCTCCTCCCCACCGGCCTGCCTCCTCCTCCCCGCCGGTCTGCCTCCTCCTCGGCGCGCCGTCTCCGTCCTCCTCCTCACGCACCACTGCCCCGTCCCTGCGAACCCCGGTGAGGCCCGGCCCCGGCCTCTCCCCTCTCTCGCCTCGCTCGCCGCGCTCCGGCCGCGTCCGCGCCGGCCTTCGCTCGCCCGGGCCGTCGCCCTGCTTTGCCTCGCCCGTGTATCCCCGTGCGCGCGCCCACACGCCCGCGCTGCGTCTGCGCGCGTTGGCCTCGCCTCGCCTCGCCCTCTGCTGCTCGCCGCCCGTGGCCCCCTCCCGCTCGCCCTTCCTCCGAGCCCTGCTGCTCTGCTTGCTGTCGCCGCCCGCCGCTGCTCGCCCGCAGCGACCGAGCCTGCGCCTCCGCCTCCCTGCGCCCGCGCATCACCGCGCGCGCACGCGCTCGCCCTGCGCCGACCCGCTCCGACCCCCGCCTCGCCTCCGCGAGCCCTGCACCGCGCACGCGCCGCGCCGCGCCCGCACCCGCGCCGTTCGCCCGCGAGGCCTCTCTGCCACTGACCGTGGGGCCGAAGCCCCCCCCCTGAGACGCTGACGAACGGGCCCCGCCCGAAAAACGTTTAGTAAAAATAAAAATAAAATAATTAAATTAATTAATTAATTAGTTAATTAATCCTGATTAGGTTAATCTAATTAACTAATTAGTGTTAATTAAACAGTAATTAGTAATTAGCTTAATTAACCGCTGACATCAGCATGATGTCACGCTGATGTCATCATCAGCACTGTTTCGGATAATGTTGAATTAAATAATTAATTAAATTCCAGAAATTAATAAAAACTTTAGAAAATCATATTAAATAAACCATAACTCCGATGAAAATATTTTATACATGAAACTTGCTCAGAACGACGATACGAACCCGAATACGTCCTTCGTATTCCCGTCAGACGCCCGCAGCTATAAGAACGTTGAACTTTTAGACCGTTTTCAGTAAATGAATAGTGCCCAACTTTAATTAAATAAATCCGAATAAATTCCTAAATTAACTAAATCATTTAGTTAGGCAGTAGAACACCCCGGCATATCATTTAGGCATGTCATACATATTGTTTGCATTATTGCCGTAAATTTATTGTTTCTCTCCCCCTCCTTCTCTCTCTCGATAGACGCTGAGACCGACGGCGCTGCACCAGGATACGACTACTCTACCGACGAGCAGCCCGTTGACGACCTTCCCCTCTTGCCAGAGCAACCAGGCAAGCCCCCCGCCTTGAGCATCCAGATATCGCCCATTCTATTCTCCTGCTTGCATTAGATTTTGCTACTGTTAATGTATGCTCCTATTCTGATGCATAGCCTGCTGTTGTAACCTGTTCATTGCTACCTTACCTGCCTATGATAAACTGTTTAGCATAGGTTGGTGATGAACCATCAGTGACCCCACCACCTTATCCTTGTTGCCCCTGCTTGATCATCGACGACTCGATCAATGTGATCGTCGACCAGAGACCGACACCTCACTTCACACCCCCTTAGTTGTACGACTCTGCATAGTTATTATCGAGTGCCAAGGGTGATACCTCGTAACGCACTCACGATGAATACTCTGCAGTGTAGCTGTTCGGTCGTGGTCATCGAGGGTGATTCCTCCTTCTCCACTTCCGATACGACTCTGTCGTGCGACCCCTCAGTGTGAACCTCGAGGGTGATACCTCATACGTTTGCCCTGATGATTTCGCCGAGTGGAATCCGCCGAGGGTGATTCCTCGGGTTTCCCCCTTGATGTTATGACCACACGATTACTCGACCTCTGTTACAGGCGGGTCCACCCTGGTGGGTACCCACTGGGGATCTATGATTTTCGGGTGTGCCGGAAGGGCACTCGAGTGTGACATTGTGGCGGAGCATCAGAGACTCTGATTGTCTCCGCTTGATACTAATTGAGCCTATTGGATTTGGGTGTGTGATCTGAGTGGGTCGACGTGCCCTATACGCACTACCACCACGCGGGATAATGGTTATGGGACCCTCTGCGAAGTACGTTTCTTCGAAAGCTCGTCTGACGTCACGATTCACCGTGCGGGCTGATTGTCGGGATTGGGCTGGATACTTCACTGACGAGTTCAGTGTCGCGCCTGCACCCCGGCCAGTCTCGCAATGCGCAGGGTGCCCAGGGCGATGGCCCGAGACCTCTGGGTGCATAGGTTAGTCCGGCGTGCTGACCTCTGTACCGAGCCTAGGTAGAGCGCTGCTTTGTGTTGATCTTCCGAGGACGAGCATTACCCAGCAAGTGTGTCCGGCCAGAGTTGATCGAGCGTGTTGGGTAACAGTAGTGCACCCCTGCAGGGATGAATCTTCTATCGATAGCCGGTCCTACGGTAAAGGACGCTCAGTTTGTGTATCCCGATCTACTACTTAAACTGGATACTTGTTACTTAATTGAAGCTTCAGGATCGCTTTCTCGCTTGGGAGTCGAGGAAGGATCTTTAAGCTGTACTTCAACATGTTTGCTAAATAAAATGTTATTCTACTCTCTTCTACTGCTGCAAGATGATGGCCTTGTGAAGATGTTTGAAGATGCTAGTCTTCGATAGGACTAGGCCTTCTCTCTATTCTGGCATTTCTGCAGCCCAGTCCACATATACAGCCTTTCTCCATTGATAATGTTGCATATGTAGTATAGATCCTTGCTTGCTGAGTACTTCGGATGAGTACTCACGGTTGCTTTATTTTCTCTTTTCCCCATATACCCCACATTGATGATACAAACAGACGATGGAGTCCAGGAGTCAGATGCCACCACCGGAGCCTACTACCAGGAGGGTCCAGAGGGTACTTACTACTGGATCGAGCCAGATGACCAGGAGTAGGATCGGAGGCTCCCAGGCAGGAGGCCAACGCCTTTCGATCTAGTGTCGCTGTTTGTGCTAGCCTTCTTAAGGCAAAACTTGTTTAACTATGTCTGTACTCAGATAATATTTGTATGACTAACTTATGTATTCGGATCTTCGGATCCCTGGTCTGTAATATTGTGGACCTCCGTTTAAATTGTGTTAGAGTTGTGTTGTGATATCTTCCCGTGAGTCCCTGTGCTTGATCGTACACGTTTGTGTGTATGATTAGTGTACGATTGAGTCGGGGGCGCCACAGAAATATGCCCTAGAGACAATAATAAAGTGGTTATTATTATATTTCCTTGTTCATGATAATTGTCTATTGTTCATGCTATAATTGTATTAACCGGAAACCGTAATACATGTGTGAATACATAGATCACAGCATGTCCCTAGTAAGCCTCTAGTTGACTAGCTCGTTGATCAATAGATGGTTATGGTTTCCTAACCATGGACATTGGATGTCATTGATAACGGGATCACATCATTAGGAGAATGATTTGATGGACAAGACCCAATCCTAAGCATAGCACAAGATCGTGTAGTTCGTTTGCTAGAGCTTTTCTAATGTCAAGTATCATTTCCTTAGACCATGAGATTGTGCAACTCCTGGATACCGTAGGAATGCTTTGGGTGTATCAAACATCACAACGTAACTGGGTGACTATAAAGGTGCACTACAGGTATCTCCGAAAGTGTCTGTTGGGTTGGCACGAATCGAGACTGGGATTTGTCACTCCGTATGACGGAGAGGTATCTCTGGGACCACTCGGTAATGCATCATCATAATGAGCTCAATGTGACTAAAGAGTTAGCCACGGGATCATGCGTTACGGAACGAGTAAAGAGACTTGCTGGTAACGAGATTGAACGAGGTATGGGGATACCGACGATCGAATCTCGGGCAAGTAACATACCGATGGACAAAGGGAATTGTATACGGGATTGATTGAATCCTCGACATCGTGGTTCATCCGATGAGATCATCGTGGAACATGTGGGAGCCAACATGGGTATCCAGATTCCGCTGTTGGTTATTGGCCGGAGAGTTGTCTCGGTCATGTCTGCATGGTTCCCGAACCCATAGGGTCTACACACTTAAGGTTCGGTGACGCTAGAGTCGTTATGGGAAATAGTATGTGGTTACCGAATGTTGTTCGGAGTCCCGGATGAGATCCCAAACGTCATGAGGAGTTCCGGAATGGTCTGGAGGTGAAGATTTATATATGGGAAGTCATCATACGGTCACCGGAAGTATTCGGGGGTTTGCCGGTATTGTACCGGGACCACCGAAGGGGTTCCGGGGGTCCACCGGGAGGGTCCACCTGCCCCGGAGGGCCCTATGGTCTGTATGTGGAAGGGAACCAGCCCCTAAGTGGGCTGGGCGCCATCCCCCTTAGGGCCCATGCGCCTAGGGTTGGGGGGAAACCCTAAAGGGGGCGCCCCCTTGGCTTGGGGGGCAAGCCCCCTCCCCTTGGCCGCCGCCCCCCCTCTAGATCTCATCTAGAGGGGCCGGCCCCCTTCCCCCTTCACCCTATAAATAGAGGGGAGGAGGAAGGGCAGCCGCACCTCTTCCAAGGCGCAGCCCTCCCCCTCTCCAACACCCCCTCCTCCTCCGTTGAGCTTGGCGAAGCCCTGCCGGAGAACTGCAAGCTCCACCACCACGCCGTCGAGCTGCCGGAGTTGTCTTCCCCAACCTCTCCCTCCTCCTTGCTGGATCAAGGCGCGGGAGACGTCATCGGGCTGCACGTGTGTTGAACGCGGAGGTGCCGTTGTTCGGCGCTTAGATCGGAGTCGACTGCGATTTGAATCGCTGCGTGTACGACTCCTCCAACCGCGTTCTTGCAACGCTTCCGCATCGCGATCTTCAAGGGTATGAAGATGCACTCCCCTCTCTCTCGTTGCTAGTCTCTCCATAGATTGATCTTGGTGATGCGTAGAATTTTTTTTAATTTCTACACCGATCCCCAACAGTGGTATCAGAGCTAGGTCTATGCGTAGTTTCTTTGCACGAGTAGAACACAAGTTGTTGTGGGCGTCGATTTTGTCAATTTACTTGCCGTTACTAGTCTTATCTTGATTCGGCGGCATCGTGGGATGAAGCGGCCCGGACCGACCTTACACGTACGCTTACGTGAGACAGGTTCCACCGACTGACATGCACTAGTTGCATAAGGTGGCTAGCGGGTGTCTGTCTCTCCCACTTTAGTTGGATCGGATTCGATGAAAAGGGTCCTTATGAAGGGTAAATAGAAATTGGCATATCACGTTGTGGTTTTGGCGTAGGTAAGAAACGTTCTTGCTAGAAACCTATAGCAGCCACATAAAAATTTGCAACAACAATTAGAGGACGTCTAACTTGTTCTTGCAGCATATGCCGTGTGATGTGATATGGCCAAAAGGATGTGATGAATGATATATGTGATGTATGAGATTGATCATGTTCTTGTAATAGGAATCACGACTTGCATGTCGATGAGTATGACAACCGGCAGGAGCCATAGGAGTTGTCTTAATTTATTGTATGACCTGCGTGTCAATGAAAACGCCATGTAATTACTTTACTTTATTGCTAACCGTTAGCCATAGTAGTAGAAGTAATAGTTGGCGAGACAACTTCATGAAGACACGATGATGGAGATCATGGTGTCATGCCCGTGACGATGATGATCATGGCGCCCCGAAGATGGAGATCAAAAGGAGCAAAATGATATTGGCCATATCATGTCACTATTTGATTGCATGTGATGTTTATCATTTTTTTTACATCTTATTTGCTTAGAACAACGGTAGCATAAATAAGATGATCCCTCGCTAAAATTTCAAGAAAGTGTTTCCCCTAACTGTGCACCGTTGCACCACGTGATGATCGTGTGTGATAGATTCTAACGTTCGAATACAATGGGTGTAAGCCAGATTTACACATGCAATACACTTAGGTTGACTTGACGAGCCTAGCATGTACAGACATGGCCTCGGAACACGGAAGACCGAAAGGTCGAACGTGAGTCATAGAGAAGATACGATCAACATAGAGATGTTCACCGTTAATGACTAGTCCGTCTCACGTGATGATCGGACACGGCCTAGTTGATTCGGATCATGTGTCACTTAGATGACTAGAGGGATGTCTATCTGAGTGGGAGTTCATTGAATAATTTGATTAGATGAACTTAATTATCATGAACTTAGTCTAAAATCTTTACAATATGTCTTGTAGATCAAATGGCCCACGCTAATGTTGCCCTCAACTTCAACGCGTTCCTAGAGAAAACCAAGCTAAAAGACGATGGTAGCAACTACACGGACTGGGTCCGTAACTTGAGGATCATCCTCATAGCTGCCAAGAAAGCATATGTCCTTGAAGCACCGCTAGGTGACGCACCTGTTTTCCCAGCAACTCAAGACGTTATGAACGCCTGGCAGTCGTGTAGTGATGATTACTCCCTGGTTTAGTGCGGCATGCTTTACAGCTTAGAACCGGGGCTCCAAAAGCGTTTTGAGCAACACAGAGCATATGAGATGTTCCAAGAGCTGAAAATGGTTTTCCAAGCTCATGCCCGAGTCGAGAGATATGAAGTCTCCGACAAGTTCTATAGTTGTAAGATGGAGGAAAATAGTTCTGTCAGCGAGCACATACTCAAAATGTCTGGGTTGCACAACCGCTTGTCTCAGCTGGGAGTTAATCTCCCGGATGACACGGTCGTTGACAGAATCCTTCAGTCACTTCCACCTAGCTACAAGAGCTTTGTGACGAACTTCAATATGCAGGGGATGGAAAAAACCATTCCTGAGGTATATTCAATGCTGAAATCAGCGGAGGTGGAGATCAAAAAGGAACATCAAGTGTTGATGGTGAATAAAACCACTAAGTTCAAGAAAGGCAAGGGTAAAAAGAACTTCAAGAAGGACGGCAAGGGAGTTGCCGCACCCGGTAAGCAAGCTGCCGGGAAGAAGCCAAAGAATGGACCCAAGCCTGAGACTGAATGCTTTTATTGCAAGGGAAACGGTCACTGGAAGCGGAACTGCCCCAAGTACTTAGCGGATAAGAAGGCCGACAATACCAAAGGTATATGTGATATACATGTTATTGATGTGTACCTTACCAGCGCTCATAGTAGCTCCTGGGTATTTGATACCGGTGCGGTTGCTCATATTTGTAACTCAAAACAGGAGCTGCGGAATAAGCGGAGACTGGCGAAGGACAACGTGACGATGCGCGTCGGGAATGGTTCCAAGGTCGATGTGATCGCCGTCGGCACGCTACCTCTACATCTGCCTACGGGATTAGTTTTAAACCTCAATAATTGTTATTTAGTGCCAGCTTTGAGCATGAACATTGTATCTGGATCTCGCTTAATGCAAGATCGCTACTCATTTAAATCTGAGAATAATGGTTGTTCTATTTATATGAGAGATATGTTTTATGGTCATGCCCCGCTGGTCAATGGTTTATTCTTATTGAATCTCGAACGTGATGTTACACATATTCATAGTGTGAATGCCAAAAGATGTAAGGTTGATAATGATAGTCCCACATACTTGTGGCACTGCCGCCTTGGTCACATTGGTGTCAAACGCATGAAGAAACTCCATGCAGATGGACTTTTGGAGTCTCTTGATTATGAATCATTTGACACGTGCGAACCATGCCTCATGGGCAAAATGACCAAGACTCCGTTCTCCGGAACAATGGAGCGAGCAACCAACTTATTGGAAATCATACATACTGATGTGTGCGGTCCAATGAGCATTGAGGCTCGCGGTGGTTATCGTTATGTTCTCACCCTCACTGATGACTTAAGTAGATATGGGTATGTCTACTTAATGAAACACAAGTCTGAGACCTTTGAAAAGTTCAAGGAATTTCAGAGTGAGGTTGAGAATCAACGTGACAGGAAAATAAAGTTCTTACGATCAGATCGTGGAGTGGAATATTTGAGTCACGAATTTGGCACGCACTTATGGAAATGTGGAATTGTTTCACAACTCACGCCGCCTGGAACACCTCAGCGTAATGGTCTGTCCGAACGTCGTAATCGCACTCTATTAGATATGGTGCGATCTATGATGTCTCTTACCGATCTACCGCTATCATTTTGGGGTTATGCTTTAGAGACTGCCGCATTCACTTTAAATAGGGCTCCGTCGAAATCCGTTGAGACGACACCGTATGAATTATGGTTTGGGAAGAAACCTAAGCTGTCGTTTCTGAAAGTTTGGGGATGCGATGCTTATGTCAAGAAACTTCAACCTGAAAAGCTCGAACCCAAATCAGAAAAATGCGTCTTCATAGGATACCCTAAGGAAACTATTGGGTATACCTTCTACCTCAGATTCGAAGGCAAGATCTTTGTTGCCAAGAATGGATCCTTTCTAGAGAAAGAGTTTCTCTCGAAAGAAATGAGTGGGAGGAAAGTGGAGCTTGATGAGATGACCCTTCTCGAACCGGAGAGTAGCGCAGCGCAGGAAAATGTTTCTGTGGTGCCTGCACCAACTAGAGAGGAAGTTAATGATGATGATCATGATCAAGTTACCACTGAACTTCGTAGGTCCACATGGACACATTCCTCACCAGAGTGGTACGGCAACCCTGTCCTGGAAGTCATGTTGTTAGACAACGGTGAACCTTCGAACTATGAAGAAGCGATGGCGGGCCCAGATTCCAACAAATGGCTTGAAGCCATGAAATCCGAGATAGGATCCATGTATGAAAACGAAGTATGGACTTTGACAGACTTGCCCGATGATCGGCAAGCCATAGAGAACAAATGGATCTTTAAGAAGAAGACATACACGGATGGTAATGTGACCATCTATAAGGCTCGACTTATCGCTAAGGGTTATCGACAAGTTCAAGGGGTTGACTACGAGGAGACCTTCTCACCCGTAGCGAAGCTGAAGTCCGTCCGAATCATGTTAGCAATTGCCGCATTCTATGATTATGAGATATGGCAAATGGACGTCAAAACGGCATTCCTTAATGGTTTCCTTAAGGAAGAATTGTATATGATGCAGCCGGAAGGTTTTGTCGATCCTAAGAATGCTGACAAGGTATGCAAGCTCCAACGCTCAATCTATGGGCTGGTGCAAGCATCTCGGAGTTGGAACATTCGCTTTGATGAGATGATCAAAGCGTTTGGGTTTACACAGACTTATGGAGAAGCCTGTGTTTACAAGAAAGTGAGTGGGAACTCTGTAGCATTTCTCATATTATATGTGGATGACATACTATTAATGGGAAATGATATAGAATTCTTGGAAAGCATAAAAGCATACTTGAATAAGTGTTTTTTAATGAAGGACCTTGGAGAAGCTGCTTACATATTAGGCATCAAGATCTATAGAGATAGATCGAGACGCCTCATTGGTCTTTTGCAAAGCACATACCTTGACAAGATATTGAAGAAGTTCAATATGGATCAGTCCAAGAAGGGGTTCTTGCCTGTATTGCAAGGTGTGAGATTGAGCACGACTCAATGCCCAACCTCGGCAGAAGATAGAGAAAAGATGAGTGTCATCCCCTATGCCTCAGCCATATGGTCTATTATGTATGCCATGCTGTGTACCAGACCTGATGTGAACCTCGCCGTAAGTTTGGTAGGGAGGTACCAAAGTAATCCCGGCATGGAACACTGGACAGCGGTCAAGAACATCCTGAAGTACCTGAAAAGGACTAAGGATATGTTTCTCATTTATGGAGGTGACGAAGAGCTCGTCTTAAAGGGTTAGTCGATGCTAGCTTCGACACAGATCTGGATGACTCCAAGTCACAAACCGGATACGTGTATATTTTGAATGGTGGGGCAGTCAGCTGGTGCAGCTGCAAGCAAAGCGTCATGGCGGGATCTACATGTGAAGCGGAGTACATAGCAACCTCGAAGGCAGCACAGGAAGCAGTCTGAATGAAGGAGTTCATCACCGACCTAGGAGTTATTCCCAACGCGTCGGGCCCAATGACTCTCTTCTGTGACAACACTGGAGCTATTGCCCTTGCCAAGGAGCCCAGGTTTCACAAGAAGACCAGGCATATCAAGCGTCGCTTCAACTCCATTCGTGAACATGTTCAAGATGGAGACATAGATATTTGTAAAGTGCATACGGATCTGAATGTCGCAGATCCGTTGACTAAACCTCTTCCACGAGCAAAACATGATCAACACCAGAACTCTATGGGTGTTCGATTCATCACAATGTAACTAGATTATTGACTCTAGTGCAAGTGGGAGACTGTTGGAAATATGCCCTAGAGGCAATAATAAAGTGGTTATTATTATATTTCCTTGTTCATGATAATTGTCTATTGTTCATGCTATAATTGTATTAACCGAAAACCGTAATACATGTGTGAATACATAGATCACAACATGTCCCTAGTAAGCCTCTAGTTGACTAGCTCGTTGATCAATAGATGGTTATGGTTTCCTAACCATGGACATTGGATGTCATTGATAACGGGATCACATCATTAGGAGAATGATGTGATGGACAAGACCCAATCCTAAGCATAGCACAAGATCGTGTAGTTCGTTTGCTAGAGCTTTTCTAATGTCAAGTATCATTTCCTTAGACCATGAGATTGTGCAACTCCCGGATACCGTAGGAATGCTTTGGGTGTATCAAACGTCACAACGTAACTGGGTGACCATAAAGGTGCACTACAGGTATCTCCGAAAGTGTCTGTTGGGTTGGCACGAATCGAGACTGGGATTTGTCACTCCGTATGACGGAGAGGTATCTCTGGGCCCACTCGGTAATGCATCATCATAATGAGCTCAATGTGACTAAAGAGTTAGCCACGTGATCATGTGTTACGGAACGAGTAAAGAGACTTGCCGGTAACGAGATTGAACGAGGTATGGGGATACCGACGATCGAATCTCGGGCAAGTAACATACCGATGGACAAAGGGAATTGTATACGGGATTGATTAAATCCTCGACATCGTGGTTCATCCGATGAGATCATCGTGGAACATGTGGGAGCCAACATGGGTATCCAGATCCCGCTGTTGGTTATTGGCTGGAGAGATGTCTCGGTCATGTCTGCATGGTTCCCGAACCCGTAGGGTCTACACACTTAAGGTTCGGTGATGCTAGAGTCGTTATGGGAAATAGTATGTGGTTACCAAATGTTGTTTGGAGTCTCGGATGAGATCCCGGACGTCACGAGGAGTTTCGGAATGGTCCGGAGGTGAAGATTTATATATGGGAAGTCATCATACGATCACCGGAAGTTTTCGGGGGTTTGCCGGTATTGTACCGGGACCACCGAAGGGGTTCCGGGGGTCCACCGGGAGGGTCCACCTGCCCCGGAGGGCCCTATGGGCTGTATGTGGAAGGGAACCAGCCCCTAAGTGGGCTGGGTGCCATCCCCTTTAGGGCCCATGCGCCTAGGGTTGGGGGGAAACCCTAAAGGGGGCGCCCCCTTGGCTTGGGGGGCAAGCCCCCTCCCCTTGGCCGCCGCCCCCCCTCTAGATCTCATCTAGAGGGGCCGGCCCCCTTCCCCCTTCGCCCTATAAATAGAGGGGAGGAGGGAGGGCAGCAACACCTCATCCAAGGCGCATCCCTCCCCCTCTCCAACACCCCCTCCTCCTCCGTTGAGCTTGGCGAAGCCCTGCCGGAGAACTGCAAGCTCCACCACCATGCCGTCGTGCTGCCGGAGTTGTCTTCCCCAACCTCTCCCTCCTCCTTGCTGGTTCAAGGCGCGGAAGACGTCACCGGGCTGCACGTGTGTTGAACGCGGAGGCGCCGTTGTTTGGCGCTTAGATCGGAATCGACCGCGATCTGAATCGCTGCGTGTACGACTCCTCCAACCGCATTCTTGCAACGCTTCCGCATCGCGATCTTCAAGGGTATGAAGATGCACTCCCCTCTCTCTCGTTGCTAGTCTCTCCATAGATTGATCTTGGTGATGCGTAGATTTTTTTTTAAATTTCTACACCGATCCCCAACAACTACAATCGCTTGAATCAAGTGGGAGTTAGTCTTCTAGATAAGATAGTGATTGACAGAGTTCTCTAGTCACTATCACCAAGCTACTAGAACTTCGTGATGAACTATAATATGCAAGGGATGACAAAAATGATTCCCGAGCTCTTCGCGATGCTGAAATCGATGAAGGTAGAAATCAAGAAAGAGCATCAAGTGTTGATGGTTAACAAGACCACTAGTTTCAAGAAAAAAGGGCAACTGAAATAAAGGGAACTTCAAGAAGAATGGCAAGCAAGTTGCCGCTCCCATGAAGAAGCCCAAAGCTGAACCCAAGCCTGAGACTGAGTGCTTCTACTGCAAAGGAAATGGTCACTGGAAGCGGAACTACCCCAAATACTTGGCGGATAAGAAGGATGGCAAAGTGAGCAAAGGTATATTTGATATACATGTTATTGATGTGTTCCTTACTAGTATTCAAAGTAGCCCCTGGGTATTTGATACCGGTTCAGTTGCTAAGATTAGCAACTCGAATCAGGAGTTGCAGAATAAACAGAGACTAGTTAAGGGCGAGGTGACGATGTGAGTTGGAAGTGATTCTAAGGTTGATACGATCACCATCGCACACTCCCTCTACCTTCGAGATTAGTGTTGAATCTAAATAAATGTTATTTGGTGTTTGCATTGAGCATGAATATGATTTGATCATGTTTATTGCAATACGGTTATTCATTTAAGTCAGAGAATAATTGTTGTTCTGTTTACATGAATAAAACCTTCTATGGTCATACACCCAATGTGAATGGTTTATTGAATCTCGATCGTAGTGATACACATATTCATAATATTGATACCAAAAGATGCAAAGTTGATAATGATAGTGCAACATACTTGTGGCACTGCCGTTTAGGTCATATTGGTGTAAAGTGCATGAAGAAACTCCATGCAGATGGCCTTTTGGAATCACTTGATTATGAATCATTTGATACTTGCGAACCATGCCTCATGGGCAAGATGACTTAAACTCTGTTCTTCGGAACAATGGAGCGAGCTAACGACTTATTGGAAATAATACATACCGATGTATGCGGTCCAATGAGTGTTGAGGCACGCGGCGGGTATCGTTATTTTCTGACCTTCACAGATAATTTGAGTAGATATGGGTATATCTACTTAATGAAACACAAGTCTGGAACATTTGAAAAGTTCAAAGAATTTCAGAGTGAAGTGGAGAATCATCGTAACAAGAAAATAAAGTTTCTACGATCTGATCGCGGAGGCAAATATTTGAGTTACGAGTTTGGCCTTCATTTAAAACAATGTGGAATTGTTTCACAACTCACGCCACCTGGAACACCACAGCATAATGGTGTGTCCGAACGTCGTAACCATACTTTATTAGATATGGTGCGATCTATGATGTCTCTTACCGATTTACCACTATCATTTTGGGGTTATACATTAGAGATAGCCGCATTCACTTTAAATAGGGCATCGTCTAAATCCGTTGAGACGACACCGTATGAACTATGGTTTGGTAAGAAACCTAAGCTGTCATTTCTTAAAGTTTGGGGTTGCGTCACTTATGTCAAAAGGCTTAAGCCTGATAAGCTCGAACCCAAATCGGAGAAGTGCGTCTTCATAGGATACCCTAAGGAAACAATTGGGTACACCTTCTACCACAGATCTGAAGGCAAGATCTTTGTTGCTAAGAATGGATCCTTTCTAGAGAAGGAGTTTCTCTCGAAAGAAGTGAGTGGGAGGAAAGTAGAACTTGATGAGGTAATTGTACCTTCTCTCGAATTGGAGAGTAGCACATCACCAAAAACTGTTCCAATGATGCCTACACGAACTAGAGAGGAAGCTAATGATGATGATCATGAAACTTTGGATCAAGTTACTATAGAACCTCGTAGGTCAACCAGAAGACGATCCGCACCCGAGTGGTACGGGAATCCTGTACTGGAAGTCATGTTACTAGACCAAGGCGAACCTACGAACTATAAAGAAGCTATGATAAGCCCAGATTCCGACAGATGGCTTGAGTCCATGAAATTTGAGATAGGATCCATGTATGAGAACAAAGTGTGGACTTTGGTGGATTTGCCTGATGATCGGCAAGCCATAGAGAATAAATGGATCTTCAAGAAGAAGACTGACGCTGATGGTAATGTTACTGTCTATAAAGCTCGACTTGTCGCAAAAGGTTTTCGACAAGTTCAAGGAGTTAACTACGATGAGACTTTCTCACCCGTAGCAATTCTTAAGTCCGTCTGAATCATGTTAGCAATTGCCGCATTTTATGATTATGAAATCTAGCAAATGGACGTCAAAACAGCATTCCTTAATGGATATCTTAAAGAAGAGTTGTATATGATGCAACCAGAAGGTTTTGTCGATCCTAAAGGTGCTAACAAAATGTGCAAGCTCCAATGATCCATCTATTGACTAGTGCAAGCATCTCGGAGTTGGAATATACGCTTTGATGAGGTGATCAAAGCATATGGTTTTATACAGACTTTCAGTGAAGCCTGTATTTACAAGAAAGTGAGTGGGAGCTCTATAGCATTTCTGATATTATATGTGGATGACATATTGTTGATTGGAAATGATATAGAATTTTTGGATAGCATAAAAGGATACTTGAATAAGAATTTTTCAATGAAAGACCTCGGTGAAGCTGCTTATATATTGGGCATCAAGATCTATAGGGATAGATCGAGACGCTTAATAGGACTTTCACAAAGCACATACCTTGATAAATTTTTGAAGAAGTTCAAAATGGATCAGTCAAAGAAAGGGTTCTTGCCTGTGTTACAAGGTATGAAGTTGAGTAAGACTCAAATCTCGACCACAGCAGAAGATAGAGAAAGAATGAAAGTCATTCCCTATGCCTCAGCCATAGGTTCTATAAAGTATGCCATGCTGTGTACCAAACCTGTTGTGTACCTTGCCATGAGTTTGGCAAGGGGGTACAATAGTGATCTAGGAGTAGATCACTAGACAGCGGTCAAAATTATCCTTAGATGCCTTAAAGAGGACTAAGGAAATGTTTCTCGGTTATGGAGGTGATAAAGAGTTCGTCGTAAAGAGTTACGTCGATGCAAGCTTTGACACTAATCTAGATTATTCTAAGTCTCAATCTAGATACATATTGAACGTGGGAGCAATTAGCTAGAGTAGCTCCATGCCGAGCATTGTAGACATAGAAATTTGCAAAATACATACGGATCTGAATGGGGCAGACCCGTTGACTAAACTTCTCTCACGAGCAAAACATGATCACACCTTAGTACTCTATGGGTGTTAATCACATGGCGATGTGAACTAGATTATTGACTCTAGTAAACTCTTTGAGTGTTGGTCACATGGCGATGTGAACTATGGGTGTTAATCACATGGTGATGTGAACTAGATTATTGACTCTAGTAAACTCTTTGGGTGTTAATCACATGGCGATGTGAACTAGATTATTGACTCTAGTGCAAGTGGGAGACTGAAGGAAATATGCCCTAGAGGCAATAATAAAGTTGTTATTTTATATTTCCTTATTTCATGATAAAGGTTTATTATTCATGCTAGAATTGTATTGATCGAAAACTTAAATACATGTGTGAATACATAAACAAACACTGTGTCCCTAGTGAGCCTCTACTTGAGTAGCTCGTAGATCAAAGATGGTTATGGTTTCCTAACCATGGAAATGAGTTGTCATTTGATAACGGGATCACATCATTAGGAGAATGATGTGATGGACAAGACCCATCCGTTAGCTTAGCATAATGATCGTTCAGTTTTATTGCTATTGCTTTCTTCATGTCAAATACATATTCCTTCGACTATGAGATTATGCAACTCCCGGATACCGGAGGGATGCCTTGTGTGATATCAAACATCACAACGTAACTGGGTGATTATAAAGATGATCTACAGGTATCTCCGAAGGTATTTATTGAGTTGGCATAGATCGAGATTAGGATTTGTCACTCCGAGTATCGCAGAGGTATCTCTGGGCCCTCTCGGTAATACACATCATAAGCTTGCAAGCAAACGACTAAGGAGTTAGTCAAGAGGTGATGTATTACGGAACAAGTAAAGAGACTTGCCGGTAACGAGATTGAACTAGGTATGAAGATATCGACGATCAAATCTCGGGCAAGTAACATACCGATGGACAAAGGGAATTACGTATGTTGTCATAACGGTTCGACCGATAAAGATCTTCGTAGAATATGTAGGAGCCAATATGGGCATCCAGGTTCCGCTATTGGTTATTGACCAGAGAGGTGTCTCGGTCATGTCTACATAGTTCTCGAACCCGTAGGGTCCGCACGCTTAACGTTCGATGACGATATAGTATTATATGAGTTATGTGATTTGGTGACCGAATGTTGTTCGGAGTCCCGGATGAGATCACAGACATGACAAGGAGTCTCGAAATGGTCGAGAGGTAAAGATTGATATATAGGGCGATGGTATTCGGACACTTGAAGTGTTTCGGGGGGTACCTGGTACTTATCGGGTCACCGGAAGGGGTTCCGGGCACCCCCGGCAAAAGATATGGGCCTTATGGGCCAACAGGGGAAACGCACCAGCCACAAGGGGCTGGTGCGCCCCCCATATGGGCCGGCCTAAGGAGGAGAAGGAAAGGGGAGAAGGGAAAGGTAAGTGTGGATTAGGATTCTGATGTTGGCTTGAACTACATCGGTATTTCCCCAAAGAGGAAGGGATGATGCAGCACAACAACGGTAGGTATTTCCCTGTGTGATGAGACCAAGGTTATCGAACTAGTAGGATAACCAAGCAACACTATGTAAATAGCACCTGCACACAAAGAACAAATACTTGCAACCCGACGTGTTAAAGGATTTGTCAATCCCTTTCGGGTAACGGCGCCAGAAATTGGCAAACGGACGTGAGAAAGTTGTAATAGATTGATAGATGCAAATAAAAGCAAATAAAATTCAGCGAGGTATTTTTGGGTTTTTGATAATATAGATCTGAAAATAAAAGTGGCAAATAAATAAAAAGGGCAAATAGCAAAATAGATCTGAAAATATATGATAAGGAAAATAGACCGGGGGGCTGTAGATTTCACTAGTGGCTTCTCTCGAGAAAAATAGCATACGGTGGGTAAACAAATTACTGTTGGGCAATTGATAGAACTTCAAATAATTATTACGATATCCAGGCAATGATCATTATATAGGCATCACATCCAAGATTAGTAGACCGACTCCTGCCTGCATCTACTACTATTACTCCACACATCGACCGCTATCCAGCATGCGTCTAGTGTATTAAGTTCATGGAAAAATGGAGTAATGCAATAAGAACGATGACATGATGTAGACAAGATCTATTTATGTAGAAATAGACCCCATCTTGTTATCCTTAATAGCAATGATACATACGTGTCGATTCCCCTTCTGTCACTGGGATCAAGCACCGTAAGATCGAACCCATCACAAAGCACCTCTTCCCATGGCAAGAAAAATTGATCTAGTTGGCCTAACTAAACCAAAGATTCGAAGAAGAAATACGAGGCTATAAGCAATCATGCATATAAGAGATCAAAAGACTCAAATAACTTTCATGGATAAAAACATAGATCTGATCATCAACTCAAAGTTCATCGGATCCCAACAAACACACCGCAAAAAAAAGTTACATCAAATAGATCTCCAAGAGACCATTGTATTGAGAACCAAAAGAGAGAGAGGAAGCCATCTAGCTACTGCCTACGGACCCATAGGTCTACAATGAACTACTCACGCATCATCGGAGAGGCACCAATGAGGATGATGAACCCCGTGATGGTGTCTAGATTGGATCTGTGGTTTCTGGAACTTGCGGCGGCTGGAATTGATTTTTGTCGACTCCCCTAGGGTTTCTAGAATATTGGGGTATTATAGAGCAAAGAGGCGGTGCGGGAGGTGGCCGAGGTGGGCACAATCCACTTGGGCGTGCCTGGGCCCCCAGGCGCGCCCTGGTGGGTTGTGCTCCCCTCGGAGCCCCCCTCAGGTACTTTCTTGGCCCAACTTGTGTCTTCTAGTCCAGAAAAAATCACCAAAAAGTTTCGCTGCGTTTGGACTCCATTTGGTATTGATTTCCTGCGAAGTAAAAAACAAGCAAAAAACAGCAACTGGCACTAGGCACTATGTCAATAGGTTAGTCCCAAAAAATGATATAAAGTTGCTATAAAATGATTGTAAAACATCCAAGAATGATAATATAACAGCATGGAACAATCAAAAATTATAGATACGTTGGAGACGTATCAGATTCCCACTTCCTTCCCTCTCCCCCCTCTTTCCTTCCCCCTCCGACAAACATGGCGGTGGGGGGGGGGGGCAAGGGCAGGAGCCCAAGTAGGATTCAGACCTACTTGGGGAGCCCCTTGGCCTCTCCCCTCTCCCTTCCACCTATATATATGAGGAGGGGGGCACCTAGCACACCCCAGACAATTGCCTAGCCGTGTGCGGCGCCCCGCTCCACCGTTTACACCCCCGGTCATATTTTCGTAGTGCTTAGGCGAAGCCCTGCGGAGATCACTTCACCATCACCGTCACCACGCCGTCGTGCTGACGGAACTCATCTACTACCTCGACGTCTTGCTGGATCAAGAAGGCGAGGGACGTCACCAAGCTGAACGTGTGCAGAACGCGGAGGTGCCATGCGTTCGGTACTTGATCGGTTGAAGTGCGAAGAAGTTCGACTACATCAACCGCGTTGTGAAACGCTTCCGCTTACGGTCTACGAGGGCACGTAGACACACTCTCCCCCTCGTTGCTATGCATCTCCATGGATAGATCATTGCGTGTGCGTAGAATTTTTTTTGTTTTCCATGCAACGTTTCCCAGCACATAGCTAGTAGCTAGATGGTTTCTTCTCTCTCTTTGATCTTCAATACAATGTTATCCTTGGTGTTCTTGGAGTTATCCGATGTAATCTTCTTTTGCGGTGTGTTTGTTGGGATCCGATGAGTTGTGTGTTTATGATCTGAAAATTTATTAGAAGTAATGGAGTCTTTTTTGAAATTTATTATGCATGATTGTTATAGCTTTGTATTTCTCTCCGGTCTATCTGTTTGGTTTGGCCAATTAGATTAATTTATCTTCAGTGGGAGAGGTGCTTTGTAATGGGTTCAATCTTGCGGTGCTCTATATCCCAGTGACATAGTAGGGGACAAGACACGTATTTGTATTGTTGCCATTAAGGGTAAAACAACGGGGTTTATTCATATTGATTAGGTTTACTTTTTCTACATCATGTCATCTTGTTTAAGGTGTTACTCCATTTTTCATGAACTTAATACCATAGATGTATGTTGGATAGCGGTCGATTGGTGGAGTAATAGTAGTAGATGCAGGTAGGAGTCGGTCTACTTGTCTCGGACGTGATGCCTATATACATGATCATTGCGTTGAATATCATCATAACTATGCGCTTTTCTATCAATTGCCAAATAGTAATTTGTTTACCCACCGTATGCTATGTGCTCGAGAGAGAAGCCTCTAGTGAAAACTATATATGTTCCCGGGTCTACTTTAATCATATGTAAAATCCAAAAATACCTTGCTGCAATTTTGTTTCTTATATTTTGTTTTGTAATTTAGTTCTTTATCTACTACTATCAGAATCAATCCTTGCAAGTAACGAGTTCAAGGGGATTGACAACCCTCTTGCCCGCGTTGGGTGCAAGTATTTGCTTTTGTGTGTGCAAGTGTTGTTCACGAGGCTTTGCGTGATTCTCCTACTGGTTCGATAACCTTGGTTCTCACCGAGGGAAATACTTATCTCTTCTATACTGCATCTCCTCTCCTCTTCAGGGAAAATCCCAACATAGCTCACAAGTAGCAACTATCCATACTACACTTGTATCACCATCTCTTCACCAAACTAGTGCACCTATACAATTTACTATTGTATTGGGTGTATTGGGGACACAAGAGATTCTTTGTATTTGATTGCAGGGTTGTTTGAGAGAGACCATCTTCATCCTACACCTCCCACAGATTGATAAACCTTAGGTCATCCACTTGAGGGAAATTTGTTGTTGTCCTACAAAACTTTGCGCTTGCAGGCCCAACAGAGTCTACAAGAATAAAAAGTGTGGTAGACATCATACATGCATGACCAACAAACAAATTAGCAAGCCACTAGTACAAAGCCAAAAAGAAATATCAAATAAAACAAGGAAAAGCACAAAAGCACCAAGAATCCATGTGCAAATGAACATAAAATCCTAGGCCCTAGCAGGATCTAGGCAAGGAACACAAAGCACACACCTATAATCCACAAAAAAAACAAGAAAGAAAAGTAGGCCACAAAAATCCAACCAGGAAATAAGACTCTCCAACAACAAAGCAAGAAAGAGATGCACTCATTGGCCAGTCTGCACACCAATTCTAAGGACAAGCACAGCAGACTGAATCTAACAACAACTCCATACTGGCAAGACGAGGAACATACACCGCTACAGAAACGTAAGCCTAGGTCTAGAGCACGGAGAAGGAGGAGGAAAGGTGTCGTCCTGGAGATCCCTGGACGAAGACACGGCAGGCTGTCATAGATCAAATGTGGAACTGACCAGGGAATTGAGCAGAAGAAGTAGGACCTACAAACAATGGACCAACATGCAACAAAACCAAAGTCAAAGCTGCAAGGAAGGACCAAGAATGGGGCCAAATAAACACCTACCCACAAATTGACGAGCGCATCAATAGATTCAATGCCGCACGATAAGAACAAGGAACATGTAGGAAAATGAGACCCCAAATCAATTGAATACAAACAAGACAATGTAAAGAAATTAGATGCACTGACACAAACTAGTTTAACCAGTGTCTGATAGGTCTCGGACGTATCTATAATTTTTGATTGTTTCATGCTATTATATTATCATTCTTACATGCTTTTGCCATCACTTAACACCATTTTGTATTATTTTTATGGACTAACATATTAATCCAGCACCCAGTGCCAGTTGCTATTTTCTGCTTGATTTTGGTTTTACAGAAAATCGATACCTAGGAAGGTCCAAACACGATGAAATTTTACTATAGTTTACTTTATGGAAAATAGACTGCTACTTCTTGAGCTTGCGCTGGTTTTTCCCTTGAAGAGGAAAGGGTGATGCAGCAAAGTAGAGATAAGTATTTCCGTCAGTTTGAGAACCAAGGTATCAATCCAGTAGGAGGAACACACAAGTCACCAATGGTTGCACCTACACAAACAAATAAATACTTGCACCCAACGCGATAAAGGGGTTGTCAATCCCTTCACGGTTACTTGCAAGGATGAGATCTGATAGATATAGGTATAAAAGATAAATGAAAGTGCAAAATAAAGTAAAGGTAAATAAATTGCAGCAAGGTATTTTTGGGTTTTTGGTTTTGTAGATCTGAAAATAATATGATAAAAATAGACCCGGGGGCCATAGTTTTCACTAGAGGCTTCTCTCTTGAAAGAACGCATACGATGGGTAAACAAATTACTATTGAGCAATTGATAGAAAAGCGCAAAGTTATGACGATATCTAAGGCAATGATCATGAATATGGGCATCATGTCCGTGACAAGTAGACCGACTCCTACCTGCATCTACTACTATTACTCCACACATCGACCGCTATCCAGCATGCATCTAGTGTATTAAGTTAACAAGAACAGAGTAATGCCTTAAGCAAGATGACATGATGTAGAGGGATAGAACCAATCAATATGAAATGAACCCCACCGTTTTATCCTTAATGTCAACAATACAAATACGTGTCATGTCCCCTTCTGTCACTGGGTATGAGCACCGCAAGATTGAACCCATTACAAAGCACCTCTCCCATGGCAAAAAAAATCAATCTAGTTGGCCAAACCAAATCAATAGATCGGAGAGAAATACAAAGATATCTTAATCATGCATAAAAGAGTTCAGAGAAGACTCAAATAATATTCATAGATAATCTGATCATAAATCCACAATTCATCGGATCTCAACAAATGCACCGCAAAAGAAGATTACATTGAATAGATCTCCAAGAACATCGAGGAGAACATTGTATTGAAGATCACAGAGAGAGAAGAAGCCATCTAGCTACTAGCTATGGACCCGTAGGTCTGTGGTAAACTACTCACACATCATCGGAAGGGCATCAAGGTTGATGTAGAAGTGTTTCGTGGTCGATTCCTCCTCTGGCAGAGTACCGGAAAAGGTCCCAGATGGGATCTCACGAAGACAAAAACTTGTGGCGGCAAAAAAGTATTTTTGGTGTGCCCCCTGGTATACGGGAATATTTGGGTATTTATAGAGTAAAGATTAGGGTTAGAGGAGCATTAGGGGGCCCACAAACCTGGGGGCGCTCCCCTAGGGCGTGCCTCCCGAGCTTGTCGCCAACTGATGGCCCCTCTGACCTCCTCCCGAAGGTTCCTGGGTGTCTTCTGGTCCAAGAAAAATCCTCAAAAAGTTTCGGTCCGTTTGGACTCCGTTTGGTATTGATTTTCTGTAAAAGACAAAAACAAGGAAAAATAGCAACTGGCACTAGGCACTAGGTTAATAGGTTAGTCCCAAAAAATGATATAAATTAGCATAATAATGCATATAAAACATCCAAGATGGATAATATAATAGCATGGAACAATAAAAAATTTATAGATACATTGGAGACGTATCAAGCATCCCCAAGCTTAATTCCTGCTCGTCCTCGAGTAGGTAAATGATAAAAACATAATTTTTGATGTGGAATGCTACCTAACATGTTTATCATGTAATCTTTCTTAATGTGGCATGAATATTCAGATCCATAAGATTAAAAACAAAAGTTTAATATTGACATGAAAACAACAATACTTCAAGCATACTAATAAAGCAATCATGTCTTCTCAAAATATCATGGCTAAAGAAAGTTATCCCTACAAAATCATATAATCTTGTCATGCTTTATCTTCTTAAGACAAAGTATTTATCATGCACAACCCCGATGACAAGCCAAGCAATTGGTTCATACTTTTTAACACTCTTCACTTTTTCAACTCTCACGCAATACATGAGCATGAGCCATGGATATAGCACTATAGGTGGAATAGAATATGATGGTGGAGGTTGTGTGGAGAAGACAAAAAAGAAGAGAGTCTCACATTGACGAGGCTAATCAACGGGCTATAAAGATGCCCATCAATTGATGTCAATGCAAGTAGTAGGGATATCCATGCAACGGATGCACTAGAGCTATAAGTGTATGAAAGCTCAAAAAAAAAACTAAGTGGGTGTGCATCCAACTTGCTTCCTCACGAAGACCTAGGGCATTTTAGGAATGCCATCATTGGAATATACAAGCCAAGTTCTATAATGAAAAATTCCCACTAGTAATATATGAAAGTAACAAAATAGGAGACTCTCTATCATGAAGAACATGGTGCTACTTTGAAGCACAAGTGTGGAAAAGGATAGTAACATTGTCCCTTCTCTCTTTTTCTCTCATTTTTTTTCTTTTTATTTTTTTCTCCTTTTTTTATTATGGGCTCTTTGGCCTCTTTTTTTATTTTGGGTTCTTTGGGCTCTTTTTTATTTTTAAGTCCATAGTCTCATCCCGACTTGTGGGGGAATCATAGTCTCCATCATCCTTTCCTCACATGGGACAATGATCTAATAATGATGATCATCACACTTTCATTTACTTACAACTCGATACTAGAACAAAAATATGACTCTATATGAATGCCTTCGACGGTGTATCGGGATGTGCAATGATCAAGCGTGACATGTATAAAAAATATGAACTATGGCCAAGCCACAAATACTATGTCAACTATATGATCATGCAAAGCAATATGACAATGATGGTGTGTGTCATAATAAAACAGAACAATGGATGTTGCATGGCAATATATCTTGGAATGGCTATGGAAATGCCATAATAGGTAGGTATGGTGGCTGTTTTGAGGAAGATATAAGGTGGGTTATGTGTGAAAGAGCGTATAATATCATAGGGTTTGGATGCACTGGCGAACATTGCACCACAACTCAAGGTGAGTAAGGGCAATGCATGGTACCGAAGAGGCTAGCAAAATGCGGAAGGGTGAGAGTGCGTATAATCCATGGACTCAACATTAGTCATAAAGAACTCACATACTTATTGTAAAAGTTTATTAGCCCTCGAAGCAAAGTACTACTACGCATGCTCCTAGGGGAATAGATTGGTAGGAAAAGACCATCGCTCGTCCCCGACTGCCACTCATAAGGAAGACAATCAAAAATAAATCATGCTCAAATTTCATCGCATAACGAGAGACCATACGTGCATGCTTCGGGAATCACAAACTTTAACACAAATAATCTTACTAAACCACAATTACTCACTAGCATGACTCTAATATCATCATCTTTATATCTCAAAACAAATACAAGGAATCAAACTTCTCATATATTCAATGATCTTCATGAAGGTTTTTATTAAATCCCTCTTGAATACCCATCATATTAGGACTAAATTCATAACCTGAGCAAATTGCCATACTATTTATAAGAATCTCAAAATAATATAAGTGAAGCATGAGAGTTTATCAATTTCTTCAAAATATAGCCTCCGTCGTGCTCTAAAAGATATAAGTGAAGCACTAGAGCAACTACCTAGCTCAAAAAATATAAGTGAAGCACATAGAGTATTCTAATAAATTCACGATTAATGGGTGTCCTTCTCAAAAGGTGTGTACAACAAGGATGATTGTGGCAAAATAAAAAGCAAAGAAAGCAAAGACTCATACAATACAAGACGCTCCAAGCAAAATACATATCATGTGGTGAATAAAAATATAGCCTCAAGTATTTTTCTGATAGATTGAAAACAAAAGAGGGGATGTCATCCGGGGCATCCCCAAGCTTAGATGCTTGGTTGTACTTGAATATTACATTGGGGTGCCTTGGTCATACCCAATCTTAGGCTCTTGCCACTCCTTATTCCATAGTCCATCAAAACTTTACCCAAAACTTGAAAACTTCACAACACAAAACTCAACAGAAAACTCGTGAGATCTGTTAGTATAATAAAACAAATCTCCACTTTTAAATACTGTTGTAAACTCATTCCAATTTTATATTTGCATTATATCTACTGTATTCTAACTTCACCATGGCTCATACCCCCCGATACTACCCATAGATCCATCAAAATAAGCGAACAGCACAATGAAAACATAATCTGTCAAAAACAGAATAGCCTATAAAGACTCGAATTCAAATCATACTTATGTAACTCCAAAAATTCTGAAAAATTAGGAAATCTATATATAAATCTTGTGTAAAAAATTCAGAATGTTTCCATGTTCCATCAAATTTTAACAATTCTGGTACTGGACGCAAAAGTTTCTGTTTTTTCTCAGAATCAAATCAACAATCTTCCAAATCATCCCAAAGGTCTTACTTGGCACAAACACTAATTAAAACATTAAAACACAATCATAACAGAATTATAATTGCATATTTATTGAAAAACAGAAGCAAAAACAAAAAAACAAAAAATAAAATTGGGTTGCCTCCCAACAAGCGCTATTGTTTTACGCCCCTAGCTAGGCATATTGCATAGATCTAGGTATTGTCATCTTTGGTATTCAATCCATAAGTGGCCCTCATAATAGATTCATACGACAACTTAATTTTATTTCTTGGAAAGTGTTCCACGCCCTTCCTTAATGAAAATTGCAATCTAATGTTTCCGTCTTTCATATCAATAATTGCACCAATCGTTCTAAGGAAAGGTCTACCAAGAATAATAGGACATGTAGGATTGCAATCTATATCAAGCACAATAAAATCTACGAGCACATAATTCCTATTTGCAACAACAAGAACATCATTAATTCTTCCCATAGATTTTTTAATAGTGGAATCCGCTAAGTGCAAATTTAAAGAACAATTATCAAGTTGATGGAATCCTAGCACATCACATAAAGTTTTTGGAATAGTGGAAATGCTAGCACCCAAATCACACAAAGCATTGCACTCATAATCTTTAATCTTGATCTTAATAGTATGTTCCCACTCATCATAAAGCTTTCTAGGGATTGAAACTTCCAGCTCAAGTTTTTCTTCAAAAGATTTCATCACAGCATCAATGATATGTTTAGTAAAAGCTTTATTTTGATTATATGCATGAGGTGAATTAAGCATAGATTGTAACAAGGAAATACAATCAATCAAAGAACAATTATCATAATTAAAATCCTTGAAATCCAAAAGAGTGGGCTCATCACTAGTTAAAGTTTTGACCTCGCCAAACCCACTTTTATCAATTTTTCCATTAAGATCTTCACCCTCCAAATTATTGGGACGCCTTCTAGCTAAAGTTAACTCATCTCCAGTCCCTTATTTATCAAGGTTTTTATTAGCAATCAAAGATTCAATAGGATTCACACTAATCACTTTAAGATCTTCATCATGATTATCACGAAAACTAGAAGAACATACCTTTTCTAGCCATTCTCTCTTAGATCGCATCCTAGTGATTCTCTCTCTACTTTCATTAATAGAAATTTGAATAGATTTTAGAGACTCATTAATATCAAGCTTGGGTGGCATAGATCTAATCTTAAAGGAATCAATCTCATGAGAAATTCTATCAACGTTTCTAGCCAAATCGTCAATCTTGAGCAATTTTTCTTCTACCATAGCATTGAAAATCTTTTGGGAGTTAATAAAATCTTTAATATTGTTCTTAAGATAAGAGGGTATCTTATTATAATTTCTATGAGAATTGTTGTAGGAATTACCATAATTATTAAAGGAATTACTAGAAAATGACCTAGGATTAAAATTGCCTCTATACGCGTTGTTACCAAAATTGTTCCTACCAACAAAATTCACATCCATAGATTCATTATTATTCTCAATCAAACTAGACAAAGGCATATCATTAGGATAAATAGGAGCACTCTTGCTAGCAATCAATTTCATAAGTTCATCCATCTTTCCACTCAAAATATTAATATCTTCAATAACATGCACTTTTTTACTAGTAGAAGATCTTTCGGTATGCCATTGAGAGTAATTTGCCATAATATTATCTAGGTGTTTAATAGCTTCTCCTAATGTGATTTCCTTTAAAAGTACCACTCGCGACGGAATCTAAAAGATTTCTAGATGCAAAATTCAATCTGGCATAAATTTTTTGTATGATCATCCATAAACTTAAACCATGAGTAGGGCAATTTCTTGTCATCAATTTCATACTCTCCCATGATTGTGCAACATGTTCATGATCAAGTTGCTTATAATTCATTATATCGTTCCTAAGAGAGATGATCTTAGCGGGAGGAAAATACTTGGAAATAAAAGCATCTTTACACGTACTCCATGAATCAATACTATTTTTAGGCAAAGATGAAAACCAAGTTTTAGCACGATCTCGTAGTGAGAACGGAAATAACTTCAATTTAACAATATCATTATCCACATCTTTTTTCTTTTGCATATCACATAATTCAATGAAAGTATTAATATGGGATGCATCATCTTCATTAGGCTACCCGAAAATTGTTCTTTCATAACAAGATTCAACAAAGCGACATTAATTTCATAAGATTCCGCACTAGTGGCGGGAGCAATCGGAGTACTAATAAAACCATTATTATTAGTGTTGGAAAAATCACACAACTTAGTATTTTCTTGAGACATCGTGACAAAGCAAGCAATCTAGCACTCAAGCAAACAAAAAGCAAACGAAAAGAAGAACGGAAAGAAGGTGAATAAAAAGGCAAATATTTTTGTGTTTTTCTGAAAACGTTTTAGAAGTGGGGGAGATGAAAATGGGAGGCAAATGTCGAATAATGTAAATGCAAGAGATGATAGTTTATGATGGGTACTTGGTAGGCTTGATGTAGATCCTCCCCGGCAACGGCGCCAGAAATTCTTCCTGCTACTTCTTGAGCTTGCATTGGTTTTTCCCTTGAAGAGGAAAGGGTGATGCAACAAAGCAGAGATAAGTATTTCCCTCAGTTTGAGAAACAAGGTATCAATCCAGTAGGTGGAACACACAAGTAACCAATGGTTGCACCTACACAAACAAACAAATACTTGCACCCAACGCGATAAAGGGGTTGTCAAACCCTTCACGGTTACTTGCAAGGATGAGATCTGATAGAGATAGGTATAAAAGATAAATAAAAGTGCAAAATAAAGTAAAGGTAAATAAATTGCAGCAAGGTATTTTTGGGTTTTTGGTTTTGTAGATCTGAAAATAATATGATAAAAAACCGGGGGCCATAGTTTTCACTAGAGGCTTCTCTCTTGAAAGAACACATACGGTGGGTAAACAAATTACTGTTGAGCAATTGATAGAAAAGCGCAAAGTTATGACGATATCTAAGGCAATGATCATGAATATAAGCATGACATCCATGACAAGTAGACCGACTCCTGCCTGCATCTACTACTATTACTCCACACATCGACCGCTATCTAGCATGCATTGATATGTCCATTTTGCATCATGTTTTCCTACTGTTATTTATAGTGTATGCAATATAACACTTTGTGGAGTAATTCTAATGCCCTTTCTCTCATAATATGCAAGGTTTACACAAAGAGGGAGAATGCCGGCAGCTGGAATTCTGGACCTGAAAAAGCTATGTCAGAGATACCTATTCTGCACATCTTCAAATGACCTGAAATTTCACGGAGAATTATTTTAGAATATATAAAAAATACTAGAATAAAGAAATAACATAGGGGCCGCCCAGGTGCCCACTAGGCACCAGGGTGCGCCACCCCCTCCTAGCGTGCCCTGGTGGGTAGTGGGGGCCCTGGCCCACCTCCGGTGCCCATCCTCTGGTACATAAGGTCTTTTGACCTAGAAAAAATAATGAGAGGACTTTCGGGATGGAGCACCTCCGTCTCGAGGTGAAACTTGGGCAGGAGCACTTTTTCCCGCCGGCGGAGCGATTCCGCCGGAGGAACTTCCCTCCGGGAGGGGGAAATCGAAGCCATCGTCATCACCAACAACCCTCTCATCTTTGGGAGGCCAATCTTCATCAACGTCTTCAACATCACCATCTCATCTCAAACCCTAGTTCATCTCTTGTATTCAATCTTTGTATCAAAACCTCAGATTGGTACCTGTGGGTGACTAGTAGTGTTGATTACATCTTGTAGTTGATGCTAGCCGGTTTATTTGGTGGAAGATCATATGTTCCGATCCATTATGCTATTTAATACCCCTCTAATCTTGAGCATCAATATTATTTATGAGTAGTTACTTTTGTTCTTGAGGACACGGGAGAAGTCATGTTGCAAGTAATCATGCGAATTTGATATTCGTTCGAAATTTTGATGGTATGTATGTTGTGATTCCCTTAGTGGTGTTATGTGAACGTCGACTACATGAAACTTCACCATCTTTGGGCCTAAGGGAATGCATTGTGGAGTAGTTATTAGATGATGGGTTGCTAGAGTGACAGAAGCTTAAACCCTAGTTTATGCATTACTTTGGAAGGGACTGATTTGGATCCATATGTTTAATGCTATGGTTAGATGCTATCTTAATTCTTCTTTCGTAGTTGTGGATGCTTGCGAGGGGGGTTAATCATAAGTGAGAGGCTTGTTCAAGTAAAAACAGCACCCAAGCTCCGGTCCACCCACATATCAAATTATCAAAGTAGCGAACGCGAATCAAACCAACATGATGAAAGTGACTAGATGAAATTCCCGTGTGTCCTCGAGAATGTTTTACCTATTATAAGAAACCGTTCCGGCCTGTCCTTTGCTACAAAAAGGATTGGGCTACCTTGCTGCACTTATTGTTACTATTGTTACTTGTTATAAATTATCTTGCTATCAAACTACCCGTTACCGACAATTTTAGTGCTTGCAGAAATTTCCTTACTGAAAACCGCTTGTCATTTCCTTCTGCACCTCATTGGGTTCGACACTCTTACTTATCGAAAGGACTATGATTGATCCCCTATACTTGTGGGTCATCAAGTCTCTTTTCTGGCATTGTTGTCGGGGAGTGAAGCGCTCTTGGTAAGTAGAAATCGGTAAGGAAAAATTTATATTACGTGCTGAAATTTATTGTCACTTGTTACTATGGAAAAGAATCCTTTGAGGGGTTTTTTCGGGGTATCTTCACCTCGACCGGAAGCCCAAAGAGTTGCCCCTCAACCTAATGCACCTACTGAAAATATTGGTTATGAAATTCCTTCAGGTATGATAGAGAAACTGCTAGCTAATCCTTATGCAGGAGATGGAACACTATGTCCTGATATGCACCTAATCTATGTGGATGAAGTTTGTGGATTATTTAAGCTTGCAGGTTTACCCAGAGATGAAGTTAATAAGAAGGTTTTCCTTTTATCTTTGGGGGGGGGGGGGGGGGGGGGGGGGAATGCATTGACATGGTATAGGCTATGTGATGATATTGGAGCTTGGAATTGGAATCGATTAAAATTAGAATTTCACCAAAAAAATTATCCTATGCATCTAGTTCATCGTGAACGGAATTATATATATAATTTTTGGCCTCGTGAAGGATAAAGTATCGCTCTAGCTTGGGGGAGGCTTAAATCAATGTTATATTTATGCCCCAATCATGAGCTCTCAAGAGAAATTATTATACAGAATTTTTATGCTCGGCTTTCTCGTGATGATCAATCCATGCTCGATACTTCTTGTACTGGTTCTTTTATGAAGAAGACTATTGACTTCATGTGGGATCTTTTGGAAAGAATTAAACACAAATCTGAAGATTGGGAACTCAACGAAGGTAAAGAGTCAGGTATAAAGCTTGAGTGTGATTGTGTTAAATCTTTTATGGATACCGATGCTTTTCGTAAGTTTAGCACTAAATATGGACTTGACTCTGAGATAGTAGCCTCTTTTTGTGAATAATTTGCTACTCATGTTGATCTCCCTAAGGAGAAGTGGTTTAAATATCACCCCCCTATTAAAGAAGAGATTAAAGAGACAGTATTAGTCAAAGATGAAACTATCATTTACAATGTTGACCCAGTTGTGCCTACTGCTTATATTGAAAAACCACCTTTCCCTGTTAGGATAAAGGAGCATGCTAAAGTCTCAACCATGGTTAACAAAAGTAATATTAGAGCAACCAGACCCTCTGAACAAATTAAGGTAGAACCTAGTATTGCAATGATTAAAGATCTTTTGGTTGATAATATTGATGGGCATGTTATTTATTTCTGTGATGAAGCTGCTAGAATTGCCAAACCAGATACTAAAGATAAGAATAGACCCGTTGTTGGCATGCCTGTTGTCTCAGTTAAAATAGGAGATCATTGCTATCATTGTTTATGCGACTTGGGTGCTAGTGTCAGTGCTATTCCTTTCACTCTTTACCAAGAAATTATGAACGATATAGCACCAGCTGAAATAGAAGATATTGATGTTACTATTAAACTTGGTAATATAGATACTATCACTCCACTTGGGATTGTGAGAGATGTTGAAGTCATGTGTGGAAACATAAAATATCCTATTGATTTTCTAGTTCTTGGTTCCCCACAAGATGACTTTTGTGCCATCATATTTGGTAGACCTTTCTTGAATACTGTTAATGCTAAGATAGATTGCGAGAAAGAAATCGTCAGTGTTAATTTTGGTGATGTGTCTCATGAGTTTAATTTCTCTAAGTTTCGTAGGCAACCTCGTAATAAAAAATTGCCAAGTAAATATGAAATAATTGGTCTTGCTTTTATTTCCGTACCTCCTACTGATCCACTAGAACAATTTTTGCTCGATCATGAAAATGATATGCACTTGCATGAAAGAAATGAAATAGATAGGATGTTCTTTGAACAACAACCTATTCTCAAACATAATTTGCCTATTGAAACTCTAGGAGGTCCTCCTCCACCTAAGGGTGATCCTGTGTTTGAATTGAAACAATTACCTGATACTTTGAAATATGCCTATCTTGATGAAAAGAAGATATATCCTGTTATTATTAGTGTTAACCTTACAGAGCATGAAGAGAAAAGGTTATTAAAAACTCTGAGGATGCACCGAGCTGCTATTGGATATACTCTTGATGATCTTAAGGGCATTAGTCCCACTCTCTGTCAGCACAATATTAATATGGAACCTGATGTTAAACCAGTTGTTGATCACCAAAGACGATTAAATCCTAAGATGAAGGAAGTGGTAAGAACTGAAATACTAAAGCTTCTGAAAGCAGGTGTAATTTATCCCATAGCTGATAGTAGATGGGTAAGTTCTGTTCATTGTGTCCCTAAAAGGGAGGTATTACTGTTGTTCCTAATGATAAAAATGAACTTATCCCACAAAGAATTGTGACGGGCTATAGAATGGTAATTGATTTTAGAAAATTAAACAAAGCTACTAGAAAAGATCATTACCCTCTGCCTTTTATTGATCAAATGTTAGAAAGACTATCTAAGCACAATCACTTTTTCTTTCTTGATGGATACTCTGGTTTCTCTCAAATACCTGTATCACAACCCGATCAAGAGAAAACCACCTTTACTTGTCCTTTTGGAACTTATGCTTATAGACGTATGCCATTTGGTTTATGCAATGCATCTGCTACCTTTCAAAGATGTATGACCGCTATATTCTCTGACTTTTGTGAAAAGATTGTTGAGGTTTTCATGGATGATTTTTCTGTTTATGGAACTTCTTTTGATGATCGCTTAAGCGATCTTGATCGAGTTTTTCAGAAATGTGAGCAAACTAATCTTGTCTTGAACTGGGATAAGTGCCACTTTATGGTGAATGAAGGTATTGTCTTAGGGCCCAAAATTTCTGAATGAGGTATTGAGGTGGATAAAGCTAAAGTTGATGCAATTGAGAAAATGTCGTGTCCCAAAGATATTAAAGGTATTCATAGTTTCCTTGGTCTTGCTGGTTTCTATAGGAGATTTATTAAAGACTTCCCTAAAATTTCTAGGCCTCTTACTAATCTTTTGCAAAAGGATGTTCCATTTGTTTTTGATGATGATTGTGTCGAAGCCTTTGAAACACTTAAGAAAGCCTTAACTTCTGCACCTATTGTTCAACCACTTGATTGGAACTTGCCTTTTGAAATTATATGTGATGCTAGTGATTATGCTGTTGGTGCTGTTCTAGGACAAAGAGTTGATAAAAAATTAAATGTTATTCATTATGATAGTAAAACTCTAGACGGTGCCCAAAGAAATTATGCTACTACTGAAAAAGAATGTCTAGAAGTTGTGTTTGCTTGTGACAAATTCAGATCTTACATTGTTGATTCTAAAGTAATTGTTCACACCGATCATGCTGCTATTAAATACCTTATGGAAAAGAAAGATGCTAAGCCTAGACTCATTAGGTGGGTTCTTTTGCTACAAGAATTTGACTTGCACATCACTGATAGGAAGGGAGCTGAGAACCCAGTAGCCGATAACTTGTCTAGGTTAGAAAATATTCTTGATGACCCACTACCTATTGATAATAGTTTCCCTGATGAACAACTAGTTATCAGAAATGCTTCTCATAATACTCCTTGGTATGCTGATTATGATAATTATGTTGTTGCTAAATTTGGACCACCAAGTTTCACATACCAACAAAAGAAAAAAAATCTTCTATGATTTAAGACATTACTTTTGGGATGACCCACATCTATATAAAGGAGTAGATGGTATTATTAGACGTTGTATACCAGAGCATGAATATGAACAAATTTTACGGAAATGTCACTCCGACGCCTATGGAGGGCATCATGCGGGAGATAGAACTGCACACAAGGTATTACAATCTGGTTTTTATTGACCTACTCTTTTCAAGGATGCCCATAAGTTTGTTTTATCTTGTGATGAATGTCAAAGAATTGGTAATATTGGTAAACATCAGGAAATGCCTACGAATTACTCACTTGTTATTGAACCATTTGATGTTTGGGGCTTTGATTATATGGGACCTTTTCATTCCTCTAATGGGTATACACATATTTTGGTTGCTGTTGATTATGTCACTAAGTGGGTATAAGCTATTCCAACTAGCAGTGCTAATCATAACACCTCCATTAAAATGCTTAAAGAAGTTATTTTCCCGAGGTTTGGAGTCCCTAGATATTTAATGACCGATGGTGGTTCACACTTTATTCATGGTGCTTTCCGTAAACTACTTGCTAAATATGATGTCAACCATAGGATTGCGTCACCTTATCACCCTCAATCTAGTGGACAAGTTGAACTTAGCAACAGAGCAATAAAAATAATATTACAAAAAACTGTCAATAGGCCATGAAAGAATTGGTCTAAGAAACTTGATGATGCACTTTGGGCTTATAGAACAGCTTATAAAAATCCCATGGTTGTGTCTCCATATAAAATGGTTTATGGAAAAGCTTGTCATTTGCCTCTTGAGTTAGAACATAAAGCATTTTGGGCAATTAAAGAACTCAACTATGATTTCAAACTTGTTGGTGAAAAGAGGTTATTTGATATTAGCTCAGTAGATGAATGGAGAACCCAAGCCTATGAAAATGCCAAACTATTCAAAGAAAAAGTCAAAAGATGGCATGACAAAAGAATCCAAAAGCGAGAATTCAAAGTTGGTGAATATGTTCTATTATACAATTCTCATTTTAGATTTTTTTGCAGGAAAACTTCTCTCCAAATGGGAAGGACCATATATCATTGAAGAAGTTTACCGGTCTCGAGCTATCAAGATTAATAATGTCGAAGGCGCTAATCCGAAGGTGGTCAATGGACAAAGAATTAAGCACTATATTTCAGGTATACCTATTAATGTTGAAACTAATATTATTCAAACCATGACACCGGAGGAATACATAAGAGAGACCTTCGAGAACACTCCAGAACCCTGAAAAGGAAGAGGTACGTGATACGGTAAGTAAACGGACTCCGAAAATTCCGCAAAAATATTTTTTGTCAGTTTTGGAATATTAGAAAAATAAAAAATAAGAAACAACCGGGAAGGCAACCCAGGTGCCCACTAGGCACCAGGGCGCGCCTGCCCCACTTGGCGTGCCCTGGTGGGTAGTGGGCCGCTCATGCACCTTCCCGACTCTGTTTTCTTGTAGCATACTTGTTTTCCAAGATAAAAATTCCTTATATACTCCCCCGGACGTATTGACCACCGCATCGCGGAAATATCCTCTGTTCTTGTTTCGTGCTATTTTTCTGTGAGATCTAGATCGCCATGACTTCACCAAGCTCTTCCAAGGATAAGTTCTTCGAGAGGGTCATCAATCTCTACTTGTCGGAGGTGATGAAGCACCCTCAAGCCATTGAGATGCGTGAGGGGGTGCTCCACATCCGGGATGTTCAAGGGCCTAAGATGATTGGAAGCATGGAGGCTAGGCTCGAGGCGGTGGAGTAGGACATCTTCAAGTGCCAAGGGATGGTGGAGCGTGGACTCAGTGCCAATCACTCCATGATCATGGAATTCACCCGTGATCACAAGGTGGATGGCTGGTCTATGAAGGACATCTTCTTCACCTTCAACAAGCAAATCAATTTTCTGCAAGCCAAATCTATGATCTTCAAAATCAAGTTTTCGAGTATGAAGCAAGATTTAAAGGTATGAGTTTAGCTGCCAGTTTCAGGACTCAGGAGACTCATGATTCCTCTTATGATGGTGAACTGCTGCCATGGAAGCCGGAGGACAAGTTTGCTACCACCTCATCGCCACCACCATCACCATCATCACCAAAGAAGGAGACTTGAGTACACGGGTATGGGCACTCCCCTTGGCTTGTGCCAAGCTTGGGGGAGATGCCTCGGTATCGTATCACCATCACTTCTATTACCTTTACCTATTTTAGTTCGATCCTTAGTTATTTCATGATTTAGTTGAATAAAAGTTTAGTATGATCTATTTTTGAGTGTTAGTTTTCATGATCTATCTATCTATGTAATCGAGTGAGAGTTATATAATACAGATTAGTTTGAGTTTTTGCATCTTTACTTTCTTGTTTCAATCAAAATAAAGGAAATAATGAAAAAGATCATATGCTAATCTTATGGAAAGTAATGACATTAAATAAGGAAAAGTATAAGTGGTAAAATTTATTGAAAGTTGACAAACATAGCATCGGTCAATGATGCAATTCATGAAAGAATTAATAAGGGAAGAGAAGATTCACATGCAAATGTACTATCTTGGACATCTTTTATGATTGTGGGCCCCCATTAAATATTTTATGCCAAATTGTTGACATTGTACAAGGAAGACAACGTAATGGTTTATGTTTGTTCATATTCAAATAGAAGTTATATTGTCATGGATCCTCCAACATGTTGTGCTTGCTCAATATCTTTGCTAGCCAAAAATCCGCACTAAGTAGAGATACTACTTGCGCATCCAAGAACCTTAAACCCAAATTCATGTTTTGAGAGTCGACCATACCTACCTATGGATTGAGTAAGATCCTTCAAGTAACTTGTCATCGGTGCAAAAAGGCAATAAAAATTGCTTCTAAATATGTCTGATCTTTTAGTGTAAGGGAAAATAAGCGTTGTACGAACTTGTGATGGCAAAGTAATAAAAGCGACAGACTGCATAATAAAGGTTGCTATCATAAGGGGCAATATAACATGACATTATTTTGCATTAAGAGATTGTGCATCCAAAAATAAAAGCGCATGACAACCTCTGCTTCCCTCTGCGAAGGGCGTATATATCTTTTACTTTTATGCAAGAGTGAATAGTATTCTCTCCTATTCCTTTCTATTTTTCTCTTTTGCAAGCATCATGTGGTGGGGAAATATCTAGGCACATATATCCAGTTGGATGTGAGTGATCATGAGTTATTATTGTTGACATCACCCTTGAGGTGAGTATTGGGAGGCAAAATTACAAGCCCCTATATTTCTTTGTGTCTGGCTGAAAACCTTTTGCTCCATATATATGATGTGAGTGTTAGCAATCATAGAAGACTAAATGATGGTTGAATATGTGGACTTGCCAAAAGGCTCCGATATGAGACCCTTCCTGAAAATATGATGAATTGTAATTGCAAAGTTGACTGAGAACACAGTTTGTTGGTTTTCAATAAAGTTTATGCCTTATACTTCGATGTTGTAATGAATTGTTGGGGCGCCTTCTAGCTAAAGTTGACTCATCTCCAGTCCCTTATTTATCAAGTTTTATATTAGCAATCAAAGATTCAAGAGGAGTCACACCAATCACTTTAAGATCTTCATCATGATTATCGCGAAAACTAGAAGAACATACTTTTTCTAGCCATTCTCTCTTAGATCGCATCCTAGTGATTCTCTCCCTACTTTCATTAATAGAAATTTGAATAGATTTCAGAGACTCATTAATATCAAGCTTGGGTGGCATAGATCTAATCTTAAAGGAATCAATCTCATGAGAAAATCTATCAATGTTTCTAGCCAAATCGTCAATCTTGAGCAATTTTTCTTCTACCATAGCATTGAGAATCTTTTGGGAGTTAGTAAAATCTTTAATATTGTTCTCAAGATCAGAGGGTATCTTATTATAATTTCCATAAGAATTGTTGTAGGAATTACCATTATTATTAGAGGAATTACTAGGAAATGACCTAGGATTAAAATTGCCTCTATACATGTTTTACCAAAATTGTTCCTACCAACAAAATTCACATCCATAGATTCATTATTATTCTCAATCAAAGTAGATAAAGGCATATCATTAGGATCAATAGGAGCACTCTTGCTAGCAATCAATTTCATAAGTTCATCCATCTTTCCACTCAAAGTATTAATTTCTTCAATAACGTGCACTTTTTTACTAGTAGAAGATCTTTCGGTATGCAATTGAGAGTAATTTGCCATAATATTATCTAGGAGTTTAATAGCTTGTACTAATGTGATTTCGATAAAAGTACCACCCGCGGCGGAATCTAAAAGATTTCTAGATGCAAAATTCAACCGGAATAAAATTTTTGTATGATCATCCATAAACTTAAACCATGAGTAGGGCAATTTTCTTATCATCAATTTCATACTCTCTCATGATTGTGCAACATGTTCATGGTAAAGTTGCTTCAAATTCATTATATCGTTCCTAAGAGAGATGATCTTAGCGGGACGAAAATACTTGGAAATAAAAGCATCTTTACACTTATTCCATGAATCAATACTATTTTTAGGCAAAGATGAAAACCAAGCGGCATTAATTTCAAAAGATTCCACACTAGTGGCGGGAGCCATCGGAGTACAAATAAAATCATTATTATTAGTGTTGGAAAAATCACACAACTTAGTATTTTCTTGAGACATCGTGACAAAGCAAGCAGTCTAGCACTCAAGCAAACAAAAAGTAAACAAAAAGACAAACGAAAAGAAGGTGAATAAAAAGGCAAATAATTTTGCGTTTTTCTGAAAAAAAATTAGAAGTGGGGGAGAGGAAAATGAGAGGCAAATGGCGAATAATGTAAATGCAAGAGATGAGAGTTTATGATGGGTACTTGGTAGGCTTGATGTAGATCCTCCCCGGCAATGGCGCTAGAAATTCTTCATGCTACTTCTTGAGCTTGTGTTGGTTTTTCCTTTGAAGAGGAAAGGGTGATGCAACAAAGTAGAGATAAGTGTTTCCCTCAGTTTGAGAACCAAGGTATCAATCCAGTAGGCGGAACACACAATTCACCAATGGTTGCACCAACACAAACAAACAAATACTTGCACCCAACGCGATAAAGGGGTTGTCAATCCCTTCACGGTTACTTGCAAGGATGAGATCTGATAGAGATATGTATAAAATAAAAATAAAAGTGCAAAATAAAGTAAAGGTAAATAAATTGCAGCAAGGTATTTTCGGGTTGTTGGTTTTGTAGTTCTGAAAATAATATGATAAAAAAAAGACCCGGGGGCCATAGTTTTCACTTGAGGCTTCTCTTTTGAAAGAACGCATACGGTGGGTAAACAAATTACTATTGAGCAATTGATAGAAAAGCGCAAAGTTATGATGATATCTAAGGCAATGATCATGAATACAAGCATCATGTCTGTGACAAGTAGATTGACTCCTGCCAGCATCCACTACTATTACTCCACACATCGACGGCTATCCAGCATGCATTGATACATCCATTTTGCATCATGTTTTCCTACTGTTATTTATAGTGTTTTTATGCAATATAACACTTTGTGGAGTAATTCTAATGCCTTTTCTCTCATAATATGCAACGTTTACACAAAGAGGGAGAGTGCCGGCAGCTGGAATTCTGGACCTGAAAAAGCGATGTCAAAGATACCTATTCTGCACATCTCCAAATGAGCTAAAATTTCAAGGAGAATTATTTTTGGAATATATAAAAAAATACTGGAATAAAGAAATAACAGAGGGGGCCCTGGCACTAGGGCGCGCCACCCCCTCCTGGCGTGCACTAGTGGGTAGTGGGGGCCCTGGCCCACCTCCGGTGCCCATCTTCTGGTACATAAGGTCTTTTGATCAAGAAAAAATAAGGAGAGGACTTTCGGGACGGAGTGCCGCCGTCTCGAGGCGGAACTTGGGCAGGAGCGCTTTTGCCCTCCGGTGGAGCGATTCCGCCGGAGGGACTTCCCTCCGGGAGGGGAAATCGAAGCCATCGTCATCACCAACAACCCTCTCATCTTTGGGAGGCCAATCTTCATCAACATCTTCAACAACACCATCTCATCTCAAACCCTAGTTCATCTCTTGTGTTCAATCTTTGTATCAAAACCTCAGATTGGTACATGTGGGGGACTAGTAGTGTTGATTACATCTTGTAGTTGATGCTAGCCGGTTTATTTGGTGGAAGATCATATGTTCAGATCCATTATGCTATTTAATACCCCTCTGTTCTTGAGCATGAATATTATTTGTGAGTAGTTACTTTTGTTCTTGAGGACACGGGAGAAGTCATATTGCCAGTAATCATGTGAATTTGATATTCGTTCGATATTTTGATGGTATGTATGTTGTGATTCCCTTAGTGGTGTTATGTGAACGTCGACTACATGAAACTTCACCATCTTTGGGCCTAAGGGAATGCATTGTGGAGTAGTTATTAGATGATGGGTTGCTAGAGTGACAGAAGCTTAAACCCTATTTTATGCGCTACTTCGTAAGGGACTGATTTGGATCCATATGTTTAGTGCTATGGTTCGATGCTATCTTAATTCTTCTTCTGTAGTTGCGGATGCTTGCGAGGGGGGTTAATCATAAGTGGGAGGCTTGTTCAAGTAAGAACAGCACCCAATCACTGGTCCACCCACATGTCAAATTATGAAAGTAGGGAACGCGAATCAAACCAACATGATGAAAGTGACTAGATGAAATTCCCGTGTGTCCTCGAGAACGTTTTACCTATTATAAGAAACTGTTCCGGCCTGTCCTTTGCTACAAAAAGGATTGGGCTACCTTGCTGCACTTATTTTTACTATTGTTACTTGTTAATTGTTACAAATTATCTTGCTATCAAACTACCTGTTACCGACAATTTCAGTGCTTGCAGAAATTACCTTGCTGAAACCCGCTTGTCATTTCCTTCTGCTCCTTGTTGGTTCGACACTCTTACTTATCGAAAGGACTACGATTGATCCCCGATACTTGTGGGTCATCACGCATCTAGTGTATTAAGTTAACAAGAACGGAGTAACGCCTTAAGCAAGATGACATGATGTAGAGGGATAGATCCAATCAATATGAAATAAACCCCATATTTTTACCCTTAATGGCAACAATACAAATACGTGGCATGTCCCCTTTTGTCACTGGGTATGTGCACAACAAGATTGAACCCATTACAAAGAACCTCTCCCATGGCAAGAAAAATCAATCTAGTTGGCCAAACCAAATCAATAGATCGGAGAGAAATATAAAGCTATCTTAATCATGCATAAAATAGTTCAGAGAAGACTCAAATAATATTCATAGATAATCTACTCATAAATCCACAATTCATCGGACCTCAAAAAACGCACCGCAAAAGAAGATTACATCGAATAGATCTCCAAGAACATCGAGGAGAACATTGTATTGAAGATCAAAGAGAGAGAAGAAGCCATCGAGCTACTAGCTATGGACCCGTAGGTCTGTGGTAAACTACTCACACATCATTGGAAGGGCAGCAAGGTTGATGTAGAAGCGCTCCGTGGTCGATTCCCCCTCCGACAAAGTACCGGAAAAGGTCCCAGATGGGATCTCACGAAGACAGAAAAGTATTTTTGGTGTGCCCCTTGGTATATGGGGAATATTTGGGTATTTATAGAGCAATGATTAGGGTTAGAGGAGCATCAGGGGGCCCACAAGCCTGGGGCGCCCCCTAGGGCGCGCCTCTCGAGCTTGTCGCCAACTGGTGGCGCCTCTGACCTCCTCCCGAAGGTTCCTGGGTGTCTTCTGGTCCAAGAAAAATCCTCGAAAAGTTTCATTCCGTTTGACTGCGTTTGGTATTGATTTTCTGTAAAAGACAAAAACAAGGAAAAAACAGCAACTAGCACTGGGCACTAGGTTAATAGGTTAGTCCCAAAAAATGATATAAAATAGCATAATAATGCATATAAAACATCCAAGATGGATAATATAATAGCATGGAACAATAAAAAATTGTAGATACGTTGGAGACGTATCATAGACCCCAGAAGCTTCGGGAGGAGACCAGAAGATGGACGTGGGGCCCACAAGCCCAGGGACGTGATACGTCTCCATCGTATCTACTTTTTCAAACTCTTTTGCCCTTGTTTTGGGCACTAATTTGCATGATTTGAATGGAACTGACCCGGACTGACGCTGTTTTCAGCAGAATTGCCATGGTGTTATTTTTGTGCAGAAATCAAAGTTCTCAGATTGACCTGAAAATTTACGAAGAATTTGTGTGGAATATAAAAAATACTGGCGGAAAAAGATACCAGAGGGGGGCCACCCAGGAGCCACAAGCCCTGGGGGCGCGCCTACCCCCAGGGCGCGCCCTGCAGGCTTGTGGGCTCCCTGGAGCTCCCGCAACCCTAAGTCCAACTCCATGTATACCTATTTCGTGGAGAAAAAAAATCAGAGAGAAGGGTTCATCGCGTTTTATGATACGGAGCAGCCCCCGCCTCCTGTTCTTCATCGGGAGGGCTGATCTGGAGTCCGTTTGGGGCTCCGGAGAGGGGAATACGTCGCCTTCGTCATCATCAACCTTCCTCCATCACCAATTTCATGATGCTCACCGCCGAGAGTGAGTAATTCCATCATAGGCTTGCTGGACGGTGATGGGTTGGATGAGATTTATCATGTAATCGAGTTAATTTTGTTAGGGCTTGATGCCTAGTATCCACTATGTTCTGAGATTGATGCTGCTATAACTTTGCTATGCTTAATGCTTGTCACTAGGGCCCGAGTGCCATGATTTCAGATCTGAACCTATTATGTTTTCATGATATATGTGTGTTCTTGATCCTATCTTGCAAGTTGTAGACACCTATTACGAGTTATGATTCGCATACCCCAAGGTGACAATAATTGGGATTCTTTCCGATGATTACCGTAGTTTGAGGAGTTCATGTATTCACCAAGTGCTAATGCTTTGTTCCGGTTCTCTATTAAAAGGAGGCCTTAATATCCCTTAGTTTCCTGATGGACCTCGCTGCCACGGGATGGTAGGACAAAAGATGTCATGCAAGTTCTTTTCCATAAGCACGTATGACTATATACGGAATACATGCCTACATTACATTGATGAATTGGAGCTAGTTTTGTGTCGCCCAAGTTTATAACTGCTACATGATGAATATTATCCAACACAATTATCCATCGTTGATCCGATGCCAACGAGCTTTTCACACATTGATCTTTGCAAAGTTACTTTCTCCTTGCTGCTGTTACAATCACTACAATAATTGCTATTGTTACTTTTGCCACTGTTACCGTTATTTCCATACTACTTTGCTACTAAATACTTTGCTGCAGATATTAAGTCTGTTAGGTGTGGTTGTGTAACGACCGAACCTGATAAGATTCGAGTCTTTGTGCTCACTGTGCTAGTCCCTGGATCAATAGCTAGCACACAGTACAAGATGTAATATCAAGAATAAACCACATGTCATAATATTACATCGTAGATCCAGAATTTAATATAATACATACATGCGTAGCTCAAGGCTAGCATACAAACAAAATGCAGCAGAAAAGCAAATAAAATCTCCATGAAGTCCATCAACACCACAGGCAAATGTCGAGTATAGACATCGTAACCCTACATCGTATCACTCACTCGTCGTATGAAATCTGCAACATGAAACGTTGCAGCCACGAAGGGCAATACTTTGAATGTATTGGCAAGTCACACAAGGGATGATATAACAGACCTACATCTACATGCAAGGTATATCAAGAGGATAATGTAGTGGTTGTTTTGCAGAAAAGCTAATTTTTCCCTGATAGCTACATAATAGTCAAATTTTAATTTGTCTTGCTACAATTAATACACATGGTGGATTTGGGCAATCCAATTCCAACCCATACCCATCATTAAGTTTCCCATCAAATTTTTATTAAACGTATCATCTGTCAAGATCATCCAACAACTGTAATGGTCTAGCTGCTCAAAATTTGTCCATAACCGTGGACACGGCTAATCATGATTATTTTTTAATACTCTGTAGAGTTTTGCACACTTTACCCACTAGACTCAACCCGAAGATTGAGACGAAGTCTTTCAAAAGTAGTCACCTCCACCCATCGGCAGCCGGTACACCTACTCATATCTACATCTGCTAGCTTGCCTGGGCGAGGATCCCACAACCTAATCAACTAAGCCAGAGCCCATTTAGCTAGTGGTTGCGCATGGAAGCTACTAGTCACTAAGTCTGTCTGATCTTTTTGAACCTGGGCGGCATTCCACTTACATTCAGAGGGTAGCAACCATGATGTTCTTGAAACCACCCAACAATACCGTTCCGCCCAGAGGTGAATTAAGTCCTTAGTTACTACTCAATTTATCATATATATAATCCTCACATAAGCTCAATGTATACACGAACCAATCCCCGTCTACATAGCATAGCAAGAGTACAACTACCACGATCTACAATAAGGCCATACTAAGCTGAATCTCGATAGCAATATCATACTACCATAATATGATATAGAACTACATGCATAGAAAAATAATAGGATAAAGGATGATCAAGGTGTAACTTGCCTGGTACATTTGATGAAGATCGTCGCACTCACAATCCTGATAATTTTACTCGTCACGCTCCGAGCAATCTATCGCAAAAGAAAGAATCCAAATAAACAACCATGCCATATAGAAGAATCAAAAGAACAACAAAACAAATATGGCAAGGTTAAGCAACAACAACGAAATATATAGGCTTAATATATACTATGGGTCTTTATGGTGATATAAGGAATTAACTCGAAAGTGGCAATGGATGATGAATTGTTGCCATATAAGATTACATTGGAGATATTATGGAACAAGGTCAAAAGTATTTGGAGAAGAACATCCAAATGGTGTAATGATTGCATATGTCATAGGAATTCACATGCAGAAAGAATAGATTGAATAGGAGTGCTATAACGCAAGTTATAGCGAAATGAGGTATGCATTGAATTGAATTGAAATGGGTCAAAAGTATTTAAATATGATTATACAGAATATGTTCGGCAAGGATTTGATACAAGTTCTCATAAGCAAAAGGAATCAACTGGATATGGTATACAGTTTTCAAGATATGATCGACATATGATTTGAAAAAAAAAATTGAATTGCTAAAATTTGCAGAGTTTAGAAGTTGAAACTATTGATTCCAGTGGATAGGTAAGATCAATATGAACACATAGGAAAAGTTTCACTTAGTTTGGATATACAGACCAAAAATTATAGCAGGACAATATGTGCACATATTGTGTTAAAAACTCTGCCCTGGCAGCGTTTTGGACTCTGACGAAAATCATGCCATGGCAACGATTTTGCTCTGCTGCGTGGCTGTTACTGTGCTGCCGCGTGGCACACCTAGATTTGCTGACGCCTGTTCGTTTAAGTGAGATAGTGAGGGGCATTGGATCAGGATCGGATGGACGACAAAAGCTCACCCGGAAGAACAGGGGGCAGTGGCGCCGGAGTTGAAGAAGACGACCTCGGGCGGCTCGGGCATGGGCGGCGTGGCTTCTCCGGTGATCCTCGGTGATGCAGAGATGGCGTGCGGGTGCAGCGTGATACGACAGTGGCTCTGGTGTAGACGGAGACGCCGATTGCTTCGTCGGGCGGTGGCAGCGATGGCTAAGGAGTTTCCCCACGGCGGAGATGAGGTCCGGCGGCTGCGGCGTGACACGGAGACCTCAGGGGACTCGCCGGTGTCTCCGGGCATCCTGCAACGACCGCAGGAGCAGATGAACAGGAGGCGGCGATAGCGAGCTTCAGGCAGCGTCGCTCTGCTCAGTATGGGGTGTTCCTGACCATCGTAAAAAGGTGAGGGAGAGCTGCGCGATCGAGGGGGGAGAGATAGAGAGATCTTCTAGGAAAAAGAGCTTACGGGGAGGCCGGAATCGTTCATCAGACCAACTGCAGATGGCGGAGCTTCCGAGCTTCGTGCGCTCGATCTCGAGAGGTTGACCGAGGGGCGGTTGCGGGAATCGGATGAGAGGAACAAGATGAGTCGCTGCGTAGCCACGATTTGGAGAAGGGTGTACGGGATCGAGCGAGTTGGACGGGGTTTGATTCGGCCGACGCGGCTCTGTCGTACAAGAATAGGAGTCCGAACGGAGGTTGAAGATGAGGTGGGCTCCGGGTGTCAGTCAAACAGGGGAGGAAGAGAGAGTCTGGCAGGTGGGGTCGCGAGGATGACGTCAGCGATGACATGCGCGGGGCTGCTATTGCGCCATTGGGCTGGGCCAGTCCGGCTGCTGCGCTGCTGGCTCGCTCGCTAGGCGACAGATAGCTGCTGGGCTGCTGTGCGGCTGGGTAGAATAGGTTTTCTATTTAACTACTAGCAGGAATAATATTTGGTAAAACAAATACACCAAATGACTTCAGTAAAATACCAGGAAAATTTTAAGTCATATATAGACTAATATTGAATTCAGTGAACATTTTCCAGTAAAAAAATAATAACTATAAAATACATGTACCATTTTCATAAACTTTACTTGGACACTTATAAAGTGTTCCATAAAATATTTTTGAACTCCAACAAAATATCAAAATTTAAGCTGAAACAACTCCCAACTCTTTTATAATGAAGGTGTCATATTACCCTCTCTCACTTAACTTAATTTTCGAGTTGGTTTTGTTTCAAACAATAAAATCCAATAGGAAGAATATTTGATTAATTTATAATTTAATTATTGAGGAAGTCATGTCATCCTCTCTCATATTTGAATTGGAAATATTCTCAATATTCTCAAACCCAAAATAAGATCCAAATGAATAATTGGGAAAGTCCTTTTATTCCCTCTCATTTAATATTAGTTTAAAATTCCAAAAGCTTCAAATCCGAGTCAAATTCAACTAACAACAAGAAACACAAGAAAGTTTTAAATTAATGCTATTTAAATAATTAACATTCCAAAATTCTAAATTTTGGGATGTTACAAAATTGACAACTCAACTGCTAATACTTGCGAATATTCTTTGGCTCCCCTTGTGTCGAACCAATAAATTTGGGTTGAATACTCTACCCTCGAAAACAGTTGCGATCCCCTATGCTTATGGGTTATCAAGACATTTTTCTGGTGCCGTTGTCGGGGAGGGTAGGACAAAAGATGTCATGCAAGTTCTTTTCCATAAGCACGTATGACGATATACGGAATACATGCCTACATTACATTGATGAATTGGAGCTAGTTCTGTGTCGCCCTAGTTTATAACTGCTACATGATGAATATTATCCAACACAATTTTCCATCGCTGATCCGATGCCTACGAGCTTTTCACACATTGATCTTTGCTAAGTTACTTTCGCCTTGCTGCAGTTACAATCACTACAATAATTGCTATTGTTGCTTTTGCCACTGTTACTGTTACTTCCATACTACTTTGCTACTAAATAATTTGCGGCAGATATTAAGTCTTTCAGGTGTGGTTGAATTTACAACTCAACTGCTAATACTTGCGAATATTCTTTGGCTCCCCTTGTGTCGAATCAATAAATTTGGGTTGAATACTCTACCCTCGAAAACTGTTACGATCCCCTATACTTGTGGGTTATCAAGACCTTTTTCTGGTGCCGTTGCCGGGGAGCATAGCTCTATTTGCTGAGTCACTTGGGATTTATATCTGTTGATCACTATGAAGAATTTGAAGGATAACAAAACCAAGATCGTTCCCTCTAGGACGAGGGGAGGTAAGGAACTGCCATCTAGGTCTGCACTTGATTCACCATCTGTTTTGAGTAAGCTTGCGACACCACCACCTGCTATTAATCCTAATATGTCGCAAGTAATTGATGATGCTACTTCTGCTGTGAATGATACTTATGATGATTGTGATGACCCCGGCTTAATCGTGCACTAACCATACACGCACATGCACACGATCAAGCCTAAGGACTCACTTGAAGATATCACAACACAACTCTAAAACATAAATAAATTCATACAAGCTTTATATTACAAGCCAGGGCCTCGAGGGCTCGAATACATAGCTCGATGGCATACAAGCGTCAGCGGAAGCATCAGATATCTGGGTACAGATATATTACAGAAATAGAGATAAGCCTTTAGAAAGGCGGGGCAAAATAAAACACTACGATCGAAAGGCGTAGGCCTCCTGCCTAGGACCCTCCGAATCCTACTCCTGGTCGTCTGTTGGCTCCTCGTAGTAGTACTCGCCGGGAGGGTAGTAGTAGTAGCCGTAGTCGTCAACGGGGGCACCTATCTCAGGGGCTCCGTCATCTGGCGGCGTCAATTGGATATGGGAAGAAAAAGAAAATAAAGCAAACGTGAGTACTCATCCGAAGTACTCACCAAGCAAGGATCTACACTACATATGCAACATTTTCAAATGGGGGTTGTATATGTGGGCTGGGCTGCAGAAATGCCAGAATAGAGGGGAAAGCCTAGTCCTATCGAAGACTAGCATCTTCAGCATCTTCAGCGGTCTTGCAGCATTAGAAGAGTACAGATTAGCATAAAGTAAAGTAGTAGTAGTGTTATCAACCTCGCCTAGAGATCCTTTTCGACTCCCTGCGAGAAAGCAATCCCAGAGCCATACTATCCATTTCATCTCAAGTTCTAGTTGTACCGATCGGGATACAACTCCGAGTGTCTGTTACCGTAGGACAGGCTATCGATAGATTATTTCTTCCCTGTAGGGGTGCACCAACTTACCCACCACGCTCGCTTAACTCCGGCCGGACACACTTTACTGGGTCATGCCCGGCCTCGGCTAAGCAACACGCCGCAACCCGACCGAGGCTTAACAGAGAGGTCAGCACGCTGGACTAAACCTATGCCCCAGGGGTCTTGGGCCATCGCCCCGGGATCTCCTGCATGTTGCGTGGGTGGCCGAAAACAGACCTAGCAACCCCTTATACAAGCGCGGTTGCGTTCCAGTCCAATCCAGCGCGCGCCGCTCCACGCTGATGTCTATTAAGCTTCGGCTGAAGTATACGAAGCAGAACGCCCATACTATGCCCACGTGATGGTTAGCGCTATCAGGCCAGAGGCCCCTTGGATCAAATATCCAAACCGTTAGTGGATTAGGAGCGCGCGGTAATGAGCAGAGACTCACGAAAGATGTGACCCCGTCGCCCCGTCTTGAGGTCTTGCGGCAAGGGCTAGGAATGCCCAGGCACGCCTCATATTTATCTCGCGGGCACCCTCCAGGTCAACCCGACTCCACATCTCTCGGAATTAAGCTCGCGCGGGTACCCCTCAGGGCCGACCCGTCTTTAGTATCATGGTTCAGTGTTCAGTCATAATATCAAAGGTAACCGTGTGTCTAACACCAAGGGGAATCCTAAGGAATCACCCTCGATGGAATTCCCTCTGATGTTACCGTCAAGGTGAACGAAGGAGGAATCACCCTTGAGGTCCACACTTGAGAGGTTGCACGACGTCGTCGTTATCGGGGGTGGTGTAGGAGGAATCATCCTCGCTGACCATGCCCGATTAACTGACCTACAAGGTTATCATCAGAAGTGCTGATGAGGTATCACCCTCGGCACTCGATAGTAACCCAGTAGTGTCGAGCAACTAAGGGGAAATGACGTGCGGTGTTGGGGCCTGGTCTTCGATCCCGTTGATCGGGTCTTCAGATAATCCAGCGGGGCAGTCGGGATAAGGTAGGGTCTCTGCTGGGTCTCTACCCAAACTATACTAAACAGTTTAGGATAAACAGGCAGGTAACAATAGCAGGTTACAATAATCAGGCTATGCAGCAGAAATAGGATAATAGCAGTAGCAGTAACTTCTAATGCAAGCATAAGAGAGAAGAGAGTGGGCGATATCGGAATGCTCAAAAGGGGGGTGCTTGCCTGTTTGCTCGGCGGCAAGGGCAAGATCATCAACTGCGTCGTCGGGCTCCTGAGCGGCGTCGGCCTCGGGAGCTACGTCGACATCGGGGTCTACCGAGAGAGAAGAGGGGGAAGAAACACATAAATACACGGCAACGAAAGTAATCACAAAAAAAGACATGGCACTACGCGGTGTTAGGGGTGACCTAACGCAGCGATACACGTCATAGGTGAAGCGGAAAAATATCTGGGATATTTTCCCAGCTCTGGGCATCTGTCAGACAGATGAACCGGAGGGGAAGGTTACACGTTCAGGTAGTTAGGGGCGTGTGACATATAAACGAAGAGCGTATTCTGATTCGTCTCCTCGTTCTGAGCAACTTTCATGTATTAAGTTTTTCGATTCGAGCTACGGATTATTTTCTACGATTTTCTAAAGATTTTAGGCATTTTCTGGAATTATACTTATTATTTAAATTGAAATTATCCAAAACAGTGTGGGATGACGTCAGCATGATGTAACGCTGATGTCATCGATCTACAGTGCGATTGACCCGAGTCAAATCTGACCTGTGGGTCCAGTGGGACCCACATGTCAGCCTCACAGTAGTTAATTAGGTTTAACTTAATATAATTACAGATTTAATTAGTGGTGGGGCCCTACTGTCAGTGGCATTTAGTTTAATTTAAACTAGTGTTTAATCTAATCTGAAGTTAATTAGTGAGCGGGACCCACCAGTCAGCAGCACAGAGCCACGGGTTAGTGGTTAATGACGTTGACACGTCAGCGGCGCCGGCGGCCAGTCGCCGACGACCATATCCGCGGCGGCGCGGCCTCGGACCTCATCGGAAATCATCTACGGGACTCCGTTCGCCGCACATTTGGGCGCATTGGAAAGCGGAGACCAAACCGCGTATATCTGCGGCGGTCTCGTGGTCGGAGAGGCCCTATGGCGACGGCGGCGAGCTCGGGAACTTCGCTGGAGCTCGGGCATGGACGGATCGTGCGTTGTAGGGCACTAGGAGACGAGCGAGTGGGCGCGTTGGTCTTGCGCAGACGCACTGAGCACGAAGCCGTGCTCGTTTGAGCATGACGACAAGGGGGTTCATGGCGACGAGCTCGCCGGCGGCGTGGAGTTCGGTCACCTCTAATGCGGTGTCTACGGCGACGGAAACACGCGGGAGAGAGAGGGGAAAGGCGCGCGGGCTTACAGTGAGCCTGCAGGTGTGCTCAAGCCTGCTCGGGGAGGCTCGTCGTGGCCGAAATCATCGACGGTGTTCGTCGGTGCAGAGGAAGAAGAAGAGCTCGTGGGAGTCGATTCGGGGCGGCTCCGGTCGAGCGAGTAGATGTAGTCGACGTAGACGACGATAGCGCTCCTCCTGGACATGCGGTGCAGCTCGGGGTGGCCGGTGGCCGCGAGATCAAGCGATGGACGGCGGCGACCCTTCGGGTGGCTGTGCGAGGAGGAAGAAAGCGGGCGAAGGAGAGAGCGAGGGGGAGTCTGGGGGTGGCTAGGGTTTCGTCAGGGGCTTGGGGAACCTTATCCACCGCGGGGAGACGGCGGATGGACGACGCGTGCGGCATCGGCGACCAGGGCGGCTGCGGCGTCGACACGAGGAGGGAGGAAGGGGATGAGCGGCGAGATGGGCTGGACTGGCTACTGTGCACTTGCAGCCCAAGTGCACAGTAGGCCTTTGCCCCCTTTTCTTTTTCTCTATTTTCTGTTTTGTTTTTCTTTCTGTTTTCTATTATGTTTCACAAATTGTTTAGCCACTTAACTACTTTTACAAAACAAGTGACCTAGCTCATAAATTACAGTGCGTTAGTACCTATCACCAAAAACTAGTTTGGGGAAAATATGATTTCATTTGAATTTTTATTAAATGAAATGGGATTAAATATCTCTATTTTGGTTCTGTTTTAGGCTGTTAGTGTCAACTAACTAATTCCATTAATGTTGGTTATAATTTTATAATTGCCTCTGGATTATTTGCAATAGTGGGAAAAATTTGATTTGCTGTTTGAAGAAATAATTATTTGACTTGCATTTGAAATTTGAATTTGGGTTTGATTTTGGATAGGTGGCAGATTGACTGAGTGATCATGGTAACATGGCCACTGTTAGAGAGAGATCACTGTAGTGTAATAGTGGTGATGTTACAAGTCTCCTCCACTACAGGAAATCTCGTCCCGAGATTTAAGTGGGGAAGTAAAGGGTAACTTCGGAAGAACTGATCTTTGCAATGTCGATTAACTGCTGGACAACTCAGGGAATGCGACAGGAAGTATCTCTCGAGTAGACAAGTGAATAGACAAATGATCGATACCTGAACAGAGTTTGAGAAGGGGGTTCAGAGCATCGGGGATAGATCATCTGTCGGAGAGTGACTCGTGATAACACACAAATTCATATGCAAAGAATATTTCGGAATCAAGGTTGTATAGGAGAGTCAGGTTCCGATCCTGTGGAACTATGGGGGATGTCGATCAAAAGTAGGGAGAACGGTGGCATCCTACCAGTCACGACAATAATGTATGTCAGAGAATAGCCTGTCAGTTATGTCGGTGGCAACATCGGTACCAAGGGCGAGGGACGAAGAGAACCATTTTCCTGCTCGTTTTAACGAGGCGGACCAATAGGCAAAGTTCTCGTCCATCGGTGGTTACCAGAATGTCATCAGCAATAGTAACAGGGTCTCTCTGACAAGGTTGTACATAGAGATGTTTTCATAGGCAGAGAATTATTTGTGCTTAGACAAGCTAGATTACTGGAAAGGTTAAACAAAACAATGGAAAGGAAAATGTGTATGCACACACAAGAATTGGGAGTATATCCTTCCCAGGGAAAAGCGGAGCAGGATATGCATGATAGGGCAGCAAGTTCAAAAGCATTTAGATAAAGGGGCGAGGAAAGAATCATGATCTTACCCATACAATGATGTTTGGATAATTGATGAAGGGACATGCAACGTTGCGTTTTCACTGTTCTAAAAGATATTCGGAGTACCATACTCATGCTCCGAGGTAGTGATAACATGGTGTTTCAAGTAAGGGTTGGATCTAAAGATCTCAAGAGATACAAAGGAACACTTCCAAGATTATCTCGGAACGTAAGGATTAACCAAGTGTGACGACCCCGGCTTAATCGTGCACTAACCATACACGCAAATGCACATGATCAAGCCTAAGGACTCACTTGAAGATATCACAACACAACTCTAAAACATAAATAAAGACATACACGCTTTATATTACAAGCCAGGGCCTCGAGGGCTCGAATACATAGCTCGATGGCATACAAGTGTCAGTGGAAGCATCAGATATCTGGGTACACATATATTACAGAAATGAAGATAAGCCATTAGATGGCAGGGCAAAATGAAACTCTACGATCGAAAGGCGTAGGCCTCCTGCCTAGGACCCTCCGAACCTACTCCTGGTCGTCAGACGGCTCCTCGTAGTAGTAGTACTCGCCGAGCGGGTAGTAGAAGTGGTCGTCGACTGGGGCATCTGACTCAGGGGCTCCGCCGTCTGGTGGCATCAATTGGATATGGGGGAAAAAGAAAGTAAAGCAAACGTGAGTACTCATCCGAAGTACTCAGCAAGCAAAGATCTACACTACATATGCAACATTTTCAAAGGGGGCTGTATATGTGGACTGGGCTGCAGAAATGCCAGAATAGAGGGGAAGGCCTAGTCCTATCGAAGACTAGCATCTTCAGCTTCTTCAACAGTCTTGCAGCATTAGAAGAGAGCAGAATAACATAATGTAAAGTATAACAGTGTCATCAACCTCGGCCAGAGATTCTTCCTCGACTCCCTGCGAGAAAGCAATCCCAGAGCCGTACTATCCAGTTCTCATCTCAAGTCATCAGTTCTAGTTGTACCGATCGAGATACAACTCCGAGTGTCCATTACCGTAGGACAGGCTATCGATAGATTAGTTCTTCCCTGCAGGGGTGCACCAACTTACCCACCACGCTCGCTTAACTCCGGTCATACACACTTTACTGGGTCATGCCCGGCCTCGGCTAAGCAACACGCCGTAACCCGACAAAATACTTAACAGAGAGGTCAGCACGCCGGACTAAACCTATGCCCCCAGGGGTCTTGGGCCTTCGCCCCGGGAACTCCTGCATGTTACGTTCACGGCCGAGAGCAGACCTAGCAACCCCTTAATACAAGCGCAGTTGCGTAACCAGTCCAACTCAGCGCGCACCGCTCAATCGCTGACGTCCGTTAAGCTTCGGCTGAAGTATACGACGCAGAACGCCCATACTATGCCCACGTGATGGTTAGTGCTATCAGGCCAGAGGCCCCTCGGATCAAATATCCAAACTGTTTAGTGGTTTAGGAGCGCGCGGAAACGAGCAGAGACTCACGATCGATGTGACCCCGTCGCCCCGTCTCGAGGACTTGCGGCAAGGGCTGAGAATGCCCGGCCACGCCTCGTAGTTATCTCGCGGGCACCTCTCAGGTCAACCTGTCTCCACATCACTTCGCATTAATACTCGCGCGGGTACCCCTCAGGGCCGACCCGTCTTTAGTATCATGGTTCAATGTTCAGTCATAGTAACCAAAGTCTCCGTGTGTCTGACACCAAGGGGGAACTCTGAGGAATCACCCTCGATGGAATTCCCTCAGATGTTACCGTCAAGGTGAACGAAGGAGGAATCACCCTCGAGGTCCACACTTGAAGTGTTGCACAACGTCGTCGTTATCGGGGGTGGTGTAGGAGGAATCACCCTCGCTTACCACGACCGATTAACTAACCTACAAGGTTATTATCAGAAGTGCTGACGAGGTATCACCCTCGGCACTTGATAGTAACCCAGAAGTGACGTGCGGTGCCAAGGTCTGATCTTCGATCCCGTTGCTCGGGTCTTCTGAGAGTCCAGCGGGGCAGTCGGGACAAATGGGTCTCTGATAAGGCTCTACCCATCCTATACTAAACAGTTTAGGATAGCAGGAAAGTATCAACAACAGGTTACAAGTAAACAGGCTATGCAGCAGATATAGGACAACAATAGCAGCAGTAACTTCTAATGCAAGCATAAGAGAGAAGAGAGTGGGCGATATCGGAATGCTCAAAAAGGGGGTGCTTGCCTGTCTGCTCAACGGCAAGGGTCTGATCGTCGGGGATGTAGTCGTACTCCGGAGCGGCGTCTGCCTCAGGAGCTACGACAATGTCGGGGTCTACCGAAAGAGAAGAGGGGGTGGAAACAAGTAAATATAATGCAATCAAGTGCAACACGGGGCATGCCATGCTATGATGCAGTGCAGGGTTGCCTGACGTATGTCTAAGTCATTTTAGGATTAGTGTTGGATTTATTAACCGGTGATTACGCACTATTCATATACCGGATATGGGCTAAAAGTTATGGGTTTCACCTACGTAGGGGGTTCCGGCATCGGAATAGACGACACGATCAGTTTCGTCTCGTCGTTCTGAGCAACTTTCATGTTTTAACTTTTTCAATCCGAGCTACGGTTTAAAAGTTATTAATTTTCGAAGTTTAAATGATTTTCCTGGAATTATTTTTATTAACAGAATTGAATTATGACATCAGCATGAGGTAATGCTGACATCAGCAGGTCAACTGGTCGGCTGACCAGTCAAACCTGACATGTGGGTCCAGTGGGACCCACATGTCAGTCTCTGTTAAGACTAACCGAGTGTTAACTTAATTATCAGGGTTAATAAGGGGGTGGGCCCCACATGTCAGTGAGGCATTAGACTAAACTAATTAGTTCTTATTTATTTAAACGTTTTTCTTAATCTAAAAGTGGTGGGGCCCGCATGTCAGTGACTGGAGTTGCCCAGTCAGCATAGTTGACTGGGTCAACCCAGTCAACTAGGGCCCTCGGGCCCACTGGCAGTCACATGGGAGGCTGCCACGTCGGCGCCTGGTCAGCGTCGCCGGAGTTTCGCCGCCGGCGACCATTCAGCGGCGGCGCAGCTTGGGAGGGGGTCGGAATTCGCTCCCCGGCCGCCAAATCGGTCGCGGACGGGCGCATTCGGAAGTGGAGACCAAGCCGCCACGATCTGCGGCTGTCTCCTAGTCAGAGGGGCCCTACGGCGATGGCGGCGAGCTCGGAAACTTCGCCGGAGTTCGGCCACAACGCGAACGGCGGCTAGAGGGCACGGCAGGACCAGCGGGGAGGCTCTACGGGGTCTTACCGAGGCCTGGAGCACGGTAACGAGCTCGGTTGAGCATGACACTGATGAGAACGACGACGACGAGCACCTCGGTGGAGTGAGCTTCGGCCGGCGATGGCAACGGCGGCTACGGAGGTGGACACATACGGGAGAGGGAGGGGAAAGACGCGGTGGCTCACCGGGAGAGCGTGGGGTCTGGGCAGAGGGCTCGGGGAAGCGTGGCGAAGCCGGAATCTTCGCCGGAGCTGCGGCGACCGAAGGAGGAAGAGGAGCTCGAGGGGCTTGATGCTGAGGCTCCCGGCTCCAACGGTTTGGACTGGTCGATGCGGAGGACGACGACGGAGCGTTACGTCATCGGGGCGAGGTGCGAGGTCGACGGAGAGCGCGGGATCGATCATCGGCGGTGACGGTGGTTTCGGGCGTCCGCCCAGATCGAACCAGAGAGGGGAAACGAGGGGAATGAGGGGCGCTAGGTTTGCGAGGAGTGAGTGAGGGGCTCGGGCGCGGCCATATAGGCGACGGGGAGCCGTGGGATTGTCGACACGGCGTCGAGCGCCGGTCGGATGCGCGCGCATGCTGATGCGTGCGCGAGGTGGGAGACGACCCGGCGGTTGGGCTGGGCCGGCTACAGTGGCGCAGGCTTAAGTGCACAGTAACCCTTTAGGCCTTTTCCAATTCTCCTTTTTCTGTTTTCTTTTCTTCTTTGTTTCTTTTCTGTTTCGAAATAGTTAGCACACTTTAGCACTTTTGTAAAATGTGAGAGGTGACCCAAATATTAATATGCAATATTAGCCTTTACCAAAAATTGGTTTGAGCCAAATTGGGTGTCATTTGAAATTGATATGATTTTAAATGGATTTAATATTGCTGTTTTGGTGCTGTTTCAAGATGTTATAGTCACTTATCTGGATATTCTTCCCGAAGATGATCCTCGCGTTCCCAAGTGGCTTCATCTTCAGTGTGATTCGACCACTGCACTTTCAGGAACTTGGTCGTCTTCTGACGGGTTCGACGTTCAGCTTCATCAAGGATGCGGATCGGATGCTCCTTATAGGATAAGTCATCTTGCAACTCAATCATCTCGTGATCCACTGCACGGTGCGGAGATTCCTTGAAGCATTTACGAAGTTGGGACACGTGGAAGACATCATGAATATGAGAGAATTGTGGCGGCAACTCCAATTTATAAGCCACTTGTCCACGTCTGGCAATAATGCGAAAGGGACCAATATAGCGAGGAGCTAGCTTGCCCTTGATTCCGAATCGACGGGTGCCCTTCATAGGAGTGACACGAAGATAAGCTTGATCACCTGGTTGATAAGTCAGACCCCATCGCTTGCGATCATAATTGCTCTTCTGGCGGTCCTGAGCTGCTTTGAGATTTTCTCGGACAATTCTGACTTGTTCTTCAGCGTGTTGGATAATATCCGGTCCAACAAGAGGTCGTTCCCCAGTTTCTGACCAATTCAGAGGGGTTCGACATTTACGTCCATAGAGAACTTCGAAGGGGGCCATTTTCAAGCTGGCTTGATAGCTGTTGTTATAAGAGAACTCGGCATACGGAAGAGATTCCTCCCATTTCTTACCGAAGGATATAACACAAGCTCGAAGCATGTCTTCAAGCACTTGATTAACTCGTTCAACTTGGCCTTGGGATTGAGGATGATAGGCTGAACTCCATGAAATGTGAGTCCCCATAGCTTCCTGGAAGCTTTCCCAGAACTTGGACGTGAAAAGACCGCCACGGTCCGAACTGATCTCCTTCGGAATACCGTGGAGTGAAACGATTCTGGAGATATACAGCTCTGCTAGCTGGCTAGCAGTGATAGTCTCCTTAACAGGTAGGAAATGAGCAACCTTGGAAAGTTGATCGACGATGACAAGAATAGCGTCGTGACCTTTTTGAGACTTGGGTAGACCAGTAATGAAATCCATTTGCACCTTATCCCACTTCCACAAAGGAATAGGGAGTGGTTGAAGAATTCCAGCAGGCTTCTGATGTTCTGCTTTCACGCGACGACACACGTCACATTCAGCAACATAACGAGCAATGTCCTGCTTCATTCTAGACCACCAGTACCTCTGTCGGAGATCGCGATACATCTTGGTGCTACCCGGATGGATAGACAGTGGTGTATCATGAGCCTCCTTCATGACCTTGTCAGTCATAAGCTCGAAGCGAGGTACTACGATGCGGTCTCTGAAATATAATGTTCCATCTTCAGCAACTGTGAAATCACGGTACTTATCAAGGTGAAGCTCTTTCTTCATCAAGTCAATTTCAGCATCTTTGGCTTGCGCTTCCTTAACAGCCTTCTGAAGGTCTGGCTGTACCATAAGGTTATCAAGAGAACCTTGGGGAACAATTCGCAGATTTAGCTGACTCAATTCTGCATAAAGACGAGGTTGAGCTCGCCTAACCATGAGGTTGTTGCAATATGACTTGCGGCTCAGGGCATCGGCCATTACATTAGCCTTGCCCGGGGTATAAGAAATTCCACAGTCATAGTCCATAATTGTTTCCAACCATCGTTGCTGACGGAGGTTAAGATCCGGTTGAGTGAACAAGTATTCCAGACTCTGATGATCGGTATAAATCTCACACCGATTATCAAGAAGGTAATGTCGCCATAACTTTAATGCATAGATCACTGCAGCAAGTTCAAGATCATGCACTGGATAATTTTCTTCATGTGGACGCAATTGACGTGAAGCATACACAATTACTCTTCGTTCTTGCATTAGGACACAGCCTAATCCCTAACGAGAGGCGTCACAATATATGACAAAGTCCTTGCGAGAATCAGGAGCAAGCACTGGAGCAGAGTAAGCTTGTCCTTGAGGGTATGGAAACTTTCCTGACACTTGTCTGTCCACTCAAACTTAACGCCTTTGTGGAGCAGATTAGTCAAGGGCGTGGCGATCTTGGAGAAGTTCTCGACGAATCGACGTCAATAACTGGCAAGGCCGAGAAAACTTCGGACTTGCTTGGCATTCTTCGGAGGAGTCCAGTTAAGAATATCCTGAACACGCTCCGGGTTAATGGCAATACCGTCCTTGGAAATGACATGTCCAAGGTAGGTCACTTCGGAAAGCCAGAATTCACATTTTGAGTACTTGGCATACAACTTGTGCTCTCGAAGCCTCTCCAGAACAAGGCGAAGATGTTCGGCATGTTCTTCCTTATTCTTCGAATATACTAGGATATCGTCCAGATATACCATGACGATTTTGTCGAGGTAATCCATGAATATGTAGTTCATTAAGCGGGAGAACGTAGCGGGAGCATTCGTTAGGCCAAATGACATGACGGTGTATTCATAGGAGCCATAACGAGTAACGAATGCAGTCTTCGGAATATCCTCTTCACGGACACGGATCTGGTGATAACCCAACCTCAAGTCGAGTTTAGAGAACACCGAAGATCCAGCAAGTTGATCATATAAGTCATTGATCCGGGGAAGCGGATATTTATTCTGAATGGTTGCCTGGTTGATAGGACGGTAATCTTGGACCAACCTATTCGTACCATCTTTCTTCTTGACAAAGAGAGAAGGTGCTCCCCAGGCAGAGGAGCTAGGGCGAATGAAACCCTTCCTTAAGGATTTATCGATTTCTTCCTTAAGCTCGATAAGATGGTGCGGTGGCATCTTGTAAGGACGCTTCGCAATAGGAGTGGTGCCAGGCTTCAAGTCGATGACGAACTCGACAGCTCTAGCAGGGGGTATTCCTGGAAGTTCTTCTGGAAAAACATCCAGGAAGTCGCACACGACTGGAATGTTCTCGATCCCCTCAAGCGGAGAAGCATTCAATGCGGTCAAGGCATAAATCTGAGCCTCGGTGTTCTGAGTAATTTGAGCTCGGTAATTCACTAGCTCATCTGATGGGTGTAGAAGGTGTACAACTTTAGTGGCACAATTGATTGAGGCGTAGTGAGCCTTCAACCAATCCATTCCCAAGATAAGTTCAATCTTGGAGGATTTCAGAATAATGGGAAATGCCTGAAACTTCAACCCTTCAATATCAACAGTGACTTCGGGGCTGTACAGGGAGGTTTGACATTGACCCGCGGGAGTGTTTACCATTAAGGATTGGTGTAGCGTTTCGCATTTAACATCATGCATGAGTGCAAAATGTTCTGACATGAATGAATGCGATGCTCCTGAATCAAATAAAACAGTTGCAGGTACGGAATTAACAAGAAGTGTACCCATCACGGTTTCAGGTTGATCTTGAGCTTCAGCCATATTGACATGATAGTTCTGTCCACGACCATAAGAAGGCCTGACATTGCTGTAACGAGGCTGAGAATTCCCACGGCCATTACCACGGCCAGCAGAAGGAAGAGCTAGCTGATTCTGACTCTGTGAGCAATCTCTGGCACGGTGACCTGGCTGGCCACACTTGAAGCATAGTTCATTGTCAGGACGAGGTGCAGGAGCTCGAGGTGGTGGCACTCGAAGAGGCTGCCTCGGTGGTGGAGGAGGCAGACGAGGTGCAGCATATGCAGGCCTGTACACTGGAGCTGCTGGACGATACATGCTCTGTGGAATCCATATGCGGCGCTTCTGGGAAGACGAGCCCGAAGATGAGCCCTCTTCACGAGTGCGTCTGGTCGCTTCCTTGTGTTTCTTCAGACCAGTCTCGACCATAATAGCCTTATTCACCAAGGTGGCGAAATCAGGGTAGTCTTGAACAAGCAGAGCTAACTGAATATCATGGTGCAGCCCTTCACGAAACTTCTCTTGCCTTCGGGCATCAGTGGGGATGTCTTCTTCGGCGTAGTGAGACAAGTCAAGAAACTCGCGCTGATAAACTTTCATAGTCTTGTTACCTTGAATGAGACTACGGAACTCGGCTTTCTTCCGGGCTATGACAGCTTGAGGAATGTAGCGGGCACGGAAAGCAATCTTGAATTCTGCCCAAGTGACGATGGTACCAGATGGTAGGGTCTGTCGGTGAGTGGCCCACCATTGTGATGCGGGACCCTTCAGAAGGTATGTCACAAAGGTGACATAATTGGCCGGGGCGACATCAGCAGACTCCATCTCATAGGATATGTCACGCAGCCAATCATCGGCATCGAGCGGGTTGACTGTGTTGCGAAAGAACGACGGGTTAAGTCGCATAAATTCTGGCAAGGTGATGGAAGGTGGCGGCTGGTCGGCATTGGGACGGGGAAACTGTTGCATAATCCCCGTCATGAATTGACGGTTGAGTTCAAACTGTTGCATCATTGCTGCCATATAGTCAGGCGGTGGCGGCGGTGGTGGATTGTTATCACCCATCCTGCTAAATCAACAGGGGTAGTTTCGCAGAAGCCACGGCGAGGGTTTAGTAACAAACATGATGTAACTCGACGGAGTTTAAGTAGTACAACAGATGCTTAATAATAGTCATTAAGTCATACAGATCCATACAGAGTTGGTTACATTTGGGCAGCACAACAGCGCAATTTAAAAGCTAGACATGCTAGGCGGCGCGCAGGCACGCGGTAAGGAAGTACACAACGAGACATAGCAAAGGCTACATCAACGTCGGAGAAAACCACTGAAACGGGGTAGCTGCAAGTGCGGACGACGGACGTTCGTCGCAGAAGGATCCTGCGCTCCATGTGCACTCTAATGCAGAACCCGGTCTCGAGCTGTAAGAAGAGGTCCACGTGCAGGCGTGTGACCTCCTACAGTAGGCCAATCGATCCCTGATGGCATCTCGGTCCTGCTCGGGTAAAGAATGTGCTATGGATGTATCCCTGCATGAACAGCTGGTAGCAACTGCGTCATAGCCTCGTAGAGTCGTGCTCGAGTAGCAAACAACTCGACAGCAAGAGCGCGAACAGTGCGATCCAGAGCCTGAGTATAGTGAATCAGAACTCGCTGATCGTAGCGACGAGGCTCGTACGGGGCACAGGTAGCTGTGTAGTTTCCAGTAGCATCTCCAGCAGGGGCATACGGAATGTATCGATACTCAGAAGCATCCAAGCTAGCACTGTGCTCTCCTCGGAGACGTGCGACAGCAGAGTAAGCGGCATCATGGACTGCCATCTCAATCGTCACGCCGATACCGTGGAAAAGGTGTAGCTCAGTGTCAGAGTCATCCTGCTGATCGTAGATGTGAACATCAGCATAGTACTGCTCCTGGTTGAACTCACGATAAACCTCGTAAACCATGTACTCGGGGCACCAGCGGTATCCCAGCCTGATCAAGAGGGCGATCAGAACAGCTGGAAACCCAGGGACGTCTCGAGCACAGGTGCGAAGCACAAGCTGCGTCGTAGGGCGAGGTGGAAACAGACGGTGCATCTGAAATAAGAATATTCAGGATTGTCATTCGATGACGAGAAATATAGAAGGTCTCGAATTTGAAAGTTTAAACAAAACAATGGAAAGGAAAATGATTATCAGACTAATCACATCAATGTCAGGGAAATCACACAGAATCCAGCTCTCCGGGTGGATAGAATTTACGAGATCCTAAGTGTCGGCGTTAGTGAATTTAATAAACCCGAATAGAAGAGAGGTTAGAGCCCAGAGTAAAGATCGAGGAATAAAAGATCCTAATACCACCCAGTTGGCAACGTGGGCCCGTCAGCCACACAACCATTTTAGTAAAACAGTTTTAGACCACTAGACTCAACTTCGACCAAGGAATTAGATAGGGGGATTCCTAGAGGCAGTCGGCTCTGATACCAACCTGTGACGACCCCGGCTTAATCGTGCACTAACCATACACACAAATGCACACGATCAAGCCTAAGGACTCACTTGAAGATATCACAAAACAACTCTAAAACATAAATAAAGACATACAAGCTTTATATTACAAGCCAGGGCCTCGAGGGCTCGAATACATAGCTCGATGGCACACAAGTGTCAGCGGAAGCATCAGATATCTGGGTACAGATATATTACAGAAATGAAGATAAGCCTTTAGAAGGCGGGGCAAAATGAAACTCTACGATCGAAAGGCGTAGGCCTCCTGCCTAGGACCCTCCGAACCTACTCCTGGTCGTCAGACGGCTCCTCGTAGTAGTAGTACTCGCCGGGCAGGTAGTAGAAGTGGTCGTCGACTGGGGCATCTGACTCAGGGGCTTCGCCGTCTGGTGGCATCAATTGGATATGGGGGAAAAAGAAAGTAAAGCAAACGTGAGTACTCATCCGAAGTACTCAGCAAGCAAGGATCTACACTACATATGCAACATTTTCAAAGGGGGCTGTATATGTGGACTGGGCTGCAGAAATGCCAGAATAGAGGGGAAGGCCTAGTACTATCGAAGACTAGCATCTTCAGCTTCTTCAACAGTCTTGCAGCATTAGAAGAGAGCAGAATAACATAATGTAAAGTATAACAGTGTCATCAACCTCGGCCAGAGATTCTTCCTCGACTCCCTGCGAGAAAGCAATCCCAGAGCCATACTATCCAGTTCTCATCTCAAGTCATCAGTTCTAGTTGTACTGATCGGGATACGACTTCGAGTGTCCGTTACCATAGGACAGGCTATCGATAGATTAGTTCTTCCCTGCAGGGGTGCACCAACTTACCCACCACGCTCGCTTAACTCCGGACGTACACACTTTACTGGGTCATTCCCGGCCTCGGCTAAGCAACACGCCGCAACCCGACCAAATACTTAACAGAGAGGTCAGCACGCCGGACTAAACCTATGCCGCCAGGGCTCTTGGGCCTTCGCCCCGGGAACTCCTGCACGTTACGTTCACGGCCGAGAGCAGACCTAGCAACCCCTTAATACAAGCGCAGTTGCGTAACCAGTCCAACTCGGCGCGCGCCGCTCAATCGCTGATGTCCGTTAAGCTTCGGCTGAAGTATACGACGCAGAACGCCCATACTATGCCCACGTGATGGTTAGTGCTATCAGGCCAGAGGCCCCTTGGATCAAATATCCAAACCGTTTAGTGGTTTAGGAGCGCGCGGAAACGAGCAGAGACTCATGATCGATGTGACCCCGTCGTCCCGTCTCGAGGACTTGCGGCAAGGGCTAAGAATGCCCGGCCACGCCTCGTAGTTATCTCGCGGGCACCTCTCAGGTCAACCCGTCTCCACATCACTTCGCATTCATGCTCGCGCGGGTACCCCTCAGGGCCGACCCGTCTTTAGTATCATGGTTCAATGTTCAGTCATAGTAACCAAAGTCTCCGTGTGTCTGACACCAAGGGGGAACTCTGAGGAATCACCCTCGATGGAATTCCCTCTGATGTTACCGTCAAGGTGAACGAAGGAGGAATCACCCTCGAGGTCCACACTTGAAGTGTTGCACGACGTCGTAGTTATCGGGGGTGGTGTAGGAGGAATCACCCTCGCTTACCACGACCGATTAACTAACCTACAAGGTTATTATCAGAAGTGCTGACGAGGTATCACCCTCGACACTCGATAGTAACCCAGTAGTGTCGAGCAATTTAAGGGGGAAGTGACGTGCGGTGCCAAGGTCTGATCTTCGATCCCATTGCTCGGGTCTTCTGAGAGTCCAGCGGGGCAGTCGGGACAAATGGGTCTCTGATAAGGCTCTACCCATCCTATACTAAACAGTTTAGGATAGCAGGAAAGTATCAACAACAGGTTACAAGTAAACAAGCTATGCAGCAGATATAGGACAACAGTAGCAGCAGTAACTTCTAATGCAAGCAGAAGAGAGAAGAGAGTGGGCGATATCGGAATGCTCAAAAAGGGGGTGCTTGCCTGTCTGCTCGACGGCAAGGGTCTGATCGTCAGGGACGTAGTCGTACTCCGGAGCGGCATCTGCCTCAGGAGCTACGGCAACGTCGGGGTCTACCGAAAGAGAAGAGGGGGAGGAAACAAGTAAATATAATGCAATCAAATGCAACACGGGGCATGCCATGCTATGATGCAGTGCTGGGTTGCCTAACGTATGTCTAAGTCATTTTAGGATTAGTGTTGGATTTATTAACCGGTGATTACGCACTATTCATATACCAGATATGGGCTAAAAGTTATGGGTTTCTCCTACGTAGGGGGTTCCAGCATCGGAATAGACGACACGATCAGATTTGTCTCGTCGTTCTGAGCAACTTTCATGTTTTAACTTTTTCAATCCGAGCTACGGTTTAAAAGTTATTAATTTTCGAAGTTTAAATGATTTTCCTGGAATTATTTTTATTAAAAGAATTGAATTATGACGTCAGCATGAGGTAATGCTGACATCAGCAGGTCAACTGGTCGGCTGACCAGTCAAACCTGACATGTGGGTCCAGTGGGACCCACATGTCAGTCTCTGTTAAGACTAACAGAGTGTTAACTTAATTATCAGGGTTAATAAGGGGGTGGGCCCCACATGTCAGTGAGGCATTAGACTAAACTAATTAGTTTTTATTTATTTAAACTTTTTTCTTAATCTAAAAGTGGTGGGGCCCGCATGTCAGTGACTGGAGTTGCCCAGTCAGCACAGTTGACTGGGTCAACCCAGTCAACTAGGGCCCTCGGGCCCACTGGCAGTCACACGGGAGGCTGCCACGTCGGCGCCTGGTCAGCGTCGCCGGAGTTTCGCCGCCGGCGACCATTCAGTGGCGGCGCGGCTCGGGAGGGGGTCGGAATTCGCTCCTCGGCCACCAAATCGGTCGCGGACGAGCGCATTCGGAAGCGGAGACCGAGCCGCCTTGATCAGCGGCTGTCTCCTAGTCAGAGGGCCCCTACGGCGACGGTGGCGAGCTCGGAAACTTCGCCGGAGTTCGGCCACAACGCGAACAGCGGCTAGAGGGCACGGCAGGACCAGCGAGGAGGCTCTACGGGGTACTATCGAGGACTGGAGCACGGTAACAAGCTCGGTTGAGCATGACACTGATGAGAACGACGGCGACGAGCACCGCGGCGGAGTGAGCTTCGGCCGGTGATGGCAACGGCGGCTACGGAGGTGGACACGTACGGGAGAGGGAGGTGAAAGATGCGGTGGCTCACCGGGAGAGCGTGGGGTCTGGGCAGAGGGCTCAGGGAAGCGTGGCGGAGCCGGAATCTTCGCCAGAGCTGCGGCGACCGAAGGAGGAAGAGGAGCTCGAGGGGCTTGATGCTGAGGCTCCCGGCTCCAACGGTTTGGACCGGTCGATGTGGAGGACGACGGCGGAGCGTTACGTCATCGGGGCGAGGTGCGAGGTCGACGGAGAGCGCGGGATCGATCATCGGCGGCGACGGCTCTTTCAGGCGTCCGCCCAGATCGAACCAGAGAGGGGAAACGAGGGGAATGAGGGGCGCTAGGGTTGCGGGGAGTGAGCGAGGGGCTCGGGCGCTGCCATATAGGCGATTGGGAGCCGTGGGATTGTCGACACGGCGTTGAGCGCCGGTCGGATGCGCGCGCGCGCTGACGCGTGCGTGAGGTGGGAGACGACCCGGCGGTTGGGCTGGGCCGGCTACAGTGGCGCAGGCTTAAGTGCACAGTAACCCTTTAGGCCTTTTCCAATTTCCTTTTTCTATTTTCTTTTCTTCTTTGTTTCTTTTCTGTTTCGAAATAGTTAGCACACTTTAGCACTTTTGTAAAATGTGAGAGGTGACCCAAATATTAATATGCAATATTAGCCTTTACCAAAAATTGGTTTGAGCCAAATTGGGTGTCATTTGAAATTGATATGATTTTAAATGGATTTAATATTGCTGTTTTGGTGCTGTTTCAAGATGTTAGAGTCACTTATCTAACTCCAATCATATTGACCATGGTTTTATAATTGTTCCTGGATTATTTGCCAATTAATGAACATTTTTCCAACAGTGTTTGATCAACTTCATATTTCACTTATGAATTTGAGTTGATTTTCAGAATTTGAATTGAATTGCTTTGGTTAACCACTAAGTTTAGGCACTGCAAATGATATGACTTGGCATTATCATCAGCTGATCATAGTGGCAATTACATAGGGGTGTTACACCAAGCACAACCAGGTCTGTGTTGGCTGAAAGTCAAGGATGTCATTGATGATATCACAATTCATCGAGGGGCAATGATGGGTTTTCTAGCCATGAATTCAATTGACATCTCTGAAGAAGCCAAAGTGTTGACGGTGATCATGACAAATTTTGTTGAGATACTCTATGTAGAAGCCATCGAGCGGCGACGACATCAAGAAAATGGAATGATGAAGCAAAAGGTTATTGGGACTACGGATGCGGCACAAGCTCGAATCAAGCTTGTTGTTTGAGGTGAGATGATAAAATGAGGAAGATCGACGTAAGCTTAGCTCATCGTCGGAAATTGTGCTCCAGGAAGAAGGACCAGGTAGCATAGTTAAAATTTGGCACGATAATGATATAACCGATCAGGTTAGGAATGACTTGAAGGACTATTAAACTAGCAAGCAACAAAAATTACTTAGAGTTATTGAATCAGGGTGTGGAATCGATTCACTTACCGGGGTTCTCGAGTGACAAACATCTCAGAACCCGGAGAAAATTGTGATTGGTGATCAATAATAGTTGATGAGGAACTCATAAGAAGTTATGTAGTTCCTGAGATATTCTCGAGATACCAGGGGGTAATACTCGAAGGTAGATTCAAGATGAAGGTTGGGTGAGCATACTGGTTCGCAAATGACAAGTGCCTTAACTTGTCTTGGAAATGGAATCAAGGAAGAAATATGGTCGGAACCATGATTGCAAAGGATCGATTCATAGATACAAGATGAACTTGTACCAAGGAATTAATTATTTTTACGAGTAGCTTCCATGAGAAGTTCTACATCGGGTCCATGGGCATGAACACAAAGGTTCAAGGTTGACTCCCACTTCTTTAATGCATAACCTTTTGATTCACTTCTCGTCTTTGAAGAAGTTGTAGAGTTGAAAATTTATCCGACGAAATGCGAGTATAAGTAACCCGCATAACTTTCAATTTACACAGGTTAAGGAAAGCATATGTTCAACCCATCTGGGTATCTTAGGAACATACACCACAATTTGCAGGAGTAACAAACTCAAGCTCAGAAGCAGAATATAGTTGACAGAAGGAGAGGATACATTTTACCATAGACATTCTGTATCCGAGGAAAGACTCGCAAGATTATTGAATATGATCGATCCTGTCAGATAGCAACCCAGCAAAAGATCAGATGGTCGGCAAAGAATCCGATGTGGATATCGGTACTGAAACAGAAGAAGAAAGAATGTAACGGCATCAGACTATAGAAACATCGGAATAATCCGACGTTTAAGTACAAAGGAGTTATGGCTCAGAAATGAAGGATCGGAAGCAAAAGCTCTGTCCAAATATGAGTAGGTTGAATCAGAACTAGATAGACAACTTTAGGGTTCCGTCTTGAAGAGATCTCCACCCATGGTTACGGGACATGTCATGATCAGTAGTCAGTCCCAAGTCAATATGGAGAAGGAAAGCACTGCCTTTCCGTGACATGTAAGCAGGGCGGATATACAGACGGCAAGAAGTAGAGAATGCTTCAGTGCCAAGGGCAATATCAACGGGGGAGGAACCGATAAGGTTCTTAGAATAGAAAATAATCGGTCGAATAATTGTCCACAAAAGGAATAAAGTGATCCGTGAGAACTAACGGGGTAAGGAATCAAGCACATCAGATTAAGGAAGCACTTGAACAACCCAAGTATAAAATTCAGAGGGTTCATGATTTCCAAAGCCAGGAGTGACAATTAGTTCACCTGGGCAGAGGGACGAGTGATTTGTACATGCTTAGTTGGATAATCAACCAATACTTGATTGGCTGAGAACCAGCTCATGTACGGAATGGTGACTGAGCCGGAAGGACGAATTCTAGGAATCGTCGGATGATAGAAAGCATTCGCAGCAGAATGAATCAAGGGACTCAAAATGGCAAATGACGAGGAATGTCAACAAAGATTGCTAAACATATGGAATTAACCATAATGCAGGCAGACAAGACTTTCGGGAGCACTAGGCTGCAGAGGATCTTCGGGAGATCGAATTGCATTTCAAAGAATTTTGTGAGACATATGAACAACTGGGAATGAACGAATCGCCGATAAGTGCGAGGAATTACCCGCGGTGCGAAAGAAGCTGCACGGCAGTAGGCTCAAAGGATTCCCGGATTAACAAGGAGTATTAGGGGGTATCTCGTACATAAAGGAGTAACTGGGAATGAAGATGCAAATGGCAAAGATGTGTAGTTAATCAGAGTGATTATCGGTGGTAAGGATTTGTAATGACTAAGGGCACAAGGGTCTCGGGAAACTTCGGGGAATATCTTCGGAGTCTTCTGATGTTGACAGTCGATCATCTGTGGTGAAGGGGCTCTCCGGGATGAAGTGGTTACGAGAACCTAATGTCAAGTTAGTAAAATTTTAACCCGAAAGGAAGAGAGATCAGAGTCCCAGAGTATAGACGAGGAATAAAAGATCCTAATACCACCCAATTGGCGGTGTGGGCCCGTAAGCCACACAACCATGTTAGTAAAACAGTTTTGGACCACTAGACTCAACTTCGGCCAAGGAGTTGGAAAGGGGGATTCCTAGAGGCAGTTGGCTCTGATACCAACCTGTGACGACCCCGGCTTAATCATGCACTAACCATACACGCACATGCACACGATCAAGCCTAAGGACTCACTTGAAGATATCACAACACAACTCTAAAACATAAAGAAATTCATACAAGCTTTATATTACAAGCCAGGGCCTCAAGGGCTCGAATACATAGCTCGATGGCATACAAGCGTCAACGGAAGCATCAGATATCTGGGTACAGATATATTACAGAAATAGAGATAAGCCTTTAGAAAGGCGGGGCAAAATAAAACACTACGATCGAAAGGCGTAGGCCTCCTGCCTAGGACCCTCCGAATCCTACTCCTGGTCGTCTGTCGGCTCCTCGTAGTAGTACTCGCCGGGAGGGTAGTAGTAGTAGCCATAGTCGTCAACGGGGGCAGCTATCTCAGGGGCTCCGTCATCTGGCGGCGTCAATTGGATATGGGGAGAAAAAGAAAATAAAGCAAACGTGAGTACTCATCCGAAGTACTCAGCAAGCAAGGATCTACACTACATATGCAACATTTTCAAATGGGGGCTGTATATGTGGGCTGGGCTACAAAAATGCCAGAATAGAGGGGAAAGCCTAGTCCTATCGAAGACTAGCATCTTCAGCATCTTCAGCGGTCTTGCAGCATTAGAAGAGTGCAGATTAGCATAAAGTAAAGTAGTAGTAGTGTTATCAACCTCGCCCAGAGATCCTTTCTCGACTCCCTGCGAGAAAGCAATCCCAGAGCCATACTATCCATTTCATCTCAAGTTCTAGTTGTACCGATCGGGATACAACTCTGAGTGTCCGTTACCGTAGGACAGGCTATCGATAGATTATTTGTTCCCTGCAGGGGTGCACCAACTTACCCACCACGCTCGCTTAACTACGGCCGGACACACTTTACTGGGTCATGCCCAGCCTCGGCTAAGTAACATGCCGCAACCCGACCTAGGCTTAACTGATAGGTCAGCACGCCGGACTAAACCTATGCCCGAGGGGTCTTGGGCCATCGCCCCGGGATCTCCTGCACGTTGCGTGGGCGGCCGAAAACAGACCTAGCAACCCCTTATACAAGCGCGGTTGCGTTCCAGTCCAATCCAGCGCGCGCCGCTCCATGCTGACGTCTATTAAGCTTCGGCTGAAGTATACGACACAGAATGCCCATACTATGCCCACGTGATGGTTAGCGCTATCAGGCCAGAGGCCCCTCGGATCAAATATCCAAACCGTTAGTGGATTAGGAGCGCGCGGTAATGAGCAGAGACTCACGAAAGATGTGACCCCGTCGCCCCGTATCGAGGTCTTGCGGCAAGGGCTAGGAATGCCCGGCCACGCCTCGTATTTATCTCGCGGGCACCCTCCAGGTCAACCCGACTCCACATCACTCGCAATTAAGCTCGCGCGGGTACCCCTCAGGGCCGACCCATCTTTAGTATCATGGTTCAGTGTTCAGTCATCATATCAAAGGTAACCGTGTGTCTAACACCAAGGGGAACCCTAAGGAATCACCCTCGATGGAATTCCCTCTGATGTTACCGTCAAGGTGAACGAAGGAGGAATCACCCTCGAGGTCCACACTTGAGAGGTTGCACGACGTCGTCGTTATCAGTGGTGGTGTAGGAGGAATCACCCTCGCTGACCACGCCCGATTAACTAACCTACAAGGTTATCATCAGAAGTGCTGACGAGGTATCACCCTCGGCACTCGATACTAACCCAGTAGTGTCGAGCAACTAAGGGGAAGTGACGTGCGGTGTCGGGGCCTGGTCTTCGATCCCGTTGATCGGGTCTTCAGATGATCCAGCGGGGTAGTCGGGATAAGGTGGGGTCTCTGCTGGGTCTCTACCCAAACTATACTAAACAGTTTAGGATAAACAGGCAGGTAACAATAGCAGGTTACAATAATCAGGCTATGCAGCAGAAATAGGATAATAGCAGCAGCAGTAACTTCTAATGCAAGCATAAGAGAGAAGAGAGTGGGCGATATCGGAATGCTCAAAAGGGGGGTGATTGCCTGTTTGCTTGGCGGCAAGGGCAAGATCGTCAACTGTGTCATCGGGCTCCTGAGCGGCGTCGGCCTCGGGAGCTACGTCGACATCGGGGTCTACCGAGAGGGAAGAGGGGGAAGAAACACATAAATACACGGCAACGAAAGTAATCACAAAACAAGACATGGCACTATGTGGTGTTAGGGGTGACCTAACGCAGCGATACACGTCATAGGTGAAGTGGGAAAATATCTGGGATATTTTCCCAGTTCTGGGCATCTGTCAGACAGATGAACCAGAAGGGAAGATTACATTTTCAGGTAGTTAGGGGCATGTGACAAATAAATGGAGAGCGTATTCTGATTCGTCTCGTCGTTCTGAGCAACTTTCATGTATTAAGCTTTTCGATCCGAGCTACGGATTATTTTCTACGATTTTCTAAAGATTTTAGGCATTTTCTGGAATTATACTTATTATTTAAATTGACATTATCCGAAACAGTGTGGGATGACGTCAGCATGATGTAACACTGATGTCATCGATCTATAGTGCGATTGACCCGAGTCAAATCTGACTAGTGGTTCCAGCGGGACCCACATGTCAGCCTCACAGTAGTTAATTAGGTTTAACTTAATATAATTACAGATTTAATTAGTGGTGGGGCCCTACTGTCAGTGGCATTTAGTTTAATTTAAACTAGTGTTTAATCTAATCTGAAGTTATGTAGTGAGCGGGACCCACCAGTCAGCAGCACAGAGCCACGGGTTAGTGGTTAATGACGTTGACACGTCAGCGGCGCCGGCGGCCAGTCGCCGGCGACCATATCTGCGGCGGCACAGCCTCGGACCTCATCGGAAATCGTCTACGAGACTCCGTTCACCGCGCATTTGGGCGCGTTGCAAAGCGAAGACCAAACCGCGTCGATCTGCGGCGGTCTCGTGGTCGGAGAGGCCCTATGGCGACAGCGGCGAGCTCGGGAACTTCGCCGGAGCTCGGGCGTGGACGAATCGTGCGTTGTAGGGCACTAGGAGACAAGTGAGTGGGCGCGTTGGTCTTGCGCAGACACACTAAGCGCGAAGCCGTGCTCGTTTGAGCATGACGACGAGGGGGTTCACGGCGACGAGCTCGCCGGCGGCGTGGAGTTCGGTCACCTCTAATGCGGTGTCTACGGCGACGAAAACGCGCGGGAGAGAGAGGGGAAAGGCGCGCGGGCTTACAGTGAGCTTGCAGGTGTGCTCAAGCCTGCTCGGGGAGGCTCGTCATGGCCGGAATCATCGACGGTGTTCGTCGGTGCAGAGGAAGAAGAAGATCTCGAGGGAGTCGATTCGGGGTGGCTCCGGTCGAGCGAGTAGATGTAGTCGACGTAGACGACGATAGCACTCCTCCTGGACACGCGGTGCAGCTCGGGGTGGCTGGTGGCCGCGAGATCGAGCGATGGACGGCGGCGACCCTTCGGGTGGCTTTGCGAGGAGGAAGAAAGCGGGTGAGGGAGAGAGCGAGGGGGAGTCTGGGGGTGGCTAGGGTTTCATCAGGGGCTCGGGGAACCTTATCCACTGCGGGGAGACGACGGATGGACGACGCTTCCGGCATCGGCGACCAGGGCGGCTGCGGCGTCGACACGAGGAGGGAGGAAGGGGATGAGCGGCGAGATGGGCTGGGCTGGCTACTGTGCACTTGCGGCCCAAGTGCACAGTAGGCCTTTGCCCCCTTTTCTTTTTCTCTATTTTCTGTTTTGTTTTTCTTTCTGTTTTCTATTATGTTTCACAAATTGTTTAGCCACTTAACTACTTTTACAAAACAAGTGACCTAGCTCATAAATTACAGTGCGTTAGTACCTATCACCAAAAACTAGTTTGGGGAAAATATGATTTCATTTGAATTTTTATTAAATGAAATGGGATTAAATATCTCTATTTTGGTTCTGTTTTAGGCTGTTAGGGTCAACTAACTAATTCCATTAATGTTGGTTATAATTTTATAATTGCCTCTGGATTATTTGCAATAGTGGGAAAATTTTTGATTTGCTGTTTGAAGAAATAATTATTTGACCTGCATTTGAAATTTGAATTTGGGTTTGATTTTGGACAGGTGGCAGATTGACTGAGTGATCATGGTAACATGGCCACTATTAGAGAGAGATCACTGTAGTGTGATAGTGGGGATGTTACAATGATGCTAGTACTTTGCTTGATAATACTGTGCCACTGGGTGAATTTCTTGATGAACAACTTGCTAGAGCTAAAGAAAATGAAATTATTGAAACTCAGGATTATGATTCTCCTTCTAGATATGAATTGCCTGATATACCTGAGGGTTATGTTATGGATGGAGAGGTAGCTAGATACTTTCTTGCTTGTAAGGATAGAGAGGATCTTAAGAAATTATTAGACAAGTTGAAAGAAAAATCTTTGAATGCTAGAATGAAATATGATCCTAAGTTTGCTACTTCACCTATCTTTGTTACTGATAAGGATTATGAATTCTCTGTCGATCCTGAGTTAATTACTTTGGTTGAATATGATCCTTTCCATGGCTATGAATCTGAAACTGTTGTGGCACATCTTACTAAATTAAATGATATAGCCACCCTATTTGCTCATGAGAAAAAAATTCGCTATTACTACATTCTTAAGTTGTTTCCTGTCTCGTTAAAGGGTGATGCTAAGACATGGTATAATTCTCTTGCTCCTGGTTGTGTGCGTAGTCCCTAGGATATGATATACTACTTCTCTGAAAAATATTTTCCTGCTCATAAGAAACAAGCTGCTTTACAGGAAATATTTAACTTTGTGCAAATTGAAGAAGAAAGTCTCCCACAATCTTGGGGGAGGCTTCTCCAATTACTTAATGCTTTGCTTGATCATCCTCTCAAGAAAAATGAAATACTTGATATCTTTTATAATGGACTAACCGATGCTTCTAGGGACCACCTAGATAGTTATGCTGGTTGTGTTTTCGGGAAACGAACTGTTGAACAAGTTGAAGAATTATTGAATAATGTATTGAGGAATGATAATGATTGGACTCTTCCCGAACCACCGCCTAAGCCAACTCCGAAGAAGAGAGGTATTCTATTTCTCAGTCTTGAAGATATGCAAGAGGCAAAGAAATCTATGAAAGAAAAATGTATTAAAGCTGAAGAGGTTAAGAATTTACCACCTATTGAAGAAATACATGGTCTTAATACCTCGACACAGGTAGTAGAGGTAAATTCTCTCTATAGATTTGATGAAGGTGATATTCCCCATACTAAATCTGCTAGTCAATGCTTGGATGAATTTGATAACTTTATTGTTAAACAAGAAAACTTCAATGCATATGTTGGTAGACAACTGAAACAAAATGCTTATATGATTGAACACTTGAGTGACTATATGTTTAGAACTGTTAATGATCTTAAGTTTGTTAGTAAACATGCTTCCATTGTAAAAACTCAAGTAGAACAAGTTCTTAAGGCACAAAATGATTTGCTTAATGAGATGAACAATAATATGAATAAACATGCTATTAAAGTTGTGACTAGAGGTGGTAAAATGAATCAGGAACCTTTGTATCCTGAAGGTCATCCTAAGAGAATTGAATAAGATTCTCAAATAATTAATACTGATGCACCTAGTTCATCTAAGAAGAAACAGAAAGATGATAGGACTTTGCATACTTCTAGTGAACCTATTATTGACACACCTGTGAATCCAAATGATATTTCTATTTCTGATGCTGAGACACAATCTGGTGATGAACATGAACCTAGTAATAATGATAATGATGATGTTCCTATTGATGCTCAACCTAGTAATGATAATGATGTGGAAATTGAACCTGCTGTTGATCTTGATAACCCGCGACCTAAGAATAAAAGATATGATAAGAGAGACTTCATTGCTAGGAAACATGGTAAAGAAAGAGAACCATGCACTACAGGAATCAGGTAATTTGCTGTCTGCCATAGCAGACGGCAAAGAACAAGGCCACCGACGGCAAACCTCTTTACCGTCTACCACGGACGGCAAACACTTCCGGCATTGAAAGTCACGGTAATGACTTTGTTTTCCGTCTGCATAAAGATAGCGGACAACAAAGAAGTTTTCCGTACGCTTTCCTGGCCAAGCTGACGTCCAAGAGCGTGGACGGCAAAGAATAGCTATTAGCCCCGTTAGGTGGCTAACGGCAGACTTTGCCGTCTGCCGGCGGACGGCAAACTTTGCCGTCAGCCCTATGATGTCAGCAGATCGATGGCTAACCGTCACATCTGCTTAGTCTTTGCCGTCTGCCAGGCTTGTCTTTGCCGTCTGCTAGCATACGACAGAATAACCAAATGGGCAGACCTGATACTCCTAGGTTGCATAGGTTGCTGCCACGTGGCGCCTTTGCCGTCCACCTACCGACGGCAAAGGTCTTCGCCGTCAGCTGGCAGACGGCAAAGTGCCTGTATTGCCACTGTTTTGTTTGTTTTCTCTTATTTCCCTGCATTTTCACAACACATGTATGATATATATAGTCATATTGAACAAGCTGAAGCATATAGGCCATGTATCCAACATCATAGTGAAATGTTGTACATCACGAGCACATAGGCTATTAAAACAACCAATGCATACATAGTTTCACACTTTTCATCCATATAAACATATATAGTTTCACATTGTTCATCAATACACATAAAAACAAAAACTAAACACTAGCAGTCCATCAATGCCAGCTTCCATGAAGTGAATCAAATCTGCAAAAATGAGAGTAAGAAAGTTAGAAGAAGAAGAAGAAGACTAGAAGAAGAAGACTAGAAGAAGAAGAAGAAGAAGAATAATAGACTCGAACAAGAAGAAAGAATAATAATAAGACTAGAAGAGAAGAAAAGAAAGAAAGAAAGAAAGAAAGAAAGAAGAATAATAAGGAGTAATAGAATGCAGAAAAATAAAGAAAGAAAAGAAAGAATAAGAATATATTTTCTTCTTCTTCTCTCCTTTTCCATCTTTCTTCTTCTCTTCTATCTTTTATCCTTTTCCTTCTATTCTTCTTCTTTATCTTTCTTTTTCTTCTCTTTCTTCTTCTGTTCTTTCTTTTTCTCCTCTTCCTTGTTTTTTCTTCTCTTATTCCTTATTTGTGTCATTTTAGAGCTAACTTAGGTAATTACCATTTTTGAGATAAATAAGCTTAATATGTCAATTTGGAGGAAAATAAGTAAGTATAGGTCATTTTTGTGCTAACCTAGGTAATTAAGCCATTTTTGAGCTACTTAGTAGTATAGGTCATTTTAGAGCTAACTTAGGTAATTATATGCCATTTTGGAGATAAATAAGCTAAGTTATGACTTTATAGCTAACCAAGGTTACTATGCCATTTTGAAATGAAAAGCTAATTAATGTCATAAATGAACTAAATAAGGTAATTATGTCATTTTGGAGGATAATTAGCTAGTATGTCTTCTTTGGTGAAAATAAGCTAGAATAAGAAGAAGAAGAAGACTAGAAGAAGAAGAAAGAAGATAGAAGAAGAAAGAAGAAGAATAATGAATAAAGGAGTAGAAAGATCGGAAAATAAAGAAGAGAAAAAGGAAGAATAAGAATACATTTTCTTCTTCTCTCCTTTTCTCATCTTCTCTTCTCTTCTATCTTTTTATCCTTTTCCTTTTCATTCTCTTCTTTTATTCTTTCTTTTCTTCTCTTTCTCTTCTATTCTTTCTTTCTTTTTCTCCTCTTCCTTGTTTTTCTTCTTATTATTCCTTATTTGTGTCTTTTTAGAGCTACTTAGGTTAATTATAAATGCCATTTTTGAAATGAATAAGCTAATTATGTCATAAATGAACTAAATAAGCTAATTATGTCATTTTAGAGGATAATTAGCTAAGTATGTCTTCTTTGTAGAAAATAAGCTAAGTATGTGGCATAATAGGGCTAACAAGCATGTACGAAGCTAAGTATGCATTTGTTAAGCAAAACACTAGAGAAAACTTACCGGAGGTCAAGCACCGGGGTTCCTCGGGCCGGTTTCACCTAGAGAAGGGTTGTGCGTTGCGGCTCTGAAGTTGTGCTGCACCAAAGATCATTTGCAAAGTCTCGTTAGCATGATGACACTCAAATGTTAAGACTAGTAAATAATGACCATTCAAATGAAACTCACCATTTCATCCTCTTTCCTCTGAGAAAAGTTGTTGCACCTAGCACAGGGGCACCAGGTTTTTCTCTGGCCATTAGCAAATGTGGCTTTCACAAACCCCTTGGTTTTTGTTAACCATTCATTGGTCATGTCTTCCTGACTAGTGTGACCGGTGTACATCCACGCACGATCACTCATCTTGCCTAGCTACTATACACACAAGAAATATATATAATTCAGCATATATATTCATCAGTTAATGAAGTTTGTCAATTTTATTACGCCCATGCAACCTACACGCTAATAGGTAAAGATAGGTCTTAATCCCACCCGGGTATGTGTAGATTGGGTTCGTTTTCCCATGCTCTGCTCCGGATTTGACGCAGAATTTCGGCAGCACGTCCCCGCTATTCTCGTGATACACGTCTCGGCATGAAAACAGAGAGGATGTGTACCCGAAGAACAACATGGAGGCACTGACAAAATTCTGCATCGGATCCGGAGCAGAGCATGGGAAAATGAACCTAATCTACACATACTCGGGCTGTCCATGGATAACGTTGGACAATTCGAAAGGATGGTGGTTATAAATATGCAAAGACATGCATATTTATAGATGCCGCCATTTCAAACGGGAGATGCATACTGGGCACGCATACTGATGATTGAAGACACCTATAGCTAGCAAGTTTCATCGGCACGAAGACCGGAACAGAGCAAATTAAGGGGGGAGGAAGAGATGTTATTTGTGCTCACCCACGAATGCAAGGGAGCTCGTCAAAAGCACGAGAGGCCGTCGACCACCAGACCCTCGCAGTGATTAAACACTACACATTTAAATCCACCCGATCAACACGAATATTCAATCCCGATAAAACAACTGCATTTAACTACTTTTCTATTTTTTTTTCTCCTCCTCCTCCTTCTTCTTCTTCTTCCTTATTTTCCTTTTTCCTCCTCTTCTTCTTCTTTTCTCCTCCTCCTCCTCCTCCTCTCCGCTTTCTTCTTCTTCTTCTTCTTCTTCTTCTTCTTCTTCTTCTTCTTCTATCTTCTTCTTCTCTTTCTATCTTCTTCTTCTTTCTTTCTTCTTCTTCTTTCTCTTCTTCCTCTTCTTCTTCTTCTTCTTCTTCTTCTCTTCTTCTTCTCTTCTTCTTCTATTCTTTCTTCTTCTTCTTCTTCTGCTTTCCTTCTTCTTCTTCTTCTTCTCTTCTCCTCCTTCCTCTCTCCTCCTCCTCTCTCCACGCTCATCTCCACCCTGCATCCTCCTCCTCCT